>JARHVA010001414.1:1380833-2126666 GCA_037957365.1 Torreya grandis | reverse complement strand
TTTAAGCTTTTTCAATGATTGTAAGTTGTCATTCTAATTTTTAAGCCTCTATTTGAACTTTTTATTGCATGATCCAAAAAAAATTTGAAGATTTTATACTAACCTTGGGCTAACAAAAAAAAATTGACAAAACATTTTTTTCCTAAGGGTTCACAGGTAACTAGCATCAGTTTTGTATTGACCAACATCAATTCTTTTATGACTATCATCAATCTTGTTGTAAATGGCATCGGTCACTATTGACCGATGTCGGTCTTTGTGTAATAAAAATAGAGAACCTGAGAACAATTTTTCAAATCTTGTTTGTTTCATTGATAATTATGCTTCAACATAGAAGGAAACCCTCTAAAAATTGTAGGTCACACATGGAAAATTGCCTAATTTGAACATGTTTAATTTTTGAAAAATTTTGTTTGGTACTTAAAATGAATCTAGATGGTTTTCTTAATTATTTTTTTTAAGTTTTCAAAGTTTGAAACTAAGGTCAAGGAGCCAATAATTTAACAAAATAATTTAATTTTGGTACATAAAATTTACACTAACTTAAATTTCAAGTTTTAAAAAGTATGTTTTTTATGATAAATCATTTTGCACCTGTTTATTTTTTCAAATGAAGGATGTGTGTATGCTCTCCCTCTATCCCTTTTAGGGAACTCAAGTGACCAAAAGTTCTAATTTATAGTTTTTCCTTTATATAAGATGTGAAAAGAATCTTGTTGAGGCTCTCCCCAAAACCCATATGGTTTGGGTGATCTAAACACAACCTCTAAAGTTTTTTCACTTAGATCATTTATTTTATGTAACTTGGCTTGTGAGTGGTAGTTCATAGCCTCCTCACGAGTTCTTTATGGAAGATTTTAATCAGGTTTTCATCTCCCAAAATTTTTTCAACCCCACTCCATGATAGGGTATATAAATCAAGGAACATATACTATGATTGTCAGGGGGTTGAGCGGCTAACCTCTCCAATCATAATGAAAACTTGGGTCAGGTATGGTTAACAAGGGGATTACACTAGAAAGTACATGGATGAAATCAATATGCAAATGAATAGACCCTTACATATTAATTTAATCAATATGAACTCAATTAATGTGAGGAATCTCTAGTGTTAATCACACTTGGGACTATCTAGATAGTCAGAAATTTAAGTTTTAGAACAACCCCATTATCATGGATATATTGTTGATGCAAGGTGAGTAGCCTGAAGTTCCATGTCACCATACAATATCTTGGGAAAAGGAGGAGTGTAAAAAACATACTACTTCATGCAATTTTATTTTTGAATTAACACTTTAAATCCTCCCAAGAGCACATATATAGATGAAATTTAGTGATACAAATCAACCTTGTCAGTTTAGGGCTTTGGACGTTATACTTAGTTATTTTTGTCTTTTCCTTTACTTCCTAGGTCCTGATTTTAGTCTAAAACTTGTTTTTTAACTAAAAACATGTCAACCAAACACATTTATTATCCACCATTTTATTTAAATAAAGATATGTTATGCAAACCAAATAAAAATTATCTTTTGCCTTATTTAAATCCTCATTTTAAACGTTATTTTTGTCTTATCTAAACAACATTGTTATGTTGTCCATTTGAGTTTAAACCATTTTAAAAAAATCTTTAAGTCCTTCACTTTTTAATTTGAATTTAGAATCTTACATTTCTAAGTTATAGGCCAACATGTTAATTGGTTTACCATTTTCACTTGGTTTGAGTTAACTTGGGTACAATTTCCCATTTGGGTTAAAGGTCATTTATAAACTCATCATTATTTGATCATTGTGAACTTAGTTTATCTAGTGTATTTCTCACGCTCTAAATTATAGAACCAATTTTATTCTACTTCCTATTACCATGTGGTGGTGTTGTGTTTCCCATTTGATTTTAGTTTTATACTTAGGAATTCTTATGTGTTTTGACACCTTGAGTTTCTTAGTTTTCATTGTTACTTTCCTCATAAAAAAGAGACTCTTCTATTTTTCTAGTAGTGACTCATTGAAGTTGAACTATATTTTACAATATTGATGTATCTCTAAACCTATGTTTGATGTACTAGTTTACACTTTAGGTTTCAAATTTATCTACCCTCTTCTAATTCAATGATTTCATCCCACCAAAATTGAGTAATTTTTTGAACAATTTCTTCTAATTGTGTGGTACTATGCCACCTTCTCTTTATTATAGTCTATTTATTACCTTGTCACTTGTTTGGAGAAAATCAAAATGCACCTTTTTAATGTTTGCAAACATTTTATAAATCTTATCAAATTTAGATAATAATATTTTAGACATGATGTAAAGGTACACTCATAGTGGGGTCTCTTACAACCCTAGTTATGATGAGGAGCACTTTTATGATGGACAAGACAATGTTGTGTTATTTGAGAACATTATCATGACTGTAAGATCTGAGGAATATTACTTTGAACATCAACCCCTAGAGGAAAAGAATGAAACACTCCTAAGGTTGATTTAATCTGGTATTAGATTACCATTAGACTTTCCTATGAAATAATTTCATAATTTGGTTAAGGTAGAAGAACAACAATAAAAATAATCCCTCATGCATATTATAAAATCAAATGTTGCTTCTTCTAGCAAGGAGAAGGAAGTGCTCATAGAGTCAACACATAACGATCAATATCTTGTTACCAAGATCAAAAAGTTAAGTCAATGATATGCAGACCAACTTATCATGGACTTGATAGACTCTTTAGTTGTTACTTTAATACACAATCATTCTTCCAAAGAATAAGGGAATGTAATTGAACCAATACAACACACTTTAGTTGAGAACACACCTATGATAGATCAAGATGTCTCAATTAAACAACCTAAGTCTCAAGAGGTTCCATAACATGATTTTATAGACATAAAGCATACATTTTTAAATCATCAAGAACCTCTTTTTCTTTCACAAAATCAAGGACCAAAACATTCGGTGAGTATTGAGGATATTATTCAAAATAATTTATGTAGTTCATCTTAACCAATGTGTACTTTGGTGAATAGACCAAAAACTCCCTAAAATCATTAAAACACTTACAATTCAAGGCAACCAACTTCGGGTTATGTTAAACAACCCAAAAATTAATGGCTCACTTACTCGACTCAAGGAGTGAATCAGAATAGATTTATGGATCATAGGGTTTATATCTCTAATAAATCAATGTATCAAGGGCACATACCACCCCAATAGAATAATATTCCACCTACCAATGCACCAAGAATTCAAGAGTGGAATTTAATGAAAGAAATTTTTCATGATTGGAGACAGGAAACAGAATCAAGAAATACAATTTTGATGAGATATGTCTATATCCATTTGATTTGAGTATTCTCTAAGCCACCTTTCTATCTCATTTTGAGGCACCCAAATTCAAAAAATACAAAGTAAAGGGTGACCCTCGTGAACACATTTAGACATTTTTTGTTTTATGCCAAGAAATAGCTTACAACAACATTTATTTGTTTCGCTTATTTCCACAAAGTTTAGCAAGACAAGATTTAGACTGGATTCTTAAGTTACCTAAAGAATTGGTCACAGATTGGAATGATCTATTTGAAAAAATTATCAACCACTTCTCTTACAATGTTGAACATGAATTGACCATTTTTGACTTATGCAAAGCCAAAATACAAGAGGGAGAAAGATTCATAACATATCTATAATGGTAGAGAAAATTAGTTGAATACTTTCAATATAATTTTCCAGACAAATAATTGGCCAAAAATTTTGCACATAACCTACACCCTAAGGTGGAACATAATCTATGACTTGCTTGCATAAACACATTTGAATAAATCATAGAGAAGGGTGTATAGATTGATAAGGTGCTTATTAGTAAGGACCTTGTTAATATTTATTCACAGAGTCAAATGTTAAATCAGATCTAATATTTTATTCATATAGTTACAATAGAAAAACCTAAGGGATTCAATAAGAACAAGAACATGGTCAAAAATGGAGTAACTAAAGCAAGACATATACAAGTGGTTTATGCTTAACTAGTTTTAAATGTATAATTAGCTCCATCTAATCCACCAAAAACTTTGCAAAGAGTCCCTCCATGAAGGGTATTCAATAACAACTATAGAGTCTTCAATAAACTAAGAGAGCTTATTGAGATAGTGTTCTAAAAGCTCGTAGCAGCTAATTTGATTGTATGACATATACCAAGGTCATTTATTGAAATCAACCCAAACCTAATTGGTATTAATCAAACAAATTTTAAAACTTTCATCATGTTATTGGTCATGATAATTATCGTTGCATCCAATTATGACATCTCATTGAAGATTTGATTGAAAGTGGTGAATTTGATATCAAACTTGCTCTATAAGACACTAATTAGGATATGGGAATCTACAAAGATCCATTTTCTTGATATAATCAACATTCACCAAGAAAAAATTATAACCTATTAAGATTATCCCTTATTTAGGATAATTTATTTTATCTTGAGTCTTTTTCATGTGTGAGAAATTTATATTTATGTGAATTTTTAATTCACATAAATCTAGATTCCTTGAGGTGTCACTCACCTCTTTGTTCTCCCTTAGGATTTGGGAGTTAATTGAAAGAGTAACTCCTTTCCCTACTTGGCACACACCTTCCTTCTCTTTGTAAGGAATTAGGACATAAGTGGCATACACTTGGAGGGCTTGTAAGGTCATAATG
The DNA here is from genome assembly GCA_037957365.1 of Torreya grandis. NCBI lineage: Eukaryota > Viridiplantae > Streptophyta > Pinopsida > Cupressales > Taxaceae > Torreya > Torreya grandis. The sequence goes on along the minus strand of JARHVA010001414.1, from coordinate 2,121,978 downwards.
GGGTTCTATATAACTCCTATTTTCTTCCTCTAGATCTATAAAAGAACTCTTCCTCTCCTCTCTTCCTCACTAAAAATTATTTAGTTCTCTATTTTATTTTATTCCTTTATCAAATATTATACTTGTGAAGATATTTGTTTGAAGCCTTATAATAAGATCATGTGGGTTTTTATCCGATACGTTTAGTTTTTCACTTTAAATCTCTTGTCACTATGGTTTGCTTTTGAGAGGTAACTTAGCTTTTAATGCATTCTTATTTTCTCTACTTTCATACTTATCATTAATGATATTTTTTGTGTTAAAATCCTTTCATGGTATTAGAACTATGATCATTTTAATGGTATTTTATTAAAAATATGTAGATTTTTTAAGGATAATTCAAGCCCACTTTTAAAAAATAAATCCATTTTTTTCTCCTTATTTTTTTATAGTGGCTCCTAACTCTTTTTACAAGATGTTTTAGCCACATTATTTAAAAATATATATTAATAATTTTCTTAGAGCATTAACAAAATATATTTGTTTCATTTATTATTTTTCTATTTCTTTTAACTCTATTTTTTGCAAAGGGAGAGAAATAAATTCGTATCTTTATTCTCTTTTTTATCTTATCAAAAAAAACTCTAATTTGTTTTTTTATTAGTAAACAAAAATTCTCAATTTTTTTAATACTGTGATACTTGTATTAAATTCTTTGAGTCTTTTTATGAGCAATTTTTTTTAACAAAAATATCTTTCTTTTCTCAAATTTTTTTTATTGCTCATTACTTTATATATATATATATATATATATATATATATATATATATATATATATATTATAAAGACTAATCCTCCAACCAGATTTTTGCCAAAAAAATATTTTTTGTAGGCACAGATTGGATTCTCAGAGAGTCACCCTCTTCCCTGCTGAGTTTTTTTTTTTTTCAACTCACTTTATTTCATCCACACCTTGCTTCAACTTCTTTCCATTTTTTCTCTCTACCCTGACTTCTCCTTGGCATCATTTTTTGTTTTTTCTAGCTATTTCCATGTAGGCATTGCCCTTTTTTACAGTTGACATCATTTTTTTTATTTTGTTCTTCTATAGAGACCATACAGTGTCTGTACAAGGCTGTATGGCCCCTTTGTAGCAGCACATTCCATTTTTATATCATTTTTTAGTCACCACTATTCTACAAAAAAATTTCCTCCTTTGCTTAATCTTGGCACCTCCTTATGTAGAAACATCACTTTGTTGACTATCCATTTTTTTTATTTTTAATTATAACTATTGTGCATGCCTTTTGAATCACCCCATTTAGTGTTTGGGTGTATCTGCATAAATTTAAATTACTTATGTGCCTTCCCTCTAACTCCAGTTATCTCTCTGGCACTTGGCATGTCTTCAGCAACATTTTTAATCATTGCTTCAAGTGAGATATTTTAATTTTAATTTATTTTATTCTTATAAGGTGTCATCCTTTTTCCTTTTTTTTTATTTATAAAGTAAAATTTACAAAAAAAAAAAAAAAAATCAATCCATATAAGTCGTTTTCTTTTTTATGAAAGCCATATACATTTTTTTAAATAAAAAAAGTTATTTACCTTTTCCTTGTAAGTTTCATATTTTATTATTGGTATGATCTTATTTATTTTTCCACAAAATTTTTTAAAAAAATTCAACATTTTTTTAATTTACCATTGTATTTACTTATGTAAAGGCTTTTAAAATAAAATTTATCAAAGTTTTTTTTTCAAAACAATTTAATTATTTTATTAAAAAAATTCAAAAAAAAGGTGTTATTCGTTTAACTTTAAATAAAATTAGATTATTTTGGTTAAATAATTTACCATCTTTTTTCCACAATTCAAGTTTTTTTTGGCTCCCATTTTTTTAGGTTAGTTATTATTTTTGCATTCCAATAAGTCCTCTTTTAGTTCCTTGTCCCTCCTACACCTTTTTGCTATTTAAGTGATTTTTTGCCTATTCACTTTCTAGATATTAGATGAGTTTTCACGACACAATGACTCAATTGTTTCTTAAATCTAAACTTATGTCCACCAAATACTATTTATTAAAATTGCATATGCAATATATTTTTACTTTCAAACATTTGGTGCATGTAGTAGATGGCACAGATCCTCAACCAGATATAAAGACTGCCTCCACCAAAATTTAAAATAAATGGCAAGAAAAAAATTATGACACCTTAAGATTTGTTGTTCCCAAAATCCATCACTTGTTTTTGGGACAACATATCAACTATTTTGGTCCTACAAGCCAAAATTCTTCCTTTCCTTTTTCAAAAATGTTATGAGTATTCAAATTCTTCAATTATTCGAGTCTTCTCAGCTAAAGAACTCGCAATTTCAACAAGTAGGCTTTCTTAGAAGGAAGTTCTAACACTTAGTCATTTTCAAGGCTGGTTCAATGCCAAGGTTCAACGAAAAAGTCCATCGGTAGAATTCAAACAAATAGAATGAACCACTGAACCATTGAACCATTGAACCCCACTTCATCAAGGTTCAAAGGTTCAATGAGTTCAAAGGTTAAAAAAGAGTTAAGCACTCAACAAGTTCAAAGAAGTTCAAACCGCTTCAAAGAGTTCAACGAGTTCGAAGACTTCGGCAAGTTCTAAAGTTCAATGAGTTCAGCGAACTTAAAGAAAAGAAGGCTTCGAAGAGAAAGGTTAACTGTTGAACCTTGAACCAAAATGGTTCAACGAGTTCAAAGGTTCAACGAGTTCAATAAGAAAAAAAGACCTAAACAAAAGAAGACTTTGAAGAATAAAGATTGAACCATTAAACCATTAAACCTTGAACCAAAAGAGTTCAAAGTTTAAAGGTTCAACGAGTTCAATAAAGTTTGAGAGACTTAGAGAATAAAGGATTCGAACAGCTAAGAAAGAAAGGTTGAACCGTTGAACCTTGAACCTTGAAAGTTTCAAAGTTCAAAGGTTCAACGAGTTTAGCAGAAAAGAAAAGAACCCAGAGAGTTCAAAACTTCAAAGGATTCAAAGAAAGAGGATGAACTATTAAACCATTGAAATTTAAACTGAAATGGTTCATAGGTTCAAATGGTTCAAAGAGTTCAACCAGTTCAAGAAGTTCAAAGGTTCAAAGAAACTTCGAGTGAAGGAAGGAAGTAGAAGATTCTAGAGACAAGTTCAAAGAGATGGTTCAACTGAAGAGGTAAGGAAACGATTGAACCCAAAAGTGATTGAACCAAAGAAGCGATTGAACCAAGGAAGTGATTGAACCAAAGAAGTGATTGAACCAAGGAGCCAATAGGACCACCTAAACCATTGAACCATTGAACCGATGCACCTCAAAGGTTCAAAGGTTTAAGGTTCAAAGTAGTTCAAACAACCAAGTGACCAATGACGTCCCTACAGAAAGAGCTGAAGAAAACAAACTCAGTGACCAGCTGAAGAAAGAGCTGAAAGATCCAGCAGAAAGGGGAGAGATAGCCTAAGAGCTCAAATCATGAGAAAAGAACAAAATACAATAAGGAAAGAGGGAATGATGTAGAAAGACAAAATATCTGCAGGAAGTTATTCCAATAGGTGAAACAGTCCACTAGGTGGACATCTGAGTGTGTAAACATTCAAAGGAGTGGCCTATTTTTCTCCCTTTGAATAAAAGTGAGTGGATAGCTATGTACATATTTGGAAATAGACCAGATTACCCATGTTGAGGAGAAGACATTCGAGATGATTCTATACACCAAAGTTAAGGTTGATGCCCTATTCTAGCATGGCCCCTTCACAGGACTGAAAATGCATTCAAGGCATTGAATGTAGCATGGGCCATTCCATGAAACAAAGTGCCCAAGTATTTCTTGGAGCGTTATATATTGTAATCTCTTATTTTATGAAAAAGAGATATTTTTGTTATTAGAAGCAAAACTCTACCCAAATTGAAAGGCAATATTGAGACTTTGAGCTCAGATTGTTAATCATATTTTATTATCTGAATGAGAAAGCAAGTGACCTTTCAAACTTTGTACTAGAATAGCTTGTGTTGTTGAGAAAATTGTTCTTATGTCTATTTTACTAAATGCGTTCTTGTCCATTTAATTAAATAAGCAGGACTAGTGGAAGTAACCAAAAAGGTGTCCTGAAGCTGACTGTGGAGAGACTTTGTGTTGCCACAATTGTCTTTAGTGTGTTTATTTTTTATTTATATTTAAAGGATCTTGGGACAACTTTGTGCCCCTATTATCCTTCATATTTCACTCTTTGTCAGTTGAGGGGGAGACTTTGTGCTACACCTCATTCTGCTTGTTATTGCACCCTATTACATTTACTTATCAGTTACTTTCTAGAAATAATTCTTGTTGTTTGCTGCAGACCACTTCTAAAAGAAGAGAAGTGCCTTCAGTGTTTTCACCAAGATTTCTCCTTTATCTGTGAATATCATCTCTAAAAAAAGAAGATGGATGGTGTTGTCCTACCCCTGAGTGTCATTTTTTGCTTATATATATAGTATATATCACCTTATAGTTATAGGGAACCTCCCCTTGATGAGAGAAGAGATTTGTCCCCTTTTGATGTGATAAACTTCCACATTTGGTTGATCAATCTCTTTATACTATGGTTGAAACAACCTATTTTGCCCATCAATTAACTGGTGACAAAATATTCACCCAATATTGTTTGGTGACTCCACTGAGGACATAGCAATTTTGCACAGTTTGAAGCCTCAAGCTTCAGATTGAAGCATCACCTATGTCTTATCCATTATCATTATAGCCTTATCTATTTTCATTATATACTCTGAGTTGTGAAACTTGAGATGCTAGAGATTGAGAATTTTATTTCAAAATTCAATTCTCTGTTAGCTCCATACCAACAATTTTTGGTGACTCCACTGGGGAAGAATGCACAGTTTGAAGCCTCAAGCTTCAAATTGAAGCAGGGCCAGTTCTTTTTCATTTGTATTTTACAATCTAGTAGCTCCACACTACACAATAAGCTAGAAATCTTAAGGTGTTGTCAACCCTATTTTTGAGTTGGTGTAGTAGACCAATTTTGATTTATTTCCTCCATAACCTCACCTTCAACAAACTAGGAGTCTTCTTCCTACCAACACCAGGTCACCAATCCAAGGCAGAGCTTCTTTTTCCTCTGCTAATAGATATTTGCCTATACATACTCCACCTAGATTTGTTATTCCCCCTTTCCATGTTCATGTCATGGTAGTTCAAAGCCCCTAGGGTAACTCTTTTGGTCCACTCAAACTAACTCCACCTCTACATGAGCTACCTCACAGTTCCAAGAAGAATTTTCATTAGGATGAACTACAATATGTTCATTAGGATGAACTCTTCAGTCAGGTTGTTTGTGGAAACATTACAAGGTGCTACTGCAGACTAGTTTTATCATCTGCATGCCCAGACTGTGACTGACTGGAACACTCTCAAAGCTAAATTCAAAGAGGGGTTCAAGCCTACAAAATATATGCATGCCCTATTCTCCCAACTCACACAGATGAAGAAGGAGCCTCATGAACCTATGAGGGACTTTATAGCCAAGTTTGACAAGCTAAGGAATAGGATTCTTACCATTGCTCAGCCAACAACTGAGAATCTTAAATGTTTTTTCATCAATTCTCAACTTTTAGAAGTGATTTTTCTGTTGAAATAGGCTAGCCATATAGACCTTGTTGTTGCTTAGGATTTGGCCACTGAGGTGGAAGATGGTCTCATCTTGGCATAAAAGATAAGGAGAGATCCTAACAAAGGTAAATTTTCTTCAACCTTTAAATATTTATTTAGAGGCACCACTGATCCAATGGTGCAGAAGCTGGCAAATGAGTTGCTAGCTCTTAGGAAGAAAATGGTGAAAGGGATGTCTTTTGATCCTTCATATAGACATATACCAAGGAGAACATTTCCCAATCAGTCGTACCAAGGCAATGCTATTAATAATCAAGGGCAGCCAAATCACCTTCCTCCCCCACATGGAAAGCTTGCCATTGAAGCACCTCCAACCAATTTAGTAGTTGGATATCTTGAAATAGAATTTGATTTCTCTTTCTAGCTTGAATTAAACCAAGAAAATGATGTTGATCTCTTTGTAGAAGACTAAGAAGAATCAGCGGGTGACTCCAAAATTGGTTTTCTAAATTACCAGGATGAACCCAAAAGTAAAGGTGAAGCAATTGATGGATCATACAATGTATTCACCTGGTCCCAGAACTAGTCATCCCAACAAGCTGATAAGAAAAAAATAGAGGAGCATTCTCAACCAGCAATTTCAATTGCTAAGTGGGGAACCACTCTGCCTTTTCAGTCAAAGGACCCAGTGATCACTAAAAAGGTAAGTACATCAAGCATTCCTTCATCTTCTACTTCAAATTCACAGACCAGTACCACCCCTCCTAAAAACTAAAAGGATAAATTGCCTTCCCATGTTCTTAATTCATTTCAGACAATTGATATAATCGACCATGTCAAGAAAACCAAAATTCAAATGTCTGAATTTGAATTCCTGCAATCCAACCCTGAATAGTTGGATAAATTAGTGGAATGTATAAAGGATAAAGCCATCCCTAAAGGACAAGAAATTTTGAAGGTAATTCTTGGTCCCCCCAAGAACATATCCACCTAGAATAACCTTGTCATTACTCCTCCTGTTACTCCTAGGAAGACAAATCCATTTTATGTCTCCCTGTTGATAAACGGTCACCAGCTAAACAATTGCATCTTAGACTTAGGTGCATCTAACAATGTCATGCCTACCAAAGGAGTTGAATCCCCTTGGTCTCACACTGACCAAGACATTTAGGATATGTTTCTCCACGGAGAAAAAATAAGTGCCACTACTGGGATAAATCAAGGATGCCCAATTTGCATTTGCGACATTCCCAGACAAGAGAATTAAGATGATAGCCTGGTGGCCGATGTCCCAACCTCATACAGCATTCTTCTTGGGTGAAATTTATGCAAGGATGTTGGTGGTGAGTTAAGTATGGACCTATCAGAAGCAAGGATCCTGGTCAAAGGTGTCATGTAGAGATTGCTCCCTGAGAAGAAAGCAAAACATGTTGTCACTCAAACATTAGCACCTAAAGCTCAAATTTTTTTTGAGTCTTCAAGCATGGGTAATTACTTCTTGACTATAGAGGATGTTCCTATCCTAGATGATGAAACTTATAAAAATGACAAGCTAAAAATTGGTTTAGATGGAATAGCAGAAGAATTAATAGGATGCAGTGCAAGTGCAGAAGAATCCTCCCCTCTAATTAAAGAAAAACCTAAGGAAAAATTAGTTTTTGATAATGAGTGGATTCTCAAATTTGATGGCAGTTATTCTTCTATCAGTTCAAGAGTTGGGATTGTGTTGATATCTCCTCAAGGAGATATTTTCCCATTTTCTTATAAATTACAGTTTAAAAATACTAACAATACTGTTGAATATGAATCATTGTTGCTCAAATTAAAAGTTGCTCAAGATAGGGGCGTCAAACTCCTTTATGCCAAAGGAGATGCTGAGCTGGTGGTTTGCCAGATCAAGAACTTGTACCAAACTAAAAATAAGAGATTATGCCATTACTACAATCTAGTTTGGAATAAAATTGAAAGCTTTGATGCTTTCAATATCTCTGTAGTACTTAGGGAATTCAATGATTGAGTTGATGCATTAGCTATTTTTATAACTCTTTTGGTTCCCCACCTAGATTTTAAGGGAGATAGGTACACTATCAAACTAGTCTTTCAACCAAGTGTGCCTGATAATAGCAATCATTGGCAAGTGTTCAATGGTGACAACTAAATCATCGCCTTTCTAAAATAAAAAGATAGCTTTGAACAACTTCACTTCGAAGGCAGTGAGCCTCAAAAACTTGAATCAGCCCCTGAAATAAGTTCAAATGTAGGTGAAGAATTCCTACAGCTAAAAGGGAATAAAATTTATAAATGATTGGTTTCCCTTAAGAAACTATTTGACAAGCATGATAGGTTCATCAAATAGCAACAAATGGATTTAAACTCCTCCCAGGAGTTTGATCGAATAAATTTGGGTACTAAGGAAAATCCCAAGATGGTTAACATTGAGAAGTGTTACACTCCTGAGGAAAAGCTCAAATTTACTACCCTACTTCACCATTACATGGATGTTTTAGCGTACTCATATGATGATCTAAAGTCACTCAGGCTTGAAAAAATTTACCATAAAATTCCTCTCAAGAGTGATTTGGTGCCTTATAAGCAAAAATCTTGATAGTATAATCCAAAGATATCAGATACTATTCTGTTTGAATTACAAAAAATGCTAAACACTAGAATAATTTTCCCAATCCATCATTTCACATGGATTGCAAACATAGTTCCTATGAGAAAAAAGAATGGAAAAATTCACCTCTGCATAAATTTTAGAAATTTGAATCAATCCTCCCTAAAGGATAATTACCCTCTGCCCATCATGGATCAAGTCCTTCAGATGGTGACTAGTTCAGAGATGTTATTAATGTTGGATGGCTTCTCCGGGTATAATCAAGTCGAAGTTGGTGAAGAAAACCAACATAAGACTACCTTCACCACACCTTGGGGCACCTTTGCGTATCGAAGAATGCCATTTGGCCTAATAAATGTTGGTGCCACTTTTTAGAGAGCAATGGACCTTGATTTCAAAGACAAAATGGGTAAGTTAATTGTGGTATATCTTGATGATTTAACAGTCATTTCCAAGCATTGTCTTGATCATGTGCACCATTTGCAACAAGTGTTAGAATGATGTCGCTAGAATGGCATTTCTCTAAATCCCAAGAAGTCTATTTTTGGGGTAACAGAAGGAAAACTTTTTAGACACATTATATCTTGATAAGGCATAAAGATTGACTTAGAAAGAGTCAAATCCATCTATGAGCTTACTCTACCCATAAGTAAGACTGCAGTTCACTCTTTCTTTAGAAAGGTGAATTTTTTACGAAGGTTCATTCCTGAGTTTACAGAGAAGACTCACCACATTATGGACATGATGAAGGGAAAGGCCACTTTTAGCTAGAATGAAGAAGGCAAATTGGCATTTTGAGACATCTAAATGGCTATCGCCCATGCCCCAATTCTAGTTTGTCCAGATTATACCAAAGATTTCACAATGTATAGTTATGCTTTCGAGCACACACTTTCAGCAATTCTGGTTCAACAGAATAAAGAAGGTGTGGAATCTCTCATATCCTTCATGAGCTATCCTCTTAAATCTCATGAACTAAAATATTCAAATCTAGAGAAGCATGCTTATGCAGTGGTAAAGGCAATAAAGCACTTCTATTTTTACAACCTAAATTCACACACTATTGCCCTAGTACTTGATACCACAGTCAAATCCATATTAACTTAGCAGGAGTTTGGAACCAAAAGGGGTAATTATATTGCTAAAATTTATGAGTTTTTTCTTGTTATCAAACTAATGAAACTTGTGTGGGGAATGGGTCTCTACCAATTGATTGCTGATAACAAACTAGAAGAAATAGGGCATGAAGAAGTAGAAATTGAAGACATGCCAACAGTCCTCTTTGTCACCACCATGAATGAGTGGTATTCAAATATTTCTAATTTTCTTACCTATGGTGAGTGTTCTACTCACCTATCTCCTAAAGGAAAGAGGACTGTCAAGTTGAAAGTTGCCAACTTTGTCCTGTGGGACAATGGGCTATATAAGAGGAACCTTAATGGGGTATTCCTTCGTTGCGTAGATAAAGTGCAACAAAACCAACTTCTGAAGTCTTTCCATAATCTAGCCTAAGGAGGACATTTTTTTTCACCCGTAATTACCCATAAGATTCTATGAGCCAGGTATTATTGGCCTACTATGTTTTAAGATGCATACAAATAGGTACGAAGATGTGAACTGTGCCAACAGTTCGTTGGAAGACCCAAGTTAGTTGCTTTGCCTCTTAAGCCAATGGTAATAGAAGAGCCATTTCAGCAATGGGAATTGATTTCATTGGTGTTGTGAACCCATCTTCAAGTGTTGGACATGATTATGTCCTCACAGCCACATATTACTTCACCAAATGGGTGGAAGCTATTCCAGCCAAGCATGCTACTTTAAAAGTAGTACGCAATTTCCTCAAGGAGAACATCATTTTCAAGTTTGGGGTCCAAACCAAGATTGTGATAGACAATGCAGCCTATTTCTCTTCCCATGAGATCACTTAGTTCTAATTTTATTATGGAATTACCCTCTCCCACTCTTTTGATTATTTTTTGCAAGGAAATGGCCAAGCAGAAACAAGCAACAAGAACCTGGTAACCATCATCAGAAAGCTGGAAGATGATAACCAATGAACCTGGCATAAAGCATGATTTGATGCTTTATGAGAAGGCAAAATTATGCCCAAGAGGGTAATAGGTATGACACATTTCCATCTTCTATATGGTTTGAATGCAGAGATACAAATCACCCTGGAATTGTCAGTGCTAAAACTGGCAAAGGTGGTCGAAGATCACACATATGAAAGCTCCATCGACAAGAGGATCATGTGCTTGACAGAACTTAATGAGCAATGAACCATAGTGATGGACCGAATTGCTGTGCATCAAAGTCTGGTGAAGAAGCTCTTTGACCAGAAAGTAAAAACCCATGATTTCTAGATTGGAGATCAAGTTCTGTTATGGGACAAGAGAAGAGAACCAAAAGGAATGCATGGGAAATTTGATTCCCTATGGAGACACTCGATTGTTATTCATCAGTTCAATGGTGAAAATATTTTCTTGATGAAGTATCAAGATGGCATGCCCTTTTCTCTACCTCATAATGGGCAACATCTAAAGCACTTCAATTCTTGAAGTATCAGATAAGATCATTTGTACATATGTATAATTTTTGTATAGTCTTTAGCTTATTTTATGTTGTTTGTTTTCATTTCTTTTTAGCACCTTTCATTTTGGATAGCATGACTCCATAGCCCAATGGCATACTTAAAGGCACTGAATATTCTAGATTCTACTCCCTTCGATTATTTTTACAATTGATGGAAGTTTTCCAATTGGAACAAGCTGTTGTTCCCAAAATCCATCACTTGTTTTTTGGAAAACATATCAACTATTTTGGTCCTACAGGCCAAAATTCTTCCTTTCCTTTTTCAAAATATTTTGAGTATACAAATTCTTTAATTATTTGAGTCTTCTCAGCTAAAGAACTCACAGGTTCAATAGGTAAGCTTTCTCAGAAAGAAGTTCCAACACTTAGACATTTTCAAGGCTGGTTCAATGCCAAAGTTCAACCAAAAGGTCCATTGAAAGGCTTCAAACAAATAGAATGAACAATTAAACCATCAAACCATTGAACCCCACTTCATCAAGGTTTAAAGGTTCAAAAAGAGTTAAGCACTCAATGAGTTCAAAGAAGTTCAAACCACTTCGAAGAGTTCAATGAGTTTGAAGACTTCAACAAGTTCTAAAGTTCAATAAATTCAACAAACTTAAAGAAAAGAAGGCTTCGAAGAGAAAGGTTAAACTATTGAACCATTGAACCTTGAACCAAAATGGTTCAATGAGTTCAAAGGTTCAACGAGTTCAATAAGAATAAAAGACTTAAATAAAAGAAGACTTTGAAGAAGAAAGATTGAACCATTGAACCTTGAACCAAAAGAGTTCAAAGGTTCAATGAGTTCAATAAAGTTTGAGAGACTTAGAGAATAAAGGATTCAAAGATCTAAGAAAGAAAGGTTGAACCATTGAACCTTGAACCTTAGAAGTTTCAAAGCTCAAAGGTTCAACGAGTTCAGAAGAAAAGAAAAGAACCCAGAGAGTTTGAAACTTCAAAGGATTCAAAGAAAGAGGATGAACTGTTGAACCATTGAACTTTGAACTGAAATGGTTCATAGGTTCAAATGGTTCAAAGAGTTCAACCAATTCAAGAAGTTTAAATATTCAAGGAAGATTCAAGCGAAGGAAGGAAGCGCAAGATTCCAGAGACAAGTTCAAAGAGATGGTTTAACCGAAGAGGCAAGGAAGTGATTGAACCAAAGAAGCGATTGAACCAAAGAAGTGATTGAACCAAAGAAGCGATTGAACTAAAGAAGAAATTGAACCAAGGAGCTAATAGGACCACTCAAACCATTGAACCATTGAAATGATGCACCTCAAAGGTTCAAATTAGTTCAGATGACTAAGTGACTAATGACGTCCCTACAGATGTCAAATTTAGGGTAATGAAATGCCTGTTTATTTTCAAATATGGCACGGAACTTGAAAACAAACTTAGCGACCAGCTGAAGGAGCTGAAAGAGCTAGCAGAAAGGGAAGAGATAGCCTGAGAGCTCAGATAAAGAGAAAAGAACAAAATATAATAAGAAAAGAGGGAACGAAGTAGAAAGACCAAAAATATCTGTAGGAAGTTATTCCAGTAGGTGAAACAGTCCACCAGGTGGACATCTGAGCATGCAAACATTCAAAGGCATGGCCTATTTTTCTCCCTTTGAATAAAAGTAAGTGGATAGTCGTGTACATATTTGGAAATAGACCAGATGACCCATGCTAAGGAGAAGACATTTGAGATGATTTTGTACACCAAAGTTAAGGTCGATGCCCTATTCTAGCATGGCCCCTTCATAGGACTAAAAATGCATTCAAGGCATTAAATGCAGCATGGGCCATTCCATGAAACAAAGCACCCAAGTCTTTCTTAGAGTGCTATATATTGTAATCTCTTATTTTATAAAAAAGAGATCTTTTTGTTATCAGAAGTAAAACTCTGCCAAATTGAAAGGCATTACTAAGACTTTGAGCTCAGATTGTTAATCACAATTTGTTATCTAAATGATAAAGCAAGTGACCTTTCAGACTTTGTGCTAGAATAGCTTGTGTTGTTGAGAAAATTGTTCTTATGTCTATTTTTTGAATGCATTCTTTTCCATTTAATTAAATAAGTAGGACTAGTAGAAGTAACTAGGAAGGTGTCCTAAAGCCGACTGTGGAGAGACTTTGTGCTGCCACAATTGTCTTTAGTGTGTTTATTTTCTATTTCTATTTAAAGGATCTTGGGATGAATTTGTGCCCCCATTATCCTTCATATTTCACTCTTTGGTAGTTGAGGGGGAGACTTTGTGCTACACCTCATTCTACTTTTTATTGCACCCTGTTACATTTACTTATCAATTACTTTCTAGAAAGAATTATTGCTATTTGTTGTAGACCACTTCTGAAAGAAGAGAAGTGCCTTTAGTGTTTTCACCAGGATTTATCCTTTGTTTGTGAACATCATCTCTAAAAAAAGAGAGATGGATGGTGTTGTCCTACCCTTGAGTGTTATTTTCTGCTTATATATATAGTATACAGCACCTTATAGTTATAGGGAACCTCCCCTTAATGAGAAGAGAGATTTGTCCCCTTTTGATGTGGTAAACCTATATATTTGACTGATCAATCACCTTATGCTATGGTTGAAACAACCTATTTTTCCCATCGGTTAGTTGGTGACAAAATATACACCCAACAAGATTGATTGGCATGGCCATGACACTTTAATTACATATTCATATTGATGGTTATTCTCTTGCCTCCACTACTTGGTCTAAACTTAAAATTGTTTATGATGTTGTGAATGAATCTTGTAAAATTCAAATTCAGGATCAATTACTTGATTTAAAGTAAAATGATTTCAAAATTATGGATGATTTCTTGATTAAAATTTATTCTTTTCATTCTAAACTAATTATTTTAGGTGTTAAACTTTTAGATTTAAATTTGATTCATATTATCATGAAAAAATATTTGCCTTGACCTTTTCAATAGTTTATTACTAATATTCATTCATAACTAATTTTTCTTACTTTATTTTCTATGTTGACATTTGAATTACTTTGTACTTTGTTATGTTAAGAAGAGAAAAAATTGATTCAATTTAGTAGTCTTAAGAGTAATTAACATATTTTTATTTCTAAACACCAACATGAGAATGGTAAAAAACATCCTAAGTTCAATTAATAAACATGATAAGAAGGATCTAAAATTTAACTCTAAACCTAAAAAAAAGTTAGAGTGTAATTATTGTGACAAAAATACTCATGATGAAGATCACTTCTTCAAAAATAAATGTGATATCAAAAATAGAAAGCTTAAAGTCAAAGACAAAGCTAGCACTAGTAACAATAAGACTCAAGAAAAATAAAAGTCTAATACTACAGCTACTTTTACTTGTATTTTGCATGCTTATCTTGTTAAATGGATTGTTTATTTTGGTACTACTTATCATATGATATCTAATGCTTAATGTTTTACTTCTTTAGAACCAAATTTTTTAGTGATAATTCTTGCAAATCATGCTTCTTACAATGTTGAAGCCATAGAAAATGTTAAAATCCCTAATGCTAAATTTCATGATGTCTTGCTTGTTCTTAATTTGAAATTGAATTTAATTTTCATACCTCAATTATGAAAATAGGACTATAAGGTAGATCTTTTAATGATATTTTTTATGTTAAATCTACTAAGTAATATTTTCAAGTAGTTGCTACTGCTTTTTAGATAATGACAATTTGTTCAAATTTATTGGATTCTCTTTTCTCTCATCTTCTCATAATTTTCTTATTTCTAATGATGTTAACTTGTGACATGAAATACTAGGGCATATCAATTAGCAAAGTTTTCTCTCATGAACAAACTCAATATGGTGTAAGGTTTGCCTAGCATTTCTCCCACTACTTTTATTTGTAATAGTTGTATGCCTGGTAAAATTCATAAAGATTTTTTTCTTAAAAATCACTTTTTACATCTTAATAAAAAAGATTCATTTAGTTCATAGTGATTTTTTAGTCCTTGTGCAAATTCATTCTATTAATGGTATTAAGTATGCTTTAACTTTTATTGATGATTTCACTAGGCGAGTTTGGATTTATTTCTTGAAAACTAAAGATCGAGTTTTAGGCACTTTTATTGCATTTCATACCTTTATTGAAAAATAATCTCATTATTCTTTATGCATACTATGCACTGATAATGGTAATTAATATGTCAACAATGATTTTCTTGCATATTGTAAGCAACATGAAATTAAGCATGAGAAAATTGTTTCCTACACACTTGAGCAAAATGATGTTATTGAACATAAACATAGGACTATCACTAAAATGGTTAGATATATGTTACATGCTAAAAATATGCATTATAAATTTTGGGTTGAATTCATGTATTGTGTTGTTTATTTCATTAATAAAACTCTCACTAAGATTTCTTTAAATATTACACCTAAAGAAGCTTGGAGTGGTAGAAAACCTAATTTAAAACATTTAAGTGTTTTTGGTTATGATGAATTTATTCATATTCTAGTTAAAAAGTGTAAAAAGTAAGATTCTAAAGTAGATACTTTTATATTTATTGGTTATGATGAATAATCTAAAGCTTATAGATTTTATGATCTTCAAACTAAAAAAACTAAGATTAAAAGGGATGTTAATATCATTGAAACTAGTGTGCTTCCAATTCTAATTCTCTTGATATTGTTTCTATGTTTTTTCCTTTTGAATCTAATGATAATCATATTGATGTGTTTCATAATGAATTTGTTCCTCCAATTCCTTCTCCTTCGTCTAGTCTTTCTCTACCTAAATCTATACTTAAATGGGCCAAGACTACTATAGAAGATTCAAGAATTAGTGTTGATCTTAATGATACTTAGAGAACTAGAAAATAATTTCATAATTATGCTTTTATGTATAAACTTATGCACAATAATTATCCTTAAACTTTAAACAGCTCTAGGTCACCCTCATTGGTAAAAATCTATGCATGATGAATATAACTCCTTGACTTCTTATAACACTTGGGACTTAGTTCCTTTACGTAAATGGCATAATTTGGTAAGTTGTAAATGATTGTTTAAAACTAAGTTCAATTTTGACAATCAAATTAAAAAATATAAAGCTAGATTAGTTGCTAGAGGTTTTTCTTAAATTGAAAGAATTGACTATAGTGAAATCTTTGCTCATATATCTAAATTACCTACTATTAAAAATGTTTTAGCTTTAGTTGCTCACATGCATTGACCTATTAATCAAATGGATGTTAAAAGTACTTTCTTAAATGATGACTTGCATGACAAAATTTATATGTTTCAACCTCTTAGCTTTATTAAGAAAGGAAATGAGTATCTTGTATGCAAGTTAAACAAAACTATTTATGATTTAAAACAATATCCTAGAGAATGGTACTCTAAAATTTATCAATTTTTATAGCTCAAAGTTTTAATCATAATTCTAATGATCCTAATATTTTTATAAAAAATACTTCAAATAACATATTTATTATTGTTTTGTATGTTGATGACTTAATCATAACTGGTAGTAATAGTTCAATGGTTTCTTGTACTCAAAATGCTTTTAAGAATACCTTTGAAATGATTGATTTGGATCTCTTACATTACTTTTTAGGAATTTAAATTTGGCAAGAAAAGAACATCTCTATTTATCAATCTAAATATGCATATGATTTATTATCTAGATTTAATATGTTGGATTTCAAACCCATTGATAATCCTTGTGAACTTGGTGTTAAAATTCTTAATGACATGGAAACAAAAAATATTGATCCAACTTTATATAGACAATTAGTTGGTCGTTTGAATTATCTTACTCATACTCATCCTGATATTACTTTTTCTATTGGATTGGTTTATCATTTTATGTCTAAACCTTAAGCTACTCATTTTAAATCTTCTAAAAGAATTTTTTGTTATATAAAATGTACTCTAACTTTTGGCATCAAGTATACCTTGAATAGCAATTTTTATTTGATAGATTATTCTGATTATAATTAGATCGATGATCCTAATGATCTTAGATCCACTAATGGTTAGTACTTCTCTTTGGGTTCCAATATTGTTTCATGGAATAGTAAAAATAAATAAATGTATCTCTATCTTCCATAAAAGCTGAATGTAAATCTTGTAATCATGTTGTAAAGGAAGCTATTTGGCTTGAAAGATATCTTATAGATCTGGGCCACTTACAAATTTGGATACTTTAATTTTTGGTGATAATAAAAGTGCCATTACCTTATCAAAAATATAGTTTTTAATGCAAGTTCCAATCACATTAAGATTCAACATCACTTTCAACGTGAACTTATTGAAGACAAACAAATTCTTCTTTCTTCTTGTTCTACTGAAGAGAAAATGACTGATATTTTCACTAAGCCTCTATATAATGACAAGTTTGTTTTCTTTTGTAACAAGTTAGGATTGAAAGAAGTTCTTATCAATGGGGAGAGTTAGTGATGTTTCCTCCCTTCTTGTTTGTTTATAAAATCCCTAAATAAAGTTTAAGGGGGAATGTTAGGATTACCCTTTATTTATGATAATTTATTTTATCCTAAGTCTTTTTTCTATGTGTGAGGAATTTATATTTATGTGAATTTTTAATTCACATAAATCTAGATTCCTTGAGGTGTCACTCACCTCCTTGTTCTCCCTTAGGATTTGGGAGTTACTTGCATGAGTAACTCCTTTTTTCACTTGGCACACACCTTCATTATCTTTGTAAGGGATTAGGACACAAGTGGCACACACTTTGGAGGGCTTATAAGGTTATAATGGGGTTCTATGTAACTTCCATTTTCTTCTTCTAGCTCTATAAAAGAGCTCTTTCTCTCCTCTCTTCCTCACTAATAATCATTTAGCACTCTATATTCTTCTCTTTTGATTTTATCAAATCTTGTACTTTTGAAGATATTTTTTGCAAGCCTTCTAATATGATCACATGAATTTTTCTCTGATATATTTGGTTTTCCACTTTAAATATCTTGTCACTATGGTTTGTTTTTGAGAGGTAACTTAATTTTTTATACATTATTATTTTTCCTCATGTTTATGCTTATCATTAATGATATTTACTAGGTTAAAATCTTTTCAGAACAAAGGACAGAATCAATGGTAGAATCAAAATCAAGGTCAAAATTATAACCATCATGATCATAATCAAGATCATAATACTCATGCTAAAAACCTAGGTTACAACATGTCTTATGACTACAACAATATCATGGGATTTATTTTTCCAAACCATATTACCACTATCACTATTAAAAATGAACCATCTTGTGCTTCTCAAAGTAGTATATCCATTGTTATAGGGTCAACACCCTCTCCCTCAATTAATGCCACATCGATTTCACATAATTCTATTATGCCTCCATTTACATGGGTTATGATTTTTGGACCCCATCATTCCTCTAATTATAATGGTTCTTCATTAACTCAAAATTACTCCAATGCAACTAGATGCCCATGAGTCACTTTATAAGGCCCTTTACCTTCATCTTCTAATTATAATGGCTCTTTTCCACCTTTAAATTGCACAATCATAATTAGATGTCCATGAATTACCGTTTAGGGTTTTTTGCCCTCTCACTCCACTAAACCCAATGTGAACATTGTGTTTTAATATCTAAAGCCAAATATTGTGTCAGTCAAGGCTAAACTATCTCATGTTACTATTGAAAATACTTATAGTCTATTAGATCAACTGAGTAAAACCCATGTGTAAAGTTATATTTTAGATATTTTATGTATGTCTGACATTCATAGATCTATTTTGAATGACCTTTTACAACAATATACTATTCCCTAAGATATTAACCCTAAATAGTTCCAAACATGTATAGGACATTTTTCTTCATTTTGATATATCACATTTGATCAAAAAGGCATGTCCACTCTTGATCCAAGCCATAACAACCCCTTGTATATTGAGGTCATCATTGAAAACCATAAAATCAATTGTGTTATTATAGATAATGGTTTGGGGATAAACATAATGTCCCTAAAATTGGTATAGAGATTGGGTTACACTAAGGACATTCAACTAGAGATGATCACCATAAAGGCTTACGACAATGTTGAGAAGAAATCTTCTAGTACCATTTATTTGCCAATCATTATTGGGTATATTTCTAATCACACATTATTACATATGATGGATCTCAATTTGCTTTATAACGTACTTCTTGATCATCCTTATATCTATGAAGTATAGGTCATTCCATCCACTTTACATCAATGCCTTAAGTTTCCTCATAATGGAATCAAGGTCACCATTCCTACCGGCCTATAGCTTTATCGGTATTATAAACATTTAGGGGCTAAATATTATAATTATAATTATCATCTTGGTTCCAAATTTATTTCAAAGAATAACAAGAAAATAGTATTAAATCCACTAAATTCAATTATATCAACCCTAGTAACCTTGCTTCCACTTCGGCTAATCCATTTCTCATAACTCTTGCAAAATAGGTTGTTATAGAAAATATGGTTATTTACACATACCATCTTAAGGATGCCTTCTATGTTTATAAGTTGTTGAAGTCTCTTAAAACATTTGGTAAACCCAAACCTTCCAAAAGTCCTAACAGACCTAACATGATCTAGCAAAGGAAGAAATAAACATAGAAACCACCAATGGTATTTGTACCTACTACTTTGCAAAATAAGATCAAGAGAATTTTACTAACAGAAACTAGTTATATTCTGAAAACATTGTTGAATTTTTTTAGAATCCAAAATATCCCACCCCTAATGTTGAATAATGAGATAGCCAAACCCAAATACAAACAATGCACATAAATAATTTTAATCACACAAATAATATTTTGTTGTCTTATTTATTCTGCTATATTTCATATAAAACTATTACAAATATATAGGATAGTGTATACTATTATCTAGGAATCCCATTAACTATAAAATCTCTTATAATCTCCTATAATCTCTCAATCTAACTATATTTATTATGAGAAATATTGTCAGCTATTAATAATATATTCGTGTAATAATCTATCCTATATAAAACTAATAATAATAATAATAATAATAATAATGTTAAATTAATAATGTCTACACATCATACCTTAATATTCATCCCATTTTTAATATTATTAATCATCTCTACACCCCCTTAATTTGAGCACAAGTAAAATATATATCTTCAAGAACTGGCCCAAACAGAATGCCAACATATACTTTTAGGTTTGTATACTAATGTCTAGAACTTGTCTATATCTTGTTGCACATGACTGCTACTATGCAAAGTAATGTATCCTACAATTACTTCATATGATCATAATGGGCATGTCACTAGCTGATCATCTCCATAAAGAATTAAGGCAGTCATAAGATCTCTATAGTCAAAGGAATTTTATAGTTAGTTTCCTTCTTATACAACTATTTGCTACATTCCATTATATCCACATTCTCCCTTTTATTCAAATCTCAAAGTCTGTATAAAAATTTAGGGGAATGAAAATACACACATATTTGAAAAGAAAATATGATGAATAAATCATCATTATCATCTTATGTAGCATCTATTAATGTTTGTTGCCACTCAAACAAAAATATCGTAGATGGTCTCCACTGCCACTAAAAAACTTTACTTGGCATTAGCTAATTTGGCATAGAGCACACCACATTGAACAAATCAAAAACCACACCACTTATGAACAAGAATGTCCTTATATTCTTATTCAAACATAGTGTAAAAATGCACACCACACAAAATATCACCAAAACATTGGTGCGTCCCCATCGTTGGTGACTAATGAGAGGTCATTGAAAGACCTCCAACCTCCTATACCTCCATCCTCTATTTTATAAAGATACTTAGTTTATATTTTGATGAGGCTCATGTTGTTGTTGAAAATAATACCCCTCCATACAAAGTGAGATATTTAACTCAGAACATCGCGTACAAATGATAATGCATCCTTTACAAGGATGGATTTTTTGTCTTGATAATTTGACTCAATATATTTTACTGACACAAAAATAAATTTTAATTTTTGAATTATACATGAATTGAACCTAACGATGATGACAAACTTTGATTTAGTCTTAATAACATAAGATATACTTTTAATAAAAACTACAAATCCTTGATTGACACATCATTTGGACTCAAATACTTAATAAATTACAAATAATAATCTTGAACTCTTGACTCTTTAGAATTAAACAATAATAAATTACTCATAATTTGAAAAATACCTAATGAAATTTTTAAAGATTATTGACCAACTAAACATCTAAAACTAATTGCCAATGAAAAACTATTAAACTAAAAGTATATGATAGAGACTATGTCCTAAACTCAAACATAATTCATAGTTAAATGAAGACGTCTTCTCAATTTATACAGACTTTGAAATGGTAAAAAAGTGCATGAACTAAAAATTTCACTAATATCCATAAATCACTTATAGAAAAGAACTTTCTCTAACTTGAGAATGGATGAATTTAACCATTAATGCTAGGACCAAATAAACTAAACTATTTATGCACATGGACTTTGAGATCATGATCTGATAGTTTATTTTGAAAGATGTATATGATTCGATTCACCTTGTTATGATATGAGGGGACTGGATGTGGTCTGTGTTGTCCCCCAAAAAATATCACTCATTTTTGGGACAACATTTGAACTATTTTGGTCCAACAGACCAAAATCCTCACTCCCATTCTCAAAAATTGTTCTGGGCATTCAAATTCTCCATTATTAAAGCTTTTTAAGATTTATACGGACTCTATAGGCTTGAATCTATGGACTCTACAAGATTGAATCTATGGACTCAGTTCTGCAGACTTCACAGGAAGGAATCTACGGACTCATATCTATAGACTCAACATGCTTGAAATTAGCAGGTTCAATGGGTTCAAAGGTTCAATGTCATCAACAAGAGTTAAGCACTTCAGCAAAGGTTCAACAAGTTCAACCACTTCTAGGTTCAATAGCTTCAAAAAACTTATCAAATAGAATAAGGCTTGAACCATTGAACCACTCAGGTTCAAAGGTTCAATAAGCTCAAAGGCTCAAAAGGTTCAACACGGTTTGGTTCAAGCGGTCAAGTGAATTAGTGGAACACCAGAAAACCATTGAACCATTGAGCCTTAAACCAACAAGGTTCAACGGGTTCAATGGTTCAACAGGTTTAATTGGTTCAAACAGATAAAAAGACTTTGACAAAAAGATGGCTTCAAATGCAAGATTGAACCATTAAACCATTGAACCAAAGTTGTTTCAATCAATCAGTTCAATCGGCAGGTTCAAGGAGCTACCCCAAAGCCAAAGGAAAAAGTGCCCTTGTAGAGGGCAATGAGCCAAGCCGAGTGCCCTTGTGGAGGGCAGTGAACTAAGTTGAGTGCCCTTGCGGAGGGCAGTGAACCAAGCCGAGTGCCCTTGCGGAGGGCAGTGAACCAAACAAATAAAGAGAATTCCTTCAGAAAAGTGAACCAAGGACAAATATCCCTTGTGAAGGGCAAGCAAGGAGTAGATGGACCGTTACAAAAGTCCAAAGGATATTTTATAGGCTTAAACAGTCCTTGTAGAGGACACATTTCTCTTTTAGGAAAAGAACATGGCAAAATGGTTAAGGCAAAAATCCTTTGGACTTTTTGTCTGAAGGAATTCACCCGAGAAGAAAGCTCGATGGAAAGCAGAGGCAAAGTGAAGGAATATTTTCGTTAGACAAATTATCTAAAATAATTCCTTCATACTTTTTGTTTGAAGAAAAAGTATGCCAAAAAAGGAAAAACCCACCGAGGAAATAAAAGCTCGAAGGCCACCCAAAAGATCCCGAAGGGTAGGTATCCTTGCAGGAGGCTCTCGCTAGGGAAAGTGGACCATTTCTCAAGACCCCAAAGGGAAATTTCCCTCTAGGAAGGATCAAACCTAAAATTATAGCGAAAGCTACCATGTGTCCCTCATAGAATTATAGTAGAAGCTGCCAAGTGTGATCTTCTGAAACATAGTTTCTAATAAGCTTAAAAGCTATAGAACATGCCACGTGTTACATTATAACTCAGTGGAAGTCACCACATGTCAACATTTGTATTTTATTATTTTTGCTTTGTAGGGACTATGGTGGGCCCCAAGCGAGGTGCTAAAGTCAAGCAGAGCATGACAAGTGTCTGCGTCTGCATGGATCCAAAAGAGTCAAATATTTCTACAGTGCTTCTATAAGCTCAATGGATGTTTCCACGTGTCCCCACCTATTTCTTAGTAGATGTTGCCATGTTTCCTCCCCTATTTCATAGCAGAATGTGCCATGTGTCACTTGTTAAAAATAGCAAAAAGTGGCCAAAGCAAACAGGAAAGACATGAAAGAAGTGCTAAGGAGGATGACAGGCCCGTAGCTGTCAAATTCAGGGCAACCAAGTAGCCGTTGGCTTTCAAACAATGATGGACCTAAACACATCAAATTTGTGGTAATGAAACAGTTGTTGATCCTTGTAAGCTTAAGCACAAACCCTGTGAATGAATTCAGCGACCGGCCAAAGAGATAGCTTGAGAGCTCAAATCACACAGATAAGGGCAAAATACAGCCAGGAAAGGGGGAACGATGAAGAACAATCAGAAATATCTATGCATGGGATATGTTTCTAGAAGGTAAAGCAGTCCACCAGGTGGACATCAAAGAATTCAAATATTCAATGGTGCAGCCTATTTTTCTGCATTGAGTAGAGTGAATAGCTGTTCACACATAAGAAAACACATCAAGCAGCCCATATAAAAATTGATGCTTGATTCTAGCATAGCCCATGGACAAAATTTAAAATGCATTAAAGGCATTAAATGCATTGTAACACATTTTTGTGAAACAAAGCACCCAAGTCTTTCTTGGAGCACTATATATTGGACTCTCTCTTATTGTTTTGGGATATCTCTCTCTGTTATCAGAAATAAAACTTTGCCCAAATTAAAAGGAAATACTGAGACTTTAAGCTCAGATTGTTGATCATATTTCATTATTTGAATAAGAAAACAAGTGACTTTTTAGACCTTGTGCTGGAATAGCTTGGTTGTTGGGAAAATTGTTCTTATGTCTATTTCCTTAATACATTTTTTGTCCATTTAATTGAATAAGCAAAATTAGTGAAAATAATTAGAAAGGTGTCCTAAAGCCAACTATGGAGAGACTTTGTGCCCCCACAATTGCCTTTAGTGTGTTTTCTTTTTATTCTTGTGTAAAGGATCTTGGGATGACTTTGTGCCCTCATTATCCTTCATATTTCACTCTTTGGCAGTTGAGGTGGAGACTTTGTGCTACATTTCATCCTGTTGTGTTACTGAACCCTATTACAGTTACTTGTCATCACCTGAAAGGTTCCTTTTGTCTACTAAACAACACTTCTAAAAGAAGAGGAGTGCCTTTTGTCATTTCATCAAGATTTCTACTTTGATTTGTGAACATCATCTTTGAAAAAAGAGAGATGGATGGTTTATCCTACCCTTGAGTGTTATTTTCTACTTATATCTATAATATATAGCTCCTGCATATTTATAGGGAACTTCCCCTTGATGAAAGGAGAGATTTGTCCCCTTTTGATGTAGTAAACCTACACATCTGGCCGACCAATTTACCTATGCTATGGTTGAAGAGACCTATTTTTCTCATCAGTTAGCTGATTGACAAAATATTCACCCAACAATTTTTGGTGACTCCACTAGGGATTTACGTGCAATCTAAAATCTCAAGTTTTAGATTGAAGAAGTCCCTACCCTTATCCATTATAGACTCTGGCGACTCCATTCTATGTCTTACCCATTATCATTAAGCCTTACAATCTCCCTTCACCTCCATGCAAACTAGGATAGAACGCGTAGTTTGAAAGCTTTAAGCTGAAGCAGGGCCAGTTCTTTCTCATTTTTATCCTACAATCTGGCAACTCCATGCTATACCAAAAGCCAGAGATCCCAAGGTATTGTTGACCCTATATTCTAGTTGGTACAACAAAGTAATTTTGATCCATTTCCTTCACCATCTCGCCTCCAACGAACTAGGAGCTTTCCTCTTGCTAAATTTAAGTCTCCATTATCGGGCAAAGCCTCCATTTCTAATATTAATAAATCTTTGTCAATACTTACCCATTTGAGATTTGTTATTCCACCTTTCCATAGTCATACTATGGCAGTTCAAATTCTTTGGGGTAACTCTTTTGGCGCACTCAATTTAACTCCACCTCTACATGAGCTACCACGCAGTTCAAGAAAAAAAATTCCTAAGTTCTATGGTGATGGAAAAGTTCTCCTGATGAACATATTGTAGATTTTAGCATAGTCTATAGCATAATAGGTGTGGAGTATGAGGATGTAGCAGTCAGGTTGTTTGTGGAAACTTTACAAGGTGCTGCTATAGACTAGTTTTATCATATGCAAGCCCAGACTGTGACTGACTAGAACACCCTCAAAGCCAAGTTTGAAGCCAGATTCAAGCCTGCAAAAGATGCACATGCCCTACTAGCTCAACTCACATAAATGAATAAGGAGCCTCATGAACCAATGAGGGATTTCATAGCTAATTTTGACAAGCTGAGGAATAGGATTCCTAAAATTGCTCAGCCTACACTTGAGAATCTCAAATGTTTATTCATTAACTCTCAGCTACTTGAAGTAAGTTTTCTACTGAGATGTGCTGGACAAATAGACCTTACTACAGCTTAGGATTTGGCCACTAAGGTGGAATATGACCTTATCTTGGCAGAAAAGATAAAGAGAGATCCTAACAGAGGTAAATCTTCTTCATTTTCTAAACATCCATTTATAGGTACCACTGATCCAATGGTGCAGAAGTTGGCAAATGAGTTGCTAGCTCTCAGGAAGCAAATGGCACAAGGGATATCTTCATCTCCTTCATACAGAGATATGCCAAGAAGGACATTCCCTAATCATTCAAACCAAGGCAATGCTACCAGAAATCAAGGGCAGCCAAATCATCTTCCTCCCCCATAAGGAAAACTTGCCATTAAAGCACTCCCAACTAATTCAGTAGTTGGATATCTTAAAATAGAATCTGATTTCTCTCTCCATTCTAAATTAAACTAAGAAAATGACATTGATCTCCTTGTATAAAGCTAGGAAGAATTAGTTGGTGACTCCAACATTGGTTTCCTGAATTACCAGGATGAACCCAAAGGTAAAGGTGAAGCAGTTGATGGATCATATGTTGTATTCACCTAGTCCTAGAACCAATCAACCTATCAAGCTGATAAATAAAAAATAGGGGAAATTTCTCAGCCTATACCTTTAATTGCCAAATGAGGAACTTCTCTGCCTTTCCAGCCAAAGGATCTAGTGAGTGATAAAAAGGTAAGTATATCAAGCATTCCTCCATCTCCAACTTCAATTCCACAAACCAGTCCTTCCCCTCCTAAAAACTAGAAAGATGAACTACCTTCCCCTCTTCCTAGTCCATTTCAATCATTTGACATAATCGATCATGTTAAGAAGACCAAAATTCAAATGTCTGAATTTGAATTCTTACAAGCCAATCCTGAGCAGTTGGATAGGTTAGTTCAGTGTGTGAAGAATAAAGTCACCCCTGTAGGACAAGATGTTAAAAAAGTAACTCATGATTCCCCAAAGAACATGTCCATCCCAAACAATCTTGTCATTACTCCTCTAGCTGCCCCTAGAAAAATAGAGCCTTTCTATGTTTCCTTGTTGATAAATGGTCACAAGCTGAGCAATTGCATTATAGACTCAGGTGCATTTGACAATGTCATGCCTACCAAGGTGGTAGAATCTCTTGGACTCATGCTGACCAAAACCTTTAAGAGATATTTCTCTATGGAGAACAAACAAGTACCTCTATTGGGACAAATCAAAGATGCCTAATTTGTATTTGCAGCATTCCCAGATAAAAGAATCAAGATGACAATCCTGGTGGCCGATGTTCTAGCCTCATATGGCATTCTTTTGGGGCAAAATTTCTATAAGGATGTTGGTGGTGAGTTAATCATGGACTTGTCTGAAGTGAGGATCCCTGTCAAAGGTATCATGCAGAGGCTGCTTCCTAAAAAGGAATCAAAATATGTTGTCACTTAGACATTAGCCCCTGAAGTTCAAATTCTGTTTGAATCTTCAAGCATGGGTAATTACTTCTTAAACATAGAGGATACTCATGTTTCAGTTGATGACACTTCTAAAAATGACAGTCTGAAAATTGGTTTAGACAAAACAGCAGAAGATATGAGAGAGCATAGTGCAAGCATAGAAGAATTCCCCTTTCCAAGCAAGGAGAAATCTAAGGAAAGATCAATTTTTGATGATGTTTGGATCTTGGAATTTGATGATAGAAATTCTTCTACTAGCTCAGGAGCTGGGATTGTGTTTATATCTCTTCAAAAATATATTTTTCCTTCTTCATACAAGTTACAATTTAGCAACACCAACAACATAGCTGAATATGAATCTCTATTGCTTGGATTAAAGGCTACTCGAGATAAAGGCATCAAACTCCTTCATGCCAAAGGAGACGCTGAAATGGTGGTTTGTTAGGTAAAAAACCTGTATCAAACTAAAAATAAGAGATTATGCCATTACCGCAATCTAGTTTGAGATCAAATTGAAAGCTTTAATGCTTTCAACATCTCTACCATACCTAGGGAATTTAATGATCGAGATGATGCACTGGTTATTTCAGTAACTCTCTTAGTTCCTCACCTAGACTTCAAAGGAAATAGGTACACTATCAAATTGGTCTTTAGACCAAGTGTGCCTGATAATGCCAATCATTGGCAAGTGTTCAATGGTGATAATGAAATCATCATCTTTCTAGAACAAAAAGATAGCTTCGAACATCTTCACTTCGAAGGCAATAAGCTCCAAAATCTTGAATCAGCTCCTGAAATGAATTTAGATGCAGGTGAAGAATTCTTGTAGCTAAAAGGGAATAAGATTCCTAAAGGACTGGTTTCTCTCAAAAAACTTTTTGATAAGCACGACAGAGTCATCAAACAGCAACAAATGGATTCAAGCTCCCCAGGGATTTGATCAACTAAATTTGGGTACCAAAGAAAATCCCAAGATGGTGAACATTGGGAAGTGTTGTACTCCAAAGGAGAAACTCAAATTTACTGATCTGCTTCACCATTACATGGATGTTTTGGCATACTCTTAAGATGATCTGAAGTTGCTCAAGCCTGAGGAAATTCACCATGCAATTCCTCTCAAAGATGGTTCGGTGCCTTACAAGTAGAAATCTTGGTAGTATAATCCAAAGATATCAGGTACTATTCTTTCTAAGATACAAAAAATGCTAAATGCTAGGATAATTTTCTTAATCCATCATTCCACATGGATTTCCAACATAGTCCCTGTGAGGAAGAAGAATAGCAAAATTTGCATCTATTTGGATATAAGGAATTTGAATCAATCATATTTAAAGGATAACTATCCTTTGCCCATCATGGATCAAGTGTTTCAGATAGTGACCAACTAAGAGATGTTATCAATGTTAGATGGCTTCTTAGGATACAAGCAAGTTGAAGTTAGTGAAGCAGACCAGCACAAGACTGCCTTCACCACACCTTAGGGCATGTTTGCATATAGAAGGATGCCTTTTGGCTTGATAAATGTTGGTGCCACTTTTTAGAGAGCAATGGACCTTTCTTTCAAAGATGAGATGGGTAAGTTCATTGTAGTTTATCTTGATGACTTGACCGTCTTTTCCAAATATCGCTCTGAACATGTACACCATTTGCAATAAGTGCTGGAGCATTGCCGCTAGAATGGCATTTCCTTAAACCCCAAGAAGTTAGTTTTTAGAGTAACAAAGGGGAAACTTCTTGAACACATGGTGTCCAAAGGAGGCATAAAGATTGACTCAGATAGAGTCAAGTCTATCTAAGAGCTTACCTTGCTTATAAATAAGAATGTTGTTCACTCTTTCTTCAGGAAGGTGAATTTATTACAAAGGTTCATCCCTGAGTTTGCTGAGAAGACTCAACACATTGTGAACATGATGAAGGGAAAGGCCACCTTTAGCTAGATTGAAGAAGGCAAGTCAGCATTTGAGGATATCAAGACTACCATTACCCATGCCCTAATTTTAGTTTGTCTAAACTACAACAAAGAGTTCATCATATACAGTTATGCTTTTAAACACATGCTTTCATCAATTATGGTTCAACAAAATAAATAAGGTATGGAATCTCCCATTTCTTTCATGATCTGCCCTCTCAAAGCTCATGAGCTGAAGTACTCAAATATGGAGAAGCATGCTTATGCAGTGGTGAAGGCAGTCAAGCATTTTTGCTTCTACATCTTGAATTCTCACACTATTGTCATAGTTCCTGATACCACAGTCAAATCCATACTAACTCAGTAGGAGTTTGGGATGAAAAGAGGTAATTAGATTGTAAAGATTTAGGAGTTTGATCTAGTCATCAAGCCAACAAAGTTGGTATGGGGAAAAAGCCTATGCCAATTAATTATTGATAACAAATCAGAAGAAATAGAGCATGAAGAATCAGAGGTGGAAGACACACTGACAGTCCTCTTTGTCTCCACCACGAATGAGTGGTATTCAGATATTACTCATTTCTTTACTTATGGTGAGTGTCCTGCTCACCTATCTTATAAAAAAAGGAGGACCATCAAGTTGAAAGCTGCCAATTTTATCTTTTGGGACAATGGCCTGTACAAGACGAGCCTTGATGGAGTGTTCCTTTGTTGTGTGGACAAGGAGCATCAAAGCCAACTTTTGAAATCCTTCCACAATATAGCCTATGGAGGACATTTTTTTGCTCCTGTGACTACCCATAAAATTTTGTGAGCCAGGTATTACTAGCCTACTCTTTTTTAAGATGCATACAAGTGGGTAAGAAAATGTGAACTATGTCAATAGTTTGTTGGGAGACCCAAGTTAGTTGCTCTACCTCTCAAGCTCGTGGTCATAGAGGAACCATTCCAGCAATGGGGAATTGATTTTATTGGAGCTGTAAACCCATCTTCAAGTGTTGGACATGATTATGTCCTTATAGCAACTGACTACTTCACCAAGTGGGTGGAAATTATCTCAACCAAGCATGCTACTTTAGAAGTAGTGTGCAATTTCCTCAAGGAGAATATCATTTCTAGGTTTGGGGTCCCAACCAAGATTGTCACAGACAATGCAACTTGTTTCACTTCCTAGGAGATTACTCAGTTCTATTTTTAATATGGGATCACCCTCTCCCACTCTTATGATTACTTTCCATAAGGGAATGGATAACCTAAATCAAGTAACAAGAACCTGATGACTATCATCAAGAAGCTGGTGGATGACAACTAAAGGACATGCCATAAAGCATTGGTTGATGCTTTTTGGGTAGATAGAATTACACCAAAAAGGGTAATTGGTATGTCTCCTTTCCAACTTATTTATGGTATCAATGCTAAGATACCAATCACCTTGGAATTGCCAGCATTGAAATTGGCTAAAGCAATTGAAGATTAGACATATGAAAGCTCCATTGATAAGAGGATCATGTGCTTGACTGATCTAGATGAGCAGATAACTATGGTGGTGAACTAAATTGCTGCCGATCAAAGTTTGGTGAAGAAGCTCTTCAACCAAAAGGTAAAAAATTGTGATTTCCAGGTTGGAGATCAAGTCCTACTATGGGATAAAAGGAGAAAACCAAAGGGGATGCATAAGAAATTTGATTCTCTTTAGAGAGGCCCATTTATTATCTATCAGCTCAATGGTGAGAATAGCTTCTTATTGAAATATCAAGATAGCATGCTCTTTTCTCTGCCTTATAATGGGCAGCATCTGAAGCACTTCAATCCATGAAGTATCAGATAAGATCAACTTGTACATATGTATATTTGTAGTCTTTAGTTCTATTTTTTTTATTTCATTTTTGTTTTTGTCACCTTTCTTTTTGGGTAGCATGACTCCATGGCCCAATGGCATACTTCAAGGCACTAGAGGTTCTGGTTTCTACTCCCCTTAGTTGTTCCAAGTTTTCAACTAAAGAAAGTTCCCCAACAGGAGCCATCTGTTGTCCCCCAAAAAATATCACTCATTTTTGGGACAACATTTGAACTATTTTGGTCTAACAGACCAAAATCCTCTCTCCCATTCTCAAAAATTGTTCTGGGCATTCAAATTCTCCATTATTCAAGATTTTTCAGATGTCAACAGACTCTACAGGCTTGAATCTTTTGACTCTATAGGCTTGAATGTATAGACTCTATAGGATTGAATCTATAGACTCAGTTCTATGGACTTCACAATAAGGAATCTACAAACTCAACATGCTTGAAATTAGCAGGTTCAATGGGTTCAAAGGTTCAATGTCATCAGCAAGAGTTATGCTCTTCGATAAAGGTTCAACAGCTTTAAAACACTTATCAAAGAGAAGAAGGCTTGAACCATTGAACCACTTAGGTTCAAAGGTTCAATAGGTTCAAAAGGTTCAATGTAGTTTGGTTCAAGTGGTCAAATGAATGAGTGGAACACAAGTAAACCATTGAACCATTGAACCTTGAACTAACAAGGTTCAACGGGTTCAATGGTTAAATGGGTTCAATCGGTTCAAAGAGATCAAAATACTTAGACAAAAATATGGCTTCAAACACAAGATTGAACCATTGAACCAAAGTTGTTTCAATCAGTTGGTTCAATCAGTAGGTTCAAGGAGCTACCTCAAAGCCAAAGGAAAAAGTGCCCTTGTGGTAGTGAGCCAAGTTGAGTGCCTTTTTGGAGGGAAGTGAACCAAGTTGAGTACCCTTGCGAAGGGCAATGAACCAAGCTGAGTGCCCTTGTGGAGGGCATTGAACCAAGTGGACAAAGAGAATTCCTTTGGAAAAGTGAAGGACAAACAGCCCTGATGGAGGGCAGGCGAGGATCAGATGGACCGTTACAAAAGTTAGAAGGATATTTTTTGAGATTAAATAGTCCTTGCAGAGGACACAATTCTCTTTCAAGAAAAGAATGTGGCAAAATGGTTAAGGCAAAAATCCTTCATACTTTTTGTCTGAAGGAATTCACCTGGGAAGAAAGCCTGACAGAAAGCTCAACGAAAAGCAGAGCCAAAGTGAAGGAAAATTTCCTTCAGAAAAATTGTCTGAAATAATTTCTTCAGACTTTTTGTCTGAAGGAAAAGTTCACTAAAAAAGGAAAAACCTACCGAGGAAATAAAATTTTGAAGGCTACCTGAAAGATCTCGAAGGGTAGGTACCCTTGCGAGAGGCTCTCGCCAGGGAAAGTGGACTGTTTCTCAAGACACCAAAGGGCAAGTTCCCCCTAGGAAGTATCAAACCTAAAATTGCAATAGAAGCCACCATGTGTCCCTCATAAAATTGTAGCAAAAGCTATTAAGTGTCATCTTCTGAAACATAGTTTCTAATAAGTTTAAAAACTATAGAACATGTCACGTGTTCTGTTATAACTCAGCAAAAGTCACCACGTGTCAACATCTGTAATTTATTCCTTTTGTTTTGTAAGGACTGTGGTGGGCCCCAAGTGAGGTGCTAAGGTCAAGCAGAGTGCGACAAGTGTTTGCATTTGTGTGGATCCAAAAGAGTCTTGAATATTTCTATAGTGCTTCTATAAGCTCAGTGGATGGTACCACATGTCCCCGCCTATTTCTCAGTGGATGTTGCCATGTGTCCTCACCTATTTTATAGTGGAACACACCACGTGTCACTTTTTAAAAATAGCAAAAAGTGGCCAAAGCAAACAAGAAAGACATGAAATAAGTGCTAAGGAGGATGACAGGCCCATAACTATCAAATTCAAGGCAACTAAGTAGCCATTGGCTTTCAAACAATCATGGCCCGAACATGTCAAATTTATGGCAATGAAACAGTTGTTGATCCTTATAGGCTTAAGCAAAGACCCTGTGAATGAATTCAGTGACTGGCCAAAGAGATAGCCTAAGAGCTCAAATCACACAGATAAGGGCAAAATATAGCTAGGAAAGGGGGAACGATGAAGAAGGATCAAAAATATCCATGCATGGGATATGTTTCTAGAAGGTAAAGCAGTCCACCAGGTGGACATCAAAGAATGAAAATATTCAATGGTGTGGCCTATTTTTTTGCATTGAGTAGAGCGAACAGCTGTGCACACATAAGGAAACACATCAAACAACCCATATTAAAAATTGATGCTCGATTCTAGCATAGCCCATGGACAAAATTTAAAATGCATTAAAGGCATTGAATGCATTGTAACACATTTTTGTGAAACAAAGTGCCCAAGGCTTTCTTGGAGCACTATAATTGGACTCTCTCTTATTATTTTGGGATATCTCTCTATGTTATCAGAAACAAAACTCTACCCAAATTGAAAGGAATTATTGAGACTTTGAGCTCAGATTGTTGATCATATTTTGTTATTTGAATAAGGAAATAAGTGACTTTTCAGAATTTGTGTTGGAATAGCTTGGTTGTTGGGGAAATTGTTCTTATGTCTGTTTCCTTAATACATTTTTTGTCCATTTAATTGAATAAGCAGAATTAGTGAAAATAATCAGAAAGGCATCCTAAAGCCAACTGTGGAGAGACTTTTTGCCCCCACAATTCCCTTTAGTGTGTTTTCTTTCTATTCCTATGTAAAAGATCTTGGGACAACTTTGTGCTCTCATTATCCTTCGTATTTCACTCTTTGGCAGTTAAGGTGGAGACTTTGTGCTACATTTCATACTGTTGTGTTACTGTGCCCTATTACAGTTACTTGTCATCACCTGAAAGGTTCCTTTTGTCTGTTGAACAGCACTTCTAAAAGAAGAGGAGTGCCTTCTATCATTTCATTAAGATTTCTACTTTGATTTGTGAACATCATCTCTGAAAAAAGAGAGATGGATGGTTTATCCTACCCTTGAGTGTTATTTTATGCTTATATATATAGTATATAGCTCCTGCATATTTACAGGGAACCTCCCCTTGATGAGAGGAGAGATTTGTCCCCTTTTGATGTAGTAAATCTGCACATCTGGCTGACCAATTTCCCTATGTTGTGGTTGAAGAGACCTATTTTGCTCATCAGTTAGCTGATTGACAAAATATTCACCCAACAGTCTGTTCAGATCTAGACACATGCACAATGTGTCAAAGCTTATAATTTAACCAAAATATTTAGATTTAGAACATAGAGCACAATATAATTTAGAAATTTGTATTGTGAATAGCAAGTGTACATGATGAAGAATGAATTCAAATTGAGCTCCTAAAAAATGGAAAAGTTTGCATAATATACTAAATGTTTTGAGATTATGGTGTTAAAAACTCATCCTCTTTCATGCACTTGACTATGTTATTCAGTAATACAAAAAAATCACATGTTCTATATGAATAATATTGTTATTGAACTAATACAATGAGAGGTCTTTTGTTGCACAGACCATATGATTGAAAGTGGAGACCAATGAAGTAAGCCATGAAAGATGGCACTTGAATTATATAGGTGAATATAACTCTCAAAGACTACTAGAGATTCTATAGATCTATAAACAGAGAGGAAAGAATAAAATA
This sequence comes from Torreya grandis, assembly GCA_037957365.1. NCBI lineage: Eukaryota > Viridiplantae > Streptophyta > Pinopsida > Cupressales > Taxaceae > Torreya > Torreya grandis. The sequence continues at coordinate 2,087,751 of JARHVA010001414.1, read as the reverse complement.
AAAACAAAATTATTAATCTATTTTAGAAACTTTTTCAAACCATCTATTCCTACATCGTTTGGGGAAACTATGGGGATGAATTAATCTACCCCTTCAAACAGATTATTGATCCATCACAAAAACCTATTTCTAATACCACTGTTAAAGAATGAGATAGTTGAACCCAAATAAAAGCAATGCACATAGATAATTTTAATCACACAAATAATATTATGCTCTCTTATTTATTCTACTATATTTCATACAAAACTATCACAAATATATAGGATAGTGTATCCTAATATCTAGGAATCCCACTAACTAAAAAATCTCCTAGAATCTCCTATAATATCTCAATATAACTATATTTACTCTAAGATATATTACTAAATATTAACAATATATTTGTGTAACAAACTATCCTATATAAAACTAACAATAATAACATTAAATTAATAATGTTTACACATCATACCTCAACAGCTAATCAGATTATGGATAATTTTGATTATACATGAAAATTCCTTAGCCCACGAGCATAATGAAACCTATAACTTTTATCAGCTGGTATACTTAATTTAAATCATGATCTTGTATTTATACCACCTGGGGGTGACCTCATGACTTTTGATAGTGATTCTTCTAAATCGACTAGTGACGAGACTCCTGGTAGTGACATAGCATTCCATTATAGCCTTTTCAATGATCTTTATAACATTGACTTATTTGATTTTAATTCCATTATAACCTTAACACCCCATTATTCCCTATGCCTTTTCCATCTCGAACTCATTGATTGGGACCAGTAAAATTCAGCTATACACCTTGATGAATTCTAGAATGAAGAATCAATTGTAGAGTATATGGGCCTAAGAGACAAATTGCCTATTGGTGATCATAAGAAAGTCTTTGATTTTTATTTGAATCCTTCTACCTACTTTAGAGAGGAGGTAAACTTTCTTGGTCATGAAAAACATAAAACATTGAGATATTCACGTGAAAACTTCTTTGAGGCACTCATTGGTCAGGGAAAAAGTAAAGAAAAAGACAAGCCCTTGAGTGAAAACCTATTATAGGTACTATTGGATGGGAAAGTTTGATCATTCCCAAAGGACATACAAATTCCATCAAGTCCTAGCTCCATAACTATTACTAGCATCACATCAGAGCAATAACAAGTCTTTGAGCATCTTATTCCTGACTTTCCTAAGATTTTTTCTAGTTGGCCATTACCAAATTTGGTAGATTCATATTTGTCACATTATCCAAAGCTTTGTGAGGAACAAAAAAAAACTATAGTATAAGTATAAGATCATGATCACGCATTACCTACTATTCTATAATATGGTTATACACTCCTTGTAGAAAACATTGTTTAAGAAAACCTTGGAACATATGATGATCCAAAAATTGTTTACCTTGGAACTTCCCTCATTGATGAGGAGTGAGACCACATTATATCTATTTTTAAGTATTTTATTAACATTTTTGTATGGGCATATTCAGACATTCTAGGATTATACCTTCATTTGATTATGTATCACCTTGTTGTCTATTTAGATGCCAAACTAGTCAAACAAAAATTGAGGAATATGCATTCACACATCACTCTATTGGTAAAAGACAAAGTGGAGAAATAATTGAGAGCATGCTTCATTAGACCACTGGAGTATTCTAAATGGATATCAAACATAGTTCCATTCAGTAAAAAGCTACAAGGTATACATCTTTGTACTAATTTTAGAGATATCGATAAAGAATGACCCAAAGATGGTTTTTCTCTACCCAACATCAACATGATTATTGATTCTACTACTGGGTATGAGATGTTATCCCCCATGAATGGATTTTTTGGATACAATTGGATCAAGATAGCCTAAGAATATCAACACAAGAATTCATTCACCACCCTGTAGGGGAACATTCTATTATCAAGTCATGTCATTTGGCTTGAAGAATGATAGATCCACTTATCAGCATGATATGACTATTATCTTACATGACATGATGCATGATATTTTTGAAGACTATGTTGATAAAATCTTAGCTAAATCAATAACATGTACTAGACATCTTGATGTTATACAAAGAATTTTTTAGAGACTTTATTAATATAAGGTCTGCCTAAATCCTAAGAAGTGTGTATTTGGCATCAAAAATTGATAGGGTTTATTATATCATAAATAGAGATTGAGGTTGATCCTACTAAGTTCAAGGCCATTGTTTAAATGCCTCCACCTTCAAATCTTAAATAGCTCTGAAGCCTGTAAAGAAATATTCAGTCTATCCATAGGTTCATTTCTTAATTGACAGATAAGTGCCATTTATTTACCCATATCTTGAAGAAAGGGGTCACATTCTAATGGGATCAAGAGTGTCAATTATCATTTACAAATCTCATAATGTATTTGGCCAACCCACCAATTTTGAGACTACTAACACTTAGACAACTATTGCTTCTCTATATTTCAACAATTGAACAAGTACTGGGGGAAATTTTAGCCCAACATGATGATCAAGGTAAAGAGCATGTAGTTTATTATTTAAGTTTAAAATTTGTGGATTATGAACACAATTATACACCTATTGATAATTAATGTTTATCCATGGTGTTCACTTCCCAAAAGTTTGTAACACTATATGTTGAACAATAAAACCATTGTTATTGCTAAAGTGGATCCTCTTAAATTTTTATTATCTAAAGTAGTTCTCATAGGATTCATGGCCAAATGGCTCATTCTCTTAATTGAGTTTGATATTGAGTATCAAAATCAAAAATATATTAAGGGGCAGGTTATTGTTGATCAATTTATAGAAGCCCCTATTATAGACACTCAACCACATAGATTTGACTTTCTCAATGATTTTTTTAAAGGTATAATCATTGAGAGGGGGTTGAATCAGTGAGATCATATATTTCAGTCTCAATTAAAATCCTTTAAAACTATTTAAACAATCATAATATATTAACTTTATCAAGCAACATTAACAAGAGAATTCATTCATTCAATGCATACACAAAAACAAACACATAACACATAGTTCCTTTGGGAAACCCTCATGAGGAATAAAACTCACTTTCAAGCCTACAACACATGAACTACTTGTCCTATAATAAATTACAAACAAGAGACTAGTAAACTCTTTTAGACCATCAAACCTTGATCATATCCTCTTGACCAAAGGCCTTTAGTGAAACACCTATTTCATAAAAAGCAACTACCCCTAAAGAATATCAAGTCCTTTAGACCCTAATTTGAAGTGAACACCTCCACCTTAGAACTAATGTATTCAAACCTAATGATGGATATCTATTTTTATAGGCCTCTCACATAGGCATGCCATAATCTCTCTCCTTTTCACTCAAACTATCCTCATATACACACACAGACCTCTTCACATATCCTCAAAGTATAAGATAACTATTTTGACATCATAAATATTACCTACAAGTCATACACATAGTCCTCTATGTTCTCTACTCATCATCCCATCCATTAGGCATAGCTACACTTCTTTGTCCTTTGATTCAATGCTCATTGTCCACTCAAGCCTTACACAAGTATTCCTTAAAAGTCTATAAACCAACACATTTAATTTCACTATATATATGTATATATATATATATATATATATATATATATATATATATATATATATATATATATATATAATTCATGAATTATAAATTCCAAAATATTTCCTTTTTGGCCACAATACATGCCTTTACCCTTAAGTCATCTCACATGGGTCACACTTAAGCATAATCCACTTTCAAATAGGCCTAAGTCACTTTTAGATCCTATGGAGACCCATTTAGCTCTTTGAGACTTATCTAAAAAAAATATGAAATATATAAACATTTTAAAAATGTATGTACCCATTATAAATTATCTATAGGTCCTCCTTAAGTGCCAACAACCATCATAGTACCCATTTTCTTAAGCACAATTCGTTCAAACAACATTTTGTGCACATAGTCAACATGTAAAAAAAAATTCATACTACACACAATTGATCAAACATTCATAATTCTTATATAATATCCTCATATATTATAAAACACTCCCTAATATCTAATTCATCAATAGATATCGAAATAATATCAAAACAAGCTCGAACATCCTTCTCGAGTCATTTACAGAACAATCATGAACACACATTCAAATTTAAACCTTCATGAATTTGATTATACACACTTATATATCTAAAAATTAGGTTCATTATATGTGCCATTTATTCCTATTCATATTTTATTTTTACATTATGGTCAAATTTTTCATAGATCAAAAGTTATGGCACATAAACTGAGCACTAGTTTTTCCTTTGTTAAATTCAAATATTTGAATTCAAATGATCACAGTTAAACCTTGAACACCATGTCCTCATCTTGTGTCCACAAAGCTTAGATAAATCACATAAAATTTATATTACTCAATATTTAATTCATATTTCACTAATTTCCAAACATTAACTTCTAATAGTTGACCTAATCTCGTGTAATCTAGAAACTTTGACTCAACATGTACCATTGATCTCTGCAAATCAGCTAGGTCTTTATTATGCAACATGCACCATTCAATCAATATGTATGAACACCCACTCACCATTATATCCTTATACTTTACCTTTTCTTAGTGTTAAACCTTGAACACTTATCCTTATCTCTCTAATTTTTAAGACCTTAGAATAAACATGCTTCATTGATCTTTTTGTAAGGAGCTTGATCTTTACCTTCATTATCCAACAAACACTTTGACCTATTTAACTTGATAAGCACCATATACATTCACTATATGATCACCCATGATCCATTATATCTTCATCTAGTCTAGATCTTTAACATCATGCAAAATATACTAAGTATGGATACCTTTGATCATCTGCTTGGAAGGCCAACTTTGCACCTCCATATCTTTTGTTTCGCTCAAGTGCATGTTCTCAAATCTGGAGCATATGATCTCCTCACATAGGATAATCCAATAATTTTTAAAAATACTCTATATCCATCACACATGTGAGATATAATGACACAAAAATGTTTACTTAGATTTATCTATTTACAGAGCCAACTATGTCGAGAACTATCTAGAAAGACCATCTTTGCACATGCATAGCTTTTATCACGCTTTAGTTCTTGACCTAAAAGTTGGTGAAAATAAAATAGACACAAAATTTAATAAGCACATATTATCACATTATCCTAAAACTTCCACATGTTAGATATATTCCACCATCAAAATGCCTACTCAGCTTTTCTTACCACATTGCAAATTTGGTATGGGAAAATACTGAAAAAATAGCTGAGAGCCCAACTTTACACTTGCATATATTTTATCATGATTCATTGATAGACTTGATAATTTACACATATAAACTAGGGAATAATTTTATAAAAACCATATGAACAAATCTCCCTGACTCATCCACATGTGGTAATGGTGATGTCAGCAAACTGCCTACTTAGATTTTTTGCCACTAGACCCAAAATGTCTAGATGAAAACATTGATCAACCAGATGAAATCCACTCATGAACACAAGAAATAAAAGATTATAAAACATATTATGGACCTATTTCACATCTTAAAATTATCATATTAATCCCTATCCATCCTTAACCATGCAAACTCGGAGGATCAACCAAGCCTTCTTCAAGTATACTAGGACAAGCTTAATGCACACTTTGTCATCATCACTTAGACTATCAAGGCACTTCATCCACTCACCTGGACACCTCCATGACATAATCATGACAAAATTTACAACTCTTCAAATATATTTCCCTTTGTCATTGATGTCAACACACATCATAACATAATATACAGTTTACCTACCTTCTCTCTCTTTAAGCACTCTCAGAATAGGAAACTTCTCCCCCATTGATACAATGAAAAAGTGGGCACAAAATAATCTTGAGGACCTAAAAATACCATAAATAGGAAAATACCACCTAAAAAATATGATACAAACTCCCCCTTACCTTGATCCTACCTCTTCTTTGCCTTGACAACTTCCTCTTGCCATATGCCAATACTCTCTTCAATCAAGCACAACAACCAATGAAGAAAGAACACACAAATATGACTAGGTTTGATCAAGTCATCATACCAACCTTCTTAAAATATCATATATAGAATATATCACCATAGTTTCAATATGACTGAATCACCTCACAAATGCTTCCCCTCACATCATGTAAAGCTCCTAAAGCCATTTAAGTTATCTTGAGTTAGCTCCCCCTAACTCTGTGCATACCACCTTATACTTATCAACCATGCACTTCAATATAATGTAAATCACCAAGAAACATCTGGGAGAGACTCCACCTAATATTTCTAATCATTTCACATCTTGATCATCTACAGATATCCACATACCATGAAGAACCACCATACATGCTTACTAGCCTTCTCTCTCAGACCACCTCAAGGACCAACAATAAAACTTCATGCCACTAACCAAAAATAAAACATAATCTAAACCAACCTAATAAATCTCCTATAAACACTCATACCTTTCTCTTTTGGATAAACTGATAAAAATCACTCTTCTTCTTACTAGGTATGTCTAGACCCCTTGTAGTCCTACCTGTAACTTGTAGAGCCCATAATTTTTATTAGATGCACCTTCACAACATGAAACCACATATATATATATATATATATATATATATATATATATATCACTCTCATATTTCCACTCAATCACACAAATTTTCATCACCAAGATCATCCTTTGTAATATACTTCCTTCACAAACCTACTAGCCAATTAGGCTTCCATCTTGACAAAAACATGAATAATTTAAAAAACACAAACCTTTATATCTCTATGAAGCTTGATTTTAAAACACATTTGTCCCATTAAAATTATTAAAAATCCTTAGATATCAACTCATAAGGCAAATCATTTTTCTAGCAAAGCCCAAAACCCTAGAATCTCAAAACAAACAAAGTGAACAAACCTCCTTCTAGTCAGCATCCACCTATGAACTTATTTTACACCTAGAGACAACCATTACACACTTCTACACCAAAATTTGAGCATCTACATATTTGGGAACCATATAACCTATAACCCATTTTAGGAGTTGCATACTCTTAAGTACAAACTAAAAAACCTGAGAGCAAACAAAAATATCTAATTTGACTTCAACATACCTTTAAACCATAAAACCACCTATAGAATGCTAGAGTAAGGTCAACATACCTTTATTAGAAAAAATATCATATTGAAAAATCAAAAATCCTCTTTTACCCCTTGAAAACATTCAATCTGACCCTACAAATTGACCATATATAGTTATGACATCACCATAGCATATCTTCCATCTAGGCATACCTGCTCCAACTAAAAAACACTTATCTCTAGTATTTTAGAATCATATGAAGAACACCATATAAACACTTTTTTCTTTACTGAAAGGAGTCTCTTAAGAAGCATAGATAGAGACATCCTTTGCACCATAATGCTCTAAAACAAAGTGAAGCCAGGAATGGCCCACATCTCCTCAGTAACTACTAGAAACCTCTTAAAGATATAAGACTTATTTATCTTGTTCTTCTTCTTCTTAGTCTAAACTATGATAATTGGTTCTTTTTCTATATCATTCTCCCTCTCTTCTAAGATAAAATTGATAACACATTGATCAACTATAGAATCTTAGCATACCTTTTCATTTGAAGAATCAACCTTGCAGCTTGGAACCTCATCACTAGGCATAAAAAACTAAAGTTCTTTGTATGATACATGCTTATCACTGACAATATGATCACTTGGATCCATACACATCTCAAAAAATTCCTCAACTAATACATTGATATTCTATTTAAGCTTGGTCTCTTCATTCTCAACATGAGTAGACAATGAGATCCCTTGTCACTCTTCAACTTCTGAAGCATTCTCCACCATAGCAAATAGATTACTTGGACCAATAGATCCATCATGACTCATACTTACCACCTTTGGTTTCCATTAGTTAACTTGCCTTCTTCCTTATACTCTAGGAGCCTTATTGAACCTATTCTAACTTGTAGGCCTCTACTTGTAGAATCTAGCAATGTGACCTCTCTTTTGACAGTTGAAGCACATCATACCTTTTGTAAGAAGCTCATTCTATCTTACCAGATTTAGAGAAAATATTGTAATGTGTCCTAGTTCATAACAACTATAGGACTCAATATTTTTTGAAGGAAACTCAACTTGCCTTACTTTAAATGGAAATTTTTTTACAAAGTGTCCCACATCATGATAGTTGAAGCACTCAACCTTGCTCACACCTTCTAACTAACTACCCCCATCATAGTTCCAAGAAAATTTATTTCTAACAAGTATCTTACATTCTCTAACCCTATGACCAAATTTATTACATGTGTAATAGTAACCATTTTGAATTTGAATACATTATGGCATTTAGTTGTTTTATCTAATTTATCTTCAAATTCAAATTGTTCTTATTCATATTAGTCTTCATCTTGTCTTGAGTTGCATTCTCTAGTTCTTCTTTGTATCTAAGACTAGTTCTATCACTTACATGCTTTTGATCATTTATAATATTGTTTATATCACTTTATCTTTTTTGAAATATCACAAATGACTTCACTTTACTAGATGCATTCTCTACTTGGGATCTTAATGACTCATTTTCAATTGCATACCTTGAATATTCATCTTCTTTAGCTTTTAAGCTTGTAGATAGAACTTCCAATTGACAACTGAGATGCTTGACTATGTCTTCATGATCTTTATTATCTTCATTTATTCTTACCTCATACACACTAAATTATTCCTCATAGTCTTTGAGTTTAGATATCATCTTCTTATTGAACTTCTTATCAATCTTGAATTTTTCAAGAGCATTCATCAATTCAGTCTCACAGTCCATCTCATCTTCATCATCATCCAAACCACTCCAAATAGACTCCTTTTGATGTGAGAAAATACCTTCCTCAACCATGAAGAGGGATCTATCTTCAATAATAAAAAAATATTCATGATCATACTCAAAGTCATTGATTTTACTCTTATTTGATGAGCTACAATCTTCTTTGGTGTAGAGACTCTTCTTATCCTTGAAGCACTCCTTGTTGTCAAACCTTCTAAATCCCTTTTTTATTTTATGAGACCTAAATGATCTCTTACCATCATCATGAACTTTATCATGCTCTTCATCATCATCCTTTTTATACTTATGAGGGCACTTATTAGCAAAATGTTCTATCTCACCATAATGGAAGCATTTGACGGGTAATTTACCTTTATACTTGCATGAACATGTTCTCAATTTCCTTGAAATCAAAGCAACTAGTTCATCCTCATCTATATCAAAAATTTCCTCATCTTTGTTTTTCTTACCTTGGAACTTATTTATTGGCCTCATCTTTATCTTGAATGTTGCTTCCTTCTTTGGTGGTATAGCATCATGCTTTCATCTCATAGGCAGTAAGGGTGCCATGTAATTGATCCATCTTCAACTGAGTAAGATCATGACTTTCATCTATAGTAGATACATTTGGATCAAACTTGAGGGATAGAGACCTTAATAGGTTTTGAAATATAGTATCCTCTTCAAGGTTTTCTCCAAGACCTATGATGATATTCACAATCTCATCAACTCTCTACAAAAAAGATGCTACAAAATTTTCTTTATTCATCTTGAGACTTTCAAATTACCTTTTGTGAGTATACAACTTATCAAGATTGACCTTTGAATATCTTTCATAAATGATCTAAATTTTTTCCCATATATCTTTAACAGATTTAAAATGGATTACCTTGGTGTATTTAGTCTCTAAAAGACCACAAGTGATAGCATTCATTTCCTTGGAATTGTTCTCAAACAACTTCTTGTTTGCAGCACTAGATGGAGTAGTAGGAGCAACATAACCATCCACAATATATCACCATACATCAAACCCTAGGGACATAATGCATATCTTTATCCTAGCACTCTAAAATTCATACTTAGATCCATTGAATGTCAATGCTTTCTTATTAGAGAAACCTCCTTGATGACTACCATATTGTACCTTGGATCACCTTCATGCTATCAAACCTTTACCAAAGGACTTGATTTGATACCAATTATTAGAGGTACAATAACTAAGAGGGGGGGTGAATCAATGAGCCTAGATATTTCAATCTCAATTCCAATCTTTTTAAACTATTTAAACAATCAGCATATATCAACTTGATCAAGTAACATTAACAAGAAAGCTCATTCATTCAATGCATACACAAGATCAAACACATAACACATAGTTCATGTGGAAAACCCTCATGGGGAATAAAACCCACTCTCAATCTTGTAACACATGGAATACTTATCATATAATAAATTATGAATAAGAGACTGGTCAACTCCTTTATACCAACAAACCTTGATCATATCCTCTTGACCAAAGGCCTTTAGTGAAACACATGTTTCACAAGGAGAAACTTTCCCTAAGGAAGATCAAGTCCTTTAGAACCTACTTTAAAGTGAACACATCCACCTTAGAATTGATTCCTTCAACACCTGATGATGGATCTCTATTTTTCTAAAACCTGCACAAACTCTCTCTCTATCTCATATAGGCCTCTCATAAAGGCATGCCATAATCTCTCTCTTTTTCACTCAAATTGTCCTCATGCACATATAAACCTCTTCTCATATCCTCAAATTACAAGAGCACTATTTGGAAATCATAAATATGACCTATAGCTCATACACATAGTCCTCAATTTTCTCTTCTCATCAACCCATCCATTGGGCACAACTACACTTCTATGTTCTTCGCTTCAATTCTCATTATCCACTCAAACCTTTCACAAGTCTTCCTTAAAAGTATAGAAACCAACACATTTGGTTTCATTATATATAGATAATTCATGAATTATCAATTCCATAATATTTCATTATTAGCCACAATACATACCTTTACCCTTAAGGTATCTCACATGCGTCACACTTAAGCACAATCCACTTTCAAATAGGCCTAAGTCACTTTTTGATCTTATGGAGACCCATTTAGCTCTTTGACACTTCTCTAAGAAAAATAATAAACATAATAACAATTCTAAAATGAATGGAACCATTCCACATGATTATAGGTCTTCCTTAAGTGCCAACAACCATCATATTACCCTTTTGCTTAAGCATAATTCACTCAAACAACATTATGTGCACATAGCCACCATGAATGAATACACAGTCAACTTATAAACCTTTGTTCATACTACATATAATTGATAAAACATTAGTAATGATCATATAACATCCTCATGGAGTATAAAACACTCCCTAATATCTAATTCATCAAGATATATCTAAATAATATCAAAATAATCTCAAACATCCTTCTCGGGTCATTTGCAAAACAAACATGAACACATAGTCAACTTTAAACCTTCATAACTTTGACTGTACATAATTATAGATCTTCAAATTGGGTTCATTATATGAGACATGGATTCATATTCATATTTTATTTTTACATCATGGTCAAATTTTACATAGATATAAATTTATGGCATATAAACTGAGCATTGATTTTTCCTTTGTTAAATTTAAATATTTAAATTCAAACGATCACAGTTAAACCTTGAACACCATGTCCTCATCTTGTGTCCTAATAGTTTATATCACTAATGTACCATTTATATTTATTGATGTATAATACATAGTTTGACAATTCCCAAACATTAAATTTCTAAGAGTTGACCTCATCTCATACACTCTAGCAACTTTGACTCAATGCATCTTGTTGATCTCTGTGGATTAGCCAAGTATTTATTATGAAACACACACCATTAGATCCAGATGTATGAAAACACACTCACCATTATATCCTTATCCTTTACCTTTTTTCACTGTTAAACCTTGAACACTTATCCTCATCTAATTACTTCTTGAGACCTTGAAACAAACACGCTTCATTGATCATTTTATAAGGAGCTCGATCTTTACCTTCATTATCCAACAAACACTTTGACCTCTTTGACTTGATGTGAACCCTAGATATTAACTATATGATCACCCATGAGCTATTATATCTCCATATATTCTATATATTTAACATTAAGCAAAATAGACTAGGTATGGGGACCCTTGCTCATCTGACTTGAAGGCCAACTTTATACCTCCATATCTTTTGCTTCACTCAAGTGCATGTTCTCAAATTTGGACCATATGAGATCCTCACATAGGATAATCTAACCATGTGTAAAAATAATCCTATAACCCTCACACATGTCATATATAATGATATAAAAATGATCACTTAGATTTATCTGTTCATAGATTCAATAATGTCAAGAATTATTTGGAAAGACCAACTTTGCACATGCATAGCTTTTATCATGCTTTAGTCTTGACCTAAACATTAGCACAAATCAACTAGGCACACAATTTAACAAACCCATATGATCACTTCTTAAATTTCCACATGTATGAGATATGCCTACTCAACTTTTCTTACCACATTACAAATTTGGCTAAGTATGGGAAAATACTATCAAAATGCCTGAGAGCCCAACTCTACACTTGCATATCTTTTGTTGCACTTCATCACTAGATTGAGACATTATGCATAGAAACTAGGGACTAATGTGATCATAACCATATGAATAAATCCCCTTGAATCATCCATATGTGGTAATGGTGACATCATCAAACTACCTACTCATATTTTTTACCACTAGACCCAAAATGTCTAGATGAAAATAATGATCAACCAAATGAAATCCACTCATGCAAAAAAACATTAAAATATTATAATACATCTTATGTAACTCTTGTACATACTCAAAATCATCATATTCATCCCTAATCATCCTTAACCATGCAAACTTTGAGGATCAACCAAGCCTTCTTCAAGTATATTAGGACAAGCTCAATGCACACTTTATCATTGTCACTTAGACTATTAAGTAACTTCATCCACTCACTAGGACACCTTCATGACATCACCATGACATGATTGATAACTCTCTAATAGATTCTATTATGATAGTAGAATAAGTGTAGCATGAATCTGAATAGTGAAAACTATATTTTTATGTTTCCTTCACTTTTTGTGGGTCTAGAGCTAGTATTTTGTTGATTACACCACAAGGGGATTTGATTCCTAAAGAATTTCACATCAATTTTTATTATACCAATAATATGGTTGAGTATGAATCACTTATTTTAGTATTGCATCTTATAGTGCAGTGGGATATTTAGCACTTAATGGTCTATGGTGATTCCTAATTAATTATAAATCAAACCACAGATCAATAGAAAACTAGAGATGACAAGCTCGCACCCTACAAACACATTATGGATAATCTCAAAGCTCATTTTAAATCTATGCAATTTGAATAAGTATAAAGGGCCAACAATATATATTTAGATGTAATGGAAACAATTAGGTCCATGATACATATTGATAGCAATACTAAAGAGTATCAATTTCTCATTGAAAATATTTTACATCCTTCACATATCTTTCCAAATTCAAAAAGGGTATGCACCATTGTTGGTCCAAATCCCCCACCTGATATACCTTAGTTTCAAGACTTTTATAATTATTTCCATGATCATGTTTTTCCACCTGACCTTTCCAATAATCATCATAAACTTTTCCTTCATTGCATAACCCATTATACCCTCTTTGGAAACATGCTTTATCATAAAGGTTATGCTTGAATGCTACTTCATTGTTTATCTTCAAGAGAATCCAAGTTAGTGCTTAAGCAAGTTCATGAAGGAATGTGTGGGAGCCACACCAATGATGTATTCTTAGCTAAAAATCTCCTTAGAATAGGTTATTATTGGCCAAAATGGAGACAGATGCTTTCAATTATGTGAGGAAGTGTGTTCCTTCTCAATAACATGGAAATTTGATACACGCAACTTCCTTAACACTATAGCCAATCACTACACTTTGGTCATTTTCTACTTGGGGCCTTGATCTCATCAAGAAAATAAACTCAGCATCTTCTAATGGCCACAAACATATTCTCACTACTAATGAGTATTTTATTAGGTGGATTGAGGCCATTCCTCTCGCTTATGTCATTGGGAGGTAGATTTCCAATTTTATACATTACCATATCATCTATCTATATGGTATCCAAACATGTATTATATATGATAATGTCAGATCATTTATAAATAGATATGTTAAAAACCTTTGTGAAAATTTCAAAATCAAGCACAATAAATCCACATCATATAACCCACAAGGTAACAGACAAGATAAGGCATCAAATAAAACCATTTTGGCCATAATTAAGAAGATTGTCAATGATGCTAGCCATAGTTGGCACTTGAAAAAATTTCATACCCTTTGGGATTATGACACTAGTCACCAAACCTTCATAGGAGCCATTACATACTCCCTTATTTATGGTATACAAGCTATTATCCTGATTGAGGTCGATCTACCTTCATTGTGAGTATATTTAGAGAATATTTAAGATAACAAAGATTGTAGAATTTCTAGGTTACAAGAACTAGAAATCCTTGATGGTAAGTGTTTAGCTACCTTAGAAAACTTGCAAGCCTATCAAAATAGATTGTGGAGAAGCTAAAACAAGTGAATTTTGTCCCTCAAGAGTTTAAGGTTAGTGATTTGGTCTTGAAAGAGAACCAAAAGAACACAATGTTGAATGCAAGAAAAAGGGTAAGTTTCAACATAGTTAGTTAGGACCCTATATTATCACAAAAAATTATGGATCAAGGGCATATCAACTAGATACTCCATGTGGTGAATAACTTATAAAGCCCATGAACATTGTGCATCTCAAGTGGCTCTACCCTTGATAGATTTTGAACCATTGTCTACAAAGATCCATTATTTGGGGGAAACTTGTGTTGAACTTATTTTAACTTTCCATTATATCTTAGACTGTCCTACCTTGGACCATATTCATTTTATCCCACCCTAGACCATTCTTTTGAGAACCATATCTTTTATGACTCTAGATAATTAAATCTTTGGATTTTTGTCACTCTAGATCTTTTATATTCTACTTTGAATCATTTTATCCCACCATAGACCATCCTCTTTTGGACCCTATTCATTCTAGACCATTCTATTTAGAACCACATTCTTTTCATACCCTATGTCATTGTAACCTGGACATCTTTTATCCCTTGACAAATTATGATCATAATTAAACCTCATAGGCATTATGAACACATTCAACACTAGTTCTACAAAGTAGTTCAGTGCAAATAGTAGTTTGTAACTTTTTTTATAAGACAAGTAAACATGGATGCATCATCTAATGGTTTTTATCTATTGAATGGTTCTTTAGAGTTATCTCATACCATATACTATTATATTATTTTGATATTGTTTGTTAGGAATTATTTCCTTAGTAAGATCTCTCTCTCATCAATTTGTGAGCATTCATTATTACAATCAACTTTAACTGTTATTATAGCTTCTACTCTTGGATGTGCATCTCCTTGATTAGTTGGTTCCCTATTCAATTATTTATATCCATTATCCCCATTGTAGTCGGTTTAGCTATTATTTGATCTCTTAAATGTGGATGTGCATCTCCTTATCTAGGTAGTTCCCTAGGCCTTTTGTATATATTTTATTTCTAAAAAACACAAAAACATTAGAAAATGATTGAAAAATAACCAAAAACATTTTCTTACACTTTTGTATATTTTGATCTCTATGCTCTTTCCAATTTTTAAGCATTAGTTTGAATTCTCTTACTATTTTGTGATCCCATTTTCCTTATTCCCTCTGCAACATTAATGATGTTTTTCTTGTCATCACTTTTCTTCTATCTCATTTCTTTGGAGAACTACATTCGACCTGAAGTTCATTTTGGATCTTGTGTCTATGGAACTATGTAGGTAGTGTCCACTTGTCTTGCACATATAAAGTCAGTTTGGCTACCCCCTTCCTTTTCTTCTCTTTCCCATTTTCTTTTGTTTTATTTTCCTATCACTTAAGGGAAACTTTGTGTCCTTTGTTCTTGTTATGCTATCATGTAAGTTATTTTCTACTCGTACTAACATTATGACTAACCTATTTTTTGTGTGTGTTTATTAGATTTTTATTGGTGTTTTGTTATGTTTTATTTTATCTTCATTTATTCCTTTCTCTTCATTTATTTTTTATTCTTGTTTTTTTTTGGCCTTTTGTGTTCCTATTTTGTCTTGTTATTTGTTTGGTTTTTTGGGAACTTCTTATTAGTACACATGGATCTTGATTACTCATATCTCACTTTCATATTACTTATTAATTTTTTCTTTCTTTACTTTTCTACACGCTTATTCCTACTTATATCCTAATTATCTGTATCTTGATTTTAAGTTAGGGTACATTTGTGTTTTTATTTTTCTATCTTTGTTTTTATTTAAATGTAAATAGTTATAATTATAGTATTGGAAGTTTTTATCATTATCTTTAGTTATAAATATTCACATTTGAACCAGATCATTGCACTTGAAACTCAATATCATTATAAGTTACTTATACTTATGATGCATAATTTCATTTTGCTATAAAAAGCACTATGTGATTTGGATCCAAGTCTCAAAATCAATACATCTATGATGATCAGCTCTTAAGTGCACCAATGAAACTAGGTACCAATGGCTTATCACACACTAGACTTTATGCAAGACATGTATCTCTTAGCATTATGAGTCTAATCAAATAGTGGTCTATTTTTCTTCTATTCTTCATTCCTCATTCTATTTTTCCTACTTCTGGGTGAATTACATTAGCTTGAGGACCATCTGGACTATGTTGGTAGCTCTTCGATACATGATGTATCTTAGGTCATCTAGGCCTCCTTTTATTCTTTTATTCATCTCTTTCATCACTTTGTGCATCCTCGTATGCCTAGTTTTTAATGACTGCTTCAATCATTAAGCCATTGCATCTATGTTTACACCCATTCATATTTAATCTATGTATTAGGTTATATACTTGAGCTATGATTTTCAATTTTCCCTACTAGGGCACAATATTTATACCAATTTTCAAATCAAATCAGCTCTACTAGGCACAATCACTCATCAATAATCAAAATCAGCCCTAGTGGGGTAAAATTGCTTTATCAACCAATCAAATCCACTCTACATGGGCACATTATTATATCCTTTATCTAGATAAACTATTTCCTTTTTCTTCTAATTCCAATCTCTACATATTTTTTCCCTCATTTTGGTAATATTTTAGTGTGCAACTTGACTCAAGATTTATCATTCCCTAAGCATGCAGTTTACACACTAGCTTTGGGTGTGTTCAAAGTGTGTCGCTTATATTTTTAGATTGTCTCCTTCCCCTTCCCCATGCCTAGGGGCCCATCATATTAAAATTATATTTTTATCATTAGTAATCAACATGTGA
The DNA here is from genome assembly GCA_037957365.1 of Torreya grandis. Classification (NCBI taxonomy): domain Eukaryota; kingdom Viridiplantae; phylum Streptophyta; class Pinopsida; order Cupressales; family Taxaceae; genus Torreya; species Torreya grandis. The sequence continues at coordinate 2,070,421 of JARHVA010001414.1, read as the reverse complement.
AATCATTAGCTTATCTATATTTAATCTATCTCATGGGTTAATTTCACTTTCTCTCTCTTTCAAGAATCCATCACTCTCTTTCATCCTCATATGTCCTCTTGAGAGGGCATCATGGGTCATTTCCTTCCAACTTATTCTTGACAACTCTTTTCTTTGAAAATATGCTACTTCACCTGAATGTCTCACTATGACTTCTCAAATAGGGACAAAATGTAGACATCTAATTCCTAATACTATTGTGTTGAAATTATCAATCTTACTTGAAATTTGTGAAAATGCATAATTTAGGCCAAAATCATGTAAATGTGATAAATGGTTTGACATCGTCATATACAAACATTGATTTGGGCTAATGTATCCCTAAATGGATCAATGCATTTTATGTGATTATTAACTTTTCTCAAATTATTTCGAGTCAAAAAGATGAAAATACAATTTGACTCTCTAAATCATTGAATTCTTCTAATTTGGAAGCACACGGCATGTGCATATGATACTTCATGTCGATAATGTCCTAAATGGGGTATTGGTCTATACACAAATGACACCTTCTTCTAATTCCACTCTAGTCAAATTATGACCCAATAATATGACATTTTGACTAGTTTGATTAATAGTTTGCAACCAATTTCCAAAGAATTGCATAAAAACTTATTAATCTCACTTAGGCAAATTAATCAAAATTAAGATATTAAGTGGAAAATCCATGAAAGTTATTGAATATATTTTAGTTGGAATTGATTCTTAATATTTGCATTATCAAATGACATCATTTGTGGGGTGGCATCTATAAGCCATAAATGCAACAAATACAGGTTTAAGGTCTCCCATGCCTCTTTAATTCCCCTTAATTATAAATATTTATGAGGGTATTTATGGATTAATTCTCCAAAATTGGATTAATCCATGGCCACACATCTTTATCTCAATATGGATGGTCATGGTTGATCTTGATCAAATTAAAAAATCTATAAATAAGAGGTCTAAGACCACCATTTTTTAGATTCATTTGTGTAAACTTATTATGTATAATTCTCTTCATAAGATATTTTTGTGTAGTGATATAATTCCTAATTTTCAATAGGGTAGCTTCATTGATAGGTATAACATTAATTCAAATATCATGATCCTAGTTTCATTGGTGCACTTAAGATGATGGAGCAAATTTGCCTTGCATCATTGACAAAGACTTGAGCACCAAATCAAAGGGGAAAGTTGCATTTTTAGCCACATTTGGATTGTGGGATACTCTTGGGAAGGTATTGTGTATGTTTTTTCCTTTAAATAGCTCTTAATTGTCATTTTCAAAACCCTGTCGAAGGAGTTGGCTTTGTTAGTTATGTTTTTATGCATTTTATTGAGTTTTCATGACTAATGCTTTATCTAAATATCTTTGGATTCCATCTCTAAAATAAGGAGTGTGCAGTCTATTTCATTAGTTTAACCCTTGTCAATTATGAGATATGATACACTCAATCAAAAAAAGAATGTCTAATAATAGTATTTTGAACCAAGTGGATATGACACTATATTCTTAATTAGGAAACAAAATTTATCATGAGATCTCAGGCCCTCTAGACTTTCTTGACCTAACCCACTTTCTCTCAAAAGGATAGATGCTTCATTACACTCTTGAGTGATATTGAGTTAACTTATGTCAACCAAAAATATGTTAAAAGATAGATCATTGCTAATTTCTATTTGATTCACCTTTAGAAGATAATGACCTTGTCAACACTAATTTTTTGGATGATTTGATATACTATATAGAAAATCCTTCCATCAATTCCTCTCCTTGGTGTATAGACATAATCAATTATCTAGTTGATTGTACCTACACCAAAGATGCCATTCCACAATATAGAATGCATCTTCATGTCATCGCATCTAAATACATCATATTAGATATGGTCATCTATCACAAGGCCTTTGACGGCATGTTACTCTGATGTGTTTACCAAGAAGAGTCAAAAAGAATCCTATTTAATTTTTATAGTGGCATATGTGGTAGGCACATTGGTGGTCATGTATGCACTCAAAAAATTCATAAGATGGAATATTTTTGGCCCACTCTAGATCATAACAATGTCAAATATGTACATAAATATGAAAAGTGTCATCATTTTTCACATGAGATATGCATCCCCACTAGGTAAATACAACCCATGACCATCCCATGCCCTTTTTCTACTTGGGGTCAAGATTTGTGGGTAAACTTTCCCCTACTTATTTAGATGATCACCACTTTATTATCATGGAAATCAAATACTTCACCAAATGGAAACAAGAGATGTCCCTAACAACCATCACTAGATCAGTCATTGTAAAACTCATCCTAAACTAAATCATTTGTCAATTTAGGATCTTAGAAGTCATCATAACTGACAATAAGTCCCCTTTTAAGAACCCCAAAGGTTGTGAATTGTGAGATAATTTTAGCATATCACACCACTCAGCCCCTCTATACTATCCACAAGCCAATGGTAAATCTAAGGCCACCAAAAAAACCTTGAAATCGATTCTAGTCAAAAATGTTATATATTATAAGCAAGATTAACATCTATATCTTTACTCAACATTACGGGATTACATGAAAACTATTAAAGAATCTATTAGATTGTTTGGTTATGAATTCATTTTACCCTTAGGATTATAAATACACAGTCTTCTTGTTTCCCTCTAAGGATTCCCTAATGAAGAATAATATAGAGAGGGGTGCCTAGTTTATTTGGAACCCTTAGATGAAGATTGAATCACTACCATAAATAATCACATTACTTACATTGATTCCATATGTAGGCACTACAAAAAAAAATTCCATGAGCACCTAATCTATATGGGAGACCTTGTCATTAGACTCGATAGTCGAATTGACAAGAAGAAAAGAGAAGGTCAAAAATTTAGACCCAGCTGGTTAGGCCCTTACCTAGTGATATAATATTTTAACAATGGAGCCTATCAGATATGCACTCTATAAGGCAAAGAGTTTAGTGATCCTATTAACTCTTTGTATCTATAACATTTATACATCTAATTCTTACATATCACCCTATTTTCACCTACATTACATTTTCATATGTTACATGTCCACCAACATAGTAGAGATGTTGTTATAATATATAAACCTTCAAAATGTAACATATAATATTTACCTCATTCTCATATTTCATTATCACCCTTTAGTAGGCATTCTCAAAATCAACATGTCATGTTGGTATTTATCTTAGTTATTATGAGCATAGTACACCTTTTTCCTACTTCTTCTTGGATAACTTATAAGAATGTTAGCCTACAATGAAGTTTAGAATCTTATCCATGATATATTTCCCCATTACATTGCCTTTGGAAAACAAAATAAATAGTAGCATGCCTAATATAAGTTAAATTTACTCACCCACATTGGTTCTTGGTAGTGAGCCCTTGCATCTTACTAGTTGTATGGGGCCAAGGTTTTGGAGTAAAACCCTTACAAATATAAAAGTGTATGCTCCTATGAGAATCAAAATATTATGCAAATATAAAATTCAAGGTTATACATCTCTCACCCTTTTCTAGCCTTTGGTGATGAGCCCATGTGTCTTCATGGTCACATGAGACTAGGTGTAGGGGTCATAAAAATAAATAAAAGATAAATGCAAAAGCAATGTCAAATCAGAAAAAGTGTCTAAAGAAAAAAAAGTTCTTCAAAAATCTTGTCTACATGTGTACATTTAAAGAAGGTAACCTTTTCACTATCAACTAGTTCTATCAGGGCTAGTTATCTCTAGGTGAAGCCAATAAATTTGGTGTTTTATAAGTTTAGAAATAAGTACATATTCCCTTCTACTCATAAGGATTAGTTCATATTTTTTTTCTTGTGAAATTTTGATTTAAAGTTTTCATTATTTATCATCTCACATTTACCATGTTTCCCCCTTTTATTCCTTGCTAAAAATTGAAAGTCATATGCTGTGTGAATAAATAAATTAAGTAATCACCGATAAAACAAGCATTAGCATAGTTTTAGTCACATATAATACATCCACTAAATTAGATCATTTGCATATATTTTATTTCCACATATACATTCCCCATAGTAGCATATCAAAAATAAAGAGATACATGTACATCCACACTATCACATGTCTAGTCATCTAGAGTACATAAATTGGAACGTTGATAAAGAAATTAAAGTCACATCACAAAATGATAGCAAGTCAATAAGAAAATGTCTGATGGAAGCATCTCCATAGAGGGTTGATGTGCCTCAAGGAATCTCAAAAAGAATCAACATATATAATGGCATATCAAAAATGTATATAGCAAGCCTCAAGATTATGTCCTCCTCCTTTAGGGAGGTCTTGATGAAAAAGAGTGACTAAGTCTTTGTCTCTAATGGAATCTTGTGATAGCACCTCCCTGTGAAGTCATCACCCATATTTTATAGTTGAAGGCTCTATTGCCTCCTCTATCTACCATGGTGTCTACTAAGGCCTCCACTCTCCTCACCTTGGTTAACAGAGTGTTTTTATCTTCCCTCAACACTATCACCATCACTAAATCATGGTACATTAGGTTAAATACATCTGTATGACACCTAATCCATGCAAGAAGCCCAAGGTCTAACAAAATTTGGTCCTAAGTCTAACCAGTGCTCTACTAAAAAAGGTTCATCAAGGTGTTCTTGATCATTTACCTCCATCCACCCATAATATCTATAATCACATAGTACATGAGATAAATCAAATCCATCTAATATAATGATAAAATACATGAAAAAAATATCTAAGTAATGAAAATGAATCAAAATGTGAACTATACTCACAAATGAACAAAATCAATATTTTACCTAGATCCCCCTAATGCCACTCTAGATCAAAATCATCCTTTTCAGCCTCCTCCTAGTTTATGTCAAGGTCCTCCTCTATCTCAATATGTACATGACCCTGACCATATCTATCCCTTGGCTAATACTATTTTTAAATATCCTATAGCAATGGTGGTGGTGGCAATAGTGGTGATGGTGGGCCCATCTATTGCTATTGTCTAACTCTAACTTTTCCTCCTCCTCCAACTACCTTTCAAATTGGACAAGTGATGGGCACCCCTCTCTCAAGTGGGTTCCATACAAACCACCCTAACCTCACAAACCTCACCTCACAAATCCCCCTATACATGACTCCAAGGATAGGAAGGTTTCCCATGTAGGGAATAATAAACTATTAGGGCACCTGATCCACTGGGTGCACCTCAATCTATATCAACTTATCTTGAACTTGGGTAGCCACAATAGATACTATAAAATACACTCCCTCATTTTCTCATCATCTAACCATGTTCTAATAGGTTAAGGAAATCAAATCTACTACTGTCAATATCCCCACATCCTAGGGCAAAACATGAAAAGGGGCCATTTCTATCCATTTTTTAGCCTTAATGTCTCTTGATGCCCCAATCAGCACCCCCTCTAATAGGGTATCATCCTCTCATACACCCCACCCATGATAATGGTCAAATGGATAATAGAAAGGGCTCCTAGGCATGCCACTTGGTACAAGTCCCTATAATTCCTCATTATTATCTTTTGGCTCCATGTGTAGCATGCCCCTCTCTCTCTAATACCTTGAATAATTAGTAACCACCTTTACATGATGTTATATATGCCCTTGTGTCCCATTAACTGGGAGGCAATAATGTCAATGATATCCTTTCTTAAAATGGGTATCACTAATACCTCAAATTAATGAATTCTTGCTCCATACTTCACACCCATATTAGGTGCATTAGAATCCCCAAAATGATCTGCCTAGTTACATGCCTTATGGTATCTATCAACATCTCGAATGAGACTAATCAGTTAGTCTTAGGCAGATTGATGATCTAATACACATCCATGAGAATGATTTCCACTCTCTTGGGGCTTAGGGGAATATGGAAGTGTTCTAGTCAGGGTCCTAGTAAGTTAAGAGATCACATAATATTTGGATAGAAGGACTAATCCCTACCCCTGTAATATGGAGTATCCCCACTCGATCGAGAAGGGCCAACTCATTAGTCGTCATAAACTCTAACATTTGAGGGAACTATTATTCCTTATCCGCCAAACCTTGGCCCCATATAACTAGTAATATGTAAGGGTTCACCACCAATGACCAAGATGGGTGGGTAAGGTTACCTGATATTATGAATAATACTATTTCTTTTAATTTCAAAAGTGATCATAAAGGGGGACTCTATCATAAACAAGATTATAGACTCCACTATAGGCTAACATTCCTATTATGTCATACAATAAGATATAAGGAAAGAGGTGTAATTTGCTCATAATAACTAAGAAAAATACCAATGTGACATGCTAATTTTAATAATGCCTACTATAGGGTGACAAGGAAATATGAGAATTAGATAAATGTTATATGTTGCATTTTGAAGGTTTCTATATTGTATAAACTAACCAACTAAATAATTATGAAACAACATATATACCACACTGGTGGATATGTAACATATAAAAATACAATATAAGTGAAAATAGCATGATATGTAATAATTAAATATATAAACATTTTATAAGCAAATATTTTATAGACTCAAACTCTTTGCCTTCTAGAGTGTATATATGATAGGATTTGTTGTTAAAATATTTTGTCACTAGGTAGGGGCCTAACCAATTAGGTTTAAATTTTCAACATTCTCCTTTATTCTTGTCAATTCAACTATCAAGTCTAATGACAAGGTATCCCACATGGATTGGGTGCTCATGGAAATTTTTGTTTTATTTCCTACACATGCATCCATTGTCAACAATGTGATCATTTACAATAGCAATTCAATGTTCATCTAAGAGTTCCAAATCAGCCAAACACCCCTCTCTATATTCTTCTTCATCAAGGAGGCCTTGGAGGGAAACATGAAGCTTAGGTATTCCTAATTCTAAGGTAACATGGATTCATAATCAAAGACAAACAAATATAGGGTTTTCCCCATAGGTGCCTTGATGGTTGTCCTATAATCCCATAATGTCAAATAAAGATGTAGATGCCAATCTTGCTTAGAATGTCTAAATTTTTTGACTATAATCAACTTCAAGGTTTTGTTGGTAGCCTCAAATTGACCATTGGCTTGTGAATAATATATATATGTTGAGTCACGTGATATGTTAAACTCCTTGCATAACTCATGAAATTTGGTGTTATTGAAGGGGGACCAATTATCAGTGATGATTACCTCTGGGATCCCAAATTAACAAATGATTTGATTTAGGATGAAATTTTGAATGGTTGATCTAGTGATTTTTATCATGGGCATCACTTCTACCTATTTTTTGAATTATTCAATTATTGTGATATTAAAGTGGTGACCATCTAAAGAAGTATGGGAAAGTGTACCCACCAAATCTAGACCCCAACTAGAGAAAGGCCATGGGGTGATGATGGGTTGTAATTCCCTAATGGGTATGTGTATCTCAAGTGAAAAATAATGACACATTTTGTATTTATGGACATATTTGTCAACATCATGATCCAAGGTGGGTGAGAAACCCATCCTATTATTTTTTTAAGTGGTTGTGTTGCCGCCAAAGTGCCCACCACATATGCCACCATGACAATGAAAGAGGACTCTTTCTAACTCTTCTTGGTCAACACATTAGAGTAACATTATGTCAAATGAATTATAATAGAGGACCATATCTAAGATGGCATATATGAATGTGATAACATTAAAATGCCTTCTTTATTATGAATTGGCATCTTTGGGATAGGTACAATCAACCAGATAATTGATGATGTCTATATACCAAAGAGAGGAACTAATGTTAGGATTTTTTATATAGTATATCATCTCATCAGGGAAATCAATGTGGATGAGGTCATTATCTTCTAAAGGTGAATTGACCAACCAATTAATGATGATCTATCATTTAACATATTTTTGGTTGACATAAGTCAACTCAAACTCACTCAGGAGTGTAATGAAGTGTCTAGAATTTTGAGAGAGAGTTGGTTGGGTTAGGAAAGTCTTCAAACCTTGAGATCTCATGGTAACTTTCATTTCCTGATTAATCATATAGTATCATATCCACTTGGTTGTAAATACTATTGCTAGACATTCTTTTTCTAATTGAGTGTATCACATCTTGTAATCAACAAGGGGTCAGCTAATGAAATAGACTGTGTTCCTTATCAATATCATCTTCTTTAACCAACATACCTATGAGGAACACCTTGATTTCCTTTATATAAATTATTAAATTCTTATCTATATTAGGTGTCATGAGTGTAGCAAGAGACATAAAAAATTATTTTACTACCTCTAATGCTTATTGATAATCATTCATCCAAGTTAGGCCACTTTTCTTTTTGAGAAGGTTTTTTATGGGATAAATAGAATATTCAAGGTTAGGGATGAATCTTTGGATAGTTCCCAACTTTATCAAAAATGTTTTGATGCCCAATTCATCTGTGGAAGGGTTCATTTATAAGATTACTCAGATTTTAGTAGGGTCAATATCAATCCCACATTAGGAGATGATATTCCCCAAGATTTTTCTACACCATTGACTCCAAACACACATTTTTGTAGATTGAGAGTAACTTGATATTCGATCAAATGTGTCAAGATGATGCGTAACACTCCTAAATGGTATCTGCACCATCTTGCCTTTTTAATAAGGTCATCCACATACACCTATGCTATTTTGTAGATGAAGTCATGGAAAATGTCGATCATGGCCATTGGATATGTTGCCTCTACATTTTTTAGGCTGAAGGTCATTTCAACATAGTAAAAAGTCCCCCAATGCATAGTGAATGAAATCTTGTTTTGGTTTCATTATAAATATGAATATGGTTGTATCCTAAAAAAAATTCCATGAGTGATAGTAGTTCATACCCAATGGTAATGTCAATAATGACACCAATAGATGGGAGGGTAAGTCATCCTTTAGACATGCCTTATTAATGTCTTGAAAGTTTATGTATATCTTGATTTTACCATTCTTTTTGAGAATGTGGATGATGTTGGACATCCATTTGGAATAATCAATAAGCTTAATGAAGATGAATTTTAATAGCTTGATGATTTATTATTTAACCATTAAATCAACTTAGGTTTTATGGGCCTAAGATTTTTCTTGATAGGCTTTGTGTTAGGCATTATAACTAGATTATGGATAACTATGTTGAGATTGATACATATCATGTCAGTGTAAGAGAAAGCAAAGGGTTTTGAAAGCTCCATGAGGAGTTGTTTGTGGTCTTCCACCTCTTGTTTAGAGAGTGAATATCCTAGCTTAAATATTTTAGGGTTCTCTTCCATTTTGATATTAATGTCAATAGTTTCTTAAATGAGGGATGTGTTTCCTTGCTTAAATATGTCAAGAGTTGAGGGAAGATCAGGGTCTTCACCCTCAGCATTGAATATATTATGTTCATCATTTAAGGAGGGTTAATCTTCTACATGGAAGCAAGACACGTAAAATGTAGTTCTGAGGACTGAGTTAATCTTCCATATAGAAGCAAGACATGTAAAGCTTACAATGACCTCCCCTGATTCAATCATAAAATGTGGGAGGGAGAATCCCATTTTATGATTGAACCAGGGGAGGTCATTGTAAGCTGGTGGGAATTCAAGGATGGACTCATAATTATTGGTTAGGTCTAAGACCAAGAGGTCCTCATCTCAACTAAAATGTCCAACTATTTAATCATTAAGAGTTTTACATATAATAGACTCCATCATGATCGAGACTATGAACTATAATTATAGTATTGTTAGATGAGGAATTAAATGTGAAGATGAGGCAACCATAAAGTCAACAAGTTAGTTTATTTCTCTAGGAATTGATTCTATAGAAATAAAATCAAAGTCCTTGGTGACCTCATGGAAAACATACTTATATAACTAGATGTGCTCATCTTTTGTCTGATAAACTTCATAAAACTATTTTGTAATGAGTTATGAATCTCCTTAGATCCTTAGGTTTTAGATGCCTAGGTGTTTCATAATGAGCATGCCCAAAAATAGAGATTTATATTTATATCCATTATTTTTACATTCAAATTCTAATTTGAATGATAAATTCATGATTCATTCTATATAAGAAATGAGAATGACTCCTACCCCAGTGACTAAATGACATATAGATATGTCATAGTGGAGAATCTATTGATCATGTATAGAAGGTGGGAATTCATTCGATATGGTTTTTTGGACCTCTAAAATTTCAACCATATGAAAAATTAAAATTTTAGGTAATCATATTTGGGGTCCCTAGTTTTGAAGCTCTAGAAATATAATTAGTATGTCTCCTATGTAAGGTAGATGAAAGGGATAGTGGAGGTGTAGAGGGATCAATATCATACTATAGATGAAAGAAGGGGAAAAAATTTGGGAATTAGAAGGGTTTCATTCTAGGTTTTGGGTAAAGGTATGTAATCATTTCTATAAACTTGAAAGAGTGCTTATTTGGCTTTTCCTTTGGGGTTAGAAGTATGTCAGCATAGTTAGGGTTTTATTTAGGTGTAGGGAGTATGCTAGTGTAATCATGGTCCTACCTCAATGGAGGAGTGCTCAATGTAGTTATGTATCTTGTAATATTATGGGTATGACATGGGTAGTTTATTTTTCCTATCATTATATGTGGGACGGCTTGTAGGAACCTAATGAGTGACTTTTGGGGATCATCTTCCTTTGTGATGAGAAATAGAGGTCCTTTATTAGGAATATGTCATTAATCATGAGTCTCAATGTGGATTTCAATTTTCCCCATAGTCATGGTATGAATCTTATCCCTAAGCATCAAGGTAGCCTAAGGAGGGAAGTGAATTGGCTGCTTATCGATGGACTTTGTATATGATTAGAAACAAGACTAGGTGTAAGTCAGAGGAGAATGGCTAACATTTATGGATGAAGTAAGCTTGATGAGTAAAATATCCTAAAAATATGATATGTCCCTATCATAGATGGTCTATAAACATACTCTAAAGTGGCTCAGAAGTAACAAGGGTGAGAAGTGGAGTATGACTTATTCTTATATGGTTGGCTTTTGGTTGGGCACGATGATAACCATTGAGATAGTCATTATAGAGGGGAGATTATTCACTTATAAATACCTCTACCATGCAAATGTATGGTATTATATCTAAACCCTTGTGGGAATGTTGGCCTTAAGGTCCAAGGAAGTTATAGGTCTCCACTCCTCACAGATCAAATGGGAAAATCATGGGATGGGAGAGCCAGGGGAGTGTCCTTATCTAGGAGATTAATGATCTTGGTGGTAAAAATGGTGGAAATTATTTTAGCAATGATTAGTTTAGATTTAGACATCATTTTAACTATGGTTATGTCCTTTTCTTCTAGTTTATCCTTTGATAATGCCTAAGATATTTTTACCCCTTTCTTTAGGATGACCACTTTGGGTTTTAAGGATCTAATAACATCAATAAATTAAGGGGGATTCATGACCCTATTGGTAGGTAAGTTGTAATCGATGTGTATCCCAAGATATTCATGCATGGTGGTTTGTAACATATAAAATGGTTTAGGGTATGCTTGGGGTATGAAAACCTTTTGTAGGTGCAAGAACTAGATTTTATGGAACAAGGTGAAAGGAATAGCTTTTATTTAGTGTATCCAGGGTCTTCCCAAGATTTTATTGTAATCAATGTCCTTATCTATGATGTAGAAATTTATTAGTACTATCTTGGGACCTAAGGTCACCAAGAGCATGATAATCCCTATGGGAGTGAATTTCAAACTGTTGTAGCCTCACAGTGTGTTACATGTTGTATAACAATTGGTTTCCCCATAACCAAGTTTTTGTAAGAAGGATAAGGGGACAATGTTGATAGCCATTCCATCATCAAACATGGCTCTTTTCACATAGTTTTTTTAGATCCATAGTTTTAGAAATAAAGTTGGATCTCCCCTCCTTGCCATTTTAAAACCAAGGAGAAGACTTCGTAAACAAAGAAATAACCAAGATCCCATGAGTCCTGACTAGGAGGAAACATGTCTAAGTCAATGTGGTTAATATAGGCTTGTGGGAGAGGGGTGAAACTAGATAAATGTTCCAATCCTATGGTATTGAGTAAGGCTAAGAAATAAGTAGGATAACATTTGAACATGTTTAGGAATGAAATGTGAGAGAATGTCTTAGTCAAATTAAAGATTAGGTCATAGTTTCCCATAGGCTTAGGGGTTGACTTTATTTCCAAGATGTTCTATGGGTAGATACCCATGGTTTGGTACTCCCTAGTGTAATTAATAGTGTTTTCTTTTTATTCTACCTCTAGTTCCATGACTCCTATCATTCTAGTTTTACCTTGCACTCCCAATTGAGGAACTATATCAAGGTTGGTGGTTCTAAAGGTGGAGGCCTTAGTGTAATGAGTGTTTACTACCATAGGTTGGTTATGTTGAATGGGGTTACCCAATGGGTTACCCTGTTTTTGATTTGAGTAAGGTATGTTTGATTTTTGGGGAAAGGGTTATGATAGATTTGTAGGTTCAGGTTTTGGGGAGAAACATGACCATTTGAGGAATTTTGGGTTTTTGCATTGACACTTCCTAGGAACATGTCTATGAATGTTTACCTTTAGTATTTCAATAGTCTTTGTATGAATTTTTTGTATTCTCTATAGCTTTGAGTGTCATGACCTATGACCTTGTGAAAAAGGCAATAGATGTTGGGATCATAATCCCTAGGTCTCATGTTTTGTCCTTATTACTCAAACCCTATTGGTTTTTTTGTAGGTAATAACTTTGATTTTATAATTAGGGGTATTATTAAATTTTTTTGGTACTAATGTTGATTATGATTTTTTTATTACACATTATGAGGTGGAATTCAATTGAAATCAACTACATGAATGGCAGGGGAATTCTGGTTCCTAACCCCAACATTGTTAATGTTATTGGTGTTATTTTTAGGTTAATATTGATTATTATTTATAAGTTTTTTCTTCTTAATTTGATAAGTGACACCATCGGTGGTTATGTTCCTATTAATATTTAGGATCTTGGGACCTTGGTTGTTTGCATTATTTGGGATTGCATTTTGAGACACCCATTATTATGGTTTGGGGTGACAATATGCCTATTAGTCCCATAAGTCCTTGAGCAATGTTAATGGTTACCTGGTTGATATGCAAGGCACTCTCAATGGATTTTTCATATGAGTAATATGGTAACTTCTAAGCATATTCCCTCATTTATTTGTTTATGAAATGGAGGAAAATATCATATAATTTTCATTGATCCATATTATGTGCACTGACAGAGGAGTATAAGACCTACCGCCATTTCATGATGAAATGGTTAGCACCAATCTAGTGTTATTCCCTCAAAAGTTTTTGGAAATATATTTGCCACTATTCCATCTTAAGGTAGGAGTTCCCTAATAGTAGTGGCATAGGATTTCACATGTGCATTGGCATCCTCTTCTCCCTTGAATTTGGGGAGATCTTATAGGGGATGTAAAAGAGGTATTCCCTATATATTGGCATCGAGGGGCTCCTTGAGATAGTCAATGTAGGTCCCCATGTTGTTAAAGTATATCATATTCATAGTGAGACTAGAATGAGGAGGTGGGGTTGTATATTGGTTGGCTTGTAATCCACTAGAATGAATAGAAGATGCTTGATAAGGTTGGATGGAGTAGGTTGAAATATAATTATCTAGCTGAATAGATTTTGATTGCATATGGAAATATGGAAGGACTTTATGAGATGTGGTGGGCATCATGGCCTGTTGTGGTAAAGTGTATGTGGTTTGTTATGGCGGTGCCCATATAGTGTGTGTAGCCTGACATTGTATAGGTCAAGACATAGCCTGCCTTCATAATGGGATTTTACATGGGAGGCACATGGTGTAGAGGTGTAAATAATAGTAGATTATTTGTTACTACATTATTTTACAATTTTAGAGTGTACATGTATACACTCCTTGTTATATCTTTAATGGTTATTTAATAATATGAATGGGTTTTAGAGGTGTCAATGATAGGCACCCCATGAGTGAGGATATCCTCAAGTGGCTAGTGAGAGACATGAATCTATGGTGGTACATGCTTTTGTAGTGGTGTAAGCATGTAGGTTTATTGTTTTGATTTTGGGTATGTCAATGTTTAAATGGGAGAGGAAGGGGGTGAGTGGGTGTGATAGGGTTGAATCCCATTATTTGACTGATTACTTTTTAAGTATTTTCTAAGTCATGGATGTAACACACTAGGGTGTTGATGAGTTGGTTTGGATCGATGTTGGTATTAGGCCCATGGATCTCTAGTATAGGGGGTAGATGCATGAGATTGGGTAGTGGGGAGAGTTTGGTTTAAGGTGGAAACCTTAGGAGTGTGTTTTTGGTTGATGTTGGTAGGTTGGAGGTGTTTGGATTCTTACTAGGAATAAGTTTAGTAGCTTGTATGTGATTGACCTCATCTTATAACTGATGAATATTTCTTAGGTAATGATCATATTTTCCAACACTTTTTATGTCTAAGATTTTAAATATAATGGATGGCCTTGTGGTCATATGAGGATTACTTTTACTTCCACCCATAAGGGTCATGGTGTTGGAGTTGGGGTAATTACTTACAATTTCAAATACGTCACATATCTCTTAAATGACAACTCTACTCCATGTTTAGGTGTTGGAAAGAGAATAACCATAGGTTGATAATCTATGTTAGTGTCAAGGTTTGGATTATTCTAACTCATTAATGAAGGCTTGTTTGAGCTGAGTTGGCTTCTCCTATAGCCCTCTTGTTACATCCTAATTTCTCACCAGGCAACTTGCTAGATTATCCATGGATATCTATAGTTGACAAATTTAAATTTGGCTATTTTTATCTAAGCTATGAGATATATGCCATTATGGTATAGTATAATATTTCTTAGATATATGATTGCTTTATTATGAGTTAACTATAGTGTATACATTTACATTTTGAGCATATTGATGTATTGTTTCAATTATATTTTATGTTATATGATTATCATGTGATATGATCTAACTACCTGCATTTTTTCAGGTGGATATAGGAAAACCTATCCCTCAAAGCATGTTATAAGGAGAGCATCATCAGAGAAGGTGACATAGATGGAGACGTCGGAGGTCGACAAAGAGCTAGTGAGAAACCTGCACTCACCATAATAGTTAGTACATGTTAGAATGTGTAATTGAATGGTTAGAAAGTATGTTTAATGTCATTTTCATTAGATAATCATTTATACTTGGTTTACTAGCATAGTTTAATGGTTTTGTGGAATTATCATGGATGACTTGCGTGTTAATCTAGATTTATGCTTGGGTGATTTTATCTTATGTGATTGCATTTATGAACATTAATGTTTTGGAGATTAGTATAAATTGACTAAATTTATAAATGTTGATTAATTTGTCATGACATTAGGAGGTGTTAAATAAATTAATGAATTTACTAATATTTCTAATTAATGTTAAATATTACAAATCTAGATATTTCCATTGAGAGGAAAAGCAAAAAAATAATAAAAATAAAATGGAATAAAAAAAGAAAGAGGAAATAAAATAATAATAAACCATAAAATAAATAAAGATATTGATTTAATAAAAGTTGGAAAAAATAAATGAATCTTTAAAACAATAAGGGTTGCACCTATTTTTGAAAAAGGGAAAAGGAGGGCATAGGAAGGGGATATAGAGAGAATAAAAAGACAAGTTGAAGAAAGGATGTAGTGGATCGATTGATGGCATCTGAACATTATAAATAGATGGAAATTATGGAATGGAAAATTCAACAAAATCAAGTAAATTCAATTCAGCAACTAAGAGGTAGGTGATGCATTTAATTTTTACGAATAATATTAATGAATTATGTTAATTCAATTTTTTAATTTGTATGTATGTGTGTTATTTGAGTTCATATGAGATATATGAATTTTTATTTTCTCACACAATATCAATCTTTGTAGTAAGTCTAAAATAGTGGTGAATTTAAGAATTGATATTTGAGTATAATTATAATATACTTAAAATTTAGAATTCACTACAATAGCTATGATATACGTTATGTTAACTATATATATTCATTTCATAAGTTAATACAAAATACTATATAGATATTATGGGATTCAATATGAATGAAGGGCTTCTTAAAATCTAAATCATTATTCATAAGCTAAAATCTTCACCCAAATCATTGTTATAATGATAAAATTCAAATCATAGTAATACCCAATCATTGTTGTACCTATAAAAACATCTCACCGCTATCCCTTATGAATAAGAGTTGTTGTTGAGTCGATTTTAGGATAAAATTATAACACAACAAAAAACTCTGACCAAATTATGAACTGTAACTTATATATTTTTGAGTATGAGCATAAAATGGTTTTTCTAAATTGATAAAAGTAATGATTTTTTTTAAGTGCAACAAATTGTTTTTATGCTAGTGCATGACATATATTTGAATCACTAAAAAATATTATTAGTGGGTTGTTGAACTATGAAATTCATAGCTGTAAGTTTATTGGCATCAGCTTCTAACCCTTTTTCAATCAATATTGGAGTATAGTGTCATTATATTTTAAATAATAAATTATTAATAAAATGATTTGATATGTATATGTACCTAAAGTCACCCTTTTTTTGCCTATATAACATTTGTATATTGTTGTAGAATCAATAATAAGTCACTACTCTATATCTGGGATGCAACAACCTGCATGAGATGTTTTGGCACCACTATGCAGTGATCTGTATCTATATATAGTGACCTTTATATGTATCAAGTGATATATGATATTAATCTTACCAGTGATTGAATAGACAACATACTATTAATAAAAAATAAAATAGGCCATAGGAAAAGAGACCACACTTGAATATTGAAGTATTATAATATTTAATATGCAATATTTAAAAGTAAACATTTAATATGTTAAGTGTATTTTAGATTTAACTCTAGAAATGCTATAGGTTCAAGGCTACAATTTAAACAACAATTTGTATTATTCTTGAAATGATATATACTATACAGTTGTTAATTAGTAGCTTCGCGACCATATAAATATATGCTTTTAAATTAACTTGACGTAAATAAAGGCATCTCTATAATTTTGGTCACACCATGACTATCTATGGAATTACTTGAGATCCAAATATGATGCCTAAGGAGAATACTTCAATTAAAAAATATTGAAGTATTGTGTTGTTGTGTTATAAAATGACTTACATGCTCAGCGGTTCCTTTACAATTATTTCATAAGTAGTTAATGTCAGTATATAATAAGTGTATAGGCCATAAAAAATAAAGTATAAATAAATACAGGTGTATATGAGTAAATATCTAAGAATGAGTTAATAACTTAATATTATTCTATTAAGCTATATAAAGTAAGAGGTCCGATAAATTTAATTGAAGGTATTATTATTATTATTATTATTATTATTATTATTATTATTATTATTATTATTATTATTATTATTATTATTATTATTATTATATGATCTATGTTTATATTATACTTAATCTCTATTTGAGTAAAATGGACCGCCATAATGAAATGTTTTAACTTTCTATTTAGAAGTGTATTAAGTTATAACTTTACACTTTAGTTGGTACCTTGATAACTTTGTATTAAGTGATACTCTTGATGCAATAACTTAATAACTTATAAGGTACTACTATGTGAATGTAACAATTTAATATTCAGGATACTCTTTTACTCTATGTGTTGTAAAACAAATTACATTGACAATGACGTCTAATTTTCATTGTGTTGCTTATTATATACAACTGGTGAGTTAAAACATGTGGCATAAAAGTAACATTAAAATAGGCTACAAGTTACTGAATGCAAAAATATAGGTGTGAATATACCTAATAGTGTATTTAAGAACACAGGGGTGTAATCTTATAGTTATACTCCTCGAGTGGAATATTAAATATTATTAAGTTAATGAATGCATGAATTCAAACCCCTGAAAGTTATAACAAATGTTATTTGGATTATCCTATGTTGTGTGTGTTGAGTCTTGCTTTGCTATATCTACACATGGATTCTATTAGACAACATAAGTACATAATGAAAATGGTTATGTTAGGTTGTAATCCTAAGATTATAGATAGAAGTAATATTTTATCTAATCATCAGATGTTCATGGGACCAAAGTTATAACCATATTAAAATAATCTTCTTGAAAATGAATGAGATGTTTAAATGAATGTTATAATGGGTTTTATGAATTCTATATTTTTATACAAATGATTGATTGGTTGTTAGTTATATATTGAGTACTCATGTGCAATACATGATTATGAGAGTGTTTGGTTATGTCTAACTATTGGAAATATTTTCATTGATGTCAAAGGTCTAGCATTGGTGATAAAGGCCCCATAGAATTTAATGGTGTTTTTAATATTCATATCTTGTCTAATGTGTGTTAATATTTATTTAATATTAACAAATATATTTTTGGTTGCATAAAAGTCAAAAAAGGGCCCATGAAAAAGTCAAAGAGTCACGGGGTAAAGACAAAAGAGGAATGGGATGCATTTTCCCATGAAGAGTCATCTTGAGGAATTCCAAGAGTCACCAAGTGAAAAAAAGAGGGTATGGCACATTTTTCCATGAAGATTCAATTAAATAATTTGAAAGGTCATGAAGATAAAGACAAAAGAGGAAAGGATGCATTTGCTTATGAAGGGTCACCATTTGACTTTTCAAATGTAAGGATATGAAGGGTCATGCAAGTTTGGTGCTATTTTCCATGAGGATTGAAGGGTCACAAAGGGTGAATGCCAAAGGTCATTTGGAAAGCTATAAATAAAGGCTTTAGAAGCCATTTGTAATATTCAAGAGAGTACATGGTTTTGTAATTGTTTTATACAATAAAAGAGGAGAGAAAAGTAGGAGATATTGTAGAGTTATATCATTTTTTGAGTAAGCAACATTGAGAGATAATTGTGTTTTATACACAAGAGGGGTTGGTGATCCTGTGGGTTGGTGCTCATAAATCTTTGCAAGGGTTTGGTGCTTGTTTGGGTTGGTTCTCACAAATAGTTGCTATGTTGGTGCTCGAGAAAGGGGTTGGTGCTTGCAAACTTTGTAATTTGAGTTGGTCCTCATTCATATACTTGAGATTGTTCTCAGTAGTTTTTCCCACTTTGGGTTTCCACGTAAAAATATAGTGTCTCTCTCTCTCTCTCTTGTGGTACATGTTATTGTTTCAGTTTTATTGCATATCTTGAATGTGTGATTAAGTGGTTAAAGAAAAAAATTAGATTAAGTAAAATATATATAATATACTAATTCACCCCCACCCTTAGTATATTTCATGCTTAACACTAACATATAATGGTGCATCATAATTCATGATTATAGATATGTTTCTTTGAATTTCAGTAATCAGTTTAAACTTAGGGTATACCCAGGTGGTATAACCCCATACTTGCTTGATTATTGTTATGTATGTGATCATTTGATTCTTAAAATCATAAGTTAATAGTTATGAATTATGATAGTATGGGATATTATAGAGTACTACAATGTATATGTATGTTGTACCTAAATGGTACATATTGTAACTATTATGTCTAGACTTATATTTATTTTTTATTGATTTAATGTATGCATGTTGGTTGCTAATCGAATAGAGTATTTTGTAACAGTTTGTAAGACTCTATATATGTAGGCATACAATATTTGAAAGTTTAGCATAGGATAAGATTGAATATTATTATGTTCCATGAGAACCATTATTTGCTTCATTATATCTAGTTACTTGAATAGAATCTTATGTTTTCATATATTTAAGACTACTTTATATGACTAGTTGTGAAAAATTAGTAGTTATGTCTTAGAATACTAGACTATGGTAATATGGGTTATCATAGGATGTAATATGTTTGGAAACTAATTGTGTTAGTAAAAATATATAGTTAAATGTGTATTTAGTTAGATGGTATAAACTATATCCATTATTTATAGTATGGGATAGAAATTAATGTAATATTCATTCATGTGTTTGATGAAATAAATGTATGTTTTGGTTACTCCTATGTTTAGCATGTTATGTGATGTATTTGATAGTAGGATTTAAATGAATCCTATGGTTTAATTGTATTTGACCAATCTACATTGATGATATGGAGTAAGGAATGAGATGGACTTCACTGGCTTACTAGTATCATAATGACAAATGAAGGTAGTCTGATCAAGAGGTTTGTATGAATTTGATTGATCTATAGATCATTATTATTTATTATTTGAAAAAATTTGGGCCAAAGTATGTTTAGTTAGACATTATCATTTCATGAGTATGATTTTCATTTTTGTGTGATATCTTGCAATAGAATAATTTTCTATGACATACTACTTGTTTAGTTTAGAAATCATACAGCACATGGGTGCTTGTTTGTCTCTCTAAATTCATGTGCCATCACTATCTACTCATCTATAATGGAATTCTATTTCTTGATGAGATTAGTGTATGGAATTTTTGGTCTATGGTTGGTGTGGAAAAGTGATTGGATGATGCTCTCCCTCCCCATAATAGTATTACTTATCAAGACAACACTTGAGATTACCATAAATATGTGAGTTCAAGAAATTTTCTCTAGGGGAGCCATGTATCTTATATGTCTATTGTATTTTATTGTACTTATTAGTGAATAATATCATAAAGAGTTGTAATTACTTAATATTCTACTTTGATAGTGTGTCTATAGACTTGTTTTAGTTATAGTTGATTTAATGTGATTACTTTCTATATTTGCTTTTTGATGTGTACTTCCATGATTTTAACGATTGATGATTTCTTATGGTCTCTGTAGATTCTCATAGTATATTTATTTTTGGTATATGTGTTTAATTTAAAAAATTCACTTATTTCTATGTCTAACCCAGTGGGGTTGTTACATGTGGTATCAGAGTTATGGCTTGAACTCTAGGACATAATGAGTCCATTAACATTTTTATGTCTTTTTGTTTACCAGAGTTTATAAACCTAGTGACATGAAATATTGCACTAGTATTTTGGATTTTTAGTGTCTCAGTATAGAACCATGTTACACCATGATTGGATTTTTGAGACTTAGTAGATCCTCTTATGTGTCTTGGTGAATTTTGTAAGTACGTGACATTTGTGAACATGTGTGGGGAACATTGAGTGTATACTCTTAAGAGCACTCGTACCCTTTTGTATTGTTTATGGGATTGGTTTAACAAGTGTCCCAATGGTGATGGTTGTATACGAGGTTTGGGTAGGTGATTACATATAATGGTTCATGAATTATGAATAAGAGCTTTCTACTATAGTTTGATCACTTAGATCAAATACCTCGAGTAGGATTACAACCTTCTTAATAATAAAGTCACCCTCACCATTTTATTTTTGTGTTATGAGTGTTTAATAAGCATGGGATACTTCTCACTTAAATATATGTGTTTTAGTTTTTATGTCTTATGATCTCTAATCCTAGAAATGGAAAATATTATAAGACCATTTTTAGTTGGTACCACCTAGTGCGGTGGGAATTTTCTTGTAGTAGAGTGTTGTTTTTTTGGTTGAGAATTCTTATGTGTTCGAAGTTTATTTGGGTTATCACCCTTAAGTTATTTGGGTTAGGAAGGAGTGTCATCTCTTTTAGTTATCTTAAAGGTGAGTTGTTATTATCTCATTATTATTTGACATCATTATAAGCTACAAAGAGGATGCATATTTCTATGATGTTGATTTAGTATTTCCTCAAATGAGAACTTGTTTTGAAATATTGTTTGACCATATTTATCAGAGTTCATGGGATAAATTACTTTTACTTCTTGTTAATATAGAATTTGTAGGAGTTTTTGAGATGATAGTTCTCTACTTTTTACTTGTGCCTCTTTCAGGTCACTACTTTATCCAACTTATTAGTTTAGACCATGGGGAGTGGAAAACCTTGAATTTATATTAATTCTAGACTAAAAATTATAATTTGATATAATTAATATGCTATTATTTACCCTTAATTAGAATTATATTAATTTCTTTTGATTAAGGCATGTTGATTAGAGAGATATTTATGTACCTTTATTGGGAGCATGTAAGGTTTGTGATTTGTGAAACATCTTGGTAGTCTAAAAGGGTTGAGATAAATTTATAATTTAATGAATTCTAGTTGAGCAAGTAGAGATGGAATTGTTTCACTTGTTTCTTTATAAGGTCCTAAGGATGGTGTGATCATTGGGCTTTGTATGTTATGTTTTTTTTTAAATTATTTCTTCATAACTATGAATAATAACACTATAGATTAAGCTGTGAAATATGATACTAGTTATGTTGGCTAGTGGTAACTTAATATAATTATGGACTGACTTTATGATTTCTCTTGTATGTTGATGCATCTAAAATTATTTAACTCATATTATTGCTTGTTATGATCTGTTAGTATAGAATTATGATTCATTGAGCATTATGCACTTTTTGGAGATCACTAGGTCGTGGAGACCTAAGGGAATAGTGGTGAATTAGGAATGTGAGTACGAAGTGATAGGAATGGATCCTACTTAGTCTCACATTGACTCAGTAGTTACTGAGTTTGGATCTAATAGATAGACTTATCGAATCTAGGATTGATATATGGACTTGTCAAATTCAATCATATGGACATATGCATGTATATAATGAAATGTGTATTCCTTAATTTTGTATACATTTGAAATGTAGTATTTATAGTTCATATTTATCATTGTACTTGTCAATAAATCCATAGAGTAGTGACAATATTGATATGTTATACATGTCAGGAGCTACATGGAGTAGCGATAGTATTAATTTATACACATTATTCATGTCAAGTTCCTTAATTACTTTTCTCTCCAGAATGAAAAAAAACACTCTCTAAGATATACAGATGTGTAGAGAGCTAGAATATTTTATGGAACTCTACCTAGCCATTTTTTTTAACTTGTACGACGATCTTATATGCTCTTAGGAAGTTAGTGAAACTTTTACTAAGATATGTGGGATACTTCAAGGAAATAGAAGTGGTTATCCCTATAGTATATATGCTTATCTTGATGGTTCTATACCCTGAGGTGGTCATAACAAAACCAATTAGAGTAAGTAATACTCACAACCATGTTTTATTAATAAGGAAATGTCATAGATCAAGGTCTTTGAGACCAATATTCTAGGAATAGTGAAAATTGAAGGAACTGTGATGAGTTCTACAGATAATTTTTTATTTATTTTCCTAATTTGATATTGTATACCATGTTATCACTTTGGTAAATAAAGTTTTTAATTCAAAACTTGTGTTTGAATAAGACTCATCAGGGATGATGACTAGCTTTAGAGGGGAAGAATGTTACATCTTGATTCTTCATCAGGTAGCTTGCTAGATTATCCATAGATATCTATAGTTGATAAATTTAGATTTGAATATTTTTATCTAAGCTATGAGATATATGCTATTATTTGCTAGTAAAATATTGCTTAGATACATGATTGATTTACTATGAGTTAACTATAGTGTATGTGTTTACATTTTGAGCATATTGATGCATTGTTTCAGTTATACTTTATGTTATATGATTATCATGTGAGATGATATAATAACCTATGTTTTGTGAGGTGGATGTAGGAAAACTCATCCTTTAGAGCATGTTGGAGGGAGAGCATCATCAGAGAGGGTGATGTAGATGGAGACAACAGAAGTTGATAGAGAGCTAGCAAGAACCCTGCACACACCACTATAGTCAACACATGTTAGAATACATAATTTAATGGTTAGAAAGTATGTTTAATGCCATTTGCATTAGATAATCATTTATACTTGGTTTGCTAGCATAGTTTAATGGTTTTGTGAAATTATCTTGCATGACTTGTGTGTTAGTCTAGATTTATGCTTGGGTGATTTTATCTTGTGTGATTGCATCTAGGACCATTAATATTTTGGAGACTATTATAAATTAATTAAATTTAGATTTGTTGATTAATCCCTCATGGCATTAGGAGGTGCTAAATAAATTAGTGAATTTATTAATCTTTCTAATTAATGTTAAATATTGCAAATCTAGAAATTACCATTGAGAGAAAAAGTGGAAAAAATAAAAATAAAAGAAAATGGAATAAAAGAAAAAAAAAGGAGGAAATAAAAAAAGAATAAGCCATAAAATAAATAAAGATATTGATTTAATAAAATTTGGAAAAAAAAATCTTTAAAATAATAAGGGTTGCACCTATTTTTGAAATAGGAAAAAGGAGGGTGCAGGAAGGAGACATAGAGAGAAGAAAAAGACAAGTTGAAGAAAGGATGTAGTGGATTCTGTGATGGCATCTAAACATTGTAAACAAATGAAAAAGTGTGGAATGGAGAATTCATCAGAATCAAGTAGATTCAATTCAATACCTAAGAAGTAGGTGATGCATTTAATTTTTAAGAATAATCTTGATGAATTGTGTTAATTCAATTTTATGCTTTGTATGTATGTATGTTATTTGAGGTCATATGATCTATATGAATTTTGATTTTATCACACAATATCAATATTCATAGTAAGTATAAAATAGTGATGAGTTTATGATTTGATATTTGAGTATAATTATAATATACTTAAAATGTAGAATTCTTTACAATATCTATGGTATATGTTATGTTAATTGTATATAGTCATTGTATAAGTTAATAAGGAATGCTATATCGATATTTTGGAATTTGATATGAATGAATGTCCTCTTAAAATCTAAATCGATATGCATAAGTGAAAATATTCATCCAAATAGTTGTTATAATGATAAAATTCAAATCATAGTAATACCCAATCATTGTTGTGCCTATAAAAATAGTTCACTGCTATCCCTTATGAATGAGAGCCAATGTTGAACACTTTTAGGATAAAATTCTAACACAACAAAAAACTCTAACTGAATTATGAACTATAACTTATATATTTTTGAGTATAGGCATAAAATTATATTTTTGAATTGATAAAAACAATGATTGTATTTAAGTGTAGTGACTTCTTTATTATGTGTAGTAATTTCAAATATCTTATAACATCCAGTGCTTGATATATATTTGAATCACTTATCAATATTATTAATGGGTCATTGAACTATAAAATTCATAGTTGTAAGTTCATTGGCATCACCTTCTGACCCTTTCTCAGCCAAAATTAGAGTATAGTGACATTGTATTTTTAATAAAAAATTATTAATAAAGTGAGTTGATATGTATATGTACCTGAAGTTGTCCCTTTTTGGCCTATATAACATTTGTAGGTTGTTGTAGAATCTATTGACAGCCAATAAGTCATTGCTCTTATCTAAGATGTAGTGACCTACATGAGATGTTTTGGCACCACTATGTAGTGATTTGTATCTGTATGTAGTGACATGTATCTCTATGCAATGATTTATGATATTAATCTTACCAGTAATTCAATAGACAACAAACTATTAATAAAAAATAAATCAAGCCATAGGAAAGGAGACCATGCTTGAATATTGAAGTATTGAAGCATTTAATATGCAATATTTAAAAGTAAGCATTTAATATGTTAAGTGTACTAAAGATTTAAATCCAACGATGCCATAGGTTCAAGACTATAATTTAAACAACAATTTTTACTATTCCTGAAATGATAAATATTATAAAGTTGATAATTAGTAGCTTAGCGACCATATAAATTTATGTTGTTAAATTAACTTGATATAAATAAAGGTGTCTCTTTATTTTTAGTCATGCCATGCTTATTTATAGAATTACTTGAGATCCAAACCTGATGCCTAAGGAGAATACTTCAATAAAAAAATATTGAAGAATTAATTTACTGTGTTAAAGTATGACTAACATGGTTAGTGGTTCCTTTACAGTTTTTTCATAAGTGGTCAATGTAAGTATATAATAAGTGTATAGGCCATAAAAAATAAAGTATAAAGAAATACAGGTGTATATGAGTAAATATCTAAGAATGAGTTAATAACTTAATATGTTTCTATTAAGTTATCCAATTTATACTAAGGAAGAGGTCTGATAAATTTAATTGGAGGTCTGACTAATATAATAAATATTATTATTATATGATCTCTATTTAGGTTATACTTAATTTCTATTTGAGTAAAATGAACTGCCATAATGAGATGTTTTAACTCTCTATTTAGAAGTGTATTAAGTTATAACTTTACACTTTAGTTGTTAACTTAATAACTTTGTATTAAGTGCTACTCTTGATACAATAACTTAATAACTTATAAGGTACTACTATGTGAATGTAATAATTTAATATTTAGGATACTCTTTTACTCTATGTGTTATAAAATAACTTACATTGACAGTGATGTCTAATTTTTGTTGTGTTGTTTATTATATACAACTGGTGAGTTAAAACATGTGGCATAAAAGTAACATTAAAATAGGCAAGGGTTATTGAATATGAAAACATAGGTGTGAATGTACCTAATAGCATATTTAGGAACACAAGGGTATAATCTTATGGTTATGGGTCCTTAGGTGGAATATTGAATGTATTAAGAGGATTACATATTATTAAGTTAATGAATGCATAAATTTGAAACCCTAAAACATATAACAAATTTTAGTTGGATTATCCCATGTTGCATGTGTATTGAGTCTTACTTTACTATATCTACACATGGATTCTAGTATGCAACATAAGTACATAATGAAAATAGTTGTGTTAGGTTTTAAGCCTAAGCTTGTAGCTAGAATTAAGATTTTATCTAATGATCATATGTCTGTGGGATTGAAATGATAACCATATTAAAATACTCTTCTTGAAAATTAAATGATATGTTTAAATGAATGCTATAACGAGTTTTATGAATTCTTCTATTGTTATACAAATGATTGATTGGTTGTTAGTTATATATTGAGTACTCATGTGCAGTACATGATTACAAGAGTATTTGGTTATTTCTAACATATAATGGTGCATCATGATGTGTGCTTATAGATATGTTTCTTTTAATGTTGATAATTAGTTTAAACTTAGGATATATTTGGGTGGTATAACTCTATACTTGTTTGATTATTTTTATGTATCTGATCATTTAATTCTTGAAATCGTAAGTTGGTAGTTGTGAACTATGATAGGATGGGATATCGTAGAGTACTATAGTATATATGTATGTTGTATCTAGATGGTACATACTATAATTATTATGTCTATACTTACATTTATGTCTAATTGATTTAATGTATGCATGTTGGTTATTACTTTAAATAGAGTATTTTGTAATAGGTGGTAAGAATCTATGTATGTGTGTATACAATATTTGAGAGTTTATCATAGACTAATATGAAATATTATTGTGTTTTATGGGAACCATCATTTACTTCATTATATCTAGTTACTTGAATACAATATTATGTTTTAATATATTTAAGACTACTTTATATGACTAATTATGGGAAATTATTAGTTGTGTCTTAAAATCCTAGACTATGCTAATATGGGTTATCATAGGGTGTAGGATGTTTATAAATTAATTATGGTAGTGAAAATATACAATTAAATGTGTATTTACCCTAATGGTATAAACTATAAGCATTATTTCTAGTATGGGATAGAAATTCATGTAAGATTCATCGATACGTTTGACAGAATAAATGTATGCTTTGGTTATTCCTATGTTTAGCATGTTATGTGATATGTTTGATAGTAAGATGTAAATTAATCTTATGGTTGAATTGTATTTGACCAATATATATTGTTGATATAGATTAAGTAGTGAGATAGACTTCACTAGCTTATTAGTATCACAATAATAGATGAAGGCAGTCTAATCAAGTGGTGTGTATGAATTTGATTGATCTATAAATCATTGTTATTTATTATTTCAAAATATTTGGGCTAAAGTATGTTTAGTGAGACATTATCATTTTATGAGTATGATTTACATTTTTTAGCAATATATTGAAATATAATAGTTTTCTATGATACACTGCATGTTTATTTTAGAAATCATATAACACACAGGTACTTGCTTGTCTCTTTGGATTCCCATGTTATCACTATCTACTCATTCATGAAGAGAGGGTCATTTATTTATGGGATTAGTACACTAGATATTTTATCTATGGTTATTGTGTAAAATCACTTGGATGATACTCTCCCTCCCCACAGTAGTACTACTTATTGAGATGACACTTGAGATTGCCACAAATACGTGAGTTCAAGAACTATGCTCTGAGGGAGCCGTGTATCTTATATGTACATTGTATTGTATTATACATATTAGTGAATAATATCATGAATATTTATAATTAATTAATATTTTACTTTGATAGTGGTGGATGTAGACTTAATTCAATTATAGTTGAGTTAATGTAATTACTTTTTATATTCATTTTTTAATGTGTACTTTCATGATTTTAGAGATCGGTGATATGTGATGTATTATGATTGTTTATATTATCACACCTTGAGTATTTATTGTGGTCTCTATAGATTCTTGTGGTGTAATCTATTTTTGGTATATGTTTTTAATTTTAAAAAATCATGTATTTATATGTCTAACATAGTGAGGTTGTTACACCTCTAGGCCAAGAAATCCATCAATTTCCTATGTAGGCATATTATATGGGTATATGGACACCTAAAAAATATATGGGATGGAAGATGGAGAAGGAAAAAGAGAAGAGGAAGAAAGGGATAATCAAAGGATAAATTCCATGTTAAGTTCACCAATTTGTATGCACACTAAACTATGCACTCGACTCCCTGAGGTTTGGCTAAGGTAGTCAACATAATGGATAGGCTAGGGGTTTGGTTGGTTATTTTTTGGAATGGGATTTGAGATAGGTGGTAGTAATGGGTTCTCATGATGAAACTAAAAGACCTCATCAATATCTTGATGTTTACTAAGAGCATCAAGATGAGATAAAATAGAGATCAAAGGTCCTTTAATGTCTAATATCACCAGAAGATAAAGCTCTTAGTCAAAACTAGGACCATAGAAATGAGTCAGATCGAGTTGGATGACTTATGGGAAAAGGTCTACTCTACCAAGTTGACTATGCCCAGTCAATGTCATCTACTAAGTGTGAATGATATAAGATGAGGATAGAACCGAGGAAAATAAAGAAAGTTGGATGAGAGGCTAGGCTCAGATGACATTGTGTTGACATCCTTTGTTTTATGGGGGAAAATTATAGGTGGGTCAAGGATGCATTCTTTTTCTTCTAAGGTAGTTAGGAAGTATATTATGAGATAAGGAATTGGAGTGGAACAAAAGACCTCATATCTATACTTGGTACTAATATTGTATTGTGTGACAATGGTGGGACTAGGTGTAGACATCTAATTTCTATCACTATTATTCTAAAATTATAAATTTGAATGACATTATGTATTAACACACAATCTAGATCAAAATCACTAAACACTCTATTTCATTTACATACCTCTTGTACAAATGTCGATTCATATCCATTGATCCCTGATTGGGTCAATGCATTTTATAGAATCATTATCTTTTCCTAATTCACTTTGAGTCAAATTATGACTAAGCAAAATGATGTCTTGGACCACTAAAATCTTTTAATTCAGCCACACATGTTATGTGCATATGTCAATTCGTGTCTATAATACCCTAATTGGGGTATTACCATGTATGCAACTAATATCTTCTTCTGATTCAATTCCAATCAAATTATGACTTAGTAAAATGACATTTTTGACCAGCTTGATTAAATGTGTGACCAATTTCCAAAGAATTATAGAAAACTAATTAAAATCATTTAAGAAAATCAAAACCAAATTGGGAGCTTAATTAGAAAATCCATGAAACTTGTTGAATATCTATTTATTGTAAATTTATTATTAAATTTGGCATCACCCACAACATCATCATAGGGTTCTCATACACAAAGCATTAATGGAGGTAAATATCTAGATTAAGTCAACCCATGCCTTATTAATGCTTCATTTTTATAAATATTGATAACCATATTTATTTTTTATCCCTCAAAAATTGAATCAATCCATGACCACACATCTTAATCTCAAGATGGACCATCATGCTGTATTCTGAACATTTCATAAAATCTATAAATAATTAAGACATGGACATAAATTTTAAGCTTGAATTATGTAATGTTATTATGCAAAAATAGCTTCAAACAAGCTTTAATTGTGCAAAGTTATTATGCAGAAATAATATTAGAGAAGCTTCACTCATTCCCCCAATTTGACCATATCAAATAACCAAATCCATTGGTGAGTAAGATATGATAGAGGCACATGTTACACCACATTGATCAAGCTTTATATCACCAAATTTGGGCATAAGCACACTTATTGACCATTTTTGAAGGAGAGCCACTACTTGGAAGGTATTGTTTTTCTTACTTTTGTAAATAGTTTCTTAAGTTTATTAACACTTCCCTTCGATGAAGTAGGCATAGCACCTTAGTTTTTTATGCTTATTTTTGGTTTTCTCTACTAACACATAGACTAAGTTGCTTCGTATTCCTATTCTATATTTTGGCACACCTGATGGGGTTGTGCATCCCAAGTATTAATTTATCCTTCTAATTTTGCATTCAAACCCTATTTTGAGGTCATTTTGCTCTTATTTTATTCTAATTTTTAAGTTTTGTCTTTTGGACCAAAAGGTGAGATCACCCTATAAACAGCAAAGTCACCCTGAACATCAATGAGATCATCCTATGGAACGGTGAGATATCCCTAAGCAATAGCAAGGTCATGCATGTAAATTGTAGGATTGACTATTGTGTTTTTCTATTTTTTGTGTATTTTTTGAAAAATGATGAGATTGACCTATAGATTAACAATATCAACCTATGAAATGGTGGGGTTGTTTAATCATCAACAAGATCATCTTAGACCAAATTTTGTAACAAGATCATTATGAGGAATGGTGATATCAACCTATGGAATGGTAGAGTTACACTGTAAATAGTGTGGTCACCCTATGGATTGGTAAGATCTTTCTACACAATGGTGAGATAATTTTATGTCAAAAATATAGAGAGTTAAAATAGCAAGTTGCAAGTTTGTTTTGACATTTTACACCCTTGTTGGACCATTAACACTTTGTTTGTAGGTTTAAGTGACTTCACTAGTTTAATTTTTACAACAAAAAAGGCAAATTTTAAGCACATTTGAATTTGGGATTAAAAATGAATAATCATGGTAGCTTAGGACTCTTAAGAGTCTTTCCCTTTTGTCATTTATTTATTGGTTAAACTAGTTTCAAATTTCTTTGACTTGATTGTTATTTTTACAAACAAATCTTAGCATGTATGTTATCCCCTCATCCCCTTTAGGGAACTCAGGAGACCAAAAGTGTTTCACTTATTTATTTGATCACTTAATCCAAGCATAAAAATAATGACATAAAGGCACTCCCCAAGATTTGAGTGACTTGGGTGATCCCAAACCAAACTTTAAAGTCTTTTTATATTTTCATTTTTTGTATATTAGCTTGTGGGAAAGATTTCATCACCTCCCCATAATTTCTTTAGGGAAGAGTTGACCCAATAGTTCATCTCTTTGCATCATTTCAAACCCACTCCACTATGGGGTATACAAATTGTATTGGTAAATGATTGGGATGGTAGTTTGAGTAGTTACACTACCTCCATTAGCAATTGTTGCCCTTAGAATAATGACCTAATATAAACATCGCACTACAGTGAGAAATTGATGGATGTAGTGGTTGTAAAAAGGACAAGACCTTTTTACAACAAGTCAATCAACATGGATCTAAATGGCATGTTACACCCTAGTGTTAATCACACATATGGGACCATTTAAAATGTGTAAAAATTATAGTTTTTAGATAAATCCTAATTTTTTTGGAGTACTATTGGTGCAGGGCGAGTAGCCTAAAGTTATATGTCACCATATGATCTCTTGAAAGAAGAGGGGGCATAAAAACCTACTTTTCATGTGCATCTAAATTTATTAGATTAACAACTTATTTCCTATAAAGAATTAGTATATCAATGGAATCCAAGAATACAAAGCAACCTTGTCAATTTTCTAAGATAGGATGTAAAATTTAGTGTTTTATTATTCTTGTTTACTTACATTATTTTGCATCTAAAAACCGTTTGTGTGTGTACCAAAATGCGTCAAAAACCAAACACTTGTTAGACACATTTTATTTTGAACAAAGAGGCGTTACATTGGTAAAATTAATTCAAAACATTTGTATCCTTGTTCAAAAATGAATCATTTGTGTTTGTATTTCCAAAAAGTGTCATTACGTTGTTCATTTGAGTCTAGATTATTCACCACTTGTAAATCTAAAGTCCAATCCAAATTTGAAATTTTTACCTTTCTAAGTTCTAAACCAAAATTTGATTGGTCTACACCAAAGTCTTGCCTATAACTTTAGCATGGGTGGTTCACTTTGTATGCTTGGTTGAGTAACTTGGGTGAAATTTTCTATTTGGTTTGAGGGTTGTTGTCTAGACACTTCTTATTTTATTCTTTTTTGAACTTAGGTTATCTTGCATTCACTCATGCTCTAAGTTATTTGACCATTCAACTTTATTTTCTATGGTGTGTCATTATGCTACCCATTTTTTTAGGTTTTATGCTTAAGATTTCTTGTGTTAATTTGCATCCTAAATTTTTTCATATCTTAAGATTCTTGATTTGAAAATTCTTCTTATAATTTTTTTAATCATGACCTAACACAGTAACGCTCAACTTTTTATGGTATTAACATACTTTGAACTTAGGTTTTCTAGTGCTACCCTACACCCTAATCTCTAATGTTTTTCCACCCTCTTCCATATTTCCAATTTTGACCAACCATGGTTGAGTACTCTCACAACTTGTTTATTCTAATTATATGGCATCTTGCCATTCCTTTCTAATTATTGATGTAAATTCACCAAATATTTGTTTGATCTAAGATTCCAAACATATTTTAAATGTTTGTAAACTAGAATTCAAAAAACTTTACAAACTTAGAAAACCATCTTCAAACATGAAAAGGTGTATTCTTAGTGGGGTCTCTTATGGCCCTAGTTATGAGTAATAACATTATTATTATGAAAAATAAAACTCCATCATGTTTGATGATATACCCACTACGGTAGGATCTGATCATGGTTATTTTTGAATAATAACCTATAGAGAATAAATATGAATCTCTCCTCAAGTTAATAGAACCAAGAGCTAAACTTTCACCTAATTTCCTAATGGAACAATCACACACACTTTTTCAAATAGAGGAACAATATCTAGATCAACTTCTTACTCACGTCACAAAATCCAACATTTCTTTTGCTAGTAAGGTAAAATAACCACTTTGGGAATCCTCCCCAAATAATCAAGATCTTGCTACCAAGATCCAAAAATTTAGTCAACAGTATGATGACCAACGTAGTAAAAACCTAACAACTTATTTAGCTATGACTTCAATTGATAATACCACTTTTAGGGAGCAAGAAAATATGTTGGACCAAAAATAACAAGCCTTAGTCGATCCTATATCTAATGTAGATCTTATGGCTTCTCCTAAACAAAACAAACCTATAGATACTTTACAATAAGTTATATTTGATATGGAGCATACTTTCTTCAACCATCAGGAGACTCTTACTCATTCCCAATAGTAAGTTGCTAAAGACTCCTCATAAATTAGGGGTGTTTTACAAAACACTTTAGCAAATTCTTCTCAAATGCAACAAGTTCTCCTTGTGAACCATCAGTGACAATGACCATTGGTAAATTTAAAATAAGTACCCCAAAATTAGTGGACTTCCTATAATTCATAAGAATAGATTCCTAGGAATCAGTATCAAGTATCTAGAAATCCACAAAAAAATCAATTGAACTAATAACATTAGACCTACTCGCATCCAAGAGTAAAACAAAACCAAAATTTTGGCCAAAGGGTTTATATCCCTAATAGGACCCCACAGGGGGGTACATTCCTACCCATAATAATTATATTCTACCAATAAATGCACCAAACATGAAAGAGTAGAATTCAATGAGGGAAATAGTCACAAGGCTTGAGATAGTCAATCGAGTAAAGAAATACAAGTTTGACAAGATATGTCCTTATCTATTTGACTTAAGCATTCTTTAGGTACCATTTCCACCTCATTTTAAGGTACCCAAGTTTGATAAATACAAAGGGAAAGGTTACCCTAGAGAACACATTCAAGCCTTTTTCATGTTATGCCAAGAGGCAGCCTATAGCAATGTTTATTTAAGCCACATTTTTCTATGTAGTTTGGTTGGACAGACATTAGATTGGCTCTCAAATTGCCTAAGGGATTGGTGACAAATTAGAATGATCTATCATAAAAAATTCAACCATTTATCTTATAGAATTGAGCATGAGTTGACAATGGTTGACTTATTCAAATCTAGACAAATAGATGGAGATTTGTAGCATACCTACAATGGTGGTGAGAACTAGTTGGTCATTTTTAACATAATTTACCAGATAGGTAGTTGGATGATATCTTTTCACATAACCTTCACCTCAAAGTAGCTCATAATCTAAGACTCGCTTGTGCCAACACATTCAAGTAAATCATTGAAAAGGGAGTGCATATTGAAAATACACTTATTACCAAAGGCCTTATGAATATCTATTCATATGGTCAAACATCCAATCCAACTCAACCACATGTTCAAGTTATTACTGTATAAAAACCTAAGGTTTTTAATAAGAACAAGAACATGGTGGGTAATGGATTAATTGAATCAAAGAATGTGCAAATGGTGCAGGCTCTATCGGCTCCAAATGTACAACCCAATCCACCAACCACTTTACAAATAACACCTCCATGCAGAGGATTCAATAAATATAGACCGTTTAGTAAACTAGTAGAACCTGTTGAGGTAGTATTCCAAAATCTAGTGGTAGCCAATTTGATTATATGGCTTTTACCAAAATCATTTCCTAAATATTAACCCAAACCTAACTATAGGAAGATGAGTTTTGTAATTTTCATTATGTTATCAGCCATGTCATTTATCATTGTATATAATTGAATCATCTTATTAAGGACCTGATTGAGAGTGGAAAAATTGAAGTGAAAAAAGATGCACAAAACACTAATCAATATATGATCATTACAAAGACCCATTTCCCAAGCACAATCAACAACAACAAAGGAATAATCAGAACTAAAGTTAGGGCTAACATCAGCAAGAACAAGGTTAAAAATTAAATCAGCATAATCATAATTGGGATCATAATACCCAAGTTAATAATTTGGGCTACAACACTATGCCTTATGATTATAATAATACTATGGGGCATATTTATGGTAGTCACATTTCCATCATTACAATCAAAACTCATGAATTATCCAATGCTTATCAAAGCATTGATCCTTGTATTTAGGATTAATACCCTCTTCTTCAAGTAACATCACACCAAGTTTAATCAATTCTATTATACCTCAATTTCCATAGGTTACTATTTCTGGACCACCATCCCATTCTTCTAATTGTAATGACTCATTACCGACTCAAAATTATGCCATTGTAACTAGATGCTCATGAGTTACCCTTCAAGGCCCTTTGCTTTTTTCCACTACTGAGCCAAATTTGAATCATGTGATTCTAATTCTTATAATTATAATGACTCTTTTATGACTTAAAATTACACAATCACAACCATATGCTCATGAATTACTCTTCAAGGTATTTTTCCTTCTTCCAACATTGAGCCAAATGTGAACCTTGTGCCTTCTAATCCTAAACTAAACATTGTAATTCCAAAGGCCAAACCCTCTCATCCTACCATTGAGAAGCCATATAGTGTTTGGTATTAACTAAGCAAAAATTATGTGCAAATTTCTATCTTAGATCTTTAGTGTATGTCATAATTTCACATAAATTTACTAAATGACTTCCTTCAACAATCCACTATTCTTGAAGACATCAATCTCACCCAATTCCAAACACTTTTGGGGCATCTATCTTTGATCCAAAAACTTACATTTGATCAACAAGATATGTCTTCCCTTAGTCCTAGCCATAATAACCCCCTAAATATTGAGGTCATTATCGCTCATCATAAGATTAAGTGGGTTCTTATAGATAATGGTTTAGGGCTAAATATAGCTTTGTTGAAGTTGATAAAATGGTTTGGATATACCACCAAGGACATGTAGCCTAAAATAATCATGATCAAAGAGTATAACAATGCAAAAAGAGAGTCTTTTAGGACCATTTGTCTGCCAATCATTATTGGGCCTATAACACATGATACCCTATGCATGTTGTAGACATTGAATTACCTTATATTGTACTTCTTGGTCATCCTTGGATCCACAAAGTATGATCCATCCCTTATACTTGCATCAATGCCTCAAGTTCTCCCATTTGGAAATTGAGGTCATTATTTATGTTGATATATATCCATATCAATATTGTAAACAACTAGAGGCTAAATACCACAATTATAACTACTGCCCTGGCTATAAATTTGTAGCCAAGAAGAACAAAGTAATAGTTTTTAAACCACATAAATTTAATTATATCAACCCTAGCGACCTTGCTTCTACTTCAATTGATCCATTTCCTATAGCCTTTCTAAACCAGATTACTATTGAGGATGTTGACATTTCCATGTACCATCTAAAAGATGCCTTTTATAATGGAAAATTGCCCAAATCTCCCAAGTCCTATGGTAGACCTAAACCTTCCCAAATCCCTTGTAGGCCCAACATGATTTGGTAGAATAAAAACACATAGAATCATCCAATGGTATTTGTACTATCTACTCCACCAAATCAGGATTAAGAGGCCTTTACTTAAGGATATTGGTTGTATACAGATGGCCTCACTAATTATTTTCAAAATCCAAAGTACCTTATCCCTAATCAAATGATGAATAGTTTGAATTATGTAGGTAAAGGTCTAGGGACACATGATCAAGGTATTATTTAACCCTTATCTATTGGCAAACTTACTACAAATCAAGGTCTCAGATTTATACCACCTAGGGGTGACCTCATATCTTTTAAAAGTGATTCATCTTTATCGACTGATGAAGAAAATCCTAATAGTAACACAAAGTCCCATTATAGTGTTTATAATGGGTTATCTGACACTAATTTGTTTTATTATAATTCCATTATGACTATTACAACCCATTATCCACTTACCCTTTGCCATCCTGACCTTATATATTGGGACCAACAACAAAAAATTATACCTCTGGATGAATTTTAGAATGAGGAATCTATTATCGAGTACATGGGCCTTAGATATGGATTACTATTTTGAAATTACAAATAAGGCTTCAACTTCTCATTGGACCCTACCACCTACTTTGGAGATTAGGAAAACTTCCTTGGTCATACAAAAGATAAAACATCAAAATCTTTGAGTGAAAACCTCTTTAAGATGCTCGTTGATCAGGGAAAAATAAATATAAAGATGAACCCTTAATTGAAAACCTATTTTAGGCACTCTTGGATAGGGAATTTTTCTTATCTCCAAAGGAAGTGTAGTGTCCACCAAGTCTAAGCTCTACAACTAATGCCAATATTACTTATAAATAGCATAAATCCTTTGAGCATTTTACTCTCAACTTTCCTAAAAAAATTGTCAATTGGCCATTACCAAAATTGGTAGACTCAAATTCCTCTCACTATATTGAGCTCTGGGACTCATAACCAATGGATGAAAAAGAGGATCAATATCAAACACTTCCCACTATTTTAGAGGATGGTTCTACACTCCTTGTAGAGAATATAACTAAAGTGAATCTTGAAACTTATGAAGCTCCGAAAATTGTTTATCTAGGAGCATCCCTCATTGACAAAGAGTGTGACTATATTGTCACTATTTTGAGGGATTTTATTGATATAATCACATGGGCTTATTCAGGCATGCCAGGCCTAGACCCTACCTTGGTCATGCATCGAATTATAATACATATAGATGTTAAGGTAGTCAAGTAGAAATTGAAGAAAATGCATCCACTCAATGATATATTAATGAATAAGGAGCTATAAATATTATTGGGAGTTAGCTTCATCAAACCACTAGACTATTCCAAATGGATATCTAATATAGTCTTAGTTAGTAAAAATTCTCATGGCATATGAATTTGTAATGATTTTAGAGATATCAACAAAGTGTGTCTTAAAGATGATTTCCATCTACACAACATCGACATGATTGTCAACTCAACTACAAGGTATGAGATTTTATCCCTCATGGATAACTTTTCTAGGTATAATCAGATCAAGATAGCCTTACAGGACCAACACAAGACTATGTTCACTACACCATGGGGAACATTCTATTACCAAGTCATGTTTTTTGGATTAAATAACATTGGTACCACTTATGAATGTGCCATGACTGTCATCTTCCATGACATGATGTATTATATAGTTGAGGTTTATGTTGATGACATCCTATAATAATCAAAAACTCATGCTAGAAATCCTAAAATTCTACAAAGAATCTTTGAGAGACTTTGTGAATACAAGATTTGTTTAAATCCTAAGAAGTGCATCTTTAGTGTTACTTCAAGAAAATTGCTATGATTCATTATACCATAGAGATGGATTGAGGTGGATCCTATTAATTTCAAGGCCATCATATAAATTCCTTCACCTTTCAATCT
Source organism: Torreya grandis (assembly GCA_037957365.1). Classification (NCBI taxonomy): domain Eukaryota; kingdom Viridiplantae; phylum Streptophyta; class Pinopsida; order Cupressales; family Taxaceae; genus Torreya; species Torreya grandis. The sequence continues at coordinate 2,031,853 of JARHVA010001414.1, read as the reverse complement.
AAAATAGCTTCGTAGCCTGTAGGGTAAAATCCAATTGATTCACAGGTTTTATCACAATTGGTAGACAAGTGTCATCTTTTTACACACCTCTTGAAGAAAGGTATTGTATTTCAATGGGATATTGAATGTTAGCAAGCATTTGTGAAACTCAAGGAATACTTGGCCAATTTACTAGTATAGAGATCGCTAACACCTAGATAGCCAATACTTATTTATATCTCAACCACAAAACATGCACTAGGGACACTCTTGGCCCAACATGATGACCAAGGCAAAAAATGTGTGGTATATTATTTGATCAAGACACTTGTCACATATGAACATAATTGTACACCTATGGATAAAGCTTGTTTATCCATAGTGTTTGCTTCCCAGAATTTACAACACTACATGTTGAACAATAAAACTATTATTATTGCTAAAGTGGACCCTCTTAAATACTTATTGTCCAAAGCAACTCTTACAAGGTGCATGGCTAAATATGTCATGCTATTAAGTGAATTTGATGTTGAGTACCAAAATCAAAAATCTATTAAGGGGTAGGTCTATTATATATACTCAAACACTCACATTTGATTTTCCAAAAGACTCTATCATGATGATAAAGAAAGTGGTTCATGAACTTGAACACTAGAAATTATACTTTGATGGCTCCACTTCTCATGGCTCTAGAGATAGCATTTTATTGGTTTCACCACAAGGGTACCTCATCCCCAAGGCATTTCATATCAACTTCAATTGTACCAATAACATGGTTGAGTATGAAGCCCTTATCATAGAACTTCATCTTGTAATACAATGGGGCATCCATCAACGAATGGTTTATGGGGATTCTTAGTTGATCATTAATTAGACCATAAACCAATATCAGACTAGAGATGAAAAGATTATACCCCACAAGCACATTATGGATAATCTCAAATCACATTTTAAGTCCCTACAATTTGATTAGGTACCATAAGCCAGTAACAGATCGGCTGATGTAATGGAAATAATTAGGTCGATGGTACAGGTTGCTAGTGATGTTAAAGAGTATCAATTTTTTATTGAGAACCTTCTACAACCTTCTCATGTATTACCATATTTAGAGAGGGTATATACTATTACTAGTCCCAATCTCCCAAATAAAACCCCTTCATACCAAGACATTTATAATTAGTTTCAAAACCAAGTGTTTCCTCTCAACCTTTCGCATAATTGCCAAAAAAATTTACTCCATCGCCTAGCCTATTATACCCTCCTTAGAAATACACTTTATTTTGGGGGCTATGATGGAATGCTTATTAATTTTTTATCTTTGGGAGAATCAATTTTATCACTTAAATAGTTCCATAAAGTAATGTGTGGGGCCCATACTAATGGTGTAGTCTTAGCCAAGAAGTTCTTCAAAATAAGATACTACTGACCTAAGATGAGGATAGATGATTGAGATTATGTCAAGAAATGTGTCACCTACTAATAGCATGGTAATTTGATATGCACACCTTCATTACCACTAAAATTTATCACTACTCCATGGTCATTTTCTACATGGGGTCTCAATCTCATCAAGAAAATAAACCCAACCTCTTATGATGGCCATAAACACATTCTTACTTTTACGAAGTATTTTACTAAATGGATTGAGGTCATTCCTCTCACATAACTAGGAAGTAGATTTAAAAATTTATCCATTACCATATCATCTATCATTATGGTATCCCAACCAGAATTATATCTGACAATGGTGGTTAATTTATGAACAAGGGTGTTAAATGCCTTTGTACCATGTTTAAAATCAAACACAAGAAGTCCACACCATATAACCTATAAGGAAAAGGTCAAGATGAGGCATCTAAAAAAACCATTTTCATAATCCTTAATAAGATTTTCACTGATGTTTTCCATAATTATCACTTGCAAATTTTTCTAATTCTTTGGGCCTATCACACTAGTCATTGCACCCTTGCAGGAGCCACTCCATATTCCTTGGTTTTTGGCATAGAGGATATTATCTTGATCAAGGTCAATTTACCTTTATTGTGGGTATATTTGAATCACATTATTAATGATGAAGGTTATAGATTTTCCAAGTTACAAGAGCTAGAATTTCTTTATGATAAGCATTTGGCTACCCTAGACAAGTTAAGAGCATATTAGAATAATTTTCATCATAGCTATAACAAGTGCATTCTCCCTACAGATATTTAGAGACTTTGTCTTAAAATAGAATCAAAATAACACTAATTTTGAATGCAAGAAGAAGGGTAAGTTTCATCCTAATTGGTTGGGCCCATACATGGTTACAGTAAACTATGGTTCAGGGGCATATAGATTGGCTACTCCAATAGGTGAAGAGCTCCCAAAACCAATGAATATTGTACATCTCAAGCATTTTTTTGTTTGGCAACCTTTTTGAACCATTATCTACAAGATTCCTTACTTGGGGGTAGCTTGTTGTGCCTAGACTATTTATTATTCCATCATACTCATATTATGGATTGTTGTAACTTGAACCATTGTACCTTACACTATTTCATTGTACCTAGACATTTGTAACTCTGGGTAACCTATACCATTTATACTACATTGAACCTAGACCATTCTAAATTTATACCCTTTTACAATTTATGATTCTAATTATGATTCATAGGCATTCTACACACATTCAGGGATCATTCTATGAGGCAATTTAGCTTGATCAATATTTGTAGCTTATTTTGCATATAAGTGTACCAAGGTATGTCATCACATGGTTTTTTGCCTACTGGATAGTTCCTTTGGACTTATTTCACACTATGTACTATTATATTCTTATTTTGTTGTTTCTTGGTATTTACTTTTGCCTTCATATGGATCGGGGAACCGTTTTAATCAGTTTAGCTATCATTTGACCTCTTACCCATGGAAGTGCGTCTCCTTAGCTCAATAGTTCCCTACACCTTTATTTATATTTCATTTCCATTATTTATATTTCATTTCCATTTTTTCTCCTCCAATTTTTGGGAGAACTACATCGACCTAAGGTCTACACAAATTATGTAGGTAGCACTTGGATACATGGGGTATCTCGAGTTAGCTTGATCATACTTTCCTTTTTTTTCAACCATTTCTTTGCCTTAACGATTCTAGGACTCCTAATTATTTTACAAGTAATCATTTATCCTTTATTTTCCCCATCCTTATTGACCTTAGCCTTATGCTCTCCCCATTTTGTGATATCATTCCCATAATCCTCTACACATTAATCATGTTCCCTTATCATCAATATTATTATATCTTATATCTTGAGAGAACTACAATTGGACTAAAGTTCATGTTAGATCTTACATCCATGAAACTATGTAATCAATGTCTACTTGCCTAGAGCATCTGGAGCCAGCTCGACTACCCCTTCCTTTTTGTCTATTCCCCCTATTTTGTTTTTGGTTTTTTTTGCCTCCTATGGCCTAGGGGAAATGTGTATTATCTTGTTTGTGTTGTTGTTTCCCTATATCCTGGGGGCAACTTTGTGGCCATTATCCTTGTAATGTTATACCAATTCATTATCACCTAACTTAGGGGTCACCCTATTACAAGTGTAACATCTCTATTACACGTGCATGAACAGTTTATTTTCTATCTAACCTAACATTGTGATTAGCCATTGTTTGTCTTTGTTTGTTTTTATGTGGTTAAAATAGTTTGCTTACTGCATTTTTATTTGCTTTGGATTGTTTAGTTATTTTTTATTATTTTGTTCACTTTGTTTGTCAGTGTTTGTTTATTGGTGTTTTATTGTTTGATCATGTTTATTTATTGGTGTTTTGTTGTTCATTTTTTCCTTTTTATTGTGCTTTTGTTGTTGTTTATTGTTTTCTTATTGTGTCTTTATTTATTTTTATTGGTGTTTTATTATTTTTTGTTTGTTTATGTTTATTGGTGATTTTTTGGGTATTTCTTCTTGTCTTTTGTATTACTATTTTATGTTTTACATGTGTTCTATTTATTGGGTTGTTTGTTTGTTTTTCATGTTTTTTTTTAACACATTTCTTAATTTTTTTGAGTTTGGCCTTACCTTGGATTTGACTTATTTACATATGTATTTGAATTTTTTTATTACCTATTTGTTTTTAAGTACACTTTGTTAAATGTATAGGTCTTGATTATTCATATCTTGATTCCAGGTTATTTACAACTTGCTCTTGCTTTGTTTTATTATTTGTTCATGTTTCAATACATTCTTGTTCCTTCTTAAGTCTGGATAACTCCTATCTTAATTTTTAAGTTGGTTGCATTCTTATATTTAACACTTCTTTTTATCCTTTTCTTTGTTCTATTTTTATTTAAACATAAATAGTTACAACTTCGATTTTGGTATTTTTATCATTATCATTAATTATAAATATTCACATTTAAACCAGTCATTGTAAATGAAATACAATGTTTTTATAGGTTATTCATACTTATGATGCATAATTCCAAATCCAAAGTCCAACAGTCAATGTGGCACCAAAGAACATCTCTGAAAGCACTATCCTACATATCTACTACCTAAAAAAGATATCTTATAACCTAGGCCAAACATTGGAAATAAACACGACTCTTTATGTAGGACATGCATATCCTGGCATACACATTGAATCATATTAACTATTTATATGATTAGTCTGGGATGTGCATCTCCTAAATTATCCTCCAGAATCTAGTCATACATCAAAAAGATCAATCAATACATCAACATACATTTTATGCTAACCAAGGACGTGCATCTCCTAAAAATAGCATATATTATCATATCATAATGAGAGAAAAATAAATGTAAACATCATGAGACACAAAGAATATTAAAAATCCATGTACAAGTAGTAATAAGCCAAAAAATGAATGTCATATATATATATACATATATATATATATATATACATATATATATATATATCAAAATAATGTTTTATATATCACGAGAATATCTATACATCTCATAATATAAAATAGAACTACAATAATCAGCTTTGATCATGCCCATCCCTTGGGGGACCCTACCAAAATATCTGGCCCATGCTTGATGCTAGTGATGGTGGTGGCCCCATGACTACTCATTATGAAGATGGTTGTGCCACTAACTGCTCTGACTCCATAGCATGTCTAGCCTTAGAGGTCCTACTAATCCATTGGGATGTCAAATAATTTTTATAGGATAGAGTTGTCCTCTCTACAAGGATTGTAGCCCCATATAATATGTACCAGTATGTGATCTCATTATTTACATGTAAGACATTATCTTTCATGTATAAGGCATCATCTTTGGTCATAATCATGTTAGCCAAGGCTCTAAATAAACCTGAACCACTATTTATCCTAGTTCATCAAGACTCATATCTCTCCTAAGTAATGCTCTCTACCTATGATATCAATTATTCCCCATCCACCTGAGTTATATCCTTCTTAGAAGCTTTACATCATGAGTAATTAACTAAGCCTGTACCCCTTACAACTAGGCCACTTATCCCTTGAGTGTATCAATATCTACATCACTATATGTAATAAGCCCCTATATCATGGTTGTCCCCCACTGTACAATAGCTAATTATGCATGTAAACTAGATATAGTGCTCTACAGGCCTACATTTTTTTATAATCAAGCAGTGATCTCATGTTGTAGCTTGTCAATCAATGCCTAGTATTATATAGACTTACCTATGCAAAAAGGCCCCACCTTTCCTAAACATATGCCTATACCTATCTCAGAGGTCCCATCCTCCCATGTACCTACCATGTGGCCCTCATTGTTTCTTGGTGCCTCCCCCATCTATATATCTTATTAGTCTAAATAACGATCTCTATATCCTTAAGAATATCCTAGTGTACTTGGGAATGAACTACATTTAAAAGAAGGTCATGTGGTATGGCTAGGTGACTGACACCTAAATCTATATCTATACTGAGGCCTGACCCTCATCCTTCCTCTATCACATCGATCATTGATGTAATACCAGATATTATGGCCATCATCTAGTCAAGTGAATGGGTTAAATACCATCCCACCATGTTGTATAAGCATTTGCCATGTTAGGATCCACCACCCCACCTCCATAATCCCATAAAATATGTTGAACCCTACCATATTATTTCATTGCCTAGTCACAAGGCACTAGATGACCCTACTCTCAGATATCCCTGGTCATATGAGAAAAATAGTGGGGACCCTCTAAAATATCCTATTGAAATTTGAACTATCATTTAACTTGATTTGGTCTATAAAACTCTACCAAAAATTCATGGTGGCCTATGATATAACACAATGTAATCATAAAGTTGATCATGAATAGGTCCTCAATCTAATACCACTATGTTTTTATGTAGGGTTGCCAGATAAATTCACAATCAACCATCTCATCTATAGCTCATATGTAAAATGGCAAGTCCCTAAGGTGGCCTCATAAACCTGGACCTATAAGATACCACCTAAAATCCATATGATCCTATGATCCCTGATGATATCTCAACCCCATTGATTGCTCAATGGCTATATGCTCCCAAGCCCAAACCTAGAGTAATGTGTTGTGCCCAATGCTCTGCCCTTTGTAGTATGATATCATATGTAAGTCTCTATAGATTTGGGCCATAATAATGGGCCCCAATGTAAATTATGTCAAATGGTTAAACATTTACTAGACCATTCCAATCAAGCCAATAGGGAAGAACCATCTACTCTTGTTTAGTAGAAAAAGGCTGTTGATAAGAGACATCAAAATGACTACTTCAATAAGAACTATCCTTTATGATGGAACCAATGCTAGAGCCCCTATTACTCCTACTCCTTATCCACTATCTAGAGGCTAATCTAGATCCTCTAATGCATCTATGTCTATGGTCCCCTCAAAGATCTTTAGATCAATAACACCAACCAAATCCTCAAGCACCATTAGTTAGCTTGATGACATCCAAGTGATCTTGTGACCTTGCATAGGTACTCGTAATATGTGGTGAACATCATATAAAGTGACTTTAGCCTCCCCAATCGATAAATGAAATATAGAGGTCTCAAAGTAACACCTTGTTATAAGGACTGACAGATAGGCCTGATCTACATGAATCATTGGTAACCATGTCAAGTGATATAACTCCACTACCTCTAGAACCTTAACGAGCTCATTAGTCTAAATCCCCTATCGATGTAGCATTGAAGATCATCACTCCTACAATGTAGTCACCCCAACTTTATCTTGTAATTCAAAACATAAGGAACTAGGTCAATTAATTTCTCCTCTAATTATTCATATTTACCTAAATTCTTCTAATTTTAGGCCTAGACTAATCTTCTATTAGCCCATTTTTATCTTCTCCTACTTTATTTTGGTCCTTCTGACAACCTCCTCATTTTCTCTATAATTTCACCATTTATCAGGGCTATCCCACTAATCCACATATTGAACTCACTATTTCCCTTCATGGGTTTGTGAATCTACCATTTTTTAGGGCTTTATCACTGTTCAACAGGGTGATATCACCATTTTTCATGATTTTGTTGTTTGACTTGGTGTTCATATTATTTGATTAGTTATTTCTACCAAAATTGGTGAGATCATCAATTTGGTGGTAAAATCACCATTTTAACTCACAACCCCATTGTAGACCTGGCAATATCAATATTCTTGATGGAAATTTTTTTGTTATCAAGGGCAACCTCACCATTTGTAAATTTATACAAACAGTGGGATTGACAATATGCCTACTTCTACCTTGCATTAAATACAAAAAATGTAGAGTTAAATACCAAAAAAGTGTATCTACTCTTACTCCACTCCCTAATGGTCACTAATACTCTTGAAGTACTCGCCAAGGTGTCGATGGTGTGGAATGTTGGCCATTTTCCTCAGCACTCTCATGTGTAAATCTTAGAGCTCACAATTACAATAGTGCAAGGTAAAATAAATAATTTTTACCACCTAAGGGAAAAATTATAGTAAAATTTTCAAATTTTTCACCCTCTAAGCCTCTAGTTACCACATTTATCTTCCTAGGACACTAATTTTCACCTGTTTATCTATTTTTCAAACTGTTTTCTTCTAATTACTCTATTTTCTAGCCTTGTTTACTGAATTACATGATTATTTTCTTTTTATCAAGGGCTAACCAATCAAAAATAATTTTTTCATCCTCCCCTCAAGGGGGCATCATAGGCCACCCCAATGTTGTTTAGGGCATTTTCATAACCATGTTTCTTTGTGACTCATGTAAAATTTAGCAAAAAGCAGGAGCAAATTTATTTCTTCTAATTATAGCGACCTTTTTATTCTTTGAAAAGTCATTGCTTCTACCAAATCTCTCACCATGCTTTCTCAAATATGTGAAAAATATAGACATCTAATTTTTATTACTATTGTGCTAAAATTGTAAATCTGAATGATATTCCATAATAATGCACAATATAGACAAAAAAACACTAAAATGTTCTATTGTGTTTGCACATAACACGTGCAAGTGTTGATTCTTGTCTATTAATCCCTAATTGGGGAAATATATTTTACAAAATCATTATATTTTCCTAATTCACTTTGTTTCAAATTATGACTAAGCAAAATGACATCTTAGACCACTGAAATATTTTAATTTGACCACACACATCACATGCATGTGTCAATTTCTATTTATAATACCCTAACTATGAAATTGCCTTGTATGTAACTGACATCTTCTTCTAATTCAACTCCAATCAAATTATGACTCAGCAAAATGACATTTTCAACTAGGTTGATTAAATGTGCAACCAATTTCCAAAGAATTGTAAAAAACTAATTAAAATAATTTAAGAAAATTAAAACCAAATTAAGAGCTTAAGTGTAAAATCCATGAAAGTTATTGAATAACTATTTATTTGAAATTCATTGTTCAATTTGGCATTACCCATGACATCATCATAGGGGTGTCATCCACAAAGCATTAATGGATGGAAATATTTATATTAAGGCTACCCATGCCTTATTAATGATCCATTATTCTAAATATTAATGACCATATTTATTGCTTGTCTCTCCAAAATTAAATCAATCTATGGCCACACATCTTGATATCAAGATGGATGATCATGGTTGATTCTGAACAATTCTAAAAATATATAAATAAGTGGTCCATGAACATAAATTTTAAGCTTGAATTATGTAATTTTATCATGAAAAAATAGCTTCAAACAAGCTTCAATTATGCAAAGTTATTCTATAGAAATACTATTAGATAAGCTTCACTCATTCATCCAATTTAACCATATCAAGGAACTAAATCCATTAGTGATCTAAGAGATGATATAGGTACATGTTATACCACATTGATGAATACTTGAAGTACAAAATATAGGCATAATCATGCTAATTGATCATGTTTGAAGGATAACCACTACCTAGAAAGTATTCCATGTTTTACTTTCATAATTAGTTTCTTGAGTTCATTGACACCATCCCTTGAAGGAATAGGCTAAACACATTAGCTATTTATGCTTATTTTGGGTTTTCTCTACTAATTCATGGACTAACTTGCTTCATGTCAAGTGATCAAATATATTTTAGACCATTCCAATCAGGCCAATAAGGAAAAACCATCCACTCTTATCCAGTAGTAGAAGGCCACTGATAAGAGCCATCAAAATGATTACCTCAAAGAAAACTATCCCCTCTATTGGAATCAGTGCTAGATCCCCTAATATTATTGTTCCTACTCCATTATCTAGAGGCTAAGCCATTTCTTCCAATGCATCTATGTCTATGGTCTCCTTGAAGACCTCTAGATCAGTAACACCAATAAAATCCTTGAGCACCTCTAGTTAGCCTGCCAACATCTAAGTGATCTTGTAACCCTATAAATTTACTTGTAATATGTGGTGAACATCCTATCAAATTATTGTAGCCTCCCTAGTCAACAAATGAAATGTAGGGGTCTTAGAGTGCCAACTCTCTATAAGGGCTAAAAGATAGGCCCAATCTACATGAATCATTGGCAGTCACATCAGGTGATATAAGTCCACTACCTCTAAAACCTCCATGATCTCATTGGTCAAAATCCCCTATCGATTAGCACTAGGTATCATTTCTCCTATATCATAATCACCTAACTCACTCTTGCAAGTTAAAATATAAGGAACTAGATCAATTCATGTTTCCTCTAATTAATCAAATCTAAGTAATTCTTTTAATTTTAGGCATAGACTAATCCTTTATTGGCCCAATTTTCTCTTATTCTACTTTATTTTGGTCCCTTTGGTGACCTAACCATTTAACATGGTTATCCCACTAATCCATAGATTGACCTTACCATTTCCCTTCATGAGATTACAAATCTACCATTTTACAGGGCATTATTACCATTTGGTAGGGTGATGTCTTTTTTTTCCAATTTCACTATTTAACTTGGCATTCTCACCATTTGATCGATGATTTCTACTAAAATTGGCAAGAGCATTGATTTAGTGGTGACCTCACCATTTTGACTCACAAACCCATTATAGACCTAGCAATCTCACTATTCTCGATTGTAAATTCACTATTATCAAGGATGACCTCCCCATTTGTAAATTTCTATAAATGGTGGGATCATTTAATATCCTACTTCTACCCAACATTAAAAATAATAAATATAAGAATTATATACTAAAAAATGTACCTACCAATGCTCTGCTCCTTAGTGGTTATTGATACTCTTGCATGCACTCTCCAAGGTGTCAGTGGTGTGGGATGTTTGCCATTATGTTCATCTCTCTCATGCATAAATCTCAAAGCTCATAATTGCAATAGTGGAAGGTGAAAATGGATAATTTTTACCCCCTAGGTGTACTATTATAGTAAAATTTTCAAATTTTTCACCCCTGAGCCTATAGTTACCCCATTTATCTTCTTTGGGCATTCATTTTCATCTTATTTATCCAATTTTCAAACCATTTTCTTCTAATTGCTCCATTTTTTAGCCTTGTTTGTTGAATTATGTGGTTATTTTCTTCTGATTGAGGTCCAACCTATCAAAAAAAAATCCATCCCCTCAAGGGGGCATCATGGGCCTCCCAAATGTTGTTCTGGTCATTTTTATAACCCCATTTCTTCATGACTCATGCAAAATTTAGTAGAAAGTAGGAGCAAATTTATTTGTTTTATTATAACAACCTTTGTATTCTTTGAAAAGTTGTTACTTATACCAAATTTCTCACCATGCCTTCTCAAATAAGGGCACAATATAGACATCCAATTCTTATCACTATTGTGCTAAAATTATAAATCTGAATGATATTCTGCAACAATGCACAATTTGGACCAAAATCACTAAAATAATCTATTTCATCTTCACACATCATGTGCAAGTGTTGATTCTTTTCCATTGATCCCTAATTGGGGTAATGAATTTTATGAAATCATTATCATTTCTTAATTCACTTCAAATCAAATTATGACTAATTAAAATGACATCCTAGACTACAAAAATATTCTAATTTAGTTGCACATATCACATGCATATATCAATTCACATCTACAATACCCTTATTGGTGAATTACCCTATATGCAACTAACATCTTCTAATTCAACTCTAGTCAAATTATGACTTAGTAAAATGACATTTTTGACTAGATTGATTAAATGTGTGACCAATTTCCAAAGAATTGTATAAAAATAATTAAAATCATTTAAGTAAATCAAAACCAAATTAAGATCTTAAGTATAAAATCCATGAATGTTGTTGAATATCTATTTATTAGAAATTCATTATTTAATTTGGCATCACCCATGACATAATCACATAGATGTCATCTATAAAACATTAATGGAGGGAAATATCTAGATTAAGGCTACCAATGCCTTATTAATGCTCCATTCTTCCAAATATTGATGACCATATTTATTTCTTGTCCCTCCAAAATTGAATCAATCTATGGCCACACATCTTGATCTCAAGATGGATAGTCATGGTTGATTCTAAACATTTCATAAAATGTATAAATAAGTGATCCATGGACATAAATTTTAAGCTTAAATTATGTAATTTTATCATGCAAAAATAGCTTTAAAAATTCTTCAATTGTGCAAAGTTATTCTACATAAATACTATTAAAGAAGCTTCACGCATTCCCCTAATTTGACCATATCAAGGAACCAAATCCATTGGTGAACTAAGATATGATAGAGGTGCATGATACACTACATTTATGAAGACTTGGAGCACCAAATATAGGCATAAGCACACTTATTGACTATTTTTGAAGGAGATCCACTACTTGGAAGGTATTACTTGTTTTACTTTTGTAATTAGCTTGTTGAGTTCATTAACACCACCCCTAGAGGGATTAGACTTAGCACATTAGTTATTTACATTTATTTTGGGGTTAATATATTAATGCATGGACTAAATTTATTTGTGTCAAGTGGTCAAACATCTCCTAAACCACTCCAATCAAGCCAAGAGGGAAGAACCCTTCGCTCTTATCTAATAGCAGAAGGCTATCGGTAAGAGCCATCAAAATGACTACCTTAGGGGGAACTGTCCCCTATGCTAGAACCAATGCTATATCCCTTGATACTACCATTCCTCCAATGCATTTATGTGTATGGTCCCCTCAAAGACCTCTAGATCAATAACACTAATCAAATATTTAAGCACCACTAGTCATCTTACCCACATCCAAGTGATCCTATAACCCTGCATAGGTACTCATAATATTTGATGAACATCTTCTAAAGTTAATATAGCCTCCCTAATTGGAAAATTAAATATAAAGTTCTTAGAGTGCCACCTCTTTTTAAGGGCTAATAAATAGGCCCAATCTTCATAAATCACTAGTATCCATACAAGGTGATATAGCTCTACTACTTATAGAACTCTTGTGAGCTCATCGATCAAAATCCCCTGTTGATGTAGCACTCAAGATCATCATTCCTATGTTGTAATCACCCCAACTCACTCTTTAAATTCAAAACACAATGAAATAAGAAATCAAATTTGATATTTTTCTAATTATGAAAATTAATCTATAACATTCAACAAACTATACTAAATCTAATTTTATAAAGAAAACAAATACTAGAAATGAAGAGAAAACCAACCTGATTAAGGCATAAATTAGTTGAAGTGAATGTTTTATATTGATATAATAATCCTTAGTATGCTAGCTTCATATGATCTTGTGTAAATTTTTAAAACTCTCTAGGTGGAGTATGCCCAAGCTCTAGAACAAGAAGGGAAACTGAACTGAGGCTTGTTAATGTCTTTGCTTGAAAAGTTTGAGTTGATTTCACCAAGAACACTTCTTCACTTCCAATTGTGTAGTGAACTCAAAAATAAAGAGGTTATATATTTAGGTAATTTTAACAACATTGTGACTGCAAAAGCTTCACAATAATAACTTTCAATGACAATTTTTAGATCTGAAGTCAGGCCAAAATTAGCCTTCTTATAGAAATATATGGATCTTGCATGGAGGAGCTAACTATGTCTAAAATTGAGTTCAAATTAAGAGGAACTAAAGTGGACAAAAAATAGAATAGGGAGTTGGTTGAGCCTAATTAGAAGCAAACACAAGGTAATTAAAATAAGAAATGTAACACTGGTCATGCAAAACACATCAAAACTAGTGTTACAAGAGCTAATTTTGGAGGAAATTTACACTATGATAGAACCACTACTTTATGCAGGGGAAATTTCACAATTATCATTTAAGATGACAAAACTTTAATTTATCATTACACAACCATTGATGTTTTAATGCACAACCACCACTTTACTTTAAAATTGTCGCTTAGGTTGTAAAACTATTTCAATAGTTAGGTAAAATAAGGGGTGGTTCCATAATAGAGGGAGGTGGTTTCAAAACCTAAAGTTCTAGTTATGTCATGCATAGTAAATTTTTATAATAAGATAAAAAAATCCATGAAAGTTAAAATAAAAGGGATCAAAATGGGTCAATAGAGGAATAGGAAGGCAAAGCGAGGGAAAAGAGCTAGAGAGTTCCCTCTAGAGAAAAAAATAAGAGGTCATTACATCATCATTGGATTTGTATTAGAATTGTCACACCATGTAAATTTTGGGTGCATATAGTTATTTGGATTGCCAAATTCCTTGTAGATAAACTATTAATAGTGTTATGTAGGATCACTTACCAAAAAATTAAAAAGTGAAATAAAAAACATTTCTTTATTTCACTTGTTTATTTCTAACCTTTGTTTATTTCAAGTTTTTTATTTACAAGTAGTAATTAAATCACATTTGTTTTTGTATTAAGGCTTGCTTGTTTGTATAAAAAAATCTTTTGTATGCTCTTTCCTTGGCATCACATTGGTGATGATACTTGGAAATCAAAAGTAAACTTTGTTATTTTGTGTTTCCTAGATTTCATTTGTGTATGTTGTTTCCTTAGAATCATATTGGTGATGATACCTAAAAATTATAAAACAAGTGTTAATCTATCTGTTTTTATTTTTTTAGGGGCTCTATCGACTATTGATGTCACCACCATGTGATAGGCCAAACCCCAAGTATCTGTGAGGTATACAAGTTGAAGATCTATTATTTCAATTACCTAAGTGGTTGTGTATTTTAATCACATTATTACATTAGGGTTTTCATCCTCCAATACGCAACAACAACATCAAAGTTTAATTTTTCTAACATCAACCTACTGAAATCTTACAGCTGGGTTGGGCACATAAGGACTAAACACTTTTGTGTGAATCTATTAAATCAAATTATTCCATGGTATTAGGCCTCAATGTATTGAAAGTTATGCAGAGGACTCTCTATTACATAATCTTGTATAAATTAAGCCTTATCATATCCATTTAGTCATTTGGATTATAGTGCACCAACAAGTGGTTAGTTCTAAGAATTTACTCTCAACATACCTAGAATCCAGGTTAAGTGGGTTATGGGTATGGTTTTACCTTCATAGTTAGTGTTCTGAATCATTGGGCCAAAACTTTATAATATATGATCCAATATATATGAGATTCTACAAATCATTCAAATCTTTTTACCTAGTTTTTATCCCTTCTTGTGATTTGCATGTTTATATTTGGTTAAAGTAAAACTTGCTTATTATTTTTATTTCTTTTTACCTCCTTGTGAAGACCATTACTTGAATTTTTGTGTTTGAAAACCAATTTTAAGTATTTAAATCCAAAAATCTAAATCAATAAATAAAATCCAAATAAACTCAAAACATTTATACTATCAAGTTCTTTTTATTTTTTTAACTTTTTGAGTCAAACCTTCAAAGCAATGTCTTACATCATAAGATAAATGGCCTCAATGAAAAACCTTAGTTTTATAGAATAAACTTTTGGTAATTATCCCTTATAATTTGGAAACCAAGAGCATCATATTGATATCAATGATAATGTTGACTATGAGGGACCCTATTAAGCTGAATATACCCATGAAGTCACTTTGAGTTAAAACCCACCTTTCTAAGTTACAGAATACCTATAAAAAAATAATAATGGGATCTTGTTTAAACTTTTAGGTCTAGGATCCAAATTTCTAGCTGATTTTAAATCCAAATAATTACATCATTTTCTTTCTATGAAAGAAGACACACCTCCCATCCAATACCAAGGAACATCTAGTGATTCCCTAATGAATAACAAAACCATTATAGGTTCCACTAACACAAATCAAAATGTCTACTAAACTTGTGTAGATAAATGTAAGGTGATTATAGATGAAACATTTCAACAAAGCCATGTGTTTATGTTGAATATCATGTCAAAATTTTAGAAAGGTAAATATATGAACTTAAAGCCAACATGTCAAGTAATCCTCCAATCAAGAAATCAATAAATCCAAATCCTAATTTGAATTTACATTCAAATCCAAATCAATCAACCAACCAAAATCAAAATGTTAATTCAAATGTATATTCTAATTCAAATCAAACCCCTAATCCAAATTCAAATGTCAATTCGATCAACAATCCAAATTTGAATGTCAATTCAAGTCTAATCAATAATCCAACTCAGAATCATAATTTGAATGTCTATTCAAATTTAAAAACCAAAAATTTAAATTTAAATTTCCATTTTGATTCGACATCAACAATGCAAATCAAAATTCAAATGCCAATTCAAATCCAAGCAATCCAAATCAAAATCAACATTTGAATTTCACTTCTAATACCAACCCCAATTCATTTGCCAATCCAAATTAGTTTACAAGTCAATATTTCAATCCACTTTCAAATCCAAATCTGAACCAACTATCACCACTCAAGGATACAAGACTTATCCAAGAATGGTGAAACAAGAAAGATAATATCGAAGGATTACACCATGGTGGCTATTCCAAAAGTAAACAGTTTAATTTTTAATAAATTTATCCATACCCTTTTGACATTATTATGATGATGGTACCCTTTCCTTCACATTTTGAACCCCCAAAGTTTGTTAAGTATAAAGGAAAATGAGATCCTAGTGAACATCTTAAAGAGTTTTATATGGCACATTCAGACGTTGCTTATAGTAATGATTACCTATTAATACTCTTTCTATGTAGTCTAGTGGTCAAGCTCTAGAGTGGTTTTCACACTTACCCAAAGGATCAATCACAACCTTTGAATACCTTTCCAAAAAAATAGTGCATCAATTTTCATATAATTTTGAATGTGAATTGATCATGTTAGACTTATACAACACTAAAAAATGTAATGGGGATACTTTCACCTCTTTATTTCAAATATGATGTGTTTTGGTAAGTTGGTTCCCATGGTTACCTCCTAAAAAATAACTTATAGCTATCTTTACAAATAATCTCAATTCAATTCGGCCTATTAAATACAACTCTATTATGTTAGATCCTTTGACTAAATCATAGAAAAATAAGTTAAAATTGAAAGAGATTTATTTTCCAAGGGTGCCATTAAAATATTCAAACAAGACAATTCTTATTTAAATCAAAACTAAAATCCTAAGTTCTATGCAAATAACAAAAATTTGGTAGGAGACAGTGTAACTAATGTTAAAAAAATTCAAAACATTTAACCTATCAACAATATCTCTGTTGCAAGTAGACAACCTCGACATGATAATTAAAAATTAAAATTAACTCCTTCAGGAATGTTATATGATGTAGTCTTTCAAAATTTGGTAGCGTCAAACATGATCAAGTTCCCCCATACCAAATATTCTAATGAGAATGTTATAAAACCTAAGTGGTACAAAGATAATGAATATTTTGACTAACAAATAATCAAAGGTCATTCTATAAACTATTGCATCAGACTCAAACACTATATCTAAGATTTTATGGATAATTATGATATAGTAGATGAGGATGATACATCAACTTCCAACAATAAAAAACTAGAGATATATCAAGATCCCTTCCCAAATCATGATCAAGGGAGTACTAATAAAAACTAAATTCAAAACCAAAATAATAATTTCAATCAAAGTAATCACCCTTTTGATTCTATAATCAATCATATTGATTATATGAATCATCATGTTTCTATTCTTATAATTAAATCCCAAGATTGCACCATCACTACAAGGCGTGCAAAGATTACCATTCCAAGTGTCCCTTTGCCTACCCTTTAAGGAAAATATAACAACATAAAACAATTTCAAAAAATTCCAACCCAAATTTCCATTTTGGACCTTCTTAATATGTTTCCAACTTATAAGGACATTTTTTATAAGACCTTGCAAGAATCCAAACTTATGGAAAATATCTATCCATACAACTTCCAATCACTTTTAAGACACTTGTCCTACAATAATAAAGTGACATTTTACCACTCAGACATTTCCCCCATGGGTTCATCCCATAATTTTCCATTGTACATAAAAGTTTTTATTTCTGAGTATAAAGTAAAAAGGGCATTTATAGACAATGCACCAAACCTAAATATATGTACATTAAGTTTGATATGGCATTTAGGACATTCTACAATAGAACTAGACCTTAATACCATTACTATAAAGGCATATGATAATAATGAGCATCAGTTGGTGGGAACTATCTATCTTCCACTATGGCGGGGCTTGTTATTCAAGAAACCCTCATTCATGTTCTTGATCTAGATCTCCCATACAACCTACTCCTTGGTCATCCATGGATCCATACCATGAATTTCATTCCATTATCCTTCCATCAATGTTTAAAGTTTTATCATGATGTTATGGAAGTTATCATTTTAGGTGATCCTTAACCCTTTCAATATTATAAACTATTGGAAGGGAGATATTAAAATTCTAGTTATTTACCAGTCATTGAAGATACATAAAATCCTACCAAGTAGTCACCAAATATTTCTAATTGTATCAATATTATTGAATTAATTCCTACATGTACCAATCAACCATCTACTTCCTCAAATCCACCATCCATATCTAAGCCCACATGTCCACCAACTAGATTTTCCATTATGGATGCAAGTATGGGATAATATGAAATTCATGATGCCCATTATTTAGGAAAAATACATATTTTTCCAAAAACTTATGGTAGACCCCATCATAGAAAATAAACAAAAGTGGTTTATAAGATTGGTAAAATTTATTTCACAGAAGGTGGGTTTCTTTCTAAAGAATAAATTGAAGATTCAAACTCCTCTTAAATATACTCTGATGAATTATTTGTGTTTTCAAAGAAATAAATATCCTATAATAAAATCCATTATGTAAATTAAAATATCTTGTTCTCCATGAACAAGGTCTCATCAAACCTATAATGTCTGCAAAACATGAAGCCTTTCAAGGTATTAGATTCAAACCATCTAGTGTGAGCATATGAAATTATAATAGTGACTCTTCTTTCTCATCTGAAGAAGCCTCTTCAGACATGAAATGAGTTCCATTTATATCCTTTTTAATACTTTTCCATCACCAACCTATTTCATGATAACATCATTTTGACCCTCGAACTAACCTTTCCACATCTTATCCTATAGGACCAACAACAACCACCCTAACATGATCATTTTTAGAATGATGAGGTTAAATATGAGTTTTAGATATTTCAAGATCATATACTAACAAGAGATCATAAGAAGGGTTTTTCAATTACATTGGATAATTTTAGATACTTTGGGGAAATTGTAGCTTCTACTCACCCATGCCATCATACAAATATTATAGTTTAGTTGACACAAATATTAGATGATGAAGTTCCAAATTTACAAAATATTGATCAACAAGTCCTTGAGGAGGAACTTAATATTCCTCCACTTTCAACAAAGTTGTAATAAGAATCCACTCTAGTAATTGAAAATACCATTGACTTTAATATTGGAACTAAATAAAATCCTTAGATTGTGAAACTTGTTGCCTCCTTTAATCTTGAAAAATAATCCACTTTGACTCGACTACTCAATAAATTTTTATATATGTTTGCATGATCATATTTAGACATGCTAAGGTCAGATCCTTCACTAGTTTTTAATCACCTTGTTGTACATAAAGATGCAAAACTAGTCAAACAAAAACTTAGAAAAATGCATCCAAAGGTGCATTATTCATGAAATAAGAATTGTAAAGATAGTTAGATGTTAGATTTATAAAAATAATAGACTAATTAAATTGGATATCCAATATATTAAAATAATATAAGGCATATGACAATAATGAGCATCAGTCAGTGGGAACTATCTATCTTCCACTATGGTGGGTCTTATTATTCAGGAACCCCTCATTCACATTCTTGATCTAGATATCCTATACAACCTACTCCTTGATCATCCATGTATCCTTACCATGAATGCCATTTCATTCACCTTCCATAAATTTTTAAATTTTTATCATGGTGGTATGGAAGTTATCATTTTAGGTGATCCTCAACCCTTTCAATATTGTAAACTATTGGAAGGGAGATATTTAAATTTTAATTATTTACCATTCACTGAAGATATCTATGAGCTTACCAAGGAGTCACCAAAGATATATAATTATATCCATCTTATTTAATTAATTATTACATGTACTAATAAACCATATACTTCTACAAATCCACCATCCACATCTTAGACCACATGTCTACCAACTAGATTTTACATTGGTAAAATTTATTTCGTGGAAGGTGGGTTCCTTTCTAAAGAATAAATTGAAGATTCAAACTCCTCTTAAATATAATCTGATGAATTAGATATGTTTTTCAAAAGTAATAAAGATCCTATACTAAAATCCATTATGTGTATTATCATGAACTATAAATTAAAAAGGTCTTGGTCTTCATGAGCAAGGTTCTATCAAACCTATAATGTCTACAACAAATGAAGCCTTTCAAGGTATTAGATTCAAACCATCTAGTGTGATCATATGTAATTATGATAGTGACTCATATTTATCATATAAAGAATCCTCTTAATACATGAAATGAGTTCCATTTATATCCTTTTTAGTACTTGTCCATCACCAACCTATTTCATGATAACATTATTTTGACCCTTGAACTAACATTTCCACATCTTATCCTATGGGACCAACAACAACCACCCTAACTCGATCATTTTCATAATGATTAGGTTATATCTAAGTTTTTGAGATTTCAAGATCATATACTAACCATATATCATAATAATGGTTTTTTAATTAAATTGGATAATGTTACATACATGGGGAACTTACAGCTTCTACTTACCCATGCCATCATAGAAATAATATAGTTCAGTTGACATAAATATTAGATGATGAAGTTCCAAATTTACAATATCTTTATCAACAGGTCCTTTAGGAGGAACTTAATATTCCTCCACTTCCAAAAAAGTTGTAATAATAATCCACTCTATTAATTTAAAATCCCATTAGCATCAATATTGGAACCAAATAAAATCCTAAGATTGTGAAATTTATTGCCTCCCTTAATCCTGAAAAATAATCCATTTTGACTCTAATAATTAAATAATTTTTAGATGTGTTTACATGATCATGTGTAGACATGATAGGGTCAGATCCTTCACTAGTTTTTCATCACCTTGTTGTACATAAAGATGCAAAACTAGTCAAATAAAAACTCAAAAAAATGCATCCAAAGGTGCACTACTTTTTAAATAAGAGTTGTAAAAATTGTTAGAAGTTGGATTTGTATGAAAAATAGACTAATAAAAGTGGATATACAATATATTAAAAGTATATAAGGTATATGATAATGATGAGCATCAGTCAGTGGGAACTATCTATCTTCCACTATGGTGAGGCCTTTTATTCAAGAAACTCTCATTCACGTTCTTGATCTAGACCTCCCATACAACCTACTACTTGATCATCCATGGATCCATACCATGAACACCATTCCATTCACTTCCATAAATGTTTAAATTTTTATCATGATGGTATGGAAGTTATCATTTTAGGTGATTCTCAACCCTTTCAATATTGTAAACTATTGGAAGGGAGATATTGAAATTTTAATTATTTACCTTTCACTAAAGATACCTATGAGCCTACCAAGGAGTCACCAAATATTTATAATTATATCCATATTATTGAATTAATTCTTCCATGTACTAATCAACAATATACTTCTACAAATCCACCATCCACACCTAAGCCCACATGTCCACCAACTAGATTTTCCATTGTGGATGCAAGTATAGGAGAATATGAAATTCATGATACCCATTATTTAGGAAAAATACATATTTTACCCAAAAATCATGGAAGAACCCATCATATAAAAGAAACAAAAGTGGTTTATAAGATTGGTAAAATTTATTTCATGAAAGGTGGGTTCTTTTATGAAGAATAAATTAAAGATTCAAACTACTCTTAAATCTACTCTGATGAATTAGCTATGTGTTCCCAAAACAATAAATATCCTATACTAAAAGCCATTATGTGTAATATCATGAACTATAAAGTAAAATGTCTTGGTATCCATGAACAATGTCTCATCAAACCTATAATGTCTGCAACACATGAAGCCTTTCAAGGTATTGGATTCAAACCATCTAGTGTGAGCATATGTAATTATGATAATGACTCTTCTTTCTCATCTGAAGAAACCTCTTTAAACATGGAATGAGTTTCATTTTTATCCATTGGAATACTTTTCCATCACCAACCTATTTAATGATAATATCATTTTGACCCTCAAACTAACCTTTCCACATCTTATCCTTTAGGACCAACAACAACCACCCTACCTCAATCATTTTTAGAATGATGAGGTTATATCTAAGTTTTTGAAATTTCAAGATCATTTACTAACAAGAGATTGTAAAAATGGTTTTTCAATTAAATTGGATAATTCTAAACACTTTGGGGAACTTACAACTTCTACTCACCCATACCATCATATAAATAATATAGCTCAGTTGACATAAATATTAGATGTTGAAATTCCAAATTTATAAAATATTGATCAAAAGGTCCTTGAGGAGGAACTTTATATTCCTCCACTTACAACAAAGTTGTAAGAAGAATCCAATCTATTAATTGAAAATACCATTGACATCAATATTGGAACCAAATAAAATCCTAAGATTGTGAAATGTGTTGCCTCATTTAGCCCTAAAAAATAGTCAATTTTGACTGTACTACTCAAAGAATTTTTAGATGTGTTTGCACGATCATGTGTAGACATGCTAGGGTCAGATCCTTCACTAGTTTTTCATCACCTTGTTGTACATAAAGATGCAAAAGTAGTTAAATAAAAACTTAGAAAAATGCATCCAAAGGTGAACTACTTGTGAAATAAGAGTTGCAAAAATAGTCAAAAGTTGGCTTTATATGAAAAATATACTAGTCAAAGTGGATATCCAATATATTATAAGTATAGAAGAAATCAAAAAGGATGAGAGTCTACATAAATTTCAAGGATATCAATAAATCATTTTCTAAAGATGACTTTCCTTTACCAAACATAGACATGATTATCGATTCCATAGTAAGTAACGAGATTTTATCCTTAATGGATTATTTTTTGGGGTAAAATAAAATAAAAATAGCTCCTGAAGATGAACATAAGACAACTTTTATCACACCTTGGGGCACATTTTGTTATAAAGTAATGTCCTTTAGCCTTAAGAATGTTAGAACCACTTATCAACCTGTAATGTTAGTTATATTTCACTATATGCTTCATGATATCATTGATGACTATGTAGATGATATTTTGGAAAAAATAATAACTAGAGTAGATCATCCTATGGCACCGCATAAAAAAATTGAATGATTGTGGGAATATAAGGTTCGTCTCAATCCAAAGAAATGTGTGTTTTAGGTTACTTCAGGTAAGATTTTGGGCTTCATTGTATCATAAATAGGTATGGAGGTTGATCCTACAAAGATCACAACTATCATGGAAATGCCTCCACTAATAAACCTCAAGTAGATTTATAGTTTTCAAGGTAAAATTCAAGCCATTTGTAGATTCATATCATAGCTTAATTGGAATGAAGAATGAAAAAGGCATTTTGAAATCTTAAATGCTATCTAAAAAATCCACTAGTCCTAATACCACCAACTTTAGGGAAGCCTTTACTACTATATATTCCAACAACACAATATGCATTGGGGGTATTTTTAGCACAACATGATGAACATGGAACAAAGTGAGTAGTGTAATATCTAAGTATAACCTTGGTATCCTATGAACTAAAGTATTATACCATCCAGAAAATATGTCTAGAATTTTTTTTATTTCCCAAAAATTTTGCCATTACATGCTCAAAAATCAAACCAAAATCATTGCCAAAGTTGATTTGCTTAAATATCTCATTTCCAAATCAGATTTAATAATGAGAATGGCTAAGTGGGTCATACTTCTAAGCAAGTTTTATATAGATTAAGTTAACCAAAAATTTATCAAAGTAAAATTACTTATAGATTCCTTGGTAGAAGAACCATTGATAAACATCCAACCTCTCATCACAAATTTTTTAGATGAAGCCATCATGTCCTTAGATGAATCATTAGAGTGGAAATTATACTTTGATGGGTCTTTCAAATGGCATGGCTTAGGTTCATGTATTTTTTTCATCACTCCACATGGTGATCTCATTATGAAATCTTTTCAAATAGGATCCCCTTGTACCAATAAGATATTACAATATGAAGCTTTTGTATCTAACCTCAATCTCTCAATTTGGTGAAATATTTAGCATCTCTTAGCTTTTAGGGATTCAAAACTAATCATAAAATAGGTAACTGATGAATACCAAGATAAAGATGATAAGTTAATTCCTTATAAAATGATATTGGATAATCTTACACAATGCTTTCAGTCCATATAATCTTCTCAAGTTCCTCGAATCAATAACAGGGTAGTTGATGTCATGGTCGTGATTGGTTCATTCCTCAACATGCATCTAGATGATAATTATAGGTTGAGCAATTGATGTGTCCAACATATGATACTCCCATATCTGAAATGGTTTATGAGGTTATTGGTCCTATGTTAGGACTTGTTCCAAAGTCTTAACGTTAGGTTAGATTTTTGGTAGGAAATAAATAATTATTGTAAATGGGGCATGCATCTTTTATAAAGACACCCCCATAAAATAAACTTAGTTTAATTATTAGGTAGTTTTAATGTTTTATATTTATTAATTAGAATTACTTTACGGGTTGTTTTCCCGTATTTAGTTGGTTATAGGATTAGTTATTTTTACCGGTCATTGGTAAAAACTATATAAATGTGTGTTTGCATTGTAAAAGGGTTAACGGAGTAAAGGCACCCTTATGTACTTGATTTTTTGAATTATTAATAAAATACTTGTGCACTCACACTAAGCGGGGACAAGGTTCAACTTATTTTGATTCTAGAGTTATCAGTGGTATCAGAGCATGGTTATTTTGGGAGCACAGTGAATTCGAAGGAGCAAGGTGAAAAATCAATTCACGTGATATTTTTTGGCATGAAATAAGGTATGCCATATAGTCTTGGTTTAAATATTTTGAAAAATTATTAAATTATTTTAATTTTTCAAATATTATTTATATTTAAACCTGTATATTTCCATATACCACAGTCTAATCTTTTTTTGATCATTCATACTCCATTTTCCTCTGTTAAATCTCCTCATTTGGCATAAAAAATGAATTTTTAACATTTAATGTTATTAAATTCATTGTTTTTTGACAAAAACTAGATTTGTACGGCCTTTTTATCTGAGAAAAATATCTAAAAGTTTTCATTCATGGCTGCCATTATGATTTGCATTCATTTCAGCTTTTTTTAAATCCAAATCATCTGCAAATGGCATTAAAACCCCTGTGTTTGCATTCATATTGAAAATTTGGAAATTTTTTGCACTTGTACAGCCTGTTATACAGCCTTCCAACGTCCAGGTTCATTTGGAATCCATTCCCTGCAAAACATACCTTAAAAATTTGCAAAAACACAGAAAAAAATCATTTTTACCCAGCCTATACGGATTTGTATAGCCTGTTGGAAAGAGAGCAGGTGCAGGAAAACATCCAGGAGCAACCATGGCATCCCAAGGCAAGCATGGCATAGTATAAAATTCAAAAGTTTATTTTTTTATGTTTCTAAAGTTTTGCTTCAAATTTTTGATGTGGCTGGGTCCCACGGGAGAAGCTAGGAAGTGAAGGCTGTAAAAAGGGAAAAAGAATTTGAATTTATTCACATGTAATTTTTTTTTTATTTTCCCTCATACACAAAAATCTGGTATAAATAAAAATTTCTGAGTGTAGTGTTCTGCAAATGCTCTTAGAGCAATTGGTTAAGCCTATTTTGTTAGAAGCTTGCAAAGGAGGAGGTTAAGGGTTCAAATCCCTTCGTTTTGGAGAAAGTTGTTTTTGCTTTGGAATATGCTTTTTTTGAAAAAGGAATATTCTATTTTTTAAATTTAGAATATTTTAAAACACATACTTATTGTATTGTGTTATTTAATTTTTCAAAAAAGGGGCAGAATTCAATCATATTTCTTTTTGAGTTGTTATGGTGACATAAGGGTGTAATTGGTGAAATAAGGTTGTAATTTGGCGAAATAAGGGTGTAATCATTGATTTTTTGTGTGGTTAAGTGCAAAACCCATCAAAAATACTTATTTTTCTTTTACATTCTATGTGGAGGTTAAGTGCAAAACCCCGTAGAAGCAGTGTTTTGTGCAGTGAGTGTGATATTTGTTTCATTTCTTTTGCATTTTTTCACACGTTTCTCTACTGCACTTACTTTCATTTCAAAATGCCAAAAATTTAGAATTTGCTTTTAGATGGTGATAGATTAACAATTTCTAATTATTTATATTGGAAACGATTGATGGAGGCTTCACTAGTGTTTAATGAGTTATGGGATATTGTTAAGAATGAAAATCCCACATTGCCAACAGAGCAGGATAAGTTAGATATTTTCAATTTACGTGATTCTAAGGCCTTAGCTCTCATTAAATGTTGTTGTACTCGTGATACGTATGTTTATATTGAAAATTCTCCTCATAGTTACACTGCATGGAAAACATTGTCAGATTTGTATGATAAAAAACCTAAGCATAAGAAGATAGATATTCATATGCAGTTGTTTACTTTGTCATTAGATGAGGATGGGGATATGGGAGAATATATGTCTAAGTTGAAAAATATCACTCCTGAGTACACTAAGGTTGGTTTTGGAAAACTAGATGATGACCTCATAGTTACTTCTGCTTTGAAAGGACTACCAGGGTCCTATAGGAATTTTGTTGAAATGTTACATTTCTCTGACAAGATCACAGGCATCACCTTTGATAAGTTGGTTGAGTTGCTCATCCAACATGACCTCTCTCTACCTAATAAATCTAAGACAACTAAAGAAGCCCATGTTTTAGAGTCAAAGCCTAGTTCATCTTCCTCTAGGCATCAAAACAATAGAGGAAACAGTTATAGAGGGGGTCAAGATTACAAAGGAGCAAGATATCAAAATAGAGGTAGGGGTCATTCAAATAATCAACAATCTAATCAATCACATTCACATGAAACAAGTGATCAAGGACATGGTCACAATTCATATAGGGGTAGAGGTCGAGGTAGATCTGACATTCAATGTCATAGATGTGGAAAATTTGGTCACATTGCCTCACAATGTAGGATTCCTTTTGATAAAATTCAAAGGCCACAAAAAGCAACTAAGACTAACTCTGCTCAGTATGCCGATCATGACTATGATGAATCTAGTAATGTTGTCCATGAATTTGCATTCACTACTTTGGGTCACATTAATTATATTGAATATGAGGCTAGAGATGAGCTCACAGATGTATGGGTTTTAGACACAAGAGCAACCAAACACATGACATTTAGGAGAGATTTCTTTTGGTCTTATAAGGAAGCTTCTCTCTCTCCAGCTGCCTTAGTAGATAAGTCTATGCATACACCACTAGGACTTGGTTCTATTTGAATTCTTCTTCCTAGTGGGTCTATAAAATACTTGGAGGATGTTTGGTATGTTCCCACATTGAAGAAACACTTACTTTCTTTGGTAACTATTCGAAAGAAAGGTTATCAAATTGTGCTTGAAAATGGGCTCATTTACATCAATTCAGTGAAGGATAATTATAAAACCATGTATATAGGATATGAAGATGGAAACTTGGTTAGATTGCATTGTAAGGTGCTTCCTCCCAATATAGAACTTGCAGCAGTTATTGACACAGGTACAGGTACTATGTCTACACAGCATTTATGGCATCTCCGCTATGGACATTTGAATATCCACTCTTTAGTGTATTTGCAGAGATATGGTATGGTGAATGGGTTGCCCACTTTTTGCAAAGATAGTATTCTTTATGAGTCATGTGTTTTGGGCAAACAAAATTGGGAAAAATTTCCTAAACAGTCATCTTGGAGAGCTAACAGATGTTTACAGTTAGTTCATAGTGATGTATGTGACATGAAAAAGTCATCCATTGGTGGGTGTAGATACTTTGTCTTGTTTATTGATGACTTTTCTAAGATGACTTGGGTATTCTTTATGAAAAAAAAATTTGAAGTTTTTGCTAAGTTTGTTGATTGGTTACACTTAGTCAAAAAATAAATAGGTTCACATTTGGCCACTCTTCATTCAAATAATGGAGGTGAGTATACCTCTAATAAATTTTTAGACTATTGTCGAGAACATGGAATTCATCGACAATATAATAATGCTTATACTCCACAATAAAATGGAGTATCTAAACAAATGAATAAAACTTTAGAGGGCACAGCACATGCCATGTTGCACTATAAACAGCTTGATGATAAATTTTGGGCCGAAGCTATTGTTACTGCTGTGTATTTGAGAAACAAGTCCCCCATAGTTGCACATTTGGTACAAACTCCATATGAGGCATGGTATGGGTTTAAACCCAAAGTTAAACACTTGAAAGTGTTTGGATGTGTTTGTTTTGCTTTGGTTCCTATTAAACATAGAACTAAGTTGGAACCACGAAGTCAAAAATGCATCTTTCTTGGTTATTCTAAAGATAAAAAGGGGTTTCGTTTGCTTGCACAAGATTCAGGCAAATTCATAGTGAGTCAAGATGTAATATTTCATGAGTTTGGGACTATGAACACTACAGAGATTGATTCTCAACTTGATATATTAGAGAGGAAAAATGCAAACAGAGATAAAGGTTTGAATAATGGGGATAACTCTTCGAAGTTATGGTATGAAACTCAAATTCCTTCACTTTCCTCTCCTTCATCTACAAGTTCACAGGTTGATGACTTAGAAATTGTTGAAAATTCTCTAAGTCCCCCATCGAATAATGCACCTAATGAGAATTCTGGAGTCCCTGATTTGAATAATTTGTCTAAGTATCCAAAATGGGCTCAAAGTACTTTTTCTGACTTGACAGCAGATGAAGTTGGTTTAACAGGGCCCAAGAATTCTCAAAAAAAGGTGAACTATGCTATGGTTGTTACTACTTCTTCCACTGAGCCATCCACTTTTGAGGAGGCATCTACTGAACATGTTTGGAAATAGGCAATGAAATGTGAGTATGATTCCATAATTAACAATAATACATGGGTTTTAGTTGATCCTCCTCCACATGTTAAACCCATCAGATGTAAATGGGTTTATAGGACTAAGTATAAATCAGATGTCTCCATTGATAAACATAAGGCATGACTTGTTGCCAAAGGATATACGCAACAAGAAGGTATTGATTATGAGGAAACATTTGCACCAACTACCAAATGGCACACTATTCATATAGTACTTGCCTTAGCAGCACAAAATGGTTAGAAAGTACATCAATTAGATGTTAAAAGTGCCTTTTTAAATGGTGATTTATAGGAAGAAGTCTATATGAAACAACCTCAGGGTTTTGAACAGGTGGGTGCTGAACACAAAGTGTGTAAATTGACAAAAGCTTTGTATGGGCTCAAATAAGCACCCAGGGCTTAATATGAGAAAATGGATTCATACTTGAAATCCATTGGTTTTCATCATAGTGAATCAGATGATACTCTCTATTTTTGAGTGCAGGGTAAGAAAATGGTGATACTAGTTCTCTATGTTGATGACTTGTTTATTACAGGTAATGATGAAAACCATAACAAGTCTGTGAAGAAGGAATTAAAAGATGGGTTTGAGATGACAGATCTTGGACTTCTTCACTACTATCTAGGCATAGAGGTAACTCAGAAAGAGCATAGTATTTTCATTTCATAAACTAAGTATATTTCTAAGTTATTAGAGAGGTTTGGCATGAGTGATGGCAAACCTACCCTCACTCCCATGGAAAGTAACTTGAAATTTTCTAAGGATGATAGCAGTGCCTTTTTTGATGGCACCACATATAGAAAATTGGTGGGAGGTTTGATATACTTGATGACTACCAGGCCTGATATTTCATTTTCAGTTGGAATTTTGTCTAGGTTTATGCATGAGCCTAGAGAAATTCATTGGCATGTAGTAAAATGAGTACTTCATTACCTTCAGGGAATGAAAACATATGGCCTTGAATACTGCCGCAATAAGAACTTCAAACTTGTTGGATATTGTGATGCATATTTTGGCAGATGTGTGGATGACAGAGTGTCAACCATAGGATACACTATGCATATGGGTTCAGCTGCCATTGCTTGGTGTTGTAAGAAGCAGGATACAGTGGCAAATTCATCAACAAAATTAGAGTATATTGTAGCATGGGATGCTTCTAGAGAAACTGTTTACCTTCATCGTATTCTTGAAGATCTTCAGGTTTCTCAGTTTGCTCCTACACAGTTATACATTGATAATCAGAGTGCAATCAAGATGTCCAAGAATCTAGTGTTTCATGCCAAAATAAAACATATTGATGTCAAATACCATTATCTGTGAATACTGGTGGTAAAGAAAACTCTTGATCCAATATATTGCCCAACTGTTGATCAGACAGCTGATATCTTCACAAAACCCCTTAACAGAATCAAATTTGAAAAATTCAGAAAAATGCTTGGTATGTGTCCAAAGACCTGACTTTGGATCATAGGGGGGTTTGTTAGGACTTGTTCCAAAGTCTTAACGTTAGGTTAGATTTTTGGTAGGAAATAAATAATTATTGTAAATGGGGCATGCATCTTTTATAAAGACACCCCCATAAAATAAGCGTACTTAGTTTAATTATTAGGTAGTTTTAATGTTTTATATTTATTAATTAGAATTACTTTACGGGTTGTTTTCCCATATTTAGTTGGTTATAGGATTAGTTGTTTTTACCAGTCATTGATAAAAACTATATAAATGTGTGTTTGCATTGTAAAAGGGTTATTGGAGTAAAGGCACCCTTATGTACTTGATTTTTTGAATTATTAATAAAAATTTTGTGCACTCGCACTAAGCGGGGACAAGGTTCAACCTATTTTGATTCTGGAGTTATCATCCTACTTCCCCTTGGTATCAATATATATACATATACCTCCATGATAATATAATCTCTCCCAACTTATCCCATAATCACAAAAAACCTCATCCAGTGAGCTTCTTGTAGAGTATGAATAATAATATATTAATCTAAACTCCAAAGTATTACATGGGCTATTATATAGCCACATAGATAACCAAATGACATCCTAAAATATAGAAAGGAGGAATAATAATTAAACCTAGAATAGAGTTCACAGGTGAAATAAAATTAAAAAAACTAACAAAATAACAATATTTTGCTATGGTGAATTAATAATTGTTTATTATAATCTAACATCCCCCCCTTAATTTAGCATAGCTTGAAGTAAATAAGAGAGATATTCTCTAAATGACTCAAATTTTTCATGTTTAAGTGACTTGGTGAAGACATCTACATGTTCTTTTGTCAGGAAATACTAGAGATGGATGTTGTGTTGTTGTACATGTTCACATATGAAATGAACTTGCACCTCAATGTGCTTTATGTGTTCATGAAATATTAGATTGTGAACAAGTTTTAGAACACCCTCATTATCATAGTACAAGATGGTAGGTATATTATGTGGTACTCCCAATCCTTCTAGAATGTGACGTAACCATATCACTTCATAGATAGTTCCTCCTACAACATGATATTCTAATTTAGTGGAAGATTAAGAAACAAAGTTTTGTTTCTTGCTCCTATAGGATTAGGTCTAAATCCCAAAAAGAATACATATCTATAATTGAATTTTTTGTCATCAATATTTCTTGCATGATTTGAGTCTAGATATTCGATCAAGAATAAATTATCATTTTTATTATACTCTAGGATAAATTCCATTATACCCTTAATATATCTCACTATCCACTTTGTTATTTTCCAGTGAGACATCTTCAGCTCCTACATAAATTGTGAAAGATAATTAACTACATAGCTGATGTCTAGCCTAGTACATGTTAAGTAAATAAGACTCCCAATCAACTGTCGATAGAGAGTTGTATTTATTTATGGTGATGGATTTGTACAAGATAATTGAAGTTTTATCTCCATAGGTGTAGTAATTGGATTATTGTCGATCATCTTGAATTTATTGAGCATTATCTTGGCATATTTCATCAAGGAAATTAATATGTGGTGTTCTTTTTTGCCATACTTCTAATCTATTATAATAGTATAGAAGCTTGAGATTTATCATGTTGACTGATTGGTTTAGATCTTTCTTGGTTGCATTTATCATCTTCACTAAACTACCATTGATGACTAGATCATTGATATATACTATAAAAATCACAATCTTTCCCCCTTGTTGTTTGAGGTAAAGATTTAGATCATAGGGACTCCTATAGAATCTATGTTGAATGAGATGCTCATCAATTTATATGTATGAGGTCAGGATCCTATTTGAGACTGTATAGAGATTTAATGAGTTTATAGACTTTTCCTTTATTACTAGGTGTGATAAAACCTTATGGTTGTGCCATGTAAACTTCTTCTTGTACATATCCATTGAGAAAGGCACTTTTTACATCCATTTGGTCGATCCTCCATCTAAATTGTGTATTCAAAGAAAATATCATTTTTATTATATTAATCTTAGCCATAGGAGCAAATGTATCCTCATAATTTATGCCTTCTTAATATGCATATCCCTTTGATACAAGTCAATATTTGTGCTAATCAATATTTACATCTACTTTATATTTGGTTTTGAAAACCCATTTATGGTCGATTGGCTTCTTCCTTGGTGGAAGATCTTCAAGTTTCCATGTTTTATGTTTCATAAATGATTGAAATTATGCATCCATGGCATCCTTCCAAGGTTTAGACTTTGGGGTTTCTTGAACTATAGAGGGATCTTCTAATTCTACATTTGTGCTCATTGGGGCCAAATTGACTTCATTTTGAGTCATGTTGTGAGTTCTTGGTGTAGTACTCAATGTGTCTATAATTATGTCTAGTTTAGCATCCCTTAGTGTCCTTGTATACCATTTAAGCATATATTGAGTGGTACTTGTGGGTGGTGGAGCTATACCATTATTCCCACATCATCATTATCTTCATTTGTTTGATTTCATCCTTTGTATTATCTATGGGACTGATTGGTGTACCAAGTGAGCCTATAAAAGGATATTTTGCCTTTTTCTTCTCAAAAAACTCAACATCCCTACTTGTGTAAATTTTCTTGGTCTTTAGATCCATTAATCTATAGGCAAATGCTTCTTCATTATACCCTAAGAAGACATACTTTTATGCTTTCATGTTAAGTTTAGTCCTTTCCACTTTGGGTATATGAATATTGGCTTTACATACAAAAACTCAAAAATGTGATATATATGTCTTGTGTACTAACCATGATTCTTGTGGTGTTAACTCATCAAGAGCTATAGTGGGAATTTTATTGAGAAAAAATATTGTGGTTTTGACTGCTCTACCCAAAATACTTTTGTAAAACTAGAATCATGTATCATACATCACACCATTTCCATGATAGTATGATTCCTCTATTTAGTAAAAACATTGAGGTAATTTTCTTGTAAAAATTCTTTGAATTCATTACTGGTGAATTCCCCTATGATCTGAGTGGAGGGTTTTAATGTTCTAATTGATCTCATTTTCAACAGCAACTTTGAACTTTTTGAAAGTTTTAAAGGCTTGACCTTTCTTTTCAAACAGTAAACCTATATTTTTTTGGAAAAATCATCAATAAATAGCATGAAGTACTTAAACCTAGAATGACTAGGTGACATCAAGATGCATTGATCAGTATGCACCAGATCAAGTTTTTTGTGGGCCTGATATATACTTTTCTAAAATGGAGCTCTATGTTTTTTGCTTGCTAAGTAATGTTGACATTTGTATGTACCCTTTTCAAGAGGTGGAAATCCTTTAACCATGTTATATTAGTGGATTGTTTCTATGTATATAAAAATGATGTGACTAAATCTTATGTGCCATAATTATGTTGAGTCTATGTCTTTTACCACAAGTGTTTTATTTTTTTTCTACATGAAGTCAAGTTGGAACATTTTCCCAGCTCCTAAGGCTCGTACAATTTTCAAATGTTTTGACTTATCTCTAATCATATAAATATTTTTTACACCTTTTTAGTCAAATTTAACCTTGAGGTTATGGTCAAGTAACTGACTAATTAATAGAAGATTCTTTGTGAGTCTTGGAACATACAAGACGTATGATATTTTGCAAGCACTACATCCAAGTGGTAAAGAGATGTTCCCAATACCTTAAACACAATAGGATGAACCATCACCCAAAGAGAAATGATTTTTAGGAGAAGTCACATTCATACTATGGAACTAATCTTATCTTCTAGTCATGTGTTGAGTGGTACCTGAGTCGACATACCAGATAAAACTTTGTGATGTTGATTCTTCATGAGACTGTGTAGTATATAATAAGTTTACATCTGAAATTATTTCTTATTATTTGGTAATGTTACCTTATTGATTGGATTTATTCTTCCAATGGCCTTTTTTGTATCTTTGTCATTTGTGTGGATGAGAGGATTTTTTGTTACTGGGATTTTTGTTGCTTTAAGAGCCCTATGTAAATGAATCATACCAATAATTATTAAGGTCAAGGCCTTTCCTTTCATATATAAGGTAGACTTTATATTGTTTATTCCCTTATGCATTGTGTTTATGACCTTGATTTGATTTATAAGACTTGATCTACTTCTTCCCTTTCTATTGATGAGAGGTAAAATCATGTTCTTCTAATTCATCTTCTTTTGTATGCATAGACTCTTCTTGTTACAACATGTTTACCAACTTGTCAAAATATGGTTTCTATTTTATTATAGTTAAAGTATTCATGAATATCATGTAGAAAGGTTTCAATTCTCTCAAAAAAATAGGTATAAGAGAGGTATCTATCACTTACTCACCCAATGTTTGAGCGAAGCCCTTAGGGTTACAACACATTGTAGAAAAACTTTTACTTTCTCACCGAACTTTAGTTTGAGTGAATAAAGTTGAATCTATAAATGAAGAATGGTTCTTTCATTGTTCATTGCATAGACTATTTGGATCTTATCCCAAGCGTCTTTAGCTATTATTTCTCATGGATATCGAGTTGTACCTCATCCAAAACTCCAAACATTATTATCAATTTTGCCTTCTAGTTTGATTTATCAAACTTATGTTGTTGATCAACATCAGTGGCATGTTGGGTAAATGTGTCATTGAAAATTGGCCAAAGGTCTTCAAATTATAAATATGTCCTAATGTTTTTTCCAAGTGGCATAGTTATCACTGTGTAGAAGTTGAGTCTGGCAGAAATAATTTTGGACCATTTCTAACCATTATGTTAAATCTGACCAAAGGAGATGGATTGGTTCCTTACCATTACAAGTATCAAGGTCTCCATTTATGTATACCATTAGTCTGATATACAAAACCTTCATTTATATGTGCCCTTCCTTTATACCCATTGATACCTAGAAGAAACTCACCTTTTCTTTATACCCAACGGTACATGAAAGAAGCATAAATGTACATGCAAGAGAATGATACATGGTACTTGTAGAATATTAAAATAAGTTTGACCAATCATTATCATATACTTATATTGAATTTCATATACATGGATGTAACTTTTCTATATACTTATAATTTCCACCTATCAAGATTTACACCTTTTGATTGAATGGAATGGATAAAATAGAGGGATGGCTCAATGAATGTTTAACCTTATTTCTCCCTGATATTTTATAGGGATGATGCCCAAACATAGTTGTTGTGGCTATGTTAGGTTATGTATGTATTAACTCAATCATGATAGCTTTACCTATAAATGTGAGTTAGAGGCATAGCTTTGATCAAACATTATGATTGTGCATAATGCAATGTTTTGTTTTGTATTTATTATCTTTGCTAATAAAATGAGATATTACAATGTGTTGAAAATAAATGATTACAATATATGTAAAATTATAAATATTTTTTACAAAATAATATCCCTCCCCTTTTAAAATAAAATTTGGGTTCTTTGGCCTCTTTTAATTTTTTTTAATGAGTTTCCCTCTAAATTTAGTTAGTTGTAGTTAATTTTAACAAAATTACTAAATTTTGGGGTTGGCTATAACTTTTTATTTCAAAACATTTTTGGGAGGATTTGAAACTCTAGCCTCCTCTTTATCAAAAAAATATTTTTACCAACACACCTATGCATCATTTAAAATATTAAAAATGATAAACTTTTATATAAAGGCTTAAAAAATTGCTTTTGAAACAAAACCACTCCTTGCCTAATACCACAAGTTTGCCAAATGAGTGGTTTTTTATTGAATTTGTAGCAAAGTAAGATTTTTTAAGGTGGTTTTGGAAGCTAAATTATGTGGTTTTGATGTTTATCAAGGTGATTTTTAATAACTAAAGGCTTATTTTGGCATTTTTTTCAATTGAAGCTTAGTATTGGATCTAAGAACAAAATAAAATAATTTTTCAATCTTTATATGGTCTTATTGGTCCTTTTTTAATTTATTTTCTATATATGCTCAAGAATACCATCACCCAAGCTAACCAAAGGAGGAAAAATGACTCTCAGCTCACCAAATATTATGCCCAACACTTGGTATGATAGAGAGGTAGTGGGATGCCATTAATTTTTAGGGTCAACACCTTGTATCAGTGTGTAATTATCATGCATGGCTTTGACAACCATGCCCCACCTTCAAATTAGGATTTCATTCTCTAGGAGCTAAAAATTATGACATTTCAGGTAGACATGAAATATTCTTTAACAAGTTCTAATTTGTTTTATTTATTTTTAAATCCCTCACGGAGTCCTGGATGATTTCCAGACTCTTTAGAATAAAGAGATAAAGAGAGAGGGTGCCACAGGGCTCCACCTTGGATTATCACCTATTCCACACTGAAGATTTAATTTAATGCTTTGGCTCAACATTCTAAAGCTATAACACTTTGATAATGTAATAAGTAATTGTAATGTAGATTCAAGGATAGTATGAGAATACATGGGATTATCTCAAGTTCAACATCGACCTACTCTGATACCAAATGTAAAGCATGAATAATAATATAATCAGCTCAAATGCAAATTATTACATGGGATATTATATATCCACATAGATAGCAAAATAACCTCCTAAAATATAAGGAGGAATAATAAATAAATTGGTACCATTCAACATATGCCTAAATGATATACAAGTACATTAAGGGAAATTTATTATGATGTTTAAACTACATTATTATCATCCATACTCTACATTATATTATAGGGGTTATGATAGAACTTTATTATAATGTTTAAACTTTAAAGAGGTGACCTTAGTCATTAAGTTTACAATGGTATTTGTGGTGTTCATACTAGTGGCATGGTCCTTGCAAAGAAACTTCTATGTTTCAAATATTAGTAGCAAACAATGGAAATAGATCCATGCCAATATCTCAAGAAATGTGTTTTGTTCCAAAAACATGGTGACCTAATCCACAATCCATCATAATCCTTACAACTCATTACCACTCCATGGCCTTTTTCCACATGGGGGTTAGACCTCATTGGAAAAAACAATCCTAATTCTTCAAATGGTCATAAGCATATAATCATGGTCATTAAGTACTTTATTAAGTGGATCAAAGGATTTTCTTAACCTACATAACTAGAAAACAAATAACCAAGTTTATCCTAAACCATATAATTTATCATTACGGTTTCCCTTCTACCATTATATCAGATAATGTTAAGCCCTTAAAAAATAAAGATGTCAAGAGCCTTTGCCAAGCATACCATATCAAGCATAAATGGTCCACACCATACTATCCCCAAGGTAATGGTCAAGTAGAGGCATCAAACAATAATATAATCAAAATGCTAGAATGCATTTTCAATTATGTTGATCATTATTGGAATTTATAGCTTTACCCTACTTTGTGGGCTTACCATTCTATCATTCACACACCCACATGGGCAAGCCTAAATTTATTTATTTATGACAATAAATCCATCTTACCTATTGAAATTGAGCTTCTATAATTACGAAATTCTCTACGTAATCTTTTTGATGAAGAAGCATATCAAATCTCAAGTCTACATGAGCTCGATCTCCTGGATGAGAAATTTCTTAATATTCTTCACCATTAACAAGCTTATAAAAACCATCTCCATCATAGCATTAGATAAAGAGAATTTGAAATCATAAATCTTGATCTTAAAAAAAAATAGAACACCAACACTGTTCATGAAAAGAATTACAAGTTTGAAACTAATCGGTTAGGTTTATACATCATCATTGCCAAATATGGATCTAGTACTTACAAACTAGCAAGAGAAAAAGGATAAGAGCTTGATGAACCTATGAACATCATGCACCTCAAGTGTTTTCATGCCTAAACTAATCTAGTGATTTTGTATATGTGTATAAAAAATTTAAAATATATATATATATATATATATATATATAAACATTTGTCCAAAAGTGAAAACCATTTTGTGGTGCTTTGGACAAGTACATGGTAAAAACTAGCTTCTAGTGCCATGTGTATACTATTGACTATATATACCCTAGTTACTTAGGGGCATCCCCTAGCATTATCCATTTATCCATTATTCATATTCTTATTCATTTGTATATATCCCATATTTTCAGTTGCCTATGACATTTTAGTTTAAGGTCTAATCTTCACAATTATGTAAATGCTCATTTATGAGCATGTTTTCAGTAGCTTCTTGTACATAATCCTTAGATAAATCACTTATCCATCCATCATAATAACACCCATCTATGATCAAACCCCATCATCTATCATAATTTATTTAGAAGGTATCTTTTATCTAATCATCATCATCTTACCTAATATCATCATCTTCTACCTCTTCCCTTATTTGAGAGAACTACATCAGCCTAAGGTCCATACGAACTACATAGGCAACACTCATTTACATGGGGTATCTAAGGTTGGATCAACCATCATCATCCTAAAAATCTAATAACATCTAAAAACATTAAACAAATCCCAAAAATACAAAAAAATCACAATACCAATTCAAAAACAAAAGTGTCCTTAGTCAACATACCCTAGTCAACCTTTAGACAGGTTAGTCATCGAATGGTTAAGATTGTCAAAGATATCATACCTTAAAGGGTTTTAATTTATCCAAGGACATACAAAAATATATTTGTTTACATGTTTGTACCATTTAATTTTTTATTTTATTTGTACAAATTGTGTGTTTTGCTTACTTGCTTTTACAATTATTTATTTACCTTATTTATTGTCTTTCTTACTTGATTTCATTGTTACAAACACTTTTTATCTTATTTTCATTATTTTTCTTTGTTGAGTCTAAATCACTATGAGCATTACAAATGATGTTATTATGATCTTCCACATCATGATGCACTAATTATTTCACTTGTGACTCTAGCATTCTATATGTGCATAACATAATAATTACCTTAATTTTTTCATACCATTGGTGCATATTGTCTTGTGAAATATAAAAGCAAAGGTTGTTCAATTCATGTCAGAATATAATGTTGGAAATCTTGTTAGAACTCTAAGAAAAGCCTATAAAAATTAGTTGTCCAAACCATCTCATTTTCATTAAAACATTTATATATATCCATTATAACCATTCCATAATAAATATTAAAAAAACTAACATGTGCAACATATTAAATACAAAAGAGATAATATCATGTTTTCATTTATCCATATACTACATATATAAAAATAAAACATCCATAATATAAGTAAAACATGCCACAATAAACCATGTATATAAATGAGTGTTTGTCAATATATCAAATGTGTTTTATATATATACACAAAATGTATAGACAAAATACATCTCAAAAATGTCTCTATCATGCATCCTCTAGCTCTCACTTTGTCCCTCCATTGAGGTGATCTCGGTCTCTATGGTGTATTATGTGGCATCCATATGGTATGGTGAAATGACTGGCCAATAGAAAACTATGATGTTGTGGTGTGTGTCATACTTATCCCTAATCTAGATCTCCTAATGCTAGAGTACTCTCTCAATGAAGGTTCTCATTACTTTAGTAGCACCACTTTCTCTTAAAGACTACTATAGTAAGTCACTTGCTCCATCACCCTCACTATATTCAATAGGGCCTTCAACTATCCTGATGAAGTTAGTAGTTACATCGCTCTATGTAGCTTAGTATGAGTTACATACCTCTCTCATTGATATATTTTCACCAAAAAAGTATCATCCTTTGTTTGTGTCCCCACATCAAAAGTCACCAAAACCTCCTCTCTACTCATAGCCACTATTATCAACCTATCCACCTCCACTTGTAATCTAGATATCTTTTTATATCTATAACTCCATATCTTTGCTCAATATCCCCAAAACCCTACAATATCCACATATCTTTCTCTAATCTCCTCATGAAGCCTCACAATCAAGGCCTCATCCTCCACTAATTATGTCGATATTGAATCTCAACCTCATTGCCTCCCCCTATATGGATATTTAGTGTAGTATTCATCACCATATCCTCTTCATTTCTCTCCTCATCACATATTAATAATAATCATATGTTTATCTCCTCCTACATATGTGTCTAATTATGCTATAATACCTTAGGGTATTTCACTTGTCCCCACTATGGTTTATCTCTCACTGCATGTACAAACACATGTAGCCCTACCGATATATCTTGTCATATCCCAAATTATCATAGGATCCTATTTAGCTTATATCACTCAATGGTATAATCATGTCTACTAATAATGTAATAGGGTGTCAACATATAATCCATGTACCACGCATGTTGTGGCCACTATGGATTTGCCTCCCTGTAAGATCTCCATGTGATATATATGGGAACCAACTCATCCAAATCACTCTTATAAAAATTCAAATCACTCACATGTGTCATTTGTGTTCTTATAGCAATATACCATACATAATCAAATGGCTCTCCATTTCCCTTTATCTTGATTGTCTAATAGGTCTTTCTATTGCAATGTGCTCCCACACCCACACCAGTAGTAGTTTGGATAGTCCTATGCTCAAATATCCCTTGTACATGATTGTATACAAGTATCACAACACTTAGGGTCCCCATGAAAACTTTATATCACTCTTCAGCATATCCATAATAACATTTAATAGACTTGCATGAAATAATCTCTCACTCATATATAGTAGTAATACACCACCAAAAATAGCCATCAATACCAATGTCAATACATCAATCTCCTCTAATGCCATGAAGGCATCCAAAGAGATCCCATAGTCAATCATTGGGATAATTTCCTCTCCAAACACTCTAGCTAGAGATACTACCTATGTATTCTCCCTCTAATAAACCTTTACCCCCTATATCAGGTTGTGAAGTATCTTCTATAAATCCTTTAACATCATAATCATGTCCCATGTAGGTAATTAAAATGTGGTTATCATAGACCATCAATTCTCTACCAAATTTTTTATTAGTGCCTTATCAATGATCTCCAACATTTATGCCACATATACCAGTCCCACTACCTTTAAGACATCTGTCTTGTAATCCCCAAACCTATGCATCAACTATAGCACCCCCAATCGCCTCTCATGCATGGTAATAATAGGTCAACTCTCTTGAAATATATAAAAATAAAAATATTAGTCTCTTTTTACATCATATATTCATCTATCACAATCATTAGTTACCCTACCAAAGCATATTTGATGACACTATTATCTCAAAATTCAACTTTCATGCTAATAACAACAAATTCGCCAAACTTTTGACAAAATGGATACACTGTTCAAATGAATTCACCATTTTAAAGAATTAATTATGTAGTCTGATGAGTTCACATGGGTTTTTATGAATTCTCAACTATTTTTCACAAAACCTTCATTTGGAAAAAGTTTCTAAAACATCTCACAAACCTATCATTTTGGCTAATGAAACTACTAAAATCGACTTCAAAATCATCATTTTTAGAACAAGTTTGTTTGGACTAACTTTGTCTAGCATTAATGAGCCTAAAAACACAAAACTAAATTTAAAAAATAGTATTTACCATATCCCTACTCCACTCTAACCTCAGGTATACTCTAACTCACTCACTGCAATGTCCATCAACTAGTATTCGTTTCATTCTTCTCTCACAATCTAGACCAAAATCTAACATTAGGTAGTTGAATCATAAATTAACCAAATTAATTTTCAAATAATTAAATAATTAATTTACCCTCACCCATATATATTCACCCACCCCATTCATCTCTTTTACCCCAATCATATGCTTCTTTTCTCATATTGTATGCTCTATTACTTCATTTATTTACCAATTATACTATAAATCCATCATATTATTCAATATCTTTATTTTAGCTTATAAATCAATCTCATAAAATATTATCAATCATCCTTGGAAAAATTATTTATAATATTTTTTAGACCTACAGCTTATCAACATGATATATCATTCCCACATCTACCCATTTTCATATATCATTGCTTGGGGCACAATCTAAGTGTGTAGCTTTAAAAATGAGAAATCTTATTTTTCTAAATCAGCTTTTTACCACCCATCCACTAGGGTAAAATCATTTTTACATGTGCCTAAAATCATGAAATAATTTTATTGAGACTCATAATTAAGTTAACTATTGGTATTACTTACATCATTTATCCATATATCTATATATCCTTCATTATGAGCATTCATTCTCATCCATTCACTCGTATAAACACTCAAGGGGGCATCATTTATTCATTCAAATCTACCTAGGGCATCATTTTAATACATATATTTTCACTCTATTTTTTATTTTTTATTTAAAAAAGCATTACTTCTTCTAGTTGCAACACCCTTTCAAAGAGGAGCTAATGTAGACACTCTACCAATTTAGTATCATAATTAACTTTGATTAAAATCAACATACTAACTCATTCACCATCCCAAATTTGAATTATTTCATAACATTGTTTCCCTCAATTTTTCAAATAATTTATTAGTCTATATTAATCAATTAATTATGCACACATAATTCTTCAAAACTAAATAAAATATGGAATTTCCACCTAATCCAGACATCTTCCACACTTGTTTCAACTAAGTGTTGAGTCATTGAACTAATTCCTTAACTTCCTCAACCAATTTTTGAGTCACCATTAAAAAATTAAACTATCATGGTGATTCATCCAACTATCTTGACCCATTCATGATGATTCATTCAACTACCAACTAACTCTCCCCATCTCTCGCACACACATGGGAATCAGTCATCATCCATTGAGATGAGGACTCAAATCCAACTATTGATAATTATCATTATAAAATAAATTTGGATTTATCCCAACCATTCATCTTCTCACCTAAAATATTATAAATTAGAGTGTCATCCTTCATTTTCATTATCCACCTTCAAGTTATTGAATTTATCCTACACATACATTGAGAAATCAAGTTCATATGTCTATATGTTGCATGATTTATCTTTATTTGGAGAATGAATTGGGCACCCACATTTTTAGAAGAAAGAGAAAATCATAAGTCACAGTGGAGAAGGTGAAGATATATTTCACATAGATGGTTTTGTAAGTGTTTATCTTTATTTTATTATATTAGCTCCATTAGAGGTTTATTTTAGATATTAAATAGGAAATTGCATTAGTTTCATTTCCTAGCTTACTTAGATTCTGATTTTTAACTATCACATT
This sequence comes from Torreya grandis, assembly GCA_037957365.1. Classification (NCBI taxonomy): domain Eukaryota; kingdom Viridiplantae; phylum Streptophyta; class Pinopsida; order Cupressales; family Taxaceae; genus Torreya; species Torreya grandis. Next base: position 1,988,458 of record JARHVA010001414.1, on the reverse strand, counting down.
AACCATGGACTAGACACACCCTATCCTAATTATTCCTAATAAATATTGAGTTCATTTGGTTTTCATTTGAGATAACTACACATAATTTCACTATTATATTTCATAATAGCATAGTGAGAAGGGTGGTAAAACAATAAACTTAAGAAAAAAAATTAAAATAACTCACAAACTATGAAGAATTTAATGTTTCTGACATAAAATTGTCACAAAAAGGATGCATAATATCATTTCCATAAATTAATAAAAATAAGTCATGAAATTATGTTTTTTATCCTCCAAATGACTACACCATTATGATCCTCTCATTGAGCTGATCATTTTGACATGTAACTAGATAGACTTTTTTAAGATATTTCTTTTTCACTCTATGTGTGACTAAATTATTATGATCCTCTCCTAATCACTTTGATATATATCTTTGGTGACCTTTCAGAAAAAAATTGTAAGCCTTTTTTCTATGTATAAATTTTCTTTGCAAAAAAAGATGGAGACAAATTTCATTTTCAGTAGTTCAAATTAATTCACCTATAAATCCTATATTGGGGATGTACTTCTTAGTAATGACCTATAATAAATTATAATGACACAATAAAATTGGTCCTATAGATATTCTCAAAATGGAAATGGATTAACCATTGTGATGAGGCATGATGAATAATTAGATAATTAGTGTCCCCAAAATCAAAGTTTCACTTTCAGGTCATCCGAAACCCATGATCAACTTGGGAGACCATAAAAAAAAAAAAATTGGGAGGAATAATAGGATGCAATCTTATAAACTATAAAATGAGCTTGAATCTCTATGTCTCAACACTCATCCTTAGATTGAGGATTTTATCACTTAATTAAATTGTTTGAGAATTATTCTTGTTGATATAGAATTTAATAATACTAATGACCATATCATCACAAGTATTTTTTAAAATTTGGGTCAACCCTACTCATCTTTGTCTCAAAAAAATCTACACAACAAGAGTCTATTGGTAAAACATATGTGTAATCAACATTTGATACGTTATGTGTGAAAATTTAGAGGAAATAAGATAAGCTAATTTTCATTGGTGACATCCAATCTGAAGGATTTATGTAACAGGATTTGGTTTTCAATGAAAATAATGCATAGTCACAATCTAATTTAGGCAAAGGAAAGGACCCTACCAAATTAAAATGGGAAACATAGCCTTAACCTAAGGGAAAAGGTAAAAGGTAAATGTGATTCTCATGTTAATGATAAATCTTACTACACCTTTAACTTATAGTGTGTCTATGATTCTGTGTAGTAATTATGTGACCTACATTAACTTTTCATCTTAGCTAGTCACATTTCTCTATGTTCTCATATTGTTAGTAGGGTCAGCCTATGGATTAATAATAACCTAAGTAAGGTATATATAGGAAGTAATAATTATTAATTGAGGATCATATTAAAAATTATTTTATTAGTGCATGGTTGTGGAGGTTTCATGATGCAGGAGCATTTAGGAGACAAATATCATTTTAGTGTTGTTGAAAGTCATATGTTAGTTATTAGTCAAAGATGATCCATTTTGGAGTGTAGATGAGTGTGAAGGATCTAGGGTTCCTATTTTGTATTAGAGTCATCAAGAGTCATAAAATTTAGTTTTATGTGTGTTTGGAGTTTTCCCTCCAAAAGTATAAATTTAAAAATTTAAATACTAGAACTAAGCCTAGAGGACCCATAATCATGGTATGAAGTGGTTAGGTAAGAGAAGGTTTGTAAAAATTTCTAATAAGTCATGTCAAGAGTGTTTTTTAGACATTTTATATCTAATTCCTAAAGTCTTTAAATTAAAGGGTCATGTCAAACATGTAATTACCATCTTTACATTGAAGTTGGTCATGTAAGAGATTCTTGTTTTGGTAACTACCAAAACTAATGTTGAAGTAAGATGGGAAGGAAGTTGTAAGTTAGTTTTAGTGTGCGATAGAGTAAGAAGGAGAGAATATATCTCCAATAAGGAGGAGGAGAAACAAAAGAAAAGAATAATTTAAAAACTTCTCAAGAAAGTTGACAAGTCCATAAGAGACTGCAAATGTAACAGAGAATAATTCAAATGAATAAGGAAAGGACTATTGTATGTGTGTTTATGATTATTTTGTATGGTATTAGACTACTCTTAGTTTTATCTTCATTTTAAATGTCCTTGAGGTCTTAAACTTGTCACCATTTGTGTATATTTCAGGTCTAAGAGAATGTATGTAGGTTACAATCAAGCAAGAAGAGTTAAATAGAGTTGTTGAAGATTGATATAAAACATGACAATCTATGGCCATCTATAGGTAAGTCTATAATGCTAAGTTTATGATTAATTTAATTTACTCCCAAAACAAAGGACCTTAAATAAATGTTTGTGGAGAGAAAACCTTGATGTGATTGTGATAGTCAAATAACATGGTGTTATAATGTTTCTTGAAATGTTAATGTCAAGAGAGGGTCATTGTACTATTTGAGATAATTATCTATAGAGAAGAGTATATTAGATTAAATAATATATTATTTGGTTTGAATTTAATTTCATGGTAAAATTTAATGCACAGTCTATAGGAATGCAATAACATTGTTGACACAATCAAATACCCTATTTCAACCAGTCAATATGTGAGGAAAAGAGGTGTGTGTTTGAGGTAACAAATGTTTAATAAGTGAATTAAGTTTGAATATGTGTAGAAGTGAACAAGACATAATAATAACCTTGGTGAATTCCTGTAATCTCCTTGAAGTGTCAACAGGTCCCTAAACCCTTACACAGTCATGTAAAAGCATTCATAAAATTTTGAATTTTGCCCATTTTAGGTCATAACAAGATTGATTAATGATTACTATCCATTGAAAAGGGTGTAACTAGTAAATATAGACCTATGGAAGGTATTTTTTCAGTTTGATAAGACCTAAAACAAATTATATGGAATTTTAATCCTCCTTAACCTACACAGTCAAGCTTATATGACTAGCTAGGGATTCTTTCTTGAAATCCCTATAACTTTCTTTATAACTAGTGGAAATGGTAAAAAATTATAATCACTTGTATTTATGTATAATTAAAATGAATCAAGTGGGTTTATTTTGTTACTATACTGTATGTTATAGATTTGAGGTCTGAGCAAGAGTATAGATGGCTAATAGGCCTAATTAGTAAGGTGTTTGTGAAGGAAGTTCTATCTACAAAGAGAGTTAAACCTTTAAAATTTATGGAGAGATGAAAAAATATATAGGGTGGTGAAATATGGGTTTATATGTTTTAGAGGACCTAAAAATTCTTCAAACAAAGAAAAATTGTGATAAAAAAGGCTACAAGCCAAGTAGTTTATCATTGGGGTTAAAGTGTATTAGTGCATGATGGGGAGTGAATGAGAGGTTAAGAGAGGTTAGAGTGTTTTGACCAAGAGAAGACATCCAAGGTGATATATTGAGTATATGATAAAAATAATAAGATTTGAGGTTTTTAGCCTTAAGGAATGACTTATGTGAAGCTAGTGAGTGAGCAAACTGAGGGAAGATGAAACAATGAATAAAATGAGTAAATATGATGAATGAGAGGTTCATACATGGTATATTTCTAGATGAGAATGATACCTAGGTTAATTTTGAATATAATTATGCCAATGAAGGCTATCAATCTTGAGAAGATAAAAGACTATAGGTTGAAGATTGAATATGAGGAATAAACCAAAGCATTCTATTGAGATCGTTACCAAGATCAAAGCTAGGAATTGATGATTTTGGGTCTTTTCCCATGTACCTCTACATTATTTGGTATCAAAACAAGGTTATCTCTTGGTTTCATTCTATTTTGAGTTGTTAAATCTTGTTGATTTGAGATAGGTACAAGAAGCTATGAGGAATACATGAATTGAAATTATGGGTATTGTGGGAGAAGTGTATGGTGCAAGGATCACCTATTGGGGTTAGTATAGAGGAATAAAAAATTGGTGAAGAGAAGATAAATCCCCTAAGTCCAGTGGAAGGACTTTTACTAGTAAAGAGAAATAGATAAGATGAAGAGAGAGCATTGAAGCTCAAGAGAGTAAGAAGGTTTCAAAAGACTCCAAGAGAGATTCAAGGAAGATAAGAAAGTCTTAGATAGAGTAATAGAAAAAGATAATTAGACAAAAGAGTATTATAAGAGGAAATTAGGAATATTTCTAAGAGATTGGTCTAATAAGGCTTAAAAGGTGAAGGAAGAAGAGAGAAGATGGATGTGGAAGAAGAAGTGAAATATATGAGAAGAGATATGGGGCAGAGTTTGAAGAAGATAGAGCTCATGGTGAATATCATGAAAGATAAAGGAATCTAATGGCATTGCTATAGTGTGAATAATAAATTGAAGTGGTCATTAAAGCTATTTAAGAGAAAGAAAAGGCACAGGATGAGTGTCTTGAGAAAAGAGAATAAAAGAGAGAGTACATCCCATAGAGGCATGAAGGTTGAGGAGTTTCCAAGAGAGTAACAAAATAAAGAGGTGGAGAAAAGATTTATCATTGAAGAGAACATGGAGAGAGAAGTACTAAAATAAGAACTTGAGAGAGAAGATAAGAAGAAAATAATAATGTCTATACAAGAGGAATTCATGGAGACTATGTGGTCTCTTATTTTATGTTCTAATATTACATTTGAGTTTGTGTATGCAGGTGTCAAGAAAATTTTGTTGAAGGTCAAGCATGAGACCTTAAGGCTTGTGAAGAATGGATCTGGTACATCACCCATCAAGATGAATGAATTAGATAAGGAAAAAGGATAGATTATAGAAGACAAGATGATGAACATTCAAGCATTTCAGCATGCTAAGGTTGAAGTGGAAAAGGATTTTTATGATGCTTTGACAAGAATTATAGATGAAGCAAGAAAAGAGGCACATAAGGAAAAAAAGATAGCAAACCATGAAGACAATAAGGCACAACATGAAGACATGAAAGAGAATATGATCTTACAGCAGTCTTATATGGAGGTAACTGAATTCTTAAGCATTGATTTTGAGTGCACATTTGAAAATAAAGAAGCTAATATGCACATTGTATAATTAAAGAATAAGGTAAAACCCTCAAAGATGGTACAAGGGAATGGTTATGTTTGGCCTAAGTGTCTCAAAGAACTAACTAATGAGGATAAGGAGGATAACCTCAAGCAATGCATCATTCAAGGTAAGAGTACAAGTGAAAGACGAGAGTAAGTAAAGAGGAAAAGAGCAAAGGGAAAAATACATCAAGTTGGAATGTTAGGATATCAAGGTAATAATAATGTAGAAAATTAGGTAAGAAAAAAACTTCAATCTAAGCATGTACAAGGTATAAAATGGGTTGTAAATAACATAGAAAAGGTACAAAGAGGTAGTGTTACAAGTACACTTCAAGAGGACATAAAGGAAGAGGCAAGATGCAAACTCGAGAAGTAAGAAGAGATGGTAAAACAAATCAAAGACAAAGATATGGTGTTGGAACTGAGTGATAAAGATGATAAGTGTGAAGAAGCTAAGTGTTCTCAAGGTTTAAATTCTAATGTTATTTATGATGATACATATGAAGTTGATTTAACTAGTCAATATATTTGGTATATATAAATAATAACATTGATGGATGGACTTATGAAAATGTAAGATGAAGTTGAAGCACATCTTAAAGTGATTATCAAACTTGATATATAGTAGAATGAGATTGATTTGAAACTCATGCATGAGGGAATCTAAGGATAAGTTATGGATCAAGATGCTGAAGAAAGATGAATAATGTGGTCCAAAATTTAATGAAGATGATAGAGAGATAGATGCTCTCATGTTGAAAGACGAGATGGAAATGCTAGAGAATATTTTCAATCCATAAAAATGGTTTTAATTAGGTGAAGAATAGTAATAAAACCTCATGAATTATCTCAAAGAAGAATCAGGTATGGAGTAACATAGAGAAGCATAAATAGTTATACAAGCAAAGTCACAAGCACATAAACTAGATAGCAAGCAGTTGAAGCATGACCAAGTAAACAAGGTAATATATTCATTTTGTGAATTTATATAAGAGTTATTATTTTATTTTCATGGTAATTCCAAGTCAAGAAGATGGCAAACCATATTATATTGTGTTCAAGATGAATTAGACAAGAGTATGTTCTTGCAAGATGAGAAAGCTCATAGAAAGAGACATCAAGATATGGTAAAGTGTAATGAAGAGGTAGAAAAAGTGAGTCTATTTGAGAAAATGACAAAAATAAATATGCCTATGAATCCATTAAAATATATAACCAATACTTCCAAGAAGCCAAGACACCTAAATAAATAAGAACCAAGTGAGATCCATGAATAAGGTAGCCATGGACAAGAGTAAGTAAGAAGAGTAAGAACCATTTGTTTATAGTAGAGGATGATTTAGAAAATATTTACTTGTAAAAGGTAGTACATGTAGAAAACATAGAGTTATATCATCTAGTATACCTCATAGAGGTAGAGGAAGAGTTGACAAGGAGACTAGACAAGGCCAAGGAGTATAAATACAAGAGCCTATTGAGGAAAAAGGAGCAAGAAAGGAAGGGAAGAATTAAAGTGATCATGGAAGATCCCTAAAAAATGAATTTGAAAGCAATAAAAAGATGTTATATTTCAATTTTTCTCCCTCCCAAGGAGTATGATGCAAGAGCATCTAGGAGATAAACATCATTTTAGTGTTGTTAAAAGTCATATGCTAGTTATTGGTCAAAGATGATCCATTTTGGAGTGTATATGAGTTTTAAGGATCGTCTAGGGTCCCTATGTTATCTTAGAGTCATCACAAGTTATAAGAGTGATTTTTACGTGTGTTTTGAGTTTTCCCTCCAAAAATATAACTTTAAAGATTCAAATACTAGAACTAAGCCTAGAGGACCCATAAGCATGGTATGAAGTGGTTAGGTAAGAGAATATTTGTAAAAAGGTCAAATAATTCATGTGAAGAGTTTTTTTAAGTCATTTATGTCTAATTCCTAAATTCTCGAAATTGAAGGGTCATATCAAACATGTAACTCCCATCCTTACGGTGAAGTTGGTCATATAAGATATTATTGTTTGGGTAACTACCACAACCAACATTAAAGTTGGATGGGAAGGAAGTTGTAAGTCAGTTTTAGAGTGTGAGAGAGTAAGGAGGAGAGGAGAGATCTATAATAATGAAGATAATAAACCAAAGAAAATAACAATGTAAAAACTCCTTTAAAAAGTTGACAAGTCCATGAAGGGACTTCAAATGTAAAAGAGAATAATTCAAATAAATAAATAAATAAAGGGATATTATGTGTGTGTTTATACTTATTTTGTATGTTAATGGATTAATCTCAGTTGTATATTACTTTGAAAGGTCTTTGAGGCCATAAACCTGTCACTTTTTGTGTTTATTTTAGGTTTGAGAGAATGTATGCAGGATATAGTCAAGCAAGAAGAGTTAAATGGAGTTACTAAAGATTGATATAAAACATGACCATGTATGATCATCTATAGATAAGAATAAATGAAAATTTCATGATTTAGTTGATGTATTCTTGAAATAGAGAACCTTCAAGGAAAAAAAATTTAGAGAAACCCCTGATGTGACTGTGACAATCAAAGAGCATGGTGTTATAACATTTCTTCAAATGTTAATGTCAAGAGAGGGTCATTATATGGTTTGATATAATGATTTATAGAGAAGAGTATGTTATATGAAATAATATATTAGTTTGTGTGAATGTAATTTCATATTAAAATTCAATGCATAGTCTACAAGAATGTAATAACATTGTTGACACAGTTAAATACCCTGTTTCACCTAGTCATTGTGCAAGGAAAGGAGGTGTGTGTTTGAGGTAAAAAATGGTTAAGAAGTATATTAAGTTTGAATATGTGTATAAAGTGAAAAATACATAATAATAATAACCTTACTAAAGTCTTGTAATCTCCTTGAAGTGTCAACAGGCCCCTAAACCCTTACACAATCATGTAAAAGGATGCACAGAATTCTAATTTTTGCCCATTCTAGGTCATAACGAGATTGATTACTAATTCCTATCCATTGGAGAAGGTGTACCTAGTCAAGACAGACCTAAGGAAGGTTTTGGTTTAGTTTGAGAAGACCTAAAATAAAATATATGTAATTTTAATCTTCCTCAGCTTGCATAGTCAAGCTTATATGACTAACTAGGGTTTCTTTCTTAAAATCCCTATAACTTTCATTCTAACTAGTGGAAATGGTCAAAACTTTTTAATAACTTATATTTAGATATAAAGAAAAGGAATCAAGTGGTTTTAGTCTATTACTATATAATGCATTATGTATTTGAGGTCTGATCAAGAGTATAGAGGGCTAATAGGCCTAATTAGCAAGGTGCTTGTGAAGGAAGTGTTATCTACAGAGAGTGTTAAACCTTGAAAATTTATGGAAAGATAAAACAAGATAGAGGGTGTTGATATATGGGTTTATATGATGTATAAGACCTGCATATTCTTCAAATAAAGGAAAATTATGAAAAAAAGCCTACAAGCCAAGTAGTTCATCATTAAGGTTAAGGTGTGTCAGTGCATGATGGGTAGTGGTTGAGAGGTTAAGAAATGTTAAGACAAGAGTTTTATGACTAGTAAAAGACATCCAAGGTGAAATATTAAGTCTATGGTATCATTCATAAGATTTGAGGTTCTTAGCTTTAAGGAATGACTTATGTGAAGCTAGTGAATGAGCAAAGTGAGGGAAGATGAAATAGTGAATAAAATGAGTAAAGATGGTGAATGAGAGGTTTATACATGGTCTAGTTCTAGATTATAATGATTCCTAAGGTTAATTTTGAACAATGTTATGACAATGAAGGATATCAATCTTGAGAATATCAAAGACTATAGGTTGAAGATTGAATATGAACAAAGAAAAGAATTCTATTGAGATCAGAGCCAAGAGTTTATGAGTTTGGGTATTTTCCCATGTACCTCTACATCATTTGGTATCAGATCATGGTTAGCTCTTGGTTTAATTATATATTGAGAGGTTAAATATTGTTGATTTGAAATATGCATAGAATGCTATGAGGAATGCATGAAGTGACATTACAAGGTATTATGGGAGAAGAATATGGTATAGGTATCACCTATTGAGGTTAGTATAGAGGAATATTATATTGGTGAAGAGAATATAAATCCCCTAAATCTATTGGAAGGAATTTAACTAGTCAAGAGAACTAGAGAAGATGAGGAGAGATCATTGAAGCTCAAGAGAGTAAGAACGGAAAGACTCCAAAAGAGACTCAAGGAAGATAAGAAAGTCCTAGATAAGGGACTAAAGAAAGAGAATCAGATCCAAGAGTGGTCTAAGAGGAAAGTAGGTAGCTTACTAAGAGATTGGTCTAAGAATTCCTAGAAGGTGAAGGAAGAAAAGAGAAGATGGATGTGGAAGAAGAAGTGAAAGATATGATAAGGGATTTAGGATAGATTTTTAATAAGATAGAGCTCATGTTGAAGCTCATGAAAGATCAAGGAAGCCAATGGATTGGCTATAGTGTGAATAAGAAAGTGAAGTGGCCATTAGATCTACTTAAGAGAGAGAAAAGGCACAAGATGAGTGTCTTGATAAAAGAGAAGACAAGATAGATTACATCTCATAGAGGCATGAAGTTTGAGGATTTTTAAAAAGAACAAAAAGATAAGAGGTGGATAAAAAAGTTCTCATTGAAGATAACATGGAGAGAGAAGTGTCAAAATCAGAACTTGAGAGATAAGACAAGAAGAAGAGAAGAATGTCTATGCGAGAGGCATTAATGAAGACTGTGTGTTTTCTTATTTTATGTTCTAATATTGTATTTGAGTTTATATATGTAGGTGTCAAGAAAAAAAATGAAAATCAAGCATGAGACCTTAAGGCTTGTGAAGAATGGGTCTGGTACATCACCCATCAAGATGAATGAAAAAGATAAGGAAAAATGATAGATTATAGAAGACAAGATGATGAATATTGCAACATCTTAGCATGCTAAGGTTGAAGTAGAAGAGGAGTTTTATGATTCCTTGACAAGCATTATAGCTAAATCAAGAGAAGAGGTATAAAAGGAAGAAAAGATAGAAAACCATGAAGACATGAGAGATAATATGATCTTGCAGCAGTCCTATATGGAGGTAAATGAAATCTTAAGCATTGATTTTGATTGCACATTTGCAAATAAAGAAGCTAATATGCACATTAGACAAGTAAAGAATAAGGTACATGACTTAAAGATGGTACAAGGGAATGGTTATATTTGGAATAAGTGGATAATAAAACCAACCAATGATAAGAAGTAAGATAACCTCAAGCAATAGGTCATGAAAGGTAAGAGTACAAGTGAAAGACAAGAGCAAGTAAAGAGGAAAAAAGCAAAGGGAAGAATACATCAAGTTATCATGATAGGCTATCAAGGTAAGAATCATGAAAAAAAAGAGGTAAGAAATATACTTAAATATGAGCATGTACAAGGTAGAAAATGGATTTCAAGGAGCATGGAAAAGGTACAATGAGGTAGTGTTACAAGTACACTTCAAGAGAACATAAAGGAAGAGGAAAGATGTAAAATCAAGAAGCAAGAAGAGATGTTGAAAGCAATCAAAGAGAATGAGATGGTGTTGTAGATGAGTGAGAAAGATGATAAGTGTGAAGAAGCTAATTGTTCTCAAGGTTTGAATTATAATGTTATTTATGATGATACATATGAATTTGATTCAAATAGTGAAGATATTTTGTATTAAAAAAAAACAATAGCATTGATGGATGAACTTGTGAAAAGGAAAGATGAATATGAAGCACATCCTAGAATGCTTAACAAACTTTATATGCAACATAATGAGATTTATTTTACTCTCATGCATGAGGGATTCCAAGTATAAGTTATGTATCAAGATGCCCAAGAATATGAAGAACAATGTGGTCTAAATTTTAGTGAAGATGATAGAGATATAGATGCTCTCATGTTGAAAGAGGATATGGAAATGCTAGAGAATATTTTTAGTCCATTGAAAGGGATAAATTAGGTGAAAAATAGTATTAAAATCTCATGAATGAGCTCAAATAATAATCAGGTATGGATCAGCATAGAGAAGCGTAAAGAGTTATACAAGTAAAGTCACAAGCAAGCAAACTAGATAGAAAGTAGTTGAAGAATGATCAAGTCAACAAGGTAATATATTCATTTGATGAAGTTATATTAGAGTTATTAGTTTATTTTCATGTTAATTCCAAGTTGAGAAGATATCAAACCACAATAAATTGTGTTGAAGATAAACTGGACAAGAGGATGTTCTACAAGATGATCAAGGTCATAGAAAAAGACATCAATAGATGGTAAAGTGTATTGAAGAGATAGAAAAAGAGAGTCTATTTGAGAAAATGAAAAATATAGAGATGCCTATGAAGCCATTATAATAAGGAACTAGTAGTTCCAAGAAGCCAAGACACCTAAAGAAGTAAGCACCGAGTGAGATCCATGAAGAAGGCAGCCATAAAACAAGAGTAAGTAAGAAGAGTAAAAACCATTTGTTTACATCAAAGGATGATGAAGAAAAAAATAACTTGGAAAAGGTAGGACATGAAAAAAATAAATAATTACAATAGTTGGTACACCTCATAGAGGTAGATGAAGAGTTGACAAGGAGACTAAACAAGGCCAAGGAGCAGAAATACAAGAGCCTATTAAGGAAAAAGGAGAAATAAAGGAGGAGGAGCAGTAAAGTGAGCATGTAATATTCTTAATGAATTAATTAAAAGGCAATAAAAAGATGTTTGCATTCAATTTTTCTCTTTCCTAAGGAGTATGATGTAGGATCATCAAGGAGACAAACATCATTTTAGTGTTGTTGAAAGTCATATGCTAGTTATTGGTCAAAGATGATCCATTTTGGAGTTTAGATGAGTATGAAGGATCCTCTATGGTAACTATGTTGTCTTAGAGTCATCAAGAGTCATAAGAGTGAGTTTTATGTGTGTTTGGAGTTTTCCCTCTAAAAGTATAAATGTGAAAATTCAAATACTAGAACTAAGCCTAGAAGACCCATAAGCATGGTATGAAGTGGTTAGGTGAGAGAAGATTTGTAAAAAGGTCAAATAAGTCATGTCAAGAGTATTTTTATGTCATTTTATGTCTAATTCCTAAAGTCTTGAAAATGAAGGTTCATGTCAAACATGTAACTACCATCCTTACGTTGAAGTTGGTCATGTAAGATATTCTTGTTTTGGTAACTACCAAAACCAATGTTGCATTTGGGTGGGAAGGAAGTTTTAATTAATTTGTAGAGTGTGAGAGAGTGAGGATAGGAGATATCTTTAATAAGGAGGATAATAAACTAGAGAAAATAAGAATATAAAAATTCCTCAAGAAATTTGACAAGTCTCTGAAGGGACTGCAAATGTAATAGAGAATAATTCATATGAATAAAGAAAGGATTGTTTTGTGTGTTTTTATGCTTATTTTTTATGGTATTGGATTTCTCTTAGTTGTATATTTCATTGAAATTTTCTTTAGGCCATAAACTAGTCACTATTTGTGTATATTTCAAGTATGAGAGAATGTATGAAGGTTACAGTCAAGCAAGAAGAGTTAAATGGAGTTGTTGAATATTGATATAAAACATGAAAATGTATGATCATATACAAGTAATAATATAATTATAAGTTAATGTTTCATTTTATGTATTCTCAAAAGAGAGGACCTTAAATAAAACTTTACGGAGAGAAAACCCTAATGTGATTGTGATAGTCAAAGAGCATGGTGTATTAACATTTCTTAAAATGGTAATGTCAAGAGAGGATCATTGTACTATTTTGGATAATGATATATAGAGAATATTATTTTAGATGAAATAATAAATTATTTGGTGTGAATGTAAGTTCATGGTAAAACTCAATGCGCAGTATACAAGAATGCAATAACATTATTGACATAGTCAAATACCTTGTTTCACCTAGTTAGTGTGCAAGGAAAGGAGGTGTGTGTTTGAGGTAAAGAATGGTTAAAATTGGATTAAGTTTGAATATGTGTATAAATTTAACAAGACATAAGAATAACCTTGGTGAATTCTTTTAATATCCTTGAAGTGTCAATAGACCCCTAAACCCTTACACAGTCATGTAAAAGTATGCATATAATTTTGAGTTTTGCCCATTTTAGGTCATAACAAGATTGATTAATTATTCCTATCCATTAGATAACATGTACCTAGTCAAGAAAGACTTGGGGAAGGTCTTGGTTTAGTTTGAGAATACCTAAAACAAAAAATATATAATTTTAATCCTCCTTAACCTGCACAGTCAAGCTTATATGACTAACTAGGGTTTATTTCTTGAAATCCCTATAAATTTCATTATAATCAGTGGAAATCATAAAAGAAAAATATACACTTTTATTTATGTATAAGGAAAAGGAATCAAGTGGTTTTAGTTTGGTATTGTATCATACGGTATAGATTTGAGGTCTGAGTAAGAGAATAGAGGGCTAATATGCCTAATTGGTAAGGTGTTTGTGAAAAAAGTTGCATCTACATAGAGATTTAAACCTTGAATATTTATTAAGGGTTGAAAAAATATAGAGGGTGGTGAAATATGGGTTAAAATTTTTTAGATGACCTGCAAATTCTTTAAACAAAGGAAAAGTGTGAAAAAAAGGCTACAAGCCAAGTAGTTCATCATTGAGGTTAAGGTGTGTCTGTGCTTGATGGGGATTGAATGAGAGGTTAAGATAGGTTAAGAGAGGTTAATACAAGAGTTTTGTGACTAGTAAAAGACATCCAAGGTGACATATTAAGTCTATGGTATCATTCATAAGATTTGAGGTTCTTAGCTTTAAGGGATGACTTATGTGAAGCTAGTGAGTGAGCAAAGTGAAGGAAGATGAAACAATGAATAGAATGAGTGGAGATGATGAATTAGAGGTTTATACATGGTTTATTTCCATATGAGAATGATTCCTAAGGTTCCTTTTGAATATATTTATTTGAATGAAGGCTATCAAGTTTGAGAAGATCAAAGACTATAGGTTGAAGAATTAATATGAGGAATAAAGCAAAGCATGCTATTGAGATCATTGCCAAGATCAGAGCTAGGAGTAGATGAGTTTGTGTATTTTCCCATGTACCTCTACATCATTTGGTATCATATCAAGGTTAGGTCTTGGTTTCATTCTATTTTGACTTGTTAAATCTTGTTTATTTGAGATAGGCACAAAATGCTATGAAGAATGCATGAAGTGACATTGTAGGGTATTGTGGGAGAATAGTATGGTGCATGTATGACCTCTTGAGGTTAGTATAGAGAAATGTAATATTGGTGAAGAGAATATAAATCCACTAGTTACATTGGAAGGACTTGAACTAGTCAAGATAATTATAGAAGATGAAGAGAGAGCATTGAAGCTTAAGAGAGTAAGAATGGAAAGACTCCAAGAGAGAATCAAGGAAGATAAGAAATTCCTAGATAGGGGACTAGAGAAAGAGAATCATATCCAAAATTGGTTTAAGATGAACATAGGCAGATTGCTAAAATATTGGTCTAAGAGGCCTAAAAGGTGAAGGAATAAGAGAGAAGGATGTGGAAGAAGAAGTGAAAGATGTGAGAAGAGAGTTGGGGCAGAGTTTGAAGAAGATAGAGCTCATAGTGAAGCTCATGAAATATTAAGGAATCCAATGGATTGGCTATAGTGTGAATAATAAAGTGAAGTGGCCATTAGATCTACTTAAGAGAGAGAAAAGGCAAAAGATGAGTGTCTTCAAAAAAGAGAATAAAAGTGAGAGTACAACCCATAGAGGAATGAAGGTTGAGGAGTTACCAAGAGAGAAACAAGATAAAGAGGTGGAAAAAAGAGTTCTCGTTGAAGAGAACATGGAGACATAAGTGCTAAAAGAAACACTTGAGAGAGAAGATAAGAAGAGAAGAATGTTTATGTAAGAGGCATTCATGGAGACTATATGGTCTCTTATTTTATGTTCTAATATTGCATTTATGTTTCTATATGCAGGTGTCAAGAAATGTTTGCTAAAGGTCAAGCATGAGACCTTAAGGTTTGTGAATAATGGGTCTAGTACATCACCCATAAGAAGATAAGGAAAAAGGACATAGTATAGAAGACAAGATGATGAACATTCAAGCATCTCATCATGCTAAGGTTGCAGTGGAAGAGGAGTTTTATGATGACTTGACAATCATTATAGGTGAAGCAAGAGAAGAGGCACACAAGGAAGAAAATATAGCAAACCATAAAGACATGAAGACACAACATGAATACACAAGAGAGAATATGAGATTTGAGTAGTCTTATATTTAGGTAAATGAATGTTTAAGCATTGATTTTGACTACAAATTTGAAAAAAAAAGAAGCTAATATACATATTGGACAAGTAAAGAATATGGTACAAACCTCAAAGATGGTACAAGGTCATGGTTATGTTTGTCCTAAGTGGCTTAAGGAACCAGCACATGATAAGGAGGATAACCTCAAGCAATAGGTCATGCTAGGAAAGAGTATAAGTAAAAGACAAGAGCAATTAAAGAGGAAAGAAGCAAAGGGTAGAATACATCAAGTTGGCATGATAGGATATCAAAGTAAGAAGAATGAAGAAAATGAGGTAAGAAACAAACTTCAATCTAAGCATGTATAAGTAATAAAATGGGTTGTAAAGAGCATGGAAAAGGTACAAAGAGGTAGTAGTAAAATTAAACTTCAAGAGGACATAAAGGAAGAGGCAAGATGCAAACTCAAGAAGCAAGAAGAGATATTGAAACCAATCAAAGACAAAGAGATGGTGTTCAATTGAGTGAGAAAGATGATAAGTGTGAAGAAGCTAAGTGTTCTCAAGGTTTTATTTCTAATGTTATTTATGATGACACATATGATGTTGATTCAAATAGTGAAGGTATTTTGTATATAGAGACATTAGCATTGATAGATGGACTTGTGAAAAGGCAAGATGAAGATGAAGCACCTCTTAGAGTGATTAACAAACTTGATATGAAGTATAATGAGATTTTTTTGACTCTCATACATGAGGGAGTCCAAGGATAAGTTATGGATCAAGATTCCCAAGAAGTTGAAGAACAATGTGGTTCAAAATTTGATGAATATGATAGAGATATAGATGCTCTCACATTGAAAAATGAAATGGAAATGCTAGAGAATATTTTTAGTCCATTGAAAGGGTTGAAAGGAGGTGAAGAATAGTAATAAAATCTAATGAATAAGCTCAAATAAGAATCAGGCATGGAGCAGCATAGACAAACACAAAGAGTTATACACACAAATCCAAAAGTAAGCAAACTAGATAGCAAGCAGTTGAAGCATTAGTAAGTCAACAAGGTAATATATTAATTTGGTGAAGCTATATTAGAATTATTAGTTGATTTATATGGTAATTCCAAGTCAAGAATATGGTAAACCACATTGTATTATGTTGAAGATGAATTGGACAAGAGGATGTTCTTGCAAGATGAGCAAGGTCATAGAAAGAGACATCAAGAGATGGTAAAGTGTAATAAAGAGACATAAAAAGAGATTCTATTTGAGAAAATGAAAAAGATATAGATGCCTATGAGGCCATTAAAAGAATTAACCAATAGTTCCAAGAAGATAAGACACATAAAGAAGTAAGCACCAAGTGAGATCCATGAAGAAGGCAGACATAGAACAAGAGTAAGTAAGAAGAGTAAGAACCATTTGTTTTCAGTAGAGGATGATGAAGAAAAAATTTACATGGAAAAGGTAGGACATGTATAAAACATAGAGTTATATTAGTTGGTACACCTCACAGAGGTAGAGGAAGAGTTGACAAGGGGACTAGATAAGGCCAAGGAGTAGAAATACAAGAGCCTAATGAGGGAAAAAGTGAAAGAAAGGAGGAGCAGCAGTAAAGTGAGCATGGAATATCCTCAAAAAATGAATTTTAAGGAAAGAAAAAGATGTTAGCTTTTAATTTTTCTCCTTCTTAGGGAGTATGATGTAGGAGCATCTAGGAGACAAACATCACTTTAGTGTTGTTGAAAGTCATATGCTAGTTATTGGTCAAAGATGATCCACTTTGGAGTGTAAATGAGTGTGAAGTATCCTCAAGGGTCCCTATGTTATCTCAGAGTCATCAAGATTCATAAGAGTGATTTTTATGTGTGTTTGGAGTCTTCCCTACAAAAATATAAATTTGAAAATTCAAATACTAAAATTAAGCCTAGAGGACCCATAAACATGGTTTGAAGTGGGTAAGTGAGATAAGGTTTGTAAAAATGTCCAATAATTCATGTCAAGAGTGTTTTTAAGTTATTTTATGTCTAATTCCAAAAGTCTTGAAAGTGAAGGGTCATGTCAAACATGTAACTACCATCCTTACATTGAAGTTGGTCATGTAAGAGATTCTTGTTTAGGTAACTACCATAACCAATGTTGAAGTTGGATGGGAAGGAAGTTGTAAGTCAGTTATAGCATGTGAGAGATTAATGAGGAGAGTAGATAGTTCCAAGAGGAGGAAAACAAACCAATTAAAATAATAATGTAAAAACTCCTCAAGAAAGTTGACAAGTCCATGAAGGGAATGCAAATGTAACAAAGAATAATTCAAATGAATAAAGAAAGGACTATTTTGTGTGTTTTTATGATTATTTTATATGGTATTAGATTAATCTCAGTTTTATATTTATTTAAAATGTCCTTTATGCCATAAACTTGTCACTATTTGTGTATATTTCAGGTCTGAGAGAATGTATATAAGTTACAGTCAAGCAAAAAGAGTTAAATGGAGTTGTTAAAGATTGATATAAAACATGACAATGTATGATCATCTATATGTAATATTAAAATGATAATTTCATGATTAATTTTATGTATTCTCTAAAGAGAGGACCTTCAAGAAAATATTATGGAGATAAAACCCTGATGTGACTGTCAAAGAGCATGGTGTTATAACGTTTATTGAAATGTTAATGTCAAGAGAGGGTCATTGTATTATTTGAGATAATGATCTATATAGAAGAGTATGTTATATGAAATAAAATATTATTTGGTTTGAATTTAATTTCATGGTAAAATTAAATGCATAATCTTCAGGAATGAAATAACACTATTGACACTGTCAAATACCCTACTTTACCTAGTCAATGTGCCAGGAAAGGAGGTGTGTGTTTGTGATAACAAGTAGTTAATAAGTTTATTAAGTTTTAAAATGTGTATAAATTGAACAAGACATAATAATAACCCTTTTTAATTCTTGTAATCTCCTTGAAGTGTCAACAGGCCCCTAAACCCTTACACAGTCATGTAAAAGTATGCACAAAATTTTGAGTTTTGCCCATTTTAGGTCATAACAAGATTTATTAATGATTTATATCCATTGGAAAAGGTATACCAAGTCAATAAAAACCTATTTATGGTCTTGGTTCAGTTTGAGAAGACCTAAAACAAAATATATGGAATTTTAATCCTCCTCAGCCTGCATTGTCAAGCTTATATGACTAGCTAGGGTTTCTTTCTTAAAATCCTTATAACTTTCATTATAATTAGTGGAAATGGTTAAAACTCTATAATCACTTATATTTAGGTATAATGAAATGGAATAAAGTGTTTTTAGTCTGGTAATGTATTGTACGGTATGGATTTGAGGTCTAAGTAAGAGTATAGAGGGTTAATAGGCCTAATTAGCAAAGTGCTTATGAAGCAAGTGATATCTATAGAGATATTTAAACCTATAAAATTTATGGAGAGATGAAACAAGATAGAGGGCTATGAAATATGGGTTTATATTTTGTATAGTACCTATAGATTCTTCAAACAAAGGAAAAATGTGAAAAAAAAGGCTACAAGCCAAGTGGTTCATCATTGAGGTTAAGGTGTGTCAGTGCATGATGGGGATTGAATGAGAGGTTAAGAGAGGTTAAGACAAGTTTTTTAACCTGAAGAAGACATCCAAGGTGACATAGTGAGTCTATGAGTTCAATCATAAGATTTGAGGTTTTTAGCCTTAAGGAATGACTTATGTGAAGCTAATGAGTGAGCAAAGTGAGAAGATAAAATAGTGAATATAATGAGTGGATATTATTAATGAGGTTTATACATGGTCAAGTGATATATGAGAATGATTCCTAAGGTTATTTTTGAATAGATTTATGCCAATGAAGGCTATCAAGCTTGAGAAGATCAAAGACTATAGGTTGAAGATTAAATATGAGGAATAAAGCAAAGCATTCTATTGAGATCATTGCCAAGATCAAATCCAAGAGTTGATGAGTTTGGGTATTTTTCCATGTACCTCTACATCATTTTGCCTTGAAGTGTTTAGTCTTATTTATCAAGTATTCTTCTTTATTGTCAATTATTGGTGTCAATATGATTTTGTTCTCATTATCATGTTATATTGGTGTTAATATGCTTATGATATTTTAAATTTATATCCATTTCCATGAACACACTTGATCTATCTAAGTAATTTCATTCTAAGTGGTATTATAACTTTGATTTGGGCAAGGTTCTATAGCATAGTTTTTGTTATAGTGTAGTGTTTGATTTATGAGCTAAAGCATTAAAAATGCATAATGTGCAATCCAAAAAGAATTTATTTTTTCCATCAATATAATATTTCTTGAGGTTTTTTCATAATTAAAAAAAAGGGTTTTTTCCCTTATGCAAATTAGTAGTCATTGGATTTGTCTCAAAGAGCTGATCACAATATTATAACCTCTAGTACACTCTTTTTTTCCCAAAACCCTCCGCCCTAGATTCTCAAACCCTAAATCCTAGATTTCATGCATAAATAGTCTAAACACTCAAGGATACTAAAAATGACAAGCCACTCCATAAAAATGCCTAGCAAGGAGGATAGGGAATTCAAAATTTTTGATGTATGGGTTTTTGGGTTGGTTACCCAACTCTAGGCAGATGCAAAGCATGGTGAAAAATAAGATCTAGATGTGGTCAAAGGGGACATGTCTCTAATAAATTTATATTTGAGTAACATCAATTTGATGTTATAAATTATCTTGGCTCATATTTTGGAAATGTTATTGTCCAATAATTCTCCATCAGGCCACTTGGGTTCTCCCAGTGAGAATAATCTAAGCTTAAATACAAGTTTGAGGAACATGCTACCAAAAGTGGAAGTAAAAAAATTTTATGGTAAGGATCTGGTCACCTGGATCAATCAAATGGAAATTTTGTTTGATTTAGATAAAATCCTATGTCATAGAAGGTGGTCATCGCGTCTTTATATTTAAAACCATAGTAGCTCATTTGGTATAAATGGTTTTGTGCTCAAAATAAAAATAAGGGTCTTATGCTTACTTAGATTTTTTTTATGAGATGCATATTAATAACTTCAATAAATTCATATAAACCCATTTTAGATAATTTCCAAGACTAAGAAAAAGGGGTATTGTCAAGGATTATATTTAACAATTCCATAATCTATCTTTGTACATGGGTGAAATCATATAAGACAACATTAATGACCTATTATTTGGTGGGATAAAATATAAAATCCAACTTAATGTTTGAAATTTTAATCCAAGTTAAAAATTGAAGTCATTGATCTTTGCATGTAGGGTAAAGGAAAGATATATGGTCAAACAATGTATTTTCACTACAAGAAGATAGTGCATTCTTCTAGAAAAAACATTCTAGTAGCCTACCAAATTGACTCCTTGGCATATTGAATGAATCAATAAAAAGGGTTATGTTTCAACTATGCTATCAAATATATCAAAGGACATAAATGTGTTAATAATAAATTTGTATACATTGAAGTGGCTTATGAAGATGAAGAGGGTGATGAAGTATCAAAGGAGGGTGAGGAGGATCCAAAGAAAGAATTTAAATATTCTAGAGTAACTGTCTCATGTCATGAAATATCAAATATTAACACTCCACAAACCCTCAAGGTTGTCGGTTTCATCAATAAATATAAGGTAACAATGTTGATTGACTCAGGGATTACACATTAATTCATCAATAATAGGTTGGCAGCATGCTTCAACTATTTTGTTTATCTAGCTCCAAAATTTTAGGTCATGATTGTAGATGCTAGTACAGTCAATTGTTCATGGAAATTTCATGTTACCAAAATTTCCATGGGATATTATAGGCTAGAGTCTTGATGTTTTATATTCCCCTCGGTGGGGTTGACATAGTTTTGGGATTTTAATGACTCACAACTTTGGGCATCATAGAAATGAATTTCATGAGTTTTTAATGCATTTTCATTATAAATACATGGCATTTAAATAGCATTGATTATTTTTAAATTTTACATAGTTGGTTAGTTCTCATTAGATGCAAATGATATTCAAAAATGGGGTAGATGAGTTTATAGAGTAATTATTTTCCTTATAAGTACATCCAAAAAAATTATCTACACAACTTGATCTATAGAAGATTATTGATAAACACTATGTTGTTTTTTTATCAATACAAAAAGTAATACCACCACAAAATTAGTGTGATTATTCCATTCAATTTCTACCAAGGAGTTAAATACCACACATCTACCATACATATACTCATATGTCCAAAAAAGTGAAATTGAAAAGATGGTACATGAAATGTTTTAGGATAGTATTATTAGGCATAATGAAATTTCATATTCATCCTCTATGGTGATGGTGTATAAAAAGGATGATAGTTGGAGCTAGAGATTATAGAGAACTCAACAAGTACACCATAAAAGATAAGTTCCCTATTCTAGTAATTGATGATTTTCTAGATGAATTTCATGGTGTTGTCTACTTTACAAAATTAGATATTCATTCAAGTTACCATCAAATTCAAATCAGAGATGAGGATATACATAAGACAACTTTTAGAACTCAATAATTCCATTATGATTTTTTGGTAATTCCTTTTGGTCTCATAGATGCACTAACTACATTACAGAGTTTGATGAATGATGTCTTTAGGACTTTTATATGAAAAATTATCTTGGTATTTTTTGAGAAAATACTAATATATAATAAGACATGGGAAAAACACTTACAACATGTGAATTAGGTATTAATAGTTTTGTAATAGAATCAAATTTATGCCAAGCCTTCTAAGTGTGTTTTTTTAGTAAATGAGGTGGATTAATTGGGTCATATCATGTCATATTAAGGCATCAAAGTAGATCCACATAAGATCATGATAGAATGGCAAGTTTTAAAATACTCAAAAACCTATGAAGATTTTGGGGCTAACAAGTTACTATTATTGGTTTGTGAAAATTTATGGAAGCATAGTACCAACACTCATATCTTTTTTGAACAAGGAATCCTTCCATTAGAATTAATTTTCCACTAAGGCATTTGATAAAATTAAGGATTCCATGTGATCCACTCCAATTTTGGCTACCTCAAATTTTTCATAGACCTTCATTGTTGAACGTGATGCATCAGGATGTGAAATGGGGGCAGTACTCAAGAAGGAAAGGTGACCCATTATATTTAAGAGTTGTAAGATCAAGGGTAAGAATTTTTCATAGCCTATATATGAGAAGGAGATGATGATTATTCTTCATACAGTTAAACAATGGAGATCTTATCTGATGGGTAGACACTTTAAGGTAAAAATTGATCATAATAGTTTAAAATACTTCTTGAAACAAAGGTTATCATCCAAATTAAAAAAAAATTGTGTGAACCAAATGTTGGGGTATGACTTTGAAATCATATATAAGAAAGGAAAGGATAATGTAGTCATAAATTCACTATCTAAGAGGGATGAATCCACAGAGGCATTATTATGTGTAATGTCCATATGGAAGGTAGATTAGTGGATGTGGCAAGATCAAAATGGTAAAATAACATTGATACACAAGTTATGATTTATCATCTCTAATAACATTCTAGTTTCTCAATCAAATTTGAGTGGAAATCAAATGCATTATGTTATAAATTTATATTTTACATGTGCAATATTTTTTCCCTCGAGTACAAGATCCTTACAAATCTCCATACATCTCCAGTAGGTGGCATTCAAGAGTTTTGAAAACTAAACATAGATACAAGCAATATGTATTTTGGGAAGGACTCAAAGGTGATATCTAAAAATTTGTGGTTGAATGCATGGTGTGTCTGGAACTTAGATATTTTGTAACCCTTATTTATTCCTAGACAAAGGTGGGAGGATATTTTGATAGATTTCATAATAAGTTTTCCTAGGTCAAAGGGAAAAAATGTTATCATGGTAATCATGGACATTCTTTAAAAAAATTCCCATTTTTTTGCCTTGTCTCAGACATTTATAGCTAGTAAAATAGCATATGATTTTTGGGATATAGTTGAAAAGTTACATGTTATCCCCAAGATAATGGTAAATAATTATGATCCTAACTTCACTAGTAATTTTTGAGTTATTTTATTCTCATTTTTAGGTTCTTAGTTCACTCATATATCATCATATCATCCTTAATCTAATGGTAAAGTAGAGGTGGTTAACAAATCCCTAAAGGGTTGTCTCTATTGTTTTGTATTGACTAAACATGAAATATGGGTTCTTTGGTTGCCACTAGCAAAATGGCGGTATAACACTTCCATACCTCATCTAAAATGTCTTCATTTATGGTAATATATGTGTATCATACCCTATCCATCACCTCATCCTTAATATTACAACCAATGGTTTGAGTTTTTGAAGAACATTTTAAACACCAGTAGAAGGTACTAGTTAGTCTAGGAGAGAATTTGGCAATGTGGTAGAACCGAACAAAGTAGCAAACAAATCAACATTATATAAAGAGGCATTTTAAAGTGGATTATTGGGTATTTATGTGCTTAAAACCATACAATCAAATTTCCTTGAAGCAAAAAAAAGATAACAAGTTTTCTCTTTAGTGTCATGGCCCTTATAATATATTGTATAAAATTGGAAGTGTCACATATGAGCTAGAGCTACCTTAGTCTACATGCACACATCCAATATTTCATGTCTCTTAATTAAATAAGGTAATTAGACATAAATTATTTATTCAAAATAAAATCAGTTATTAGAGTTGGATGAGGAAGGCAGAGTCATTTTGGAACCTAAGGATGTCCTTCAAACATGCACTAAAAGGCTTTGAACAAGGGAGATTAAGGAATATTTGATCAAGTGGGGAAATATGACTGGGGAGGATGAAACATGAGAGTATGAAGCATTATTTTAGAAACATATGGAGTTATTCAATGTTGACGGTGACATTATTTTTAACTGGAGGTGCATGTTATGCCATTAACCTATAACATGTCTAGGGATATGTGTGGCTAATTTGTGGCCTACACCACCTTTTATCTTATCTTGTCACATTTCTCTATGTTCTCATATTGATATTAGGGTTGACCTATGGAGTTACCATATCCTAAGTAAGGTATATATAAGAGGTAGTGGTTAGTATTTGAGTATCATATTATGAATTATGTTCTTATTACAGGGTTGTGTAATTTTCCCCTTACAGTGGATCAGTCTTATTTATCAAATATTTTTCACTATTGTTAATTATT
Organism: Torreya grandis; assembly: GCA_037957365.1. Lineage (NCBI taxonomy): Eukaryota > Viridiplantae > Streptophyta > Pinopsida > Cupressales > Taxaceae > Torreya > Torreya grandis. The sequence goes on along the minus strand of JARHVA010001414.1, from coordinate 1,964,026 downwards.
GGTGTGGATCTACTTATTATGCTATCTTTGTTACATATCATTACTAATATTCTTGTAATATTTACAATTATATCCATTTTTTTTAACTAACTTGATCTATCTAAGTAATTTCATTACACACCTTAATCTAGGCAAGGGAAAGGGACTTGCCAAAGGAAAAGAGGAAACAAAGCCTTAGCATAAGGGCAAAGTCAAAAATCAAGTGAGATGTCCATGTTGATGATGAATCTTGATTTTTCTGTGGTAAAGTCCATGATGAATCATCATGTTTCAAAAAATGGCATATTGGGAAGCATAAATGAAGAAGATGAAGTTACCTACCTCCAAGGAAAGAATAGCCATGTTTTCCACAACACATGAACCACTAGTGTATGAAGGGATTATGGATTCAAGTTCCTCCCGACATATGGTGAATAAAAGGCTACTTATCTACCACTCTCAACATTAACCAAATGAATGAAATATTTTTGGGAAAATCTAATCCCTTAGTTATTGAGAGTGAAACATTAGTTGAGATGGTGAATGGAGTTTTCAAAAAAATCCTTCATGTTCCATAATTGACTATAAACTTACTATCCATTTATTAAGTAATACATTAATGTGAAGGCAAAATCTTTAGGTTTACACCTCATGTTGTTATCATAAATGTAAAGAACAGTTAGAAATTATAGTGATCGATAAGGATGATAATCAATCAAGACTATATAATTTTGATAAATTTTCTCCAACTCATACTTATCAAGTCATGATTTCACACACAAATGATTCTATTAAACTATGGCATTAACTATATGGACACTTAAACTATTTTTCATTGTAGGACCTCAATAAGTACAACATGGTGTAAGTTTTACAAAAAGGTATATTTAAGATATAGAGCTTGTTCAGGTTGGACACTTGGAAGACAACACATAGATCCTTTTTCTAAAGGTAAAGCTTCTAAATCAAGTGAAAATTTACACCTCATTCATAACAATTTCATGTCCTTTTCTCATGTTTTGTTTCACAACGTAAAAAATATGTGCTTACATTCATTGATGAATTCTACAAGACTTGATATTATTTTTTGAAAAAAAAGTGACGTTTTTTGTCACTTCAAAAATTCAAATCCCTTATTGAGAATATGTAAAAAATAAATACTCATCCTCTTATAAAAAAATAATGGAGGAGAGTTTGTCAACAATTAGATTATTGGCCTCTATGAATGGGCAAGCATGCATCTCCAATATATTATGTGATACACACCTTAGTAAAATGGTGTGGTTGAATTCAAAACTTGATCCTTGAAGGAACTGGAAAATTGTATGGTGCATTTTAAGGATTCGCCCCCCCCCCTTCATTTTGGGTAGAATCAATATGGTGTAAAAAATACATCCAAAATTACACTCATCATTTAATAGTGCAAAACATGATTCCATAAGAAACAGGGTAAGATGTCAAACATGATGTTTCTAATTTTTAGTCTTTAAATGTGATGCTTGGGTACATATCCCATATTCACCTAGTATTTTTGTTGACTATTATAAATATGTGAGAGCATATCGTCTTCTTATATTAGGCACCATAATTATTATTTATCAATGGGATATAATATTTGATGAATAATCTTAAGGTTATGAACTCACATATTCTCCTTCTCTTCCCTTAGTTTCTACAAATCTAGACATATATCTTGCCTTCTCTATCATTAAGGAGGATAGTTTGGATGACTTCAATTACGAAAGAAATTATGGTTCAGATGATGATTTTCAAGAGTGACAACTAGATCTTCCACTACCATAAGGTCACATTGTTCCACCACCAGTACCTTTAGTATTTGAAAAATAAACTGCAAAACTACTCCAACTGTAACCAAAATGGGTCTACATAGTTTGTAATGAGGCTAGTGATTGGGCATTAAGTCCTAGAGAGACTTGTAGGACTCTATCAGAATATCAATTTGGAGTTGCACATTTAGAACAGTTAGTAGTAAGTTCAGTTCCAGAGACTTAAATGAAGTATGTGGTCATATTGAATTACAAACATCAATGGAAAAATAACTTCATTCCTTGAAAATGAATGACACTTTGGAATAGGTACTTCTTGTCAAAAGTGCCTTTTTGTATGAATATTTTCAATAATAAATATAATATCCCAATCTCTAATGTCCATCAACAGTGATAAATCTTGATATGTGTATTGATTGAATAAGTCATTGTATGGTTTGAAGCAATCTCCTTGATCTTGGTATGAAAAGATTGGCAGGTTTCTACTGAACTCAAGTTTTACATGGAGACACTCTGACCCCACTATCTATACTATGAGATTAGAAGATAAACATGTGATTTTGGTCCTCTACCTTGATGAATTAATTATTATAGGGAGTTTCACAAAACAAATACATTATGTGAAGGTTGGTTGATGAAATATTTTTAAATAACTAACCTAATCTTGTTACATTATTTTCTTGACCTTCAAATTTCATAGTCTAAGATGGAAATACTCATGAATCAATCCAAGTATGCTCAATACATACTCCACTACTTAAATATGAATGATTATAAGACCAACCTAACTCCCCAGTAGTTAGGATTCAAGTTTTTTAACACATGTTCTTCTCCTTTGGTTAATGTTACACTCTATAGGTAATTAGTGGGAAGCCTTATCTATTTGAATCATACTCATCTTGGTCTATCCTTTACAGTTGGCCTTATGTCATGTTATATTCATTACCCTCATGATACCTATTGGAAATATAACAAGTACGTTCTAGGGTATCTTCATGATATTACAAAATATGGGATTGAATATCATTTAGGCAACAAAGCATCAATGATTGGATACATTGATAGTGTTTGGGTAGGTGATTCTAATAATAAGAAGTTGGCAACATGAAATATTTTTCATCTTAGGGTAGGGTTTGTGACTTGGTATTGAAATAAATAGACTATTATTACTTATCTAATATTGAGTAAAAATATGGTGTATTTGTCATTACTATACGTGATTTAGTTTAGATTCAAGTATCCTTTCTGAGTTTGTATTTTTGGAGGCTCAACGTCAATTTTTTCATGTAATAATGAGGGTGATTTTCATGTTGCTTCTAACCTAGTTATGCATTATGTTTGACAACTAACTTAATACAAGATCATTGATATTAAGTATTTCCAAATAAATTATCATCATGAAAACATTTTCACTAAATCCTTGCTTGAGATTACATTTTCCCAGCTTAAGCAATTTGAGGAGTGAAGGAAGGTGTTATCCACGGGGGGGTTCGATAAGATTACTTCATCCTTCCCTTTATCATAGTACATATTAAAGTGGAATTTTAATGTATTTAGTAACTCATAAACTTTTTTTATAGTTTTATATGTACTTGTATCATTTAAATGTAAATATGGATAGGCCTCTTCCACATACCAATGGGTATATAGGAAGGGCATATATATCGATAGGTTTGGTATATCAGACTAACAATATATAAAAATGGTAACCATTTAGAGTGATAAGGCACCCAACCATATCCTAGATACAATTCATTCAAATAGATATAAATGGACCAATATTTGTTCTACCAGATACATAACTTCTTCATGGTGACAATTATGCTACATGGAAAACTAAGGTAAAAAACACACATGGAATTTGAGGATATTTTACTAGTTGTTAATGGTACCTTCCCCTGACCTATTGTAGACATTGCTCAATAGAAAAAAAATTATAATTATCATAAAAAGACAAATTTGATAATCATATTTGGGGTATCATATGAGATATAACCTAATATCAAGAATGTCACTACCCCAAAATATATTTGGGACAAACTCAACATTGTCTATAAATCAAGAACAAGAATACCATTATGAATCTTTAGATATAGATTTATTATCTCAAGATTAATCAAGATAAAAAAGTTAAAGCCTTCATGTGTTTTATTATTACTCTTTGGGCCTTATTCCTAACATTGATAAATATAATTAAAAATGACTCATTGCTTCTAATTTTCTTGAGAATACTACCACATGTTTACAATACATTCAAGACTTCACTAAATGTCACCAATCATAAACCAACATTTGAAACATTGGTTAACATGTTGAAACAAGAATAATCCATGTAAATAAAAGAAAAAATTGATGAATAACATGTTCTTACATTGAATCATCAGGTAATAATCCCATGAAGTCTTCAAAATAATCTTTGAAGTAAAGTAACCAATAAAACCAAAACATTAACAAAATATCATTCCCAAAAGATCTATCTAATTTATGGAAATACAAGTCATGAAATAAAATATTACTAGTATATTAAAATCACATAGGTATCATCCAAAATCCACCATATAAATAAAATTAGATGAAGAAACCTTTCCAATCACAACAACATGGAACGTTGCTAAATATGATGGTAATCTAGATGAGGATTATCTTTGAACCACTCAATCGAATGAAGAGAATGACCCCAAAAATATAATCTAAATATGTATTTTGGTACAACAAGACACATGATCATAAGTGAGTATTGGATGAGCACATTGAATCATTCATTGTCTTGTGGTAATGTATTTTTGGCAATGATACTTCATACAATGTCCAAGGTTGTGGTACCATTTATTTATCTCTTAAAAGTCATACTTGTAAGATCATAAATGTCTTATATGTTCTATGAATATATAATAATTTTATATCTTTAAACTAATTACTCTATCATAATCTCAAAGTTAATTTTTATTGGAAATATGAAAACAAGTTTTGTCTCGTTACAGACAAGTCTAAACACTCAAAAGTTGTGGTAAAAGGTTTTGGGGCTGGTAAAATGTTTCAGCTTGATGTTGTCTATATATATAATTGGGATTTAACTTTAAATAATATATAATAAACTAATTTATTTCACAAAATATATATGCACTTTAGTTTTTGTTACCTAAATGCACTAAGTATACATAACATGGCAAGAGGGATTCCCTCTCTGAAGGTATATACTAATGTGTCTTATGGTTGCTTAGCTATAAAATTAGAGATAACTCCATTTGTAACAAGTGAATATTGATTTCTTATCCCATTATATATATTTAAAACTAATATATGTAGGTATATATGATCGAGTATTAGTGGATTCTATTATTTTTAGTTATTTATTGATGACTACTCATGCAAAATGTGGGTATATATATTAAAGACTAAGATTCAAGTTTTTCAATTCTTAAAAAAACTCAAATACATTATGGAAGGATAAATTGGTCATTCAATTCTTATCCTCCACTTATATTGAATGGGGAATACACCAACAAAGATTTATTTGAATTTATAAAGGCATGTGGCATTATCTAGTAGTTTAATACACCTTATACTCTACAACATAATGGTGTTGTATAATGATGTAATTGCACCATTATGGAAATGGTATATAACATGATTAAGGACTCACACCTAACTCATACATACTTGGTAGAATTATTTCACACAATGGCCTACCTAATTAATAGGTCACCCACCAAATCTTTAAATAGTGTTACTCCATTAGAAGCATAGACTAGGAATAATCCTTTTATAGCACATCTTCATGTTTTTGGCCATAAATCACATATTCATGATCTTGAATATATTATAAATAAATTAGATAATAAATATATGGCATGCATTTTTCTTGGATACAGTGAATATTTGAAGGCATACCCACTCATAAATCCAAAAACTACAAAGATATATATTAGCAGGGATATTGTATTTGATGAAAAAGGTGAATCCAAATCACCCTCAACATATTCATCTAATGCATTCATTATCCATGTAAATATTATCAATATGTATAGTGGTAGTGATGATTACAATGATGATTGTCAACCATGTCCTCCAAAATCCACTAATATTATACAATGTATGCCCATGTGGTATACCAACACAATTTGAGATGCAAAACTGGATGGTGTCTTAGACACTCGCACTAAAATACTGAGGACCCATAGCATGGCTCAAAAAATAGTGAATGTACATAATTATTTAAGCCCTTGAAATTTCATGAAGCCCAAGAGTCAAATCCATGGATGCAAAGTATCAATCACTCATAAAGAACAACAAATGGAAACTTGTTGATCTTTCACCAAGGAAGAAGCCTATCAAATGTAAGTGGGTTTTTAAGACCAAGTACAAAGTAGATGGAATTATTAACAAGCATAATACAAGAATTATAGAAAATGGTTGTGAACATAAATAAGGCTTTGACTATGAGGAGACTTTTTCTCCCACAACCAAGATAAAGATCATTATAATGTTTTTTGCTATGGTTACATGATTTGGATGAAATATTTATCAAATGGAGGTGAAAAGTTTGTTGCTAAATGGATATCTTCAAGAGGAAGTCTACATGACTCAACCAAAGGGTTTTTTTACACCTAATCAAGAAAAAAAAGTGTGTAGACTTATAAATTCATTGTATGGTCTCAAATATATTCCCTAAGCTTGGTGCATCAAAATTGATGATAATCTCATACAACATGGATTCCAAAGGAGTCCATATGATCCAAACCTCTAACTCAAGGATCAAGGGGGAGATTATGATTATCATTATCTATGTCAAAAATATAGTCATAATTGGTAGATTAGTGAAGATTATTGATGCAACAAAAGAATTATATCAAGAAATTATTCAACATGACAGATTTCAGGCTACTACATTACTAGCATGGCTTAGAAGTATGGAAAAATGGGTACTGTATCTTTGTATCTCAAATGAATTATGCCAAGACCATGATCAAGAAGTTATATATGATGGACTGAAATCCTATTATAACACCTATGAATACAAGGCTTCAATTTTCTCATTCATATCCATCACCACTAATATATTCCACTCTCTATCGATAGTTGATTGGGAGTCTCATTTACTTAACCTACACTAGGCCATATATTAGCTTTATTAGCTCTCTTTAATGTTTCATGGAGGATTAAAGGGTGAGCTACTAGAATTATAAAATTAGATATTGAGATATATTTTAGGTACCAAGTATTATGTCCTAAAATATAAGAATAATTATAATTTCTTCTTGACATATTGCACATACACAAATTGTGTAGGTTCTATTGATGGTAAGAAATCCACATCTAGATTTGTTTTCTTTCTCAGATTTTTTCATATCTCATTGGGGATCAAGATGCAAATATTTATTTATTTATCTTACACTAAATTATAATATAATTCAATATGAGGATTTATATATGAATCAATATGGATATATCACATCATTGTAGGACTAGAAGTACCACAAAATCAATTTGCAGTTTTGTACTATGACAATCAAGGTTTTTAACAACTTGTTCATAATTTAGTGTTCCATGAGCTTAAAAATCATTGAGTTTCATGTGCATTTCATATGTAATCATGTTTTAAAACATAACATTCAATTATAGTACTACCCCACTCAAGATTAGTGTGCAAACATCTTCACCAAGTCACTTGCACATGATAAGTTTGAGGCATTCAAAAATTATATCTCTTGTACTTTGAATACTACAATGAATTAAGGAGGAAAATGTTATATTAATTAAATAAATATTATTTAATTCATCCTAGATAATATCTATGTAATTTAGGCTATTAAAACCCACTTTTTTATTTTGATAATATTGTTATGAGTTTGTTAAGATATTAACAAACTCCCATAGAATAGGATTAGTTAAAACTATTTTTGGTATGTTGTTAGATTTTGTCTCCTTAATCATAGGATCAGTTGTTAGTCTAATTTTTTTATAAATAATGGTATTTTATATTATATTTTTTAATGTGAATAAAATCATATTTTATTATGTTAAAATGATAAAGATACTAAAAAAAAATTGGTTGTTATGTTTTCTAATGTTTTTGCATTTTTTGTATTTTTTAGAAATAGATCACACAAAGAAAAGGCCAAGGGGAATGAGCAAGGAAAACTCAATCAAGTAAGAAAATAATCCAAGAAATAAAAATGAGGATTCAAATGATCAAACCAAAGTTTTCACACAATAAAAATAAAGAAGAACTTAATTAAGCAAGAATAGAAGCCAACGGGTGCAAATGAGGAACAATGGGGAAATAGGCAAGCTATGTGATAATCAATAAGAGATAAGATGAGGAGTAGGATTACAAAAAACCTAAAAATGCACATAAAATTGGTGAATGTTAGTATGTAAGGTCTCATTAGATATGTTTCCATCATTAGGAAGTCTATCCAATTATTTAGAATGGGATCAACAATTAAGGGGTAAAGGAAAGTAAGATAAACTAAAGGGTTATAAGAATGTCAATGCAAGACACGTAAATTTCTGATCTCAAATATTGAAGAAGGTGAGTCATGTTACTAACTCAAGGGAGGAAGGCACATAAAAGGCATGACATATAAATAAATAAATAATCAAAAGGAAGCTATAGTATAGTGATATATATTGATACACAAGAGATGGGATAGTATGAGTAACTGATAATGCCATCTATAATTTTAAATATTAGACTAGAGGATTTGGATGTTTCACAATAAGTATTATATATATATATATATATATATATATATATATATATATATATATATATATATATATATATATATATAATAATGATAAATTTATTAACTTGAATCATCATCCCAAAAAGAGACATGGTTATAATGGGCTCTAGATGCCACCTTAACCTATTTAAAATATTGCATGTTAGTTTATATATGTCTTGGTATAGTTGAACATTAAGTAGATTTCATGTTATAAACTGATGCAATATGTGATATATAAATCTTAATATGTGGATGATTAGGCATCGTATGTCTCTTTAGTGGAATGCTAAGACTCTTAAATTTAGGAACTATGACTTTACAAGGCAAAGATGTATATGAAAGGATGGTAAGAACCATAACTATAGATGGAAAAATTATAGTGCATATTGTTATCATCAAAAATTTCACCCTTGAGGAGGTTTTTCAAGCCTCCTCACTTAATCTATATCATAGAGACACTTCTAGGTTATAGGTGGATGAATTAGTGAGATGAATCTCTCGATAGGACTAGATCCCTTAATGTTATCCCCTTGAACTACTACTATAACTATTATTTGTAATGGAAAAGGGTAAAATAAAATGAAATTAAACTAATATAGGGAGATGATGCACCAAATTAACACCTTCCACTTGAACATCATGCACTAATAACATGAATTAGGCTTGAATCTGATCACACTACTCAACAAGGACCTTCAATCAGGAATGTTTCAACATGGAGGTCATAGACAATGTATTGAATGAGAGGGATAAGCAAGAGGTCTAAGAAAGACACTAATGACTAAAGACCACTTCCAAACTATGAAAAGATACCTAAAACTAAAAATGTGACCTAAAATAATACAATATATTTGCAAAGAGGTAGGAGTGGACAAATGAGAGAGAGTGAAAGCACTACTACTAGCATTCATCAACAATCACAGAAGTACACTAGTTGTAAGAATATGAGAAGGTAGGAATTAGTTTTATTCATCATTAAATTGCATATTAAAAGTTATTATTTTATCATGTATTTTCCATAATCAACCAAAGTACAAATTACATTCCATTTAAGGTAGCATATATAGGAGAAAGTGTGTGTGTGAGAGAGAGAGAGAGAGGCATAGGAGTAACTCTAAGGACAAGTGTCACTTTATCCAAGTTAGTTATAGTTCAAGGGGAGAGTATACTATCAATTTTATCCATTTCCTTATCATGTGTTTACTTTTTGATGATGAATTTATAGATTAAAGGTGTTGAAGAGACTCTTCAATCCTTAGATGACTCATCAACCTTATTTGAAACTACACATTATTGTCTTAGAAGGAGTTACAAGCCCACATTTAACATTTGGAATTCTTGATCAGTTTTATTTAAGCTCTTAAATTCCATTATATTCCAATTACATGTCCTTTCCATCATGGGAGAGAATTAGAATTGAGTTTTAACCTTGTTCATGTTGTCAAGAACCTGCAATTAAATCCTCTTGGTGTAAGACTGGTCATCTTTCTTCTCTCAGGCCTAATCGTCCACTTGAAAACTATAAAATCACCATGAATACCTCTCAAATTAATTTTTTAAGTGATACAATACTTGTATCTTATCTCAAAAACACTTTAAAAATGGTTAGGAAGGCCTACATGCTTCAAAACCCTACAAACTAGCTCTAAGAGGCAATCTTTTAGGCCAAATATCCATAAATTTCTCCCACACATGATAAGTGATGGATTAATAAAGTTATTTTAGGTGTATATAGGTAATTATAGTTTTTATATGGTCATTCAAGGGCATTTGAATTCATTAGAAGTATTTATATCTCTATCAAGCTCTTAGAAGGGTTTATAGAGGGTTTAAAGAGGCCAATCATCTTAACAATGATTCATAAAGATGAGGGCCTCAATTCTTGATACAGTGCCACAAGATTATATTAAATATGTTTCCCCATCCATGTATAATATCCTTATGTCCCATGAAAATTCCCCTATAATATCTAATTAAAAAATTGAGGTATCTCGAGCTCTTCACAAGACGGCATGAGGGTTTTCGGGTGGTCTTAGCTTTTAAGCATTATTCATAAGTTATATTGTCTTGATAAACAAAAAAAAATCCTTGAATTTTAATTGGTATACCCACCCCCCCAAAACTCATCAAATATCCATTTGTGACCACGTATATTCTCCATGAAGTTTTGAGCCCAAAACAGTATCCTCTCAAGCTTGCAGGATTGTGTGTGAGACTGATAAAGAGGTTTACTTAGACCAAAACCTTCAAAGTGAATTTTATTTAATATAAAAAATTTAAATAGGTTTTAAAAATTATATTATATTGTTTTAAAATATATAATATGCATTTACCCTATAAAAGGTTTAGTAACCTAATTTTCATCTTTTGAGGGTTTATGGGCAATTAGGCTAGTCTAACCCTAATGGCCTTGTTTGAAGTTTATATTAATTATTACAAGGATATAATAATTTTTAAAACACATGATATTACTCTTGATTCATTTAATAATAATTTTAAACCAATTATCAATGCAAAATTGCATATTGTCCTTACACTTTTGAAGACAAATCTGAAGACTCTCCATTAGGCCTATAAGTACACAGTCAATATCATAGTTCTCAATGATATATAATATATTTATAAACCTTTATCATGGATCCCACATAAAAATATGGTCCTAAAAATTCATCATTAAATTCAATGTATATTACATTTTCTTGGAAATGGAGACCTACAAGTCTGGAGACTTACAGGTCTGCATTTTTATCATCTAGGCTATTCATATCATGTCTCTTTAGACCCGTTGACAATGGGAATGGAATTAATCACGTTATATAACCTTATTAATCCCTTTTATGGTCTTAAATTTATTATTTATAGCCTCACAAACATTTCACATGTGTCCTTTCCCCCAACTCTACCTTCTTATAGACTTGTAGCTTCTTTTAGATCTCATGTTCCACTATGCCTTGAGAGTACTTCTCTTGCATAGTTTTTCTCCTTTTGATTTGATTTATTGACCCTAAATGGACACTATCATATACTTATAATATATTCACACTTAATTTAATCTTTATATCTCATATCCATGTAGGGACATATTGCATTTTCATGGATATTGAAGACCTACAGATCTGCAGACCTGTATGTCTACATTTTCATCATTCTAAGCTCTTAATGAAGCATTTTTTTATCATATTGGCACTAAAAACATATTTAAATATTTAAAAACAATAATAATTATTTTTATTCATTCATACCTCACTATTAATATAATTATTTATCTCTCTCATATTAGATTTAACACAAGGCTTGTCCTTTACTGGCACATTTTTTGCATATAGGCATACAACCATGGAATGCTTCATATGGGGTATATAATTTTTAATTTTTGAACTTTTAATGTGATTTAAACCTCTTTATGGATTAATATAACATTTATATATGGTTTTAAACATATTTTAGTTACCCCAATGGTCTTCCTCTAGGTTATTTCCATACAAAACATAGAATTATGCTTGATTGCCTACTTGGTGTTCACAACACCCTATTTTTCCATTGGTGGTTTGAAAAATTGGTATTATAGCTGATGGATAATTTTTATATGATTAATGGGATGTAAATATGCTTTAAATTTCCCATTCATGCCTTCATTATACACTTTTAGGTGCAAAGTGTTAACCTACATGTTTGTAGACTTGTAGGTTAACAAAATTTTATCTTGGCCTAGCTTTCAGAGCATGTTTCAATATTTATATATGTCCATATGATATGAAATGACCTAAATAGTTTATTTAGACTTATTTAATTTATATAAATTCTTATCTTGAAGTATGATATTCATCTCAAAGATCAAACACTTCTTCTTCATGTTATATTTCTAAAAAACCACCAAAAACCCTAACTATTATAGTAACAAGCACCTCAAACTCTTCAAATAACATTTACTATGATGTTTTAAGTTTTTTAAAGGTTGGTTTTATATTTTATAATCCTTTAATAACTATTCACAGGTCTACAAAACTATCTCAACTAATCAAGAGTCATCCAAAGCTTCGTATCCCTATAAAAAGGCTCAAAAATGTCTATTCTAGGCCAATTTTTGTATAATATGACCTTCACACGTGCTAATTGAGACTAAAAAAACATATTAAATGGTTTTATATACCTCATAAATCCTTTACCATTGCATTAATTCTTTCAAAACTCTTTAAAACACCATTTTAATGATAAAACTGAGTTAGTAGGGGTTTTGTAGAGTTTTAAACCACCCAGGGACCTTCTTAACATTTGTTTATAAAGGAGGAGCCATTAATATAAGAAATATGGACATATATTTTAAGGTTATGATGACCCATATCAAACCCTAATATAATTCCTTCTAACTCTCTCTCTCTCTCCTCTACATACTAAGTGAAAATCAATGACTATTTTGGGGTTGCCAAGGACCCGATAGGAGAGAAGAGGAGGTTTTCTACTTTTGTGAGACCTTTATCTCATAAAAACACCTAATTTGAGTTTTATTGAGATTTAAGAGTAAATTTAATCTCCTATAAATCAAATTCACCTAATAAAACTTACAACCATGCCTCAAAAGAGCCTTCATAGCATTGAAAATTGCCATATCTGTTTGACAACTTTCATGGAGTTATATTAATAGATTTTTCCATGCTTTTACAGATGTATGGAAACATCAAATAGATTCATCATTTTTTGTACCTACCATTTCTTTCACATATTCTTTAACATTATAAAATGCATAATGAAGTAGTTGAAATGGGTTATAATGTTATAAAAGAGAGTCTAACATCCTTTTAGGCACTTGTATAAACCAAAGGGAGTGTGGGGTGACTTGACATGTTTTAAATGATTTTATAAGGTCATATCAACCCTTAAAACCTTTTTAATTATTTGGATAAATCATGATAAGGCTAAACAAGCACAAACCAACATAAGACCATTACCTTAATTTTGTCAAAAATACCTTAAACTTTGCTAAACATGACTTATAAGGAGATTTGAAAGGTAGTTAATCAAGGTCAAAACTTAATAGACCACATTTTATATGAACCTTATCTATGGTATCCAAAATTTGGCTAACATCTTTGGTGACCTCCTGGGATGCTTGATTGTTAAGCATACTATACTAGTAGGCTAGTATATCCATTGGGCTATGGAGTCACTTGCCCTCAAATGGAGAAACAATACTAACTTGAACAAGATGAGAAACTAAAAAAACCTTATAGACACACAACACACAAAATAAAACACAACAAGATAAAATAATCCAACGCACTTGTGCTAACAAGCACTTGGGTAAAAAAAAACATAAGCAATCTACTACACACAACTAACCTCAACATATCTTCCTCTTCTAGGGTCAAATAGAAAGCACCTGAGATCACCATTATCCTATTAAATCATATTTCCATATGTTGAGTGAATTCTAATTAGGTATTTATCATGGAGTGAGAGATTTCAGCTATATTTTAAGATGTTGGCATACTCATGGTCTCCTTGAATAGAAACCAGACCTTATTTCTTCATTCCCTTATCCATCAATTGATTATGTGAGTCAAGAACAAATTCATACTTATCCTAAGATTTTTTTCTTGGCATAAACAATACTATCTTTGCATCATGAATAGGTTGCTCCTGATTGTCTATGGCCACTTGAAGAGAGTCATTATGTCTTGGAACTTCTTCAAGTTATTCAAACTCCTCTATGAGCTCTAAAACCTTTTCCCACATTTCATCATGGTCTTCTTGAGGCATACTTTGATTAGTGTCTTATTTTTATTCCATATTGTCAAGATCATTATCTAGTATTTTTTCCACAATTGTAATCTCATGTTCATTAGCAAGCTTTTCTTGGCAACAAGGAGTGAGTTTCTGATCTTCAATGAATCTAGGAATGTCAAAACCAAAACATACCTCTTCTTGGATTTTTGAAACTTATTTAAGGTTGTCTATTTATTCTGTAACTACTAAAAATTGGTCAAATTCCCCCCCTTCATACTCTTTAGGACTATCATTCTGAAGGAGAGTGATTGCCATGTCATCAAATAAATCTCCAAGATCACCTTCTTCTTGGCTAACTAGTATGTCTTCCTCTTGAATCTCACCTTGATCTTCAATGTGTTATTGAACATAGAGATTTGGATTACCTTTTTGAACACTTTCTTGACTAGGAAGAATTAGATTTGCCTCATCAAGAGGCTGATCCTTCTCTTACTCCAAGGCTAAAACTAAGTTTTTTTATTTGTTATGTCTGTAAACAATGATATCTTTTTAATTTTTTATCAAAGTAATTTTATCTTCACCAAGTGAGACATATTGAGAGGCATCTAGTTGCATCTTATTTGCAATTACCATATTACCACAACCTCAAGGGTAATAAAAATTGAAATTAAATTAATCAAGGGAGGTGAAGCACCAAATTAACAACCTCAACTTGACTATCATGCACTAAGAACATGAATTAGGCCTAAATTTGATCACAATACTGAACAAGGACCTTCAGGCATGAGTGTTTCAATATGGAGTTCATAGATGATGTATTGAATGAGAGAGTTAATCAAGAGGTCTAAAAAAGACATTGATGACCGAAGACCACTTCTAAATTATGAAAATATACCTCAAACTCACTATGTGACTTGCAATAAGATAATCTATTTGCAAAGAGGTAGGAGAGGATAAATGAGAGAGAGTGAAAACACTACTACTAGCATTCATCAACAGTCATACAAGTACACTAGTTATAAGCATATGAGAAGGTAAGAATTAGATTTAATCAACATTTAAAGGCATAGTACAAGTGTTTAATTGAGTAGGGATTTGTCATACTCAGCCAAAGGATGCATTATAATCCATTCAAGGTAGCATATATAGAAGAAAGTGAGAGAGAAAGAGAGAGACAGAGGTGTAGGAGTTTCTCCAATGACAAGTGTCACTTCATCCAAGTTAGTTATAGTTCAAAGGGAGAGTCTAATATCAATTTTATAAATTTCCTTGACATGTGTTGGTTGTTTGATGATGGGATTATAGAGGAAAGGCATAGAAGAGACTCTTCAACTCCATAGATGACTCAACAACCTTATTTAAAATTACCCATTCTTAGCCTAAAAGGATTTACAAGCCCATATTTGACATTTGGCATTCTTGATCAAGTTTTTTGGATCTATCTAATTCCATTATAGGATAATTCCATGTCCTTTCCATATTAGGAGAGAATGATAATTGATTTTTAACATTGTTCATATTGCTAAGAACTTGTAATTCAATCCTCTTGATGTAAGACTTATCATCTTTCTTCTCTAAGGCCTAGCTAGAAACTTGTAAACTATAACATCACCATGAAGACCTATAAATTGAATTTTAAAGTTCCAAAATATCTATGTCTTTTCTCAAAAATACTCTAAAAATTGTTAGGAAGTCCTACATGTTTTAAAACCCTACAAACTAGCTCTAAGAAGCAATATATTAGGCCAAATATCCATACATTTCTCCCACACAAGCCAAGTGATGGCTCAATTAGGTCTTCTTAGGTGTACAAAGGTCATTCCAATATTTATATGGTAATTCAAAGGAATTTTAAATCATCATAAGGATTTATATCTCCATGGAGATCTTAGAAGGGTTTAGAGAGGGTTTAAAGTAGCCAATCATCTTAATGATGATTCATAAAGATGAGGGCCTCAATCCCTGAACCAATACAATAATTTTCTAGTATAGATGGGTCCCCTTCCATGTATAATATCTTCATGTCCCATGCAAATTATCCTACAATATCCAAGTAAAAAAATAAGCTCTATCAAGCTCTTCACAAGGTGGCATGAGGGTTTTAGGGTTGTCTCAACTCTTAAGCATTATTCATAAGGTATAGTGTCTTGATCAACAAACCAATGACATGCATAAAAATTGGTAGAACCCCCCAACTCCTATAATATACATTTTTCACCACACATATTCTCCTTGAAGTTTTGAGCCCAAAAACAATAGCCTCTTGGGCTTATAGGACTGTGTGTGAGACTAAGATAGAGACTTTCTACATTTTTATCATCTAGGCCATTAATATCATGTCTCTTCAGACCTGTTGACAAGGGGAACAGACTTCATCACATTATAAAACCTTATTCATTCCTTTTATGGGATTAAATTATTCATTTATACCCTCATCAACATCACACATGTGACCTTTTCCCCAACTCTACCCTCTTACATACCTATAGCTTCTTTTAGATCTCATGTTCCACTAGGCATTGAGAGTAATTTTCTTACATAGTTATTATCCTTATGATTTTCCTTATATACATTGAACTTGTTATAGGTATAATCATTGAGAGGGGGGTGAATTAGTGATGCAAGATAATCCAATTCAATTTCCAACTCTTAAAGATTCAAAACACATCAACCTGATCAAGCAATATAAACATGAAAGCAAAAACATCCAAAGCATACGCATGAACACATCATATATGTGGGAAAACCTTTTGGGGGATAAAACCCACTGAACCCTAAAATATGGACTACATTCTTATAAAACAAGATCCAACATTTGACCAGCACCAACTGATCAAGGAACACCCATCCCTTAATTAGTGAGACACCCATCCCACAAGGAGGAACCAACACCATAGGAAACCAAGCACTAACCTTGATAACTTGATATAATCTTCACCACTTATTTTATGTCTTATACACTTGATGATGGACGTATCTTTTCTATTTCCCCTTTACACTCCCACAAACTTGCACACATAATCAATGCATCCAAAACACCCTAAAATAACTCTATCATAACATCAAAAAAATGACCTTTAAGTAATGAAAAAAATCCTCAACCTTCTCTACTCATCAATCCATCCACTAAGCATACTCATTCAATTAGCCTATAGGGCTTACTCACTCAATCTACCTCTTTTAGGC
Organism: Torreya grandis; assembly: GCA_037957365.1. Lineage (NCBI taxonomy): Eukaryota > Viridiplantae > Streptophyta > Pinopsida > Cupressales > Taxaceae > Torreya > Torreya grandis. The sequence continues at coordinate 1,946,616 of JARHVA010001414.1, read as the reverse complement.
TCATTAGGTCCAATGACCTATGTGTTCACCTTGATTAGACAAGAATGACTGATCCTCTTCACTCTTTATTGGTCCTCAATGATTTTTACCTTCTCTTTCAAAGTTTTTCACCTTATTTTGGCTCCACATATACACAACTAACACAATTAGTCCAATTAGACCTTCTACTTATACCACTCTCTTCCTTTAACCCATATTGGTCAGCTAACATGCTTTAACCATAATTTTTATACCTTTTAAATATGTCCTCATACATGTTACAAGGAATAGCCACACACTTAGGTCATCCAATATCTCATTAGCCCCAAACCACCATTAGGTTTTGGTGAGACCTAAAATAATTAGGCCTTCATACTCACACGTTATATGTGAGACTATTTGGACCACTTTCATTCATTACCAATGCTTAGAACACATAAAACCTATTTCCAATATCCCCTTGTGTACTCTTATATGGCTCCATGCCACCTGGAACACCAAATCAACACTTGAACCTACCAATTAGGTCTCCTCACTCTTTAGGCTTTCATACACAGAAAACATAGTCTCAAACTTTTGAAGAAACTACTCAAATAATTCACATATTCATATGATTATATCACATTTTTAACCCTTAATTACCTATAAAATTCCTTTATGTGCTTTATATACTTCAATACATGATCTAATCACTCAAAACAACTCTCTCAAAATGACCACTCAGATTGGTCATATATAGTCAAAATATAGTCAAGCTATTTTGACTCTCCATATCTAATTAGGGGCATATCATGAAAAAAAATGACTTATTATAAGCCTTTTATACTTATATAACATATCCATACTCATTTTCTTCTTCAATTTTGCTCAGAACACCTTCAACTCACTCCTGCAAGATGGTCATTCAATTTGTTAGTGCATTCAACACAGTCAACTTCTAATCCTTTGTTCACACTAAATATGGATTTTTAAAACCTAAAAAATCCACATTTATAGTATTAATTTATTATAAAACACTCTCTAATAATTATTTCATCTTGAAACATCAAAATACTCTCAAGAACAACTCAATTATCCTTCTTGGGTCACTTGCAAAACATGGTCAAACCTACAGTCAACTTTGAAGCTAAATATATTTTATTTTAGGAACATTAAAACATTATAACCAATTATTTTTTATTCATACCAAATTCCTTTACAAATTTTATTTTTACTTCATCATCAAATTATGCATATATCAAAATTTATGGCTCAAACACTACAGACTAGTTTTTCCTTTGTTAATTTGAATATTCAAATTCCAATAAGCACTATTCAAACACTAAACATCAGACACTTTGTCATCATCTCATGATCCCTATAAAAATTTTAAAAATATGCACCATATATTTCCTAATAATTCTCTTAAATTTAACCTTTAATTCTCACCATCAATCTTCAACACAGGCATCTATGATTAAGCCACTCGGTAGCCCTGTGTGCCTTCTACGCACCCTATAGTCAGTTTTCAATGAACTTACACCACTTGGAATCCCCACGTGCCTTTTTATTAGTTTTTTGAAATTTTTAATTTATATGTATCATTTTATCATTACTAACAAGATCATAGACTCCATTTAATATTTGTCTAATAGGTTTCACACTCATCGTTAGATTTGTTGCTCAAACTCTGTGATTGTGACACATGTCACTAGCGCATTCATTATTTAACATATTGAATTCATTCACACCATTAGATAAAAATATTGATGATTAATTCTCACCATTATATCTATCTTGACTAGTTGACCTAGATTTCAATGCAGTTAAACTTGATAGTCTCTGGCACATCACAATCTGCAAGAGCAATTTTGAAGGTTTATAACTAGAGCTAGAAAACACTTCAAGAGTCTTAATCTTTAGGGTGCCTTATAATAACTACATATAACATATCCATGAAAAAAATTTACCAATTTTTACTTTTTTATTACCTACACAAAATTCACAAACTTGCTGGATCACTCATATCTTCATGATGCACAGTAATGGTCTAGCTTATCTTAAGTTAGAAGATGCATGTTTGTCTTTCCAAAAGATCAAATGACACACCATAACATTACCAAGACATATATGGATGCCTCAAAACCTCTTCTTTATCCTTACTTATCTACACATATGCCATATACTCTCCAACATATCAATCTGATCACTTTGCTTATTTGTCAAGATGACTACTTGAACCTAGACCTTCATATGACTGCTCTGATGAATTCATTTCACTTACACAAGCACTCCAAGCACTCATAACACCCAATAGGGTATATTCAACATGTCCATACCTTTTATGAATTCCTTTCACTTTCACAATCACTCCAATCACTCATAACACCCCATAGGGTCTCTATAACATGTTTAAACTATCAATATCATCCATCAATTGCCTAAGTCAAATAATGAAGAACTATGTAAGAACACAATTTGTCATTGTCATTATAGCATACATGACACCTCATAAACATCCCTGGTCACCTTGGAGACATCATTGATAAACCTCCAACAATCGGCCCCTTTGTCATTGATGTTAAACACCAATACAAAGCTTATTCTCAGAATTTATCTCTCTTTAAGTACTTTCTCTTACTTTGACACAATGACAAAGTGGTCTCATATTCTGATCTTAAGGACCTAAAAATACTTCAATAACCAACAACAATAAAGAACCACCTCTAATATATCATACAAACTCCCCCTAACACTATGCATACCTCTTCTTACTTTGAGCTTCTCAAACATGCTCCATGACTACACTCTTCTTTGATCATACATAGCTTCTATGAAGATAAAACATACATGAACATCATAAACTACATGAAATTACCTTTATAACATTAAGAGGGACTCCCCCTAATTCACCTAAACTTAGGCACCCTTTTGACCACCTTGGTCTTTTGGAGAAAAAGACCATAAAATCCACATCTTCATACTAGCCTTGCTTAGAGGTCTTGTATCCCTACCTGGACCTTACAGAGCCATAATTATTTGTGTATGAACTTTCATGGATTGAAATTTAATATATATATCATTCTCATATGCCCCCTCATGCATGCCAAAAATCAACACTCATCTATTTCCTTGCAACATACTTCCTTCACAAACCTACTAGCCAATTAGCCCTCCATCTACACAAATCCTCCTCCATGGAACCAACCATGCACTTAAATAATACTATGAAAGAATTATTGAGCACCCATTTGTCCATTTCAATTGATTAAGTAGCCCCAAATCTCAAATCATTATGCAAACCATTTTTCAACAAGAGCAAAAACACTAAGTTTATAAGAGAAACTTGGTCAACACACCACATTCTAGTCAACACACCATCTTCCAGTCAACAACCACCTCTAAAAAATTTCTCACACCTAGATTCCATCAATACACACTTCTGGACCAAATTTTTAGTTTAGACTCCTTTGGTAACCCATACTTATTATACCATAGTTTTTGACGTGCATACCCTTAAGCATAAACTAGGAAACCTAAGAGAAAACAAAATTCTTCAATTACACACAAAATACCTTAAGAACTTGAAATAATATGGAACACACTTTAATGAGTTCAACACACCTTTCTATCCCATTAATACACCTTGACAACTTGCTATTCTTCAAATGACACCTAAAAATCTCCATACCCAACCTGCAGACCTTGCACATACAGTAGTCAACATACCAAAACACTAGAAACTAATCATTAAAACATTTTGACACCACCAATCCACCTCATCCTCTTTGACAAACCAAATCAACTGATCTCAACTCTCTTTTGTCTTTTAGGACCCAAAAATCATCAAATTGGCAAGATTGACACTCACTAGGTAGTGAGCACCAATAAAAATAGTTAAACTCAATAAATGACCATAACTAAATATTTTGACCAAAAAAATACATGAAACCTCATGTATTACACTTCTTTTAATCTTATTCACACTCCATAAAAACCTTGCCTTCATTATTCAACATTTGACCAACTAATCCATCCATCAAAACTTTACAAGAACTCACCTTTAGGACCAAAGTCCCTAAATACTCCTAAAACATATAATTCACCACAACATCTGAATAAAGCTTATGAAATTTTTACTCCCTCTTAACTAAGCACATCTTATCATGACCTTTCTCATCTTGCAATATTAGCCAAAACTCAACCAGTATCCACTATGCTTCCTTTTGTTGACAAGTGTCTCCTTGAAGCCTAGAGAGAGACACCCTTTTTGACATAGTGAGACTAAAAATCCAAAAACTCACTAAACTCCCATATCTCCATAATCTAATTTGAATTTAAGTCCTAGCTCATCATCAAATTAACTTTGAATGGATCCTTGACTTCATTCTTTACTTCAGACTTGTCAACAAATGCAAACAACAAAAACTCTTGACTTTCCTTTATGTTTATCATGGAAAATAAACCATCTTTGGTCTCAGTTCGATCACTCCTAAAAAACATAGGACTCCATATCCATGTATGATCTCTTCCTTGCACACTAGGAGATCCATAAACCTTGTTTTACTTTGAGAACTCATTCAGTCCATTTTTACAATATCTAGTAATGTGACTAACTTTATGACATCTAAAACAAACATCTTTGATACCTTTTATTTGAATATGGTAGTGATCTCCCTTTGACTTATTACTTCTTATTACACATTACTTTGTCCTATGACCAATAAGATGACAAATAAAACAATAGCCCATAAAATATTTTGCATGCCTTGAAACATTTGGTTGTCTGATTGGTTTCTTCATTTTACCTTTGACCTGATCTAAATTGTTATCTTTCATGCTACCATCTTTTTTAACTTGTTCTAATTTATTTTGTTCTTGTTCAAGATTTTCTATTTGATTATGACCTTTTCATTCTTATCCTTCATAGAAACAAGATTATTCTTTAATAGAGCACATTCATCTTCTTTAGATCTCATGCTTGAACTTGTAGCCTCTAACTAAATTATGAGATCTTTGATGGTCTCCTTATCCTCTTTAGCTTATTTATCCATGTCATCATTGAATCTACATGTTTTTTCTTCCTAAGACTTGATCAATTCTTGATTCTCCTTTTCCTCTCTCATGGACTTGCTTGACAAAATCCCTTTAAGAGACTTGACTTGTGCTTCAAGACCTTTGATCATATTCTTCATTTTATAATTCCTCTTCTTTTGCTCCTTCAGTTCACCAAGTTCACCCATGAGCTAAGCTTCTAAATCAGATTATTCTTGCTCATTATCATATAATTCTTCTTATTCACTACCTTTATGGCAAACTGCTTCATTAAACATGATGATCTTTTCACCCATATTATACCTTGGATCACCTTTAAGTGGTTAAACTTGCATAGAAGGTACTACTCTTATACCAATTATTAGAGGTACAATCATTAAGAGGGGGGTGAATTAGTGATGCAAGATAATCCAATTCAATTTCTAACTCTTAAAGATCTAGCATACATCAACTTGACCAAGCAACATAAACATGAAATCACATACATCCAAAGTATACACATGAATACATCATATATATGGGAAACCCTCTTGGGGATAAAACCCAATGAACCCTACAAGATGGACTACAATCTTATAAAACAAGATCCAACATTTAGACCAGCACTAACTTATCAAGGAACACCCATCCTTTAATTAGTGAGACACCCATCCCACAAGGAGGAACCAACCCCCTAGGCAATCAAGAACCAACCCAAATACCTTGATCTGATATTCACTACTAATCTAATGTCTTCTACACCTGATGATGGACTTCTCTTACATTCTTTCCCCTTTACACTCTTGTAAACTTTCATACACAATCAATGCATCTAAAACACCCTTTTGGATCACTCTTCACTTTTTAGCGCATACACAACCATAAAACCTAAAAAGACTCTATCAAAACATTATAAATATGACCTATAGGTCATTCACACAATCCTCAACCTGGTCTTCTCTTCAATCCATCCACTAAGTATACTCACTCAATCAGCCTCTAGGGATTACTCGCTCAATTTGCCTCTTCTAGGCTCATTATGTCCAATGACTTATGTGTTTACATTCATCACCTTGATTATAAAATCATGATTGATCCTCTTCCCTCTCTATTAGTCCTTAATAACTTATACCTTCTCTTTCAAATGTTTTCTACCTTCGCTTGGCTCTACACACACACAACTAGTATAATTAGTCTAATTAGACCTTGTACTTATACCACTCTCTTCCTTTAACCCATCTTGGTTGGCCAACATGATTTAACCATAATTTTTATACCTTTGAAATAGGTCCTCATACATGTTACATGTAATAACCACACACTCCTTAGGTCGTCCAATATCTCATTAGCCCCAAACCACCATTAGGTCTTGGTGAGACCTAAAACAGTTAGGCCTTCATACTCACACGTTACATGTGAGAGTACTTGGACCACATTCATCATTTACCAATGATTTTAAAACTTATAAAAAATTTACAATATCCCCTTTCTTACTCTCATATTTTTCCATTCCACCTAAAGCACCAACTCAACAATTGAACCTACCAATTAGGTCTCTCACTCTTTAGGCTTTCATACACAGAAAACACAGTCTCAAACTTTTGAATAAACTTCTAAAATATTTCACATATCCATATCATTATATCACATATATTAACCTTTTATGACCTATTCAATTACATCATGTTCTTTATATACTTCAACACATTCTCTAAACACTCAAAACAACTCTCTCAAAATGACCACTCAGACTGGTCATATATAGTCAAGCTATTTTGACTCTCCATATTTGATCAAGGGCATATAATGAAAAAAATAATTTTTATAATACTTTAAGACTTATAAAACATCTCCATACTTATTTTCTTCTTTAATTCTACTCATAACACCTTCAACTCACTCCTACAACATGGTCTCTTAGTCTGCCATTGCATTCAACAAACATAGTCAAATTCTAAGCCTTTGTTCACACTAAATATCAATTGGTTAAACCTAAAAATCTAAAAATATAGTATTAATTGATTTTAAAACACTTTCCAATATTTATTTCATCTTTAAACATCAAAATACTATCAATAACAACTTAATTATCCTTCTCAGGTCACTTGTAGAACATGGTCAAACCTATAGTCAACTTTGAACCTAAATATATTTGACTATACAAACATTCAAACCTTATCAAAAAACTTATGGATTTATCTTTAATTCTTTTACAAATTTTATTTTTACTTCATCATCAAATTTTTCATACATCAAAAGTTATGGATCAAACACCACAGACTAGTTTTTCTTTTGTTAATTTGAATATTCAAATTCCAAGGGTCATTGTTCAAACACTAAACATCAAACACTTTATCATCATCTCATGCTCCATGGAAAATTTTAAAAAATAGGCACTATCTATTTCCTCATAATTCTCTTTAATTTAACCTTTAATTCTCATCATCGATCTTCGACACAGGCATCCATAATTAAGCCACTTGGTAGCCTCGTGTGCCTTTTGTACACCCTACATTCAGTCTCTAATGAACTTCCACCACTTGGTAGCCCCACATGCCTTCTAAGCACTATAGTAATATTTTGGATTGATATGAACTATTATATAATTATTTATAATATCATGTGCTCTATTGGATCTTTGTTTGATAGGTTTCATGCTCGTTGTTAGATCTACTACTCAAACTCTATGATTGTGACACATGTCACTAGCGCATTCATTCTTTGACATATTAACTTCATGCACACCATTGGATCATAATCAGGATGATGAACACTCACCATTATATCTATCTTGACTAGTTGACCCTATATTTTAATGCAATTAAACTTGATGGTCTCTGGCACATCATAGTCTGCAAGAGCAACTTTGAAGGTTTATAACTAGAGCTAGAAAACACTTCAAGTGTCCAAATATTTAGGGTACCTTATTAGAAATATAGATAAAATCTCCATGAAAAAATTTGACTAATGTTTAATTTTTATTTACCTACACAAAATTCACAAACTTTTTGGATCACTCATATCTTCATGATGTATAGTGATGGTCTAGCTTCTCTTAAGCTAGAAGATGCATGTTTCTCTTTCTAAAATATCAAATGACAAACCAAAACTTTACCAAGACATATATGGATGCCTCAAAACCTATTATTTTTCCTTATTGATCTAGACATAATCCATATACTATACAAGTTATCAATCTGATCTCTTTATCTTATCTATCAATATGACTACTTGAACCTAGACCTTCATATGACCACTCTGATGAATTCCTTTCACTTCCACAAGCACTCATAACACCCCATAATATCTCTACAACATGTCCATAATATCAATATCATCCATCACTTATCTATCCAAGTAAAACACTAAAGAACTATGCAAGAACACTGAAGCACACTTTGTCATTGTCATTCTAGCATACATGACACCTCATCAACATCCTTGGTCACTTTGGATACATAATTGATAAACCTATAATTTAATGGACCCTCTCAAATCCTTCTCATAGCTTCACACTTCATTTGATCTTTATATCTCATATATATGTAGGAACATATTGCATTTTCTTGGAAATGAAGACCTACAAGTCTGTAGACATGTAGGTTTACATTTTCATCATTTGAAACTCTCAATGAAGAAATATTTGATCATCATAGAATTAAAAACATATTTCACTATTTCATAATGTTCCTCATTATGTTTATTCCTTAATTCCTCACTACAAATTCAAGGATTAGTCTCTCTCATCTCAAATTCAACACAAGGCCTATTCTTCACTAGCTCATTTTATGCATATAGGCATACAATCATAGAATGTTTTATATGAGGTATAGGAGTTTTCAATTTGGGACTTTATAGATGCTCAAAACCTCTTGATGTATTCATATAAAATTTAAATATGGTGGTAAACATATTTTATTTACCCTAATGGTCTTCCTCTAGGTTATTTCCATGCAAAACATAGAATTACGCTTGATTGCCTACTTGGTGTTCTCAACACCCTATTTATCCATTGGTGGTTTAATAAATTGGTATTATAACTGATGTATAATTTTTAATAGTAGTGATTGGACACAAATATTATTTTAATGTCCCATTCATACCTTCATTATGCACTTTTAGGTGCAAAGTGTTGACCTATATGTCAGTAGACTTGTAGGTTAACAAAATCTTATATTGGCTTAGCTTTGAGAGCATGCTTCAATATTTATATATGTACATATACTAGGGAAGGAATTAAGAGGATATTGATACTTATTTAATTCATATTAAGGTTAATCTTGAAGTATGATATTCATCTCAAAGATCAAACACTTTTTCTTCAAGTTGTATTTCAAAAAAAACACCAAAAACCCTGACTGTTACAATAGCAAACACCTCAAACTCTTAAAATAACCTTGAAAATGATTTTTTTTATTTTTTTAAAGGTTTTTTTGGTCTTTTATCATCCTTTACTAACTCTACATAGTCTAAAAAACTATCTTAACTAATCAAGAGTCCTTCAAAGCTTCTTATCCCTATAAAAAGGCTCAAAATTGTCTATTTTAAGCTAATTTTTATACAATATGCCCTTTACACGTGTAAATTGAGACTTAAAAAACATATTAAATGTTTTTATAGACCTCATAAATCCTTTCCCATTGCATTCATGCTTTCAACACTCTTTAAAATGCCATTTTAAAGAGAAAACTAAGCTAGTAGGGGTTTTGTAGGGTTTTAGACCACCCTACCTTCTTAATGTTTGTTCATAAAGGAGGATACATTAATATGATAAATATGGCCATGTATTTTAATTAATTGAGGACCCCTATCAACCCTAAATGTCATTCCTTCCAACTCCCTCTCTCCTCTACATACCAAGTGAAAATCATTGATTATTTAGGGGCTGCCAAGGACCCAATAGGAGAGAAGAGGAGGTTTTCTACTTTTTTGAGACCTTTATCTAATCATAACACCTTATTTGTGTTTGAGAGAGATATAGGAGACCATGTAAGTTCATGGATATCAACTTGACCCTAGAAAATTTGTAACCATGCCTCAAAAGAGACCTTCATAGCACTAAAAATTGTCATATCTGCTTGGAAACCTTAATGGAGTTGTATTAATGGATATTTCCATGATTATACTAATATATGTAAATTTCTAAGATCTTCATCATGTTTTTTACCTACCATTTCTTTCACATATTCTTTCTTGAACATTTCAAAATGCATAATGGATCTGTTAAAATGGGTTATAATGTTAAAAAAGAGAGTCTAACATCCTTTTAGGCACATGTACAAACCAAATGGAGTGTGGGGTGACTTGACATGTTTTAAATGACTCAAAAATGTCTTATCAACCCTTTACACCTTTGAAATTAGTTGGATGAATCATGATAAGGCTAGACAAGCACAAACCAACATAAGACCATTACCTAAATTTTGTCAAAAATACCTTAAACTTAATTAAACATTATAAGGAGATTTGAAAGGTATTAAATCAATGTCAAAACTTGATAGACCAAGTTTTTTATGAACCTAATATATGGTATCCAAAATTTGGCTAACAGATACCACATGGTGTTGAATGTTTTGCTTTTTAGAAAGCACATTAGGTGACATCTCATGGTATTTCAAAGGTTGAATAGGTAAATGGTATGTAATTTTTCATTATGCACAAACTTAAGGAAATGATGTAATGTCAATGGTATTCTTATAATTTTATCTAGCCATGGGAATCCAAGTAGTAGATTATATGCAATACTTCAGCATTATGCATAATCATACTAATAGGGTCTAAAGACCTATGATGATTGGTAATTTAATACCGTGGAGGGGTATCCATGTAATATTGTCATTAATATTAAGTATCATAGTTTTTCCTAGTAAATATCATTGAGTGTAGTTTAAATTAGCTATAAATGGCATCGTAATTATATTTTGACTTGAACTATTGACTAACATAATATTATGTGTAATCAAAGGATGTGAATCAACAAATCCATGTATATAGAGAGGACCATTATTAAAATCATCATGTGTAACCTTGTGGTCATGGAATGTAATATATGTTGTTTTATTTTGAAAGCATGTAACCATAACTATAATGTTATTGATGATGTAGTCATTGGAAATTGTTGGTTCATGTATAGATGTAGTCATATGAAAATTGCCTTGTTTTTAATTATCATGATTTTTTAAAGGCTTATTGAATATTTTCAAGAATTTATTAGTTATTTCCAAATAATAATTCAATGTAATATTATGTCCATCAAGTTTAATAGTGTTATTATCTATTGAATTTTTTATCTTATCTCTTAGTTTATAGCATCAATTAGTAGAATGTTCAGAATCTCAATGGTAGTCATAATATTGACTAGCATCATATAATTTATGCATTTATTTATAAGTTTCTAATTGATAAGGCATAGGTAGAGAAATAAAACTACACTCAAATGAGTGTTTATGTACTTTATGAGGAGGTTTAGGTAATCTTATCAATTTTTGAAGATTAATAGAAGGTAGAAGCACAAGACTATTTGGTGGTTGTGAAACTCCATTTATGGTTTGGCCTCATTATTAGTTTGAAAATTTGGAGTATAATTAGTCTTAAATTTCAATGTTAATTTTCCATGATATTTTGAGGTAGTAGGGGTAGAAAAGTTAGATGTATACTTGAGTATATTGTCTTCTAAAAGTTTGATCTCAAAGTTACGAACCATATGGAAAAGATCATCAAGAGATTGGTAATTTTAGAACATAAATTTATATTTTTGTAGTTGAACTAAATTATTATATCAAATAATTTTTATCCCACTATAGTGTATTTTATTATACATCTTGACAGGCATAATCTTGAATCTAAGTATATAATCAATAATAGTCTCACTAGGTCCTTATTTGAGTTGATAATTTGATAAAATGTAACCTTTTAACTAATTCATATAGAAACTTGAGCTAATATTATGTTGGTGAAATCATTAAATAAATGCATGAAGTCTATAGGAAAATTGTATAACTAATCCAATGCATAGTCCTTGAGACTTTAAAGAAATATCTTAGTCATCATGAGCAAAATCAAAGCATGAAGTAAATTATGCATGAATGTGATACAAGGGATCACCTTGTCAATGAATAAATTAAATTTAGGCATTGATAAAATGTTTGGAAAAGGATGATTACAGACCTCATGAGATAATGTGTTGTGTAATATGTCTTGATAGGTAACCACATGACTAAATCTTTGAGATCCTTAAAATAGGTGGGTGCTTTATAATTAAATGGTTTAAATTTGTTATTAGATTAATATATCTTGAGATGTTATAGCATGTGTATGAGCTATTGTAGGATTATCATTGGTAGGAATAGAGGCTTGATTTATAGGTTGAATATAACCAAGACCATACATATATATATATATATATAACATTAAAATCAAGTTGTGATGATACATTAATCTATGGATTAGAAGTAGGAGGCACGAAATAAGTACTAAGTTGTATAGGAATGGGTGGAATAACTTAATTAGGAATGACATCAGGTGTAAGCATATAAATATTATTAGGAGCACTAGGATCACCATCTCACCACCCAATATAGATAAATAGCCTCTAATAGATGGATTATAAAGATTCAATGTAACATTAGCAACATTTTCAAATGTAGGATTGTTATCCCTAGTTCTCTTTTGTAGTTATTTTAAATTAAGCAATATAAGTTCTAAGCATGTAAGATTATTTTGAATAATATTTAAATTTTACAATTCCAGTGAATCCATTAGGATCAACATCATTAAAAACATTTACATCAGAATAAGCATTATCTACATAATTACCATCAAAAAAATTATTTACAATGTAGCCACTAACATTTAAATCATTCGTAGGATTTGTATTAACAAAGGATAAATAGTAGTAGAAGGACCATCACTAGAAGTGGCCATTTTGGAATTCAGAGATGTACAAATAGGAAATAAAGGAAGTTGAAGCAAATCACAACACCACTTAATGTATAACTTTGCCTAATAGCGTGTGTAGAACTAGGTTTCTTGGTTGGAATAAGACATATACATGATCAACATGAAATAAAATAGGGTTAATGATTGAGCAATGTACTAAGAAACACAAGAGGAAAATCCAAAAAATAATATTAAAAGTGTAAAAATTAGATCCAAAGGCGATGAGGGTTGTGAAACCTTAGTGTAGATTTTACAAGAACAAAGAGACGCACTAATTTCTTAGAATTAGATGTAAATATGAGGAGCAAAAAATGAAAGGTGTATAGAAAGACTAAGATGTGGCCAAAGGAAAAATCAGAAATCAATCACCAAAATCAGACCCTAAAGGGATAAATCTAATGAAACCATATGGGTTAAGGTGTTGAAGAGTGGAGGGGTTCACCAAAATGCTTTACCTATTTTTGTTTTAGGGGATAAATAGCATGCACACAAGTAATTATAACTATGGCACAATATATATCTATGATATAATAGTAAACCACAACAATTAGATCTAAATCAAGCATAAAATATAACGAATGATTAAACAAGAAATGAGAAATGATGAAAAGATAGAGAGATGAAGAACAACACACCTAGGCATAATTATGTAATTCTAGAACTAGATTTAGCTTCTTTAGATAATTGTAATACATTATGTAAATTATAGACTACTAGCTATTTTGGGATAGAATTGGTAGGATGTCGATTACATATCGAATAGAATTAATTAGCTTCCTATTATGTGTTCATGTTGTTTTAATTTATGTTCCCTATAATTGATTTTATACTCTGATCAATTTTTGAATCTATAATTTTTTAGGCAGGTGTATAGACTGATGGTGATTAAGGTTATGCAATAAATGTGTAAAATTTATGGAAAAAAATCAATTAAATGCTTTTATGTTTCTCCTTATCCTAACCCTAAAATGTAGTAATAAAATAAGTCTATTCAAGTTAACTGACTTGGTTTACCCATTGGGGAGTTACAACTACATATCATACATGCTTGGATTTATAGTCAATGTAGTTCTTTGTGTGTGTAAGTTAGATCCAAATCCAAGTGAGAGATAAGACTTCACCTCCTCTCATAGATAATTAAATGCTGGATTAATGTGCAGGCTCCTCAACAAGTGTAACAATAGATGTAATTGATGTGTGGCTCAATAACTTAGAAGGCTTCCCATATTCGATTGATACTTGATCTCTTTGTAAATAACTTAATATTTATTTGCATATATTGGTCTCTCTAGGACATGACGTGAAAAGGCAAACCATGGGATAGGATAAAAGTGAAATTCAAGGTACATGAAATTAGGCCAAGACATATGGACCCAAAATAACACAAGGGATAAAATTGACAGGTTGTTTATTCTAACTAGTATAAAATTGAAGGGTTTATTTAACCCATGAGGCAAAAAGGATCATAATGGAGAGAGACTAGTTATGGAATAGATGAATAGGATCTTAAAGTTAGTAATAGATAGTTTTGACATGAATATAAGGATATCTAGGTGTGTCAAGGCCAAATAGACTTCAGTGTGGGTATAAAGGTGTTTGAAAATAGCCAAATGTACACAGTGGACTAGGTGTGCTAAAGCATGACAAAGATGTTAGGGAAATAAATCTGTATCAAAATTACATGTCTAAAATGAACAAGCATACATAAAACACTTTATACATTTTAATTATGCCAAGCACATAGATGACACATTAGACATCAAAGTGAAATCAAGCATAGAGTAAACTTATAAGGCACACTAAACATGTTGAAAACACACCAAACACTTTGCAAACACATAAAGTAATGAAGATTATAAATCATAATATAATCAAGTCACCCATGTGACCAGGCATAAGGTAAACACTAAATATATGGATATAGAAAGCACAACAATCATATTAAAACATATGATATTATTAAGCATATACGAACACATCCATCAACTATGATACACTATAGAACATAAATCATAGACATAAAACGTAAAATTGTATGAAAGGCTAATATGCTAAAAATAATTAATGAAGATAAATCTACCAATAGAAGTAGATGATACCCCCATAATGACCAAAAAAATTCCCTCCATTGAACATGGGATGTGCCCCCAGTCTACTATGGATCCAAAATCATGTCCTTATACCATGTCTAACATAAATTCTTTATCTATCTTGATGGTGACATCAATAGCATTTATAAAAATAATAATGAAGTATAACCTCTTTTTATGGGAAGATAGTCCTAAAAATAAAGTGTGAACCCTATCATAGTCAAAATATATAATATGAATGTAATAATTTGATAAAATATAATGAATTCATCATAACATAAACATTACATGAATATATTTCACATAACAAACATTTATAACAATCACTAGACAAATAATGGAATTTATAAAAAACCACACATAACTTACTAAATTCAAAAGTAATACATTGAATCATATGAATAGATACTATTTGGTTTCTATCATAAGGAATTGGTTAATAAAGTTAGCTATTAGTACCAAGGGATCCATGATAATCATTACAATATAGATAATATATGGCACTATGATCATTCGAGGCATGTATAGGGTGTTGAGATACCCATGAATCTAGAACTAATAAATCATCATCAAAGTAATCATTCTTATTTTTTTCAATCAGTAAAGGAAGGGTTAAAGGGTCGTTCATTCATTATTTAATAATAAAATAAACCTTACATGATATTAGATTTACCACATAGAAAACACATTACAAAATCAAAAGCTTCCAAAAAGCTCACAAAAGATATCCCAATATTAAGATTTTTTAATAGCCTCTTTTAATGACATTTTTTTATAAGAACCTTTTAACAAAAAAAAATTACTTGCCCAAAGAGTTTCTTCTACAATAGAGCCCAAAAAGTAACATATGCTCCCTTTTGCAATAATTCTTCTACACCTTATGCAACTACTACATAAAATATTCCACATGTCCAAAATCTTTTGTAGTCATGTAGTTAAGATTTTCCAATGTAGTAACCTTCTTCACAGTGGATCTTAGAATCATGTGCCCAAAAGCCATTTTGAAGTAAATATATTCTTTATAATTGTTTAAGAACCCTTTGAATTTTCTAAGAAGGAAGGCCCACCCAAATTCCCAAATGTCCGTGATGGTAATATTAATAGAAGGAAAATACCCACAATAGAACTAGGTGTAGACACCTAAAATCAGACACTTCATTTCAATTTTAACTATCTTATTAATCCACTCTAACATTGTCCTTAATTATATAATCAATATTTTATTTACATTAACATATTTATTCCAATCATTATTCACCCCCCCAATCAATTAATTATTTCTTCCATGATCACATCATTTCCCATAAATTTCACATCACTTCATATTAGTGAATTAAACTCAATTAATTACCTAATCTTCCTCCAATGGAAAAATCCATGGAATTTGGAATATCCCTATTTTCATAAACCAACAAATCATATTTTCCTCACATTATCCCATAAATTGATTTTTAATTCATTTCTAATCCCCAAACAAACCTTTTTTCAATCAGACATGTTATAAGCCCATTCCTCATCAATTCCTCCTTTTACACACTACATCCCTCTTCTTACACACCCCACATCCCTCATTTATAATGAGGATGACTAATCCTTATCCATTTATCATCAATCTCATCTAATAGTCCACATCCATTCAGAAAAGCTATAAATAGAGAGTTTCCCATCCATTCTTAGTAATTCTTGATAACACATCAAACTATAACCCTTTTGGAGAGCCACTCATACATCAATTCCATCACTTATAAATCTAAAATGTCTACTTATAAAGGAGATATGTTATCCATTTGATCACACACATCCACTAAGAAGCTTTCAACTATATTCATACATCTAAGCACATCACGAATTTCATCAAGAGGATTGCAAGAAGTTGTAAAAATTATGTTTGTTTTCTGATTTGAATTGCATCCTTCTTATTCTTGCTAAATCCAAGGAAACATTTTTAGGATAGTGTTAGAATTTCAATTTGAGTTTTGATTTATATAACGAAGCTAACATTTGTTTCATGACGTTAAATATAACACACTCGATGGGACTCATAACCCAAAATTAGCATTGACATCCTTTTATCCTATTTTTAATTTAAAAATTAACACCAATTTTTGCCAAAATTCCTCACTTTTACTCAAAAATCTTCCAAGTTTTCATGTCAATTTCCTCATAGAAACGTAAGCAAAAATGCACTATGTAGTAGTGGAAATGTCCTCTGTCTTTCTATCTATGTTTACAAGGATAGATAGAATCACTATGCACTTTGTAAAAATCAAGGTGTACAGTGGAGGAATAGTCACTTTTTTGAAATCATCCAAATGGCAAAATTTCAACAGGATTGGTAAAAGAGCCAAATGGGGGCCAAAATAGCTTAAACAGCAAAAATGAGATCCATTTTGATGGAAATGTGGTTTCTATTTTATGTTTCTATTTTTTTTAGAATGGTATAATCACTCTACTAAGTGGTGGAATCACTCTGTTAAGTGGTGAATCACTTACTAAGTGGCAAAATCACCATATATTATTTTTTGTTTACATTAACTACCTTCCAAAGGCCATAAATTTTGACTTGGGTGTTTGTTTGACCTCCCATTTGAAAAATAATGAAGGTATTGAAAAGACACACGCAACCATAAAAATTATGAGTGAAATAATCACCCTACATAGTGTCAAAATTGAAAATAAAGTAGTGAAATCATTATTAGTATTGGAAAAAACATGTTTTTCCTAGTTTTCTATTTGTTGGTTTTCTACAGTAGTGAAAATGTTATTATTAGTAGTGAAAACATGGTTGGTAGTAGCATAATTTTGAACTTATCAGTGAAAATGTGTTTTATGTTTTTTGTTTCTCTTTGTTCTCTACAGAATGGCAGAGTTGCCCTTAAGAACTGTTGGCATGAAAAAAATTTAAAGGAAAAATGAGTGTTTTCCATCAACATTCATGGGACAAGGTCCCTCTCCTATTAGCAGTCGGAGCTACCTTTATTGAAAACCAAAAAAGGATGTGGGAAAAGAAACTATTCACAACAAAAATGGTTTCCAGCTGGTAGTACTTTTAAACATAAAGTACAAAAAAGTGACAAAAATAAAATATAAAGGTAAATGACATGAGGAAGAAATATGTTTAGAAAATAATAAAAATAACAAGTCCAGTGAGCCAAACTCAGAGACTTATTGGAAATGTTAAGAAGGTGTGTAATTTCTCTATCAGGAAACCTCTTTCATTTAATGGATAGGAAAGACATTATGTGTTCATAAGAACACACAACATACACCAAAATAAATTCCTATAACTGATAACAAAATTTGACAACCATCTTATATTTCAATGTCAAAGTGAAAATTACTATTTTACTCTACCAAAGTTTCACTATTTGTAGAAATTAAGAATGTAGATTCAACATGAAACTCTACAATAAAATCTATGTTTTTGACTAATCAATCATAATCTCAACAACATTTTAAAATAAAACTAATTAAATGTGTGTGTGTGTGTGTGTATACACATACATTGCCATGTAGATATTTTTAACACAAAGTTTACAAAATTTCTCCTTATATTGATTCTCTTTGAGTAATAGATACAGTCTTCTCTTTCTCTATCTTGTTGGAAAATCATAACTATCAAGAACCCCTAAAAATGAGATTTTAACTCATATTTATAGGTTGAAACACTACATAATCACATTTTTGCCTTTTAAAGACTTGTAAAATTATAATAGCAAATTTTCACGTTTTAAAAACATGAAAAAACACATTAGACAATTTGTGCAACTTGCAAAAATGTGTTGGTGATTTTACACTACTTGAAAAGTACAATAGCAAATTTACACAAATTACAAAAGCACAATAACAAATTTACATGACTTTAAATTTGCAAAGGAAATCTATAATGTGTAAATTACTCATTACAAAACTGTGTAAATAAAAATTTATAAGAATGACTCAAAAATCTCAAGATAGAAAATAAATCAAAATTTGATGATGATCTATTCTTGATTGTTTTCACTAAGAAAAAATTGAATATTTTCTTCCTCTGAATATGGCTTCTTCTCTTGGAATTCATCAAAATTCTTCATGATCTCTATCACTTTGTCTTCATCTAGACCATCTGAATATGTGTAAGTTATCTTTGCATCACAATATAATTCTAACATCTTATGCATTGTTCCCTGCAGTCTCTAAAGCATTGCATTGAGGGTATCTAAATTATGTTGATACTTAATCAAATTTGAATTGACTCATAATTGAATTTAGACCTTAGAGTTAGGATCTCCTCAATATTCTTCTTGAATTAATCAACAATGATCTCCTCAGAAACTCGATTTCCATTATCATCAGTGAGTCTACATATCATTTTTTATACTCCTCCAATTATTTTAAATAGAGCATCACCTCCCATTGATTTAGAGTCATTGAATTTATTAAGACTTTCTTTGACAATACAAAGCCTTAATTTGGTGGCTCCTAAAAACTCAATGAGGTACATAATTCTTATTTTGAGGTATATTTTTCTTGAATAATATTGTCAAGAGAAGTATAGGAAAAATCTTCCAAATTGAGAAACAATCCATTCCATTGTGTACTTTTTTATCACATATGTTTTTATCTTCAGTTGTTTGATCATGAATCTCAAAACACAGTCATTATTGTGTGAATGGTAGTGATACCTTGATACAAATTTTTTTGGACCATTATTTTATTGCATTGCCCATATGACCAATTTATTCCATAGAATTTAATGTTTATGTATCATAACTTTGATGAACAATTGAATGAGAATATTGAACTAGCCTTACCAGTATTTGAACCATTGATGTCAATTGTTCAACATTTTATCTGAATTATTCTTCAATTACTTTATCTTGGTCTATTTTCTCGAACAATGTACCAATTGTATATTAAACATTTTCATTTACACCTTATAGATTTTCCCAATTAGACCTTCATCATTTGATAATCAAAGGCTTTAATATTGTCTTTATCTTTCTCTATGGGAGGAACTACTAATTCTACATATCTTTCTCCTTTTTGATCTGTAATTATTTTAAAGACTATTTTAAGTTTATTAGTTGTCTGAGGATGAACAGTTGTCAAATTTTTGAAATAAATTTCTTATGGTTGTTCAATCTTCTTTCTTTTTTTTGTTATTTAATTTAACCAATCAAGGACTTATGCATAGAGATATTGTTGCACATGAGCAATATTAGATTCCTTTTGAGTCTCAGAATAAGGGAGAGGAGTTTGCAATACTTGAGACTTTTCCAATACTATTTCATCTTCCTCTTTTCCTAATGTATCATTTGGGGTTTTAGGAGAAGATTCAGTAGGAAATTCAACATCTTGAGCAAGAAGCAATGGTATTGAAGTATCAAACTAAGAAAGAACATAAGACTCAAATAACAAATATGTATCGAAAGCTAGAAATTATTGTGTAGTATTGGTTACTAGAGTTTAAGGCTAGGCAAGACTATTAAGAAGAACTTTTTTTGAAATAGAAATTCTTGGAGTATTTGGGAACTTTTCACCTAGTCTTCTTATTTTTAATTTGATTGGATTTTGCACTAGAACAGCGTTTGTGATAGCTTTAACTTTTGTTTTTACTTCAATTTCTTCTAAATCTTTGCTAGTTCCTATTATTGAAGATGTCCATATTTCTACTTTATGTTTTATATGAATAGTTCTTAATTCAATCCCATTTATGGGAGGAGAAAATCATACTTTATCATTATTAATACCTTTTATTTTCAACCATTTGAGAGTTATACTTAGCACACCCTACGTCCTATCAATGAGTGAAGTAGATTATTTATTGTGCCAATATAATTTCAAATGAGGTTTTAATTCAATTCCTTATACTTCATAAATGGGGTCCAATGCATCTTCATCATCAACTATATTTTTCTTGATCTTCATTATGTCAAATATAATAACTTATTCCAAAGTCAAATGTGAGTAATCATATATTCTCACATCTTTCTCATCATCACAGTCCATTCAATAGTGTTTAAATTAGTGCACATGTTGATATGAATAACCAAGAATATTATTAATTAGGCCTCTATCATCGAATGAAAGTCTGCTTTCAAATTATTGAATAGTGACTCAAGTCATTTCTTCATCAATAAATTTTTCTTTGTCCAAATAGACATAAGTGTACCAACACATAAATGGGAAACTTTATTCCAAATTTTTTTTTATTAGACAGGAACTTATGTGTTTCAATCAAATACCTTATTAGTCATATTAAGTCCCACTTATCATATACATACCTTGAGAGCATGTATGGAGCAATCTCACGGCCAAAAATTCTTAGGTAGGTGAAAGTTGGAAACTGTATGAACCAAGCTCCCCATATTAAAATTTTTGTATAAGATTGAATTGATATCCTCAAATTATATGGTTATGGTTCAAATATTTAAATCGCAAAGTGTAAAAATGCATCATTTATTCTAAGTAAATGATGTGTACTTTTCTTCAATGAAAGTTAAGGATAGAAATCATATATTTTTGTAATTTGTATATCACCTACTTTGTTCAATCCATTGTAGAATCTTCTCATGGCAAAAACATAAACAAGATAAGAGGTCATCTATAATTTAGAATTGTTATTAACCTTTATTATTTGTTTATGAATAGAACCACTGATCAATTATCCCTAATTATTATATTTATTATTTTGGTGAATAATCCATATGTATCTATACATCCATGTTTAGAAAATTATCACAACCAGGCTCCCCACTACTCTATGCAAGAGTGTAATCATATCATTGATTTCATTCATGAATTTGAATATGGAAAGATTCTTATGAATCCTTGTCGATGTATGTCTTGGTTTTGTCACCCATTATTTTTTGACCCATTTAGAATAAGAACTAGTATTAAAATCCCAAAATTATTGCATAGATATAGGAATCAAAATAATAAATGCTTACCTATCAGGTAGTTGCAATAGATGATCAATATGATCTAGACCTAAGCAGAAGATATATTCTACTTTTGAATTCTTCACTCTCCTCTTTTCTATATCATAGTGTTTAGCTATTGTCAATACTAATTTTGGACATTGTACTAAAATAGGAAAGGCAATTGCTTGAGCTAATCCATTATCATGGATGCTTTGTCCATAATATGTCTTATGGACCCCATTGATTTTATTCCATAATTATTCCATGTTGTTGTGACCTAGATTAGCATCTATTAATTCTTCAATGTTTGAATCTAGGTGTGAGGGTTGAATAACCCCTTCAAATTAATATTTCATGTATGTATCTTCTTCTAATTGGAAACCCTTTTTGGGAGGGGTCTTCTTTGGGGTGATTTTTTTAGGATTATTTTTCACTACAGTCATAAATGTTGATATCTGATTAAAATCACCTACCTATGATAAAAATTGGAACGTAAGTTAATCTTGTGAAGAGAGAAAAAAATTGGCCTTGTTCAAGTAAAGAGCAGATTATGGGGTGTGCATATGCATAAAGTAGAGTCCCAGAGTGTTTGAATAGACTACAAAATCTGAGAGTGTATCTAAAAAAGGGATAGAGTCTAACAATGTGCCTAAAAGGTGTCAAAGTCTTATGGCTATAGAGATAGGTGTTAGAATTTGATGGTATACCAAATAGAGTATCTAATTTTGATAGATGTTTAGGTAGGGTTTGGATTCCAATGATGGCTTGAATAACCCTTAGAATTTGATGAATGCATAGTTAGCATTCAAAATCATAAGATGTGTCTGCTAAAGGGTTAGGATCCAAAGGATGTAGACCAGTAATAAACCCCAACAAGTTTCACCATAAAAATCTAAACTCTATAAAATATATTTTGGATAAGTTTTAAAATAAAAGTTTCATGCAATTGATCAAATACTAAGGAAAATCTCTAAATATCAATGCCATAGTTATCAACGACAAACCCTAGCTCATGTTGATAATAAATAAGTTGACTCAATGAACTCTTGTAATGTCAAAATTCATGAGAATGTAAGATTACAAGTGATAATAGAGTGGAATAAATCAAAAATGGGAAAGCAAAGAGATTTGACACTAAGCCAAGAACCCTTGCATGCATGGAGAAACCTTATGGAATAATGATATAAATCTCAAGGTGTATGAGCATATGATAAGATCTAGAGGAGTGTTTGGAAATGTATTAGGTTTTGAGGTGTGCAAAGACACAAGTTAAAATCCAAAAGGCATGTCTATAGGGGTATTGAGATATGGGATGTCTCCAAGCATATGTTAGGATTCAACATGTGCATGCCTTGGGTTCTGGCAGCTTGATAGGAAATAAGTGGGTTTTTGAGGTGTGTTTAATATCTAACCAAAACCCAACAAGGCTAAAGACTTATCCAATTTTGCATTTTCTTTTATTTTTTTTTCAAAATTTTGGTCAATTATTGACTTCTGACAATGAATTCTTTAGATAGTATATTTTGATTTGGAGACAATAACTTTAACCATGTTTGACTCAAAATTAACTATTTATAATCAAAATACTTAGAATTCTTAGATTTTTTACTTTTTATTCAAAAATTAGGATAACAATTGGCTTCGACTGGAGACCTTGAACTACAAGGGATGAGATAAAAATTCTAGACTCTAGTTTTGTATACATGTGCATTATCCATTGGGCTAAAAAGTCATTTGAATTTTTATAAAAAGATAGACTTAGGGCAAAGCAAGAGATTAGAGAGGAAAGAGATCCAACTAATAAGGAGAAAGACACAAAATAAAAAATCTAAAAGGAACAATAGAAGGGGAAACACAACCAAAATTTGTATATACATACTTACGTGTAGGGGACTACCTACTTTTACTTGAAGTAATATTTGAGAAATAACCCACTATAGGGAAATGGAAAATGTGTGCCATCACAATAAGCCAAATATAAGGCATTATCTCCATAAAAGTGCCTAATTTTAAAACAACCCATGCATAAGGAGTCAAATTTTCCATGACTTCCCTTTGGTTATCTACACTAATCCCACAAAATAACAGGATCTCTTACCTAAAAATCAATTCTCTTTACTTTTTTGTCAAAAAGGACTTTGACTTGACCTTGATTTTTGGTATTTATGTCACCAACTTGAGATCTATCTTCTTCAAGCTTATTTAAATAGAGAATTCTTTTATCCAAGGGAATTTCAAATTTTTTATTTTCAATGGCTCTAGCTAGTTGAAGTGTAGGAAATTCAAGTGTTATTGGAATTATTGCATCAATCCCATAGATAAATTAAAATGAGGAAATAGATATAACTTTCTTTGGTGTTATACAATTTTCCCACAATGCATCATACATCTTCTTATGTCAATTCCTTTGATTCTCATCAACCAACTTATGAATGATAGTGAAGAGATTCTTATTACTTGATTCAACTTGACCATTTCCCTGTGGAAAATAGTCTGAAAAGTAGGACAATGAGATCCCATAGTCATAGCATAACCCAATCAATTATGAATAATACAAATTTGAAGCAATTTCTATTACTATCTTTTGAGGAACACCATACCTCACCAAGATGTTTTCTTTGATGAAATTATAAATGATTTTTTAAGTTGTCTACTTGAATGGAATGGCTTCTACCCATTTGATGAAGTAGTCTATAGCAATGAAAACATGTGTATGTCCCACACCTGAATGATGGTTCACAACTCCAATAAAATATAATCCCCATTGTTGGAAAGGTTCCTGTGTCACTACTATATTGAGATGAAATGTTATAAGTTTTGGTCATCCAATGAACTTTGACAAACTTCACATTTTCTTACCCATTCATACGAGTCTTTGAATAGTGTTGGCCAATAGTAATGAGATATCAAGATATTTTACGTTTTCACTAGAGTATAAATTTTTCCACTAAAATCTTGATCATGAAAGGCTTGTAAAAACTTCTATTGTTTACCGTCAACACATCTCAAGAAAAATCCATCACTATTCTTTTTGAACAATGTACCATCCCAGATTATGTACTTTATATCCTTCAACTTGAGTGTTCTACATTTTTTGGCATCAAGGTGAGAAGGACATTCTCCATATGTCAAAAATAAATCAATATCAACAAACCATTCATTAGTATAATCTACAAAAAGGACAATGAGAAGATCCTCTTTGCTTTGATTATCAGAATCTATTAAAGAGATTATCTGAGAATAGTTTTGTTATATTATGAATTTACATAATCCCTTTCTTCAAACCAATTTTGTGTACTTGTTTTTGAGATCATATTCTTGAACCTTAGTTATCAAGTTACCTCTTTTAGACCCTAGTTCTTGTTAAGTTATAATATATCTCACCATTGTACTTGGCATTATCACAATGGATTATGAATGCATAATATAGTATTTGAAATGTTTTATGGCTTTCATAACTACATATGCATGCTTTTCTTCTAGAGAATATTCAAATTCATAGTCCTTCAAATTAAAACTCATGAAAGTAGTGGGAGACTTAATACCTTCATCATTCTTTTGAACTAGTATGACTGAGAGAGTGTGTTATGAGGCATAACAATAAATTATGAAATCTTTTTTCAAATATGGACAAACCAAATTTGGTGCATGAGTAATAAAAACTTTTATTTTATCGAACACCTCTTTGCCATCATTATTCCATTTAAAGGATGGTTTCTCTTTCATCATTTCAACAATATACATGGTGAGTTTCACAAAATCTAAAATAAATCTCCTTAATAAATTCACTTTCCCAAAGAATGAATATACATCTGGTTTACTAGTTAGTAGAGACAACTTTTGGAGTGATTCAACTCATTATAGATCAATTTTGATTCCTTCCTTAGAGATAATGTACCTGAAAAGTTTCCTTTTAGTCACCCAAAAAAATAACTTTTTAAAGTTAAAATAAATACCATGTAGTCAACACTATTCAAATACTTTATCAATGTGTTCATAATGATCCTCTCTCTTTTTTTAAAACATTATTAGTTCATATAAGTATACCATAATTATTTTATTCTTAACATCTTTAAATGTGAGATCCATGGAAATTTAGAATGTAGCTCTTGCATTGATCAAACCAAATGGCATTCATCGATATGCAAAAGTACCCCATGGAGTCATAAAAGTTGGATTGTTTTGGTCTTATTTATGAACCTTGATTTGATTATAACCTGAAAAACCATCCAACATTGATAGTATTTCAGAACTTGTGACAGCTTAGAGGACTTGATCCATAATGGGTAATAGATAATTATCTTTTAAAGAGGCATGATTTAGATTCCTAAAGTCTACACAAATATTTATTTCTCCATTCTTTTTAAAAAGTATAAATATATTAATAATCTTAGTTGAATGATGAATTGGGAAATAATTCATGCATTCAACATTTTCTTAATTTTTATAAAAATTATTCTTGCAATATTTGGATTATATTATCTTTGCTTTTGATTAAATGGTTTGACATCATGTTTGAGAGAAACTATATATTGCATTTATTTCAGTTGAAAAGACTTGAGATATTCATATGAATATGCAATAATGTCAATGTATTTTCTAAGCAACCTGATGAATTTCTTTTTTCTTATTTTGAACAACATTTTTCAATGTTAACCAACCTGGGTTGTTCTTTAGAGCCAATGTTTACTTTATCATAGTTTGTTGAACTAAGAGAATATTTATGCATCTTATTTTTTATGAAGCTATCATGCTTATCAAAAATTTACTCCAATGAGACCAATCTTTTAGGAATATTATTCCCTTTTAGTTTGATTATCCTTTCATCTTGCTCTTCAATAATGCCTTGTTTATAATTTTGAGAAGAAGATTCTCTATATGATGAATCACTACCTTCAAAATACATATTTATAAAAATATTATCTTTTTCAAGTAAAGATATAATATGTTGATAAGCATTGAATACCTACCAATTCTCTAAATTATTTGGTACATTGGGTAGATACACTAGTTCAATTATGTATTTATCTTTACCAACTTCTAAATGTGGAATCAACAATGAAACCAATAATACAAGTGTATCTATTTTAGAGTTATTTTCTCTTGGGATAACATGGATGAAAAATGCTTCAAAATTTCCTACATTATCCTAGACTTTATTCTTGTGGTGCCTTAAATGGTTGTTCTTTATTTGATATTAGCTTTTGATTTTTTTAACAATAAGTTTTGCATATCTCAAAACTTTCAAATTTTTAATTCTCGTTTCTTCTACAACCTTTAACCCAAGTAAGAGTGTTTCATATTCTATAGTATTGTTAGTACACTCAAAATACAACTTGTAAGATAAAGGAAATATTTCCTTATTCAGGGATATCAAAATAATTTTTGCACCAAATCCTATTGAATAGAAATTACTGTCAAATTCTAACATCTAGACTTCACTATTATTAATTTCCATGATTTATGGCATATCTATATCTCTTTTTGACATCAAACAATAATTACCTATACCTACATCTTCATATAATATATCAACCTTGGTATCATCTACTTTTTACACTGTATATTTTGTTTTCAATTTTAGTTCAAGGCATTATTTCACTCCTTTGGTTGGGATCATTACATGCGATATGTCTAACTAAATTTCACCACCATATTCTTCACAAAATATTATCCCTAAGAGAATACCATAGTTTTTTGGGATGTTAGCTCCTAGTATATTTATCTTAATCCTTTTATGAGTAAAATATGTTAAGGAACTTGGGCATCTTTGATTTGACCAATAAGTGGAACTTTTTTTACTTCCATTGAATAACAATAGTCAACAGTCTTTATACAAATTAGACTAAGGGCATGAGCAACTCTAGTAAGAATTATGTTATTAGATGATCCTATGCAGATGTTCCTATATCAATTATGAAGTTACTAAATTTACATCCCTTAAGGAATAAGGAAATGTAAAAAGGATTAGCTTTATTGGATTTGGAGGTTGTAGCGACTAAGGAATTTACTAGATTAGAAGAAGGTGGACTAGATAATATTCCTTTGACATTAGCCTTATTTTGAGTGGGATTTTTACCTTTGATAAATTATACTAGCTTATCTAGTTGATCTAGATATGCTCTCAAATATTCCATTTGTGACATCTGAATTTTAGTTTTATTAACATGTTCAATTATATCAAAGCAAGTAGGCTAGTAGATGAAGAGCATTTTATAGGTTGAGATACATTAGCATTATTAATGACATGAGTATTACTCGTAAAAAACTAGTAGTAATAATTGAGATAAGCTCACCTATTTTGGATATTGGTTATTTACCTTTTATTTAAAAAAAGGTAGCATTCCTCATGGAAGAATGACTTCTGTGTATTCCTCTTGTCTATAATTTTGTTATTTTTTCTAATTTTTAGCTCTTGTGAAAATTATGAATGACTGATTGTTCATGTGCATAGCTATATTCATAATCATCTTCATCTAAATTGTATTCCAGGAATGCATTTACAGAGTCACCACCAAGTTTCTCAATTTCACATTCTTGAGGATCTAGATTTTTTTATTCATCTTCTTCTTTAATTTATTCATACCCAAATATTTATTTTGTTTCCAAAATAATGTTCACAAGTGAACTCATATTTTATTTTGGAGGAGTTTCCAAGGTAATATTTTGTTAAGGAGCTTGCAATCGAGGACTATTCCCTTGAAAAGGCACATAGTTTCTTCTAGGAATATCTTGATAAGAATCAGTGATGGTTTTTTGAAGTAAATACTTCTTCAAATCAATTATATCATTAGCCATTTTTTTTTTTAAATTATTTGGTTGAAGACTAACCTAAAATTTGTGCCTTACCTTTTGACATTTTCTTCTTTAATTTTTTAACCATTATCATATCATCTTCAATAATGATTACTAATGTTTGGGTTGTATTCAAATTAGCTACTTTGGCCCTTCTCAACTGATAGATTACTCTTGGTAATTGAGAATTGATAAATAAATATTTTTGATTCTCATATGTTGACTTAACTATTACTGGTATTTTATGAAGTAGCTTATTAAATTTAGCTATGAAATTCCTAATAGGTTCATAAACTTCTTTCTTAATTTGAGTGAGTTGAGCCAATAATGCATGTGCATCTTCTGTTGGTTTAAATCTATTTTCAAACTTTATTTTTATATCATTCCAACTAGTTATCACTCCTATAGAAAGATGATAAAACCCATGTGTAGCTCCATTTTGGAGAGTTTCAACAAATAGTCTTACTTTAGTAACTTCATGTTCAACACCTAGAATTTCATATGATACAGAGAAAACAATAATATGTTCATCTTGATGTTGTTTACAATTGCCTGAGAACTTTGTAAAATTATTCTATGAACCTTTTAGAAGTTTATGTAATTGTCTTAAAGCCAAAAAATAAAGTATGTTAACCTAAGGTTCAACCATGGTTAGAAAGACTACTTAAACAAGATCTTGACTGATGATTTTTCCTCATTGTAACTATTTACCTTTCTTAGGAGTCATGGAAAGACTAACTGTTCTTTTGAGTTTACCTTTTTATTCAGGATTTAATTTGAAATTATAAATTTATTTTAATTGATAAAAAGGACACCATTTGATTCACTAGACCTAGTAAATCACATTTCTTATAGTTTTAAAAGATTTATTGTTGATGAATAATTGGTTCAAATTGAATAATCCTCTAGGCTGGTCCTCTTTGTTGAACTCTATGTGTAGCTAATGCTTCAGTTCTTTGTGCCAAAACAATACAAGCTTTTTTTTATTCTAACACTTTAATAGCTCTATGAAATTATACTGAACTAGTTCTATTATCCCACACAAATGCTCTCAAATATGATGAAATCTCTTCTTGAGTCTCACTTAATCAATCAATATTTGGCTAAAGTGTTGGTGCTTGGACTGCTTAAATGGTCATTAGAATAATTTATTACTACAGAGAGTCTTTGGGTAGCTATATGAACTAATTTTCATGTTTATCTTCTTGCGTGCCTTCTCAAAATAATATTAGCATTTATTCAAATGATGGAAGCACAATCTTCTTCTATGTTTATCACTACAATGAAAATGTTAAATTGAATGTAACTTGTTTTGTTATCCCAAGCTAGTTTTCAAAGATTTAAATCAATGTCATCTTTAGTAGTTTCTATCCACTTCAAACAAGGTTGATGATCAAGATTTTGAATGGCTTAAAATGTCATGAATGAAATATACTAATTTTGACCTACTTATTGAGCTTTATGGGTTTATCTACATGCAACAATTCTTTTTACTATTTATGCATAGTCTAAATCACTAGAATAATTTGAAACCGAGTTACTAAAAATTCATTAGAATCTTAGGAAATTTTTTGATAAATGAAATGATATCCAATTGTGTAGAGTGTTCTAAATCTAGTTCAGGTTAATAGAGTGGTCCTTGAGTTGATGGCAAAGTCATATGAAAAAATATTTCAAAATGTGGGTTACATGTGTTACAAAAACATACCCCATGTTGGGTGCCAAAAATTGTTGGCATGAAAATTTGTTGAAAGGACACAAAAGTTTTTTCCATTAATATTCATGGTACAACATCCCTCTCCTATTATTAGGCAAAGCTAATTTTATTAAAAACTAAAAAAAGGATGCAAAAAAAGAAATAATTCATAGCAAAAATCATTTATAGAAGGGTAGTAAATTTAACCATAAAGTATGAAAATGTGACATAAATAAAATATGAAGGTGAATGACATGAGGAAGAAATATTTTTAGAAAAAAATAAAAATAACAAGTCCAGTGAGCCGAACTCAGAGACTTACTAGAAATGTCAAGAAGGTGTGTGGTTTATCTATCAGGAAACCTCTCTCGTTTAATGGATATGAAATACATTATGTGTCCATAAAAACACACAACATACACAAAAATAATTGGCTATAAATAATAATAGAATGTGACAACTATTCTGCATTTCCTTGTAAAAAGTGAAAATTACTATTTTACTCCGCCAAGGTTTCACTATTTGTAGAAATTAAGAATGTAGATTCAATAAGAAATTCTACAATAAAATCTCTATATTTTTTATTAATCAATCATAATCTTAACAACATTTAAAAATTAAAAAACAAATATATATATATATATGGATGTATACACATACATTGTCCATGTAGAGATTTTGAACACAAAGTTTATAAAATTTCTCCTTATATTCATTCTCTTTGAGTTGTAGATATAATCACCTCTTTCTCTATCTTACTGGAAAATTATAACTATCAATAACTCCTATAAATGAGCCTTTAACTCATATTTATAGGTTAAAATGGGTGGTTACACTACGTAACCACCTTTTTAACCTTTTATATATTTACAAAATTACAATAGCAAATTTATAGAATTTAAAAATTTGCAAAAATACATTAGGCAATTTTCACAAGTTGTAAAAATGTGTTGGTGTTTTTACACAACTTGTAAAAGTAAAATATAAAATTTTCACAACTTTATTTACACAACTTAAAATTTATAAAGGAAATCTAAAATATGCAAATTGCTAATTACAAAATTGTGCAAATAGAAATTTACAAAAATGACTCAAAAATCTCAAGATAGAAAATAAGTCAAAATTTGATGACGAGTTATTCATGTTAGTTTTCACTAAGAACAATTTGAATCTTTTCTTCCCCTAGTTGCAAATTTTTTTCTTGGAACTCATTAAACTTCATCATGATCCTTAGCACTTTATCTTCATCTTGACCATTTGTATATGTGTAAGCAATCTCTACATCACAATATAAATCTAACATCTTATGTGTTATTCAATTCAATCTCTTAAGCATTGAATTGAGGTTATCTAAATTATTTCAATACTTAATCAACATCTGAACTTACTTATAATTGAATGCAAACTTTGAAGTTAGGATCTCCTCAATATTCTTTGTGAATTGATCGATAATTATCTCCTTAGAAACTAGTTTTCCATTATCATCAGTGAGTCTGGATTTCAATTTTCCTACGCCTCCAATTATTTCAAGGAGAGCATTACCTCCCATTGAGTTACATTCATTGAATTTATTAAACCTTTCTTTGACAATAGGGACCCTAAATTTGACAACTCTGAAAAACTCATTGAGGTACATAATGTCTTCTTTTTGGATAGTTTTTTCTTGAATAAGATCTTCTGGATAAGTATAGGAAAAATCTTTCAACTTGGTAAGCAATCCAATCCATTTATGTACATCCTGATCATATTTGTTTTTATCTTCAATTTTCTAATCATATTCTAATTGAATTTCAAAAGACATAGTCATTATTATGTGAATAGTATTGATACCTTACTACAGAAATTTTTTTGGACCATTCATTTGTTACCTTTTCCATATGATCAATTTATTCTAAAACATTTATTTTTTTGTATCAAAATTTTGATGAACAACTGAATGAGAATATTGAATTATCCTTACCAATTTATGAACCATTGATGTCAATTATTCAACCTTTTATATGATTTGTTCTTTAGTTACTTTATCTTGGTTCATTTTCTCAAACAACGTATAAATTATAGATTGAACATTTTCCTTCATACCTTTCCTTGTAGATTTTTTCTAAGTGGACCTTCTAATTTGATAATCATAGGTTTCAACATTGTCTTTATATTTTTCAATAGGAGTAACTACTACTTCTGCTTATCTTTCTCATTTTTTATATGTGATTATTCTAGAGATTGTTTTAGGTTTATTGGCTACATGAGGATGAACAGTTGTAAAAATATTGAAATCAATTTCTTGTGGTTGGTCAATCTTATTTATTTTCTTTACTATTTCATTTAACCAATCATGGACTTCTACACTAGAATATTGTTGCACAAGATCAATACAAGATTCCTTTTGAGTCTCAAAATAAGGGAGAGGAGTTTGTAATATGTAGTCATCCAGAATGTCATTTAAGTGCAATGAGTGTTACTTGATACCACCCATCCCTAGCTTATCTTTAGACCTATCTTAGTACTTATTTAGACATTTATCCAACTTTAATTTGGGCCTTATACATCCATATAACTCTCAAAATCAATCTCAGACCCTCCCTTAGGCATCCAGGCCCCTAGTGCCTCAGGTTTTATCACTTGGACATTAACGCCATAGTTTGGACATTAGCACCCCATGCTAGTGTCCTAGTTTTGAGATATTATCCTTTTCCCTCATTTTATCCCCAACATATATCTTTTCAATTCCAAATACACCTAGGGTTGGCCTAGACCTATTTCAAACTTTGTACAAGAACCAGATCAATATATATACATGAGATTTATCCCTTTATTCACTAGATGGAAATTAAATGCAAATACATATAAACAAGCTCAGAACAAGTTGTGCACAATAAACTTTATTGATCCCCATTATACCCTACTTATGTATATATTCATCTACATCCATCTTAAGCTTAGAATAGACATATTTCTAATCTCAAGCCTCACTCAAATTACTCAAGTTAGCACTCATAATAGCATCACTTGCACTTGCACTAGCTCTTATATTGAGAGAACTACATTGGGCTTGATCCCCTCTCAAGGTATCGGTATGTACGAAACTCTCAAACAATGAGCTTTTGAGGACATCCAACCTACCCCACTAACTCTTTTTTCTCATGATGTTCATTTAAGCCCTTGTAAGCATGAAAACCTAGGGTTTTTTAAGGAAAAAAAGTACATGAAAAAATATTAATTTAACAGAATTTAAATTTGGACCAAAGCTATAATAGGACCTAATCTAAAAAATAAAAAAATCATTTATAGATATTCTGAGAGGGACACTAGTACCAAAAGTGGATAGTAACACCATAGCACTATTATCCTAAAGTATGACACTATTATCTAGGAGGGTTTTTGAAACCTAGATCATGTTTACTACACTTAAATCATGTCCTATACCAATTTTTAGCTTCCAAATTCCTCATCTCAGTCAAATTACAACTAAGTTTCATTAATGTCATTCATTGTTATTATTAAAAATATCAGACTAGGTCAACTCTTGCATAAATCAGTGGTTGTATTTATTACATATTTTATACCCTAATTTATTATACTTGTTGATGCCTAAAACCCTTGATCTAAGCAAACAACCTTCTATGGAAAGCTTTACAGATGTGGGACTCAAATTCAGTCTGTAAAGTAACATTTGAGGTTCTAGAAGCTAGATCTTTGAATTTATTTAGGAGTGAAAAGGGGAGAGAGAAATACAAATAACTAAAATAAATCTAAGGTAATGGACCAAGATTTTTTAGAATATTAATCTACAATTGCATAAAATATCTTGAATATTCAAACTTCATACACTATGAAAGAAGCATATGCATGAATTCAAGTCTATAATGTAAACAAGAACCAATACTATAGAATCAAAGAATGGAAATAATAGACAGTAATAAATCCTCACTCAGTTTGACATAGAATACAATATCCTCTTCATTGGTGGGTAGTAAACATCATATAAGAGGCTAAAAGGTAAAGTATATAATATTTTATCTTACCCATGATGGGCACCTGTTAAGGTCATAGAATGAAAAATGATATTTGTTTTTACTTTTATTGTAAAAACTAGAACTATTACAAAATGGCTACTCTTAACAATAGTTAAAACAAACAATCCACAACCAGCCCCTTATAAAATAAAAGAGCCATGCTTATATAAGTGCAACGGCCTCTTGAGAGAAAGACACCTAGAACCAAACACTTGCACCCATGATGAGGCCGTTATAACTAACTGAGGAGCTCTAGATCACGAGTGCAATTGGTCTTTCAAAACTCAAATATGGAAAAACTGCAATGCCTTATAATTGCCATGATACCTATAAAAAGTGAGGTGGAAACACATTTCTACCTCTGAAACTACTCTTGGAATGTTTTTGGAAATAAGGGCCCACTTGTTTCCACTAATGGTGCAACTCCTAAGTTTGATAGGAAAAACCCTGCATTAGATGATTATTTTCATGCCACATGGAAGGTCTACCTCTTATTCATTATAATTACCTAGTGTGACCCCTTTCCTTCTTCTCTAACCAATGGTATTACTTAGAGCTCTAATAAAAGGAACTGTTACTCTCGATGAGCATCATGATGCCACATGGAGTGCTAGTGATTATCCTAAAGAAGCTGAGCATTCTTTTTCAAAAATAAGTGCGAGTGTACCATGTGGAATATCTATGTTCCTTTTTGTTATAATAATGGGCCCTATTTACTACCCCCATCAGCCAATGGTGCTATGTGAAATCCTAAAAAAAAAATTCTCCCTTAGATAAGCACCTATTTACCACATGGAGAGCTATCACTTTTCCTAGGCAAACTTATAACTTCTTAAGTTGAACACGCGTTGGGCCACCATCTGGTATTTATATAAGGAAGTTGAGACTTAAGAGAAATACAAAAAGGGACATGAGAATTTTGAGGCTGAGACTTGGGTCACCAAACTCACTGAACATGTTTTAGATAAAAGGCCAATTATTTTAAAATATATAAAACATGGATCATGATCCATAATTCCTAGTGACTCATAGAGGTATCCACCTACAGATGAGAGAACCCAAAATTATGGTTCCATAGACTAGTTGAAGCAAAATTTTCAAAAAGGAAGGAAGCCTATAATGCTTATAAATTTTGAATAATAGCCTTCAAAGGCATCCACCCTTCTTCCTTTGGTTGGGTCTTCTTCTTCAGAGCCTCAAAGGCTCTATCTAGGTTGATGATATCTTTAAAGGAGATGTTGCTCAGGCCTTAGACTACTACCAACATCTAGAACTCTATTTAGGAAAGAGACTACAATATGGTCTCCACCTTGAAGACACTTGGTCATTGATTGAGAGCCATGAACACGATCTAGTCATTCTATTTCTTTTCTAACAACTCTTTCATTTTGTCCTCTAGGAGGATGGTGTTATTCACAAGGAATGTGGAGGGGAGTCCCAATGGGACTAATTGTTCAATGTGCCCCTTCATATCTTGGACAACCTTTTCTAAGGCATTGAAAAATGCCTTGCATTTTTTTCTTGCCTTATTACAGCTCAAAAATTTGTTAACCTTTACCACCACTTGCCTTCAGTCAACCACCCCTTCTACCTATAGGGTCTCATCTATTATGTTATAAAGATTTTGGATAAGGAGCTATGAGTCTTGAACATTAGAGGACATAAAGGCAAGGACCTGGTCTATGAACGTGCCTACCTAAGAGCTCAACTACTATGAGTTTATGTGAACTTGAGTATTAGCTCAAGTTAGTAGTTGTATTCTTAATCCTCTCCCAATAAGATATATAAAAAAAATTGGAACATGGGGATGATCCCTGTGGTCTAGGAGTGGGTGTTGAGGTCATTCTTTAATTTCAAGATCTCTTGGTCCTTGATGAGGACTCTTGTTGTGACTGTTACTATAATTATTGATGCACTTTGTTAGATTTCAAGAGACTCTAATAGGTCTGTATAAACTCTAACTCATTTTTTTACAATTTGTCTTCTATGGTTGCCTTTTCCTTTTCTAGACCATCTACCTTGGTATTTAGTTTAGCTACTTGAATTTGTAGCTGGGCCCTGTGATTGGCTTCTGCCTGGAAGGTCTTGATGGTGATGTGTCTTTGAAGGTTGGACCTCACTATGTTGAGCTCTACATCTTTTGATTTTGCTTCAGTATTGAGGTGGTTCACCATATCATTTACCCTTGTGATTTCTAGCTTTGTCTTTTCCAACAAACAACTTGCTTTGATATAGTCCATGGTAACGTAAATTTGTGTTTCTTCCATTAACTTGAACCTATTAATGGGTCAGACTTGATGAGGTTGAGGCTGAACACTTGTATTAAGTAGTCTCCTAGTTACATCTATTCTTGGGGCTTGACTACTTGGGGAGCTATGTGTGCAATTATTAGAGATTTTTTTGTTGGGTCAAAGAATGATTGCATACAAGGCACTGTTGGGGCCTTGGCCTATTTTCCTTTTTTTTTTACCCAGGCTAGTTAAGATTTTCTAGTAGCCTTATTTTGTTGATGAAACTACTTTTGTGATTGAATATTTTCCCTCATGAAAGGGAATTTGTATGGAAGGCCTAAAATAATGGTCACTTGTTGTTGTGAAGCAGTGGATGTTATTCCTTCAGAGGTGAGTGGGTGAAGGGTCAGGGTAGACAAAGAGAAAGGTGGGATTCCATAGAGTGGGGTGGAAGGTAATTACTCCACAATAGATGATGATGTAGATGATGAGGGAAAAGGAATGAGAAATGGAATGAGAGAATTGATTGGTTGTACTGAGGAAAGTGGCATGATCTTAGTGATAGGCTAGGTAGATGAAAATAGTGCAAGGCAGGTGATCAGCTAGGTAGTGGAGAATGACACAAGCTTAGTATAAATAGAAGAGGGTGATGAGGAAGTGAATAAAGAGGTAAAAGTTGAAATAATGGGCTGGGAAAAGTGTACCTTATTTTGTGAAGGCTTGAGTAAAGGACTAGAAACTTATGTTTCAAGTCATCTGGGCTGAGATGACCCTGCTATGATATGCCCTAAAGACACCTGCTATTATTTTGTGGTAGTTAGATATGGATATAAAGGAGGTGGCCAAGTTGAAGGCCTTTAGACCACCAAAACCTCTTCTTATTTCTTTAGAGGAGCATCCTACTCTTCTTCAGAAGGAGTATCCTCCTCTTCTATTTCCTCTTCAGCAGAGAATTCCCCTTCTACTAGAGCTTCCACCTCATGGTGCTCATCTTAGAGGTTTTTGAAAGTCTCATCCATGTCCACATCATCAAAATTTAGAATTTTTTCCAACTTCTTGCCTATATTTCCAATAGGTATCATTTTTTTCCCAGCTCTAGTCTCTTTGGATGAGCTACACCCATAGCCCCTTTATCAATTTCTTCATGGGGTTAAATTTTTGAACTATCATAAAAGGACTCACATGGCTTACAGGTATTCAATGGGATCTTGGATAGATCCACATGATATTTGATGTCATCCTTCACAAGCAACCTTTATTTTTGAAGGTATGGTTAGGGCTCATGACAGAGTGAGGTGGCAGTCTTCAAGGAGGTTATGTGACCAACTGGGTCATAATTCCAATTATCATCAATGAGGTTGAAGTCGAGCTATACAAGCTTGAGTGTGAGTAGGTGTTCTTGTGACCTTTTCACCACCATTATGCCTCCTTTTGAGAAGGGGACATTATACAAGGCCTTCTTCTTCTACCCTATGCCATACACTAAGTCCACTACATCTAGTTGGTGAGCCAATTCTAAGGCCAAAGTTCTATATATAAGCAACTAAGGGATTTAAAAAGGCTCCTCCTTGAATGTGTACACTTGAATAAAGGTGAAATGGGACCCAAAGAACCAATAAACTAGAATTTGGCCATCAGTGAGCCATGACCGCTTACAGTTAGTCATCCTAAAGGTGATGGCCTCTTGGTTGAGGTCAATGAGGACTGCGGGTAAGAAGCTCTTTGAAAACTCATAGTAATCATGTGTGACTGACAGGAAGTGGGTCCGTGCAGTGACAAGGATCATCATGTTGGGATGGGTGCTTATCTATATGTATTTGAAGGTGAAGTATGAAGAGAAGAAGTGAGAGTGTTGAAATAGAATTAGGTTAAAGAAGGAGGAATATTGAAAGGTATTCAGTGTTGAGAAGTTTTCCAGCTCATTTTGCATGGTGGTGGTGATGACATCTATGAAGTCCATCATGTACACCTTCTCCTTACTCATCATCTCCAAAATAAATAGTTCCCGCAATTATAAATTGATGATGTGATCATCTGATTCTATGCCAAAGATAAATACCAACATAGAAAGGGTATCTTATGATACCTATGTCACAAAGCTCATGAGAGTGATGGGTAAAGGAGGTGCTTTAGTGTAGCTGCTATAGAAGAGCAAATTGATGAAATCCATCTTGGATACTTAGGTGTTCCAGACATTTTTTAGGCTCTTTATACTAAAAACATTAATATTGGGGTCATTCAAGAATCAGAGTATCTCCCTTATGGCATCAGTACTAACATCCACTTTTAGGTGGTTATTGCCTATGTTAATGTTAGTTTTGGCATCATACCTATTTGTATAAATGGAAATGATCTCTAAGCATAGGTTCATAAGAGGCACCATGTACTGGGCCAATGTGGAGTTCCAAATTCTATATTCGAATGACTCATAGTCATTGCTTTGCACTTTTTTGATCATCTAAGTGTGGGTACCCTCTCTTAGGTTCATTAAGTTTTTGGCAAATTTGGGGTCATAAATTTCATCTACATAATCCATGACCAGTGTTTGGTCTCTGTAATGCCCCTTGGCTATACTTTTAACATTTGGCATTTTTGGCTTTCGTCGAGTGAAAGTGGAAGCATATGATTTGCTTACTACATACTACAGGGGAAGGTCTCCATGACCACCTAACCCATGGGTTCTCTCCTTCCTAAAATTCTTTCCACTACCAGATAAGGATGTAGAAGTCTCCATTCCTATGAATTATTCTAAAAGTTATTTTCACTTCAAATAAAACACTAGATATCAGTTCTCTGCTCACAAATTTATCAATTCTTGTCTCAAATCTTACTGCTAAATATTCTCTATTTTGCTTGGTGATTTTGAAATTTTTAAAGCATTTAAGTGTTTGGCCTATTGAGGAGAGGGTTATTTATACGCCAATGTTTGTAGGCATAATCATCATGCAAACATTTAAATTTAGGTGCCCCATAAATGTTGAGGGTAGCACACACACTTTAGGAGTAACTCATAAGAGATTTTACGGTGATCCTCATGGGGAATCATGCAATATGGAGTGCCTAACGTTAATGGTAGGAAGAGTGGGTAGATAATAGTATTTTAGAGAATGTTTTAAAAATAAGGAGAGTCAGGGTGCAAACACTTGGCAATGGGATGAGCCATTTATGATTATGGCACTTATTCAAAAATAAACAGCAACAAAGAAAGTAAAACAACAAAACAAAGGGAAACAACAACAAAGAAGCAAAATTAACTTAACTATATACAAGGGGAAGGCCAGTAAATTAGTTGAAGTGTTTCATATCGATTTCATTAACCAAAATCCCTAATGTGTTTCCTTCTCCATATTCCAACTCGAATTCATTACTTTGTCTATTTCCAATGATGCAAAATGGCCCCTCCATAGGGAATCAAATTTTTCATGTTAGCCTGGCTTCACATCCCTTTGATCATATTTGAGGACCAAGTCCCCTAGTTTAAATATTGGATCTAATGATTTCTCATAGAACCATCACTTGATTGATTGCTATTGGGTGACCTTCATGTTGCTCACTTACTCTCATGCTTCTTGGACTTTTAGCAATTCTGCTAGCCTAACATCCATCACTCCATTTTTAGCTAATACAATCACCTTTAAGAATTCTAAGGTGGGGATTTCTATTGATATGGGAATGACCACTTCATTCCTGTATACTAGTTCATATGAGGATGCCTTAAGGATTTACTTGGGAGTAATTTGGTTGGCCCATAGGCCCATTTTTACATGTATATGCCACTCCTTTTATTTGGCAATGCCCATCCTTTTGATCAGCCTAATGAGATTCTTGTTTATTGATTCGACAAACCCATTCCCTTGTGGGTAGTATTTGGATGAAGGCTTAAGAAAAATTCCATTTTAAAGTGCAAACTCTAAAATCTTAGAGCCAAGAAAGGCTTTTACATTATTAGAAATGATCATTTTCAACAGGTTGAACCTTGCTACTAGCTCCTCCAAGAAATTTAAGATCACATTCTCAGTTGCCTCCTTCATTAGGGCTACTTTAGTTCACCAAGTGAAGTAATCAGTGGTTATAAGTATCCATTTGTATCCTGCATTGGAGATGATATTGATCATCCTAATGAAATCTAAACCCCACTATGTGAAGGGTTCATTAGACACAATTGTATTTAATGGAATGGTTGAATTATTTCACTTGCCTATGAAGAATTGACATTGTTGGCATTTCTTAACTAATTAATGGTAATTTGTAAAAATGATTGGCCATTAGTATCTTATGTGCATGATCTTGGTCATGGCGGCCTTTTCTAAGAAATGGCTACTCAGAGGGGCAAAGTGCATATCCTAGAAGATCTTCTCAACTTGGTGTTTTTCACCATATCAGAGTACACCTTTGTCAAAGTTCCTTTTAGACAGGACTCCCTAGACTAGCATGTAGTTATCCCCTTACAACCTATAGAATCATATTTTACGTGTGAGAATATCATCAAGATATCGGTAGGTTTTCATGAATTGGGTTATGTCAGTAACCCAAGACTCATCGATTTTATATTAATTTAGTATAACCATTTATGTTGTGTCATGTCCATCTATCGGGCATCTATGCATTGGGCCAAGTATTCATAGAGTACTCTTCCTTAGATCACCTTAGTTATCTTAACTTCAAAATCATATTCTAGGATCTTGGTGATCCAACTGGCCCTTTTTTCAATGATTTCTCCTTCCATTATATATTCCCTGACACTAGAATGCACCACATACACCATTATCTTGCTTTCCACCACAAGGTGCTTGAATTTGCTGAGGCCCTTGACAATGAGAAAAGCCTATTTTTAAATTAAATTGTATTTGGTCTCATACCCATACAAGGTTATTGATTAGAAAGTGATCAAGTGCTCATTTCTTCCTTCTTCCTCATTTTGAGTTAACATAGTCACCAGGTTATGCTCTCTCCCATAGACATACATGATGAAATATTTAGAGAATTTAGGATTGAATAACATGGGGTAATTTGATATCACTTCTTTAATTTTTTCAAACATAATTATTCCTTCTATGTCCATTTGAAGGGTTGGTATTTCTTCAGCATCAGTATGATTGGCCTTAGCAATCTTGCGAAGTCGGATATGAACCTGCTAACAAAATTGATCTTTCCCAAAAAATATTGGACCCATTTATTATTCACTAGTAAGGCTAG
Organism: Torreya grandis; assembly: GCA_037957365.1. Lineage (NCBI taxonomy): Eukaryota > Viridiplantae > Streptophyta > Pinopsida > Cupressales > Taxaceae > Torreya > Torreya grandis. Next base: position 1,904,760 of record JARHVA010001414.1, on the reverse strand, counting down.
GTCCTTAATGGCCTTTACTCTTTCTATATCAATGGAAATCCCTTCTTTGGATACCATGTATCCAAGCAGCTTACCTTATGAGACTCTGAAAACACATTTTTGGGGGTTAAGAGACACCCTGAACTCTTGGCATATTGGGAAAACCCTATCCAAATGATCAAAATGTTCTTCCTTCTTCTGGGAGAATACAGTTAGGTTATCCAATTATATGAGGATGATCTTGTTGATTAGGCCTTTAAAGGCTATATCCATAGCTCGTTAGAAAGTAGCCCCTACATTAGAGAGGTTACAAGGCATCTTCACATAAGTGAAGGTTCCCTACTTTATTGTGAAAATGGTCTTATGTTTATCCTCTTCATTGACCTACACTTAACTGTATCCTAAGAATCCATCCATTAGAGAAAACATTTCCACACTCACTACTATCTATATGATTTGTTCCATTGAAGGAAGGGATAATGATCCTTAAGGGACCTCTTGTTTAAGTCCCTGAAATCCATGCACAGCCTTATCTCTCCATTCTTATTTCTTAATGGAACCAAGTTATATACCCAATTTTAATGCTTTATTAGGTATATGATTTATGAGTTGATAATTTCCTCAACTCTTATCCATGAGAGACTCAATCTTTAGGTTTATTGGCCTTTGTTTTTGCTAGACAGGTTTGGCTCCTTCTACCAGGTCTATGGTGTATTGGATGACCTCATGGTTGTACTCTTTCAAATAATCATAGGTCCATACCATGACCCCTTTGTACTTATTATATAAATAAATCAATCACTCCTTATCTTCTTAGGTAACTTCATGTTGCCCAAATTTGGCCTACATACCAAAATGTGTCTAGCCTTTGACGAAAAGCTGAGTAGGGTCCTAATTGAGGAGTGATCCAATGTCACCAAGAGAATATGGACTTAAAGAAGAGATCACATATCATTTGAGACCTTTTCAAATACTTTAATCAAGCTTAAAGTTTAAATATGATGATCTTAAGGAACCAGATCATCATCAAATGTCATGCAAGAATGGATTGGTTAGCCCATTTGAGCATTTTATAAATTTACTTAAAAAGCCTATCATAGTCAAAGAATTACATGGACATGATTTATTTCATGCCTATATCATCCTTCACAAATTTCATGTCTTGATCAGCTTACTATCTCAAGATATAAGCTTCTAAAGTTAAACTTGCAGAGTTAGATGTTAGCGTGGATGTCAAGTTGAAGTCTCGATAAATAGCCATTAAAATTCAAAAAGAAGATATAATGGTACATTTTCAATCATGATTCAAGATCATATGGTGTGTGGTGACTGAAAAAGTCAGTGGGTCTAGGGTATATCAAAGGTGTATGATCAATCATACCAAGAATATCAATGGTGAGCAAGCAAAGACAAAGTTAGTCGGTGCCAAAAATCTAATGGTGCATGTATAATCATGTAAAGGTAATCCAACAATGCGAGTTAAAGTCAAAAGGTTAGGACAAACAAGAATTTTCCAAGTTTCATGACCATGTTAACTAGAATAAGATCAATGGTACATGTTCATTTGTATAGATCGACATTAATGATCTAAGCAAGGTCAACAAGTCAGAGGATCATGAGGAAGAGTGAGATATTGCCAAGTATCATAAGTGCGTTAAGTTACCAGGTAAATTAATGGCTTGTATGCATTTCATATAAATCAAATCGATGAGTGAATTTGAAATTTGAAAGCTAAGGGGCTTCAATATAGATGTCAAACATATGGTTAAGGTCAAACTAGAGTATGTGTTTCAAAGAGCTATGTCACCATTAGAGTTTAGACGATCACTGCTAAGCAATGAGATGCAATCATATAGTTAGGATGAAGCTTTGTCACATTAAATCTCAATATGAAGCTCTAGTTTGAAGTTTTAGAAAATACAGGGTCTATTCTCTGGAGTTGTAGTATGGATGGTTTCACGATTGTGTTCACCATCTGTTGAAGAAGCTTTATGCATATGATAAGTTCTTGGCTTCTATAAATGCTCAAAGGCAAAATAAATATTTTTAGGCCTAATAAGGATCAAAGATGGGCAGCTAGCTGTTGCAATAAGATCAAGCAGTCTATAGGTTTTCATCGATATACTTGTTATATGAAAACTAATAAATGAATTGGTTTTCATCTATCATGGACCTATGATCATGTTTCAAATTAGGCACAGACTATGTGATTACTATGGATAAGTGTCTCATCTTTTGATATGGTCACATTTTTTACAAACAAGTGATTATGGCTGCCCAAAGTAGATATGGCATGGTTTTATCAATTCTAAGAGATGAGAAGTTTGTCCTCGTCGGCTAATCAAGTAGAAATTGGCATAGAGTCCCAAGAAGGAGACCTAGTGGTAAGATAAGGACAATGGAACATTTAATTATTTTACAAAACTTTTAAAATTTGCTTCGTTCTTGATAAGATAATAACTTAGCATCCTCAAATTAATGCTAATTCATCATAGTTCCCTCTCCTTCCTCCCTTTTTTCTATATATGTCCCATCTTCTTCCACATTGTGGCTCTCTCTATAAAGTTTTTAGAAATGAAATCTCTGAAATTTTTAGAGAAAATACTTTTATGCTTTTGGCTTGCTCAGGCTATGCCAAGATTTATATTGTAACACATATTTGATGTAATAAAGACTGAATTCCTTCATTTTTGCAAGCTGAATTGAAGTGTGTTCTATGAATCTATATGTTGTGGTTAAGTGAATGTATGTTTTTATTTCCTCTATCTAAGTTTCCTCACCTTCATGAAGTGTTTTTTAGTTCTCACAGGTCATTCTAAGTGCAATATATAGTTTTTTATTAGTTTAGAAGCTGATAATTGCCCTCCCATGCAAAGTTGATAACTAATCAATGCCTTTTTTTGAAATACGTATGTGAAGATCAGTCTTCTTTAGTCTGGAATATGTCTTATATTGTGTTTTTTAAAAAGTTTAAGTGTTCAAATTATTGGTGCATCACCTTATTTTACATGCTTTCATAGATTGTTGTTAATCTCTCTCCTCTTTTCCAAGTAAGTGTTAATTTAGGTCTAGTTTAGGTGATAGATCTAGAAGGAAGATGGCCTTTTCTAGAGGTCTAACCCAAGATTAGGTGACCCATGGCCTAGGGTCATTCCCATGTTGGACTGGATTAGATTAGGAGAACCTGAGCAACCCCCTTACTCAATTAGGGTACAAACTAGGACACCAATAGTTTTGGCATGCCCAATGGGACTAGAGTTTTCCTTAGCATGGATAAAGTTTAGGATTGAGAATAAATATCTGTAGTAGTAGGAGACATTCACCATCATCAGAAGCTGAAGATTCTTCAAGTTACAAAGTTCATAGCATCATCCAAATAGTGTTTTCATGCCAAAGGTTACTATAAAGTCAGCAAGTAAAGCTATTCCTTTTCAATTCATTAAGTTGCCTTCTTCTTCTTAAAAAAAATAAAGATTTAATAGGACAAGCCTGTATCCTAAAAATAAGCATTCATCTCTTGGTCATCCTATTGTTTTAATCCAAGATATTGTCCCCATTACCCAAATGGTCATCAGGAATCAAGTGTTTGTTCCATTTAATAGGGGTAGTCCCCTAAATTTATCCCAATATGATGAAGTGTTTTCCCTTAAGATTATCCCTTTTCTTCTTAGGATAATGGGATAAAACAACTACTATTAAGCATATCCAAGATGTTGTCAACCTTTGTTATGTTCATAATTTTTTTCAAGATAATGTGGCTATCAGATTGCTAGCTACTTCAAAGAAAAAACATTGAAATGGTATATAAATCTTCCTTTGACCTCCATTTTTACTTGGGATGAGTTAGGTGTAGCCTTAGTCAAATAATTTAAAGACAAATATAATCACCTATCCTTAGTTGAACAGCTAGATACCATTAAAAGGTACCCTCATGAGTTCATGTATGATTTTAACCTCAAATTTTAAAAGACATGGACTACGATACCTGCATTAATTAGGCCATCCCTAGAGTATGTCTTCTTGTACTATATAAAAGATCTTAATTATGATATTAGTGTGATGATACAGTCCATGGGTGGTAATACCTTGCCAAATGCCTATGAGGATGCAATAACAGCAGAGAACAATTTGATACAAGTTGGTAAGCTTTCTTCAAGGCCCCTAATGCCTATATTCTTAGAATTCAAAACTATCCCACACCCTTAAGATCCTCAAATCCCATCTATATCCCCTATTCCACCCCTTAAATCCCAATTTGTAGCCCATTCTAATCAAGCTAGTGAGATTGGAGATTTGAATAGTATGTTACAAGCTCTTAGGAATGAAATAGTTTAACTCAAGAAATAGTAGTACTAAGGTAAACCTTATCAATGATAGAATCAGACCTTTTATCAACCTTTCAAACATGAAATACCTCCTTATCAAGGTTTGAAAAAAAATAGACCACCTTACCAATCTCAAGGAGCCATAACTCAAGTTAAATTTATACATCCTAAATTGGTCAATCAACCACACATATCATGTCTTTTTACAGTCCTTTCACAGGTGACTCTAACTAGAGAATATGAGCCTTGTTCACATTTACACATGTCTTTTGTTTTACTTATCATGGTCTTGTTTTATGATTGAGCCACCTTTTTTCTTATTTCTAGTTATCCATAGCCTTCCAAATGGTCATTCTAGTTCAGCCAAACTCTATTTCTCATGCTAGTTCCATCCCACTGGGTCCCGAGCTTCTAGGATAGAAGCATTGGGGTTGGAATATTGCGTTAAATCCTTGGGTGTCCCATTCATATTGCTCTTGTTGAACTATATTTTGAGTCCCAATGGTTAGGTTTCCTCACTTAATGAGTCCCAATCACTTCTTAGCTTCATCCTTAAGTTTTGTTGGTCTTTCTAAGGTCAGCTAAGGTGAATAAAGCTCCCAAATTGAAAATAAAGAGTCTCATATACTAAGTACTTCACAAGGCATTTTATATCTAGAACTTACTACTTTGGCATAGTACATAATTAAAAATCAATCAATAGTCTAGATTATTATTCTGCATCACACATAGATTTTCATGATTGATCAAGGAAGGGCCTAAGTGAAAGTCATTCTTGCATCTACCATGCATGTTAATTATGCACATTCCCTAAAGGAGAACTATATTTGATTAGAGACCCTAGATTGAGGGTTAATGTAGTTAGCAATCAAGATATCAAGGGTTCTAGATCGTGTGATCATACTTCAAACCTAGTTTTTCGCACTTTTGTTTTTGATGCATTTGTTTTTTTTTTTTTGTAGATAGATCTAGTTTTTTAAGATTAAAATAGATCTAAAATGATATATATTAAAATTCAAGACTCAAAATTTCATAGGTAGGCTCACACATGGACAACAAACAAAACCCAAAAAACTCTATAAGGAGCTTCATCAATATTCAAGATTCAAAATTTCACAAGCAGGCTCACATAGGAATAACAGACAAAACTTAGAAAACTCAGATCTCTATGACTAGTTTGGATAATAGCGATAGGACCTGGACTATAACACCAAACCTTGAAGTGTCTCATTTTCATCACTCCTATCCTTTCACCAAATGAAAGATTCAGATTTTTGACATCTTCCAAGTCCTATGTAGTAGTTTTCAAGCTTTGAAACAGTCATCTCAGCCTACTTTTTTAGATAAGTTACTTTTCTTCTCTATGTAAATAATTTTATCAAAATATATATTTTACCATATTAAATTAGATTTTTCCCCTTACTCTAGACCCTTTATCATTTAAGAACTAAACACTAGTTTCCCAAAAATAATAAAACATTTGGTGAACCCAACTTACATCGAACAAATCTAAAACCCTAGGTGCACTTAGGGTTTTTCCTTCATATTTTGTGCAAATAATCAATTTCTAATTTCTAATTTTTTCATAAATTTGTTTGTATTTATTTTATTCAAATTTATTTTATAATTTAAATTATTGTAATAATTTTCAAAAAAAATTAAACTCCAACTCAAAACCCCAGATTTCCAAACTAGGTCCTCAAAACCCAAGCCTCTCTCCCTTACAATTTTTAGATAAAATTTTGAGAATTTTTGCAAATTGTTTGGAGTGTCAAAAATATTTTTCAAAATCTCTATGTTGGTAGTTATTTTGTGCAAAAATTCAATTTCAAATTATTTATTTTTGTATAAATTTTTTTGCATTTATCTTATTCAAATTTATTTTAGAATTTAAATTATTGTAATAATTTTCAAAAATTCTAAAACCCCAACCCAAAACCCTAGATTTCTGAACTAGGTCCTTAAACCCCAAGCCTTCCTTACAATTTTTAGAAAAATATTTTGGAATTTTTTGTAAATTATTTGGAGTGTCAAATTTTATTTTCAAAATCTCTATGTTAGTAGTTATTTTTGCATTTATTTGTTTAATATTAATTTTTCACATTCTCTTTGGTGAAAGAAATAAAATGGCCACTAAGGCACTTCTTCCCTCTCATTCCATAGATCAATCTATAAATTTTTCTCATAATTATGACAATGAAGGGAAAAAATTGCAAAATTGCACATTAGCTAAAAATGTGGAAAATGATTTCATTTACAATGAAGATAATTACTCTTGTTGTAATGAGGAATAGGATGATACATGTGAAAGAGATAGTGAATAAAAAGTAGATGCATCTTCTCCTCTCAAACCTATCTCTTTTATTCCCCCTTCTAAAGAAAATAATTTTGATAAATAGAAAAGGTACTTTTCACCTCATTCTCCTATGCACAATGCACCAAATGAACAAATTAGTCATGCACTTCCAAGTGAACCTAATCTCTCTCTCTTTTGCTACTTCTATGTTCAAAATACAACAATATAAATGCAATAAAATCAAATTGCCAATGCATAGTTCAAATGATCCATCTCATGCTCTCAACTCTACTTTATCAAAAGAATGTCTAAATGATAAATCTTTTACTCTTACTTCTCATATTGCAAATGCAAATAATGCATACACTCCATCCATGGATAACATAGATGCACATAATATTCTAAATTCACATGATAATTTATTTCATATTAGAAAAGAATTAAATTCTTCTCTTACACCTCTCCCTAGTGACAATAGAAGTGATAATGAGTATGATAGTGAACATGCAAGTGAATATGAAAATGAGAGTGACTATGAACAATATTTTGACTATGATAATGCATGGAATAATGATGATTATTATGTACATAGTGAAGTATAAAATGCATCTCATGTTTTTAACTCTTCTCTCACTCCTCCTCTCAAACATAATGTACTACCAAATGTTGTTTCTACTTTTATACATGATTCTATCTCAAATGATGCACATATTAATGATAACATCACATCCTCTACTAAATTAGAATGTGATTCACTAAAATATAAAGATACCAATGAATCTCGCAAACCACACCCTACTATAGTATCACTTGTTTCTCACTCTTCACCTAAAGAGAATGGTAGCCCACATCCCTCTACTAAGGTCCAAGTTACCATTCCTCAAAAGGTTCAAGTGAGCACACCCCCTCTCTATGATCTAATTGCTAAATGTAGCATTCCCATAACTAAAATTAATGATCAAATTCAATGATTAAATGAACCACTTCAAGATGTTAATATACCATCCTAGGAGATTATTTCTTTGATGCATGCAGCTGGTAAATTATAACACCAAGTACATCTCCTTACCTTAGAAAATAAGGCTTATAAGTCATGGATGGATGCCAATTATTTACATAGTAACCCTCTTTCAAAGACATTTGTAAAAGCTTCATTGCCTAAGCATTTAAAGATACCATAATTACCTCACTTTGATGGAACTGGAGATCGATTCATACACCTTCAAGCCTTTCAAAAGGCTTTTCCATCTCATGCGAGTCCTTTTATTCTACTCAAGTTGTTCCATCATACACTAGTGGGTAATGCATAGAATTGGTTCTTTCATCTACTCCATGTTGGTTCTTTACACACATATGATGACTTAGAGGAGGAATTTCTAAAATATTACATAGTAAACATGGGTCCTTGTATTACATATGAGAAACTTGCCACATTGCATCAGAATAATTCAAATCCAGTTAGTGATTATATATTACAATTCAAGACTCACATGTTAAGATTGATCTATAAACCAGCAGATTTAGAGATTCAACATATCTTTATTAAGGGGCTTCACCAACCTCTCTTTAAGCATCTATTATATCAAATAGAGTCCTCTTTCAAGCACTTATGTTATACAGTTCTAGCCTCAGAAAATAAATTGGGATTGATTGAGGTAGATTCAGTTGATCAAATTACTCTAGATTCACAGTAGTACCGCCATCTATAGCTCCTATCACATAGCATCCACCATGTCCTAAATAAGATAGGAGACCTCAACCAAAAAAGCAACCAGTTAAGAATAGAGAGCCAATTTCCAAAGCATAACCTATAGTATGCACTATAGAGAATAGTAGCAAGGCACGACTATAATTTGATTCAGAGTAGGATAGCCCATGTGTCATATTATAAGCACTAATAGATATAAGGTTAATCACATTACCTTCTACTCATCGACAAGATCCACATATCTTACATAGACAGCCACATCAGCCCTTTTGTAACTATCATTGTATCTATGGACATAGAGATAATGATTTTTATGGACTCAGGGATTGCATTAATAGATGTGATGATAATGGCATCATAGCATTCACATAGGGGAGTACTGAGTTTTCCTCCATCATAGATTCCTAGACCTCATTCCTCCATGGCTAAGTTATCTTAGGACATTCCTTCACCATAATCATCAGTTACTCATCATGAGATTAATATAGCTTTTAGGATGGAGCCTCATAGGAGATCTCCTATTCAACCTAATAAAAAGGCTTAGAGACTAGTACAGTGAGAGTAGCTTACATATAAAAGTGTAGTTTGAGGAGTACATAGTGTAGTTCCATATATATATATATATATATATATATATATATATATATATATATATATATATACATATATATATATATATATATATACATATATATATATATATATATATATACATATATATATATATATATATATATATATATATACATATATATATATATACATATATATATATATATACATATATATATATATATATATATACATATATATATATATATATACATATATATATATATATGTCCATCACATTCATAGGCACTATAGCAGAGTACCACTCTAGAGAGATATTCATTAATTTTGACTTTTTTAGGTCCTATCTCACCTAGCAACCTATTACAATTAAGATTAGATGAACCCAAACCATAGAGTACTTCTCCTTAGAAATATTCACTATGACCAAGTTTTTTAGGTCCTATCTCATGTAGTAACCCACTATTATTGCAATTAGATAATCCCCTATAATAGGTTATAGTTTTATCTTGATCTATTGCTTAATCATATGCCTCACATCAAAAGTCATTGGGTGTTAATTCACATAGCAATCCACTACAATTGAAGATAGTTGAGCCTTCTTCACAACACACAGTTTTAGTTACACATCCAGTAAGGTTATATTTGGTAGAGTATCCATGCATAGCTATATTTAATGCATAATAGATAGTATTAGATATAGAGCAGGTTTCTACATAGCATGAGTAGTATGGGCATTTGTTCAGTGGTAATCAAGGTTCAGATTTTGATACCACATAGAGTGATATGACACACATTCATACCAATATCATTTAATAGCTACACTTCATGGGGAAATGATGGAGCCAAAAGGCCAACTTTTATATTCTTGAGCCACCTACTCATAGGGATTGGACACATAGTCCAAACATCAATTTACACATACATGATTACATAGCTTCATTAGTATGTGATGATGAAGCCAAAGGGCCAACCTTTACATTCTTGAGCCACTCTCAAGGAAGTGATATACATAGAGTGCTATCTTATATCCCCTTCTACTAACAACTAACATTCCTAGTTCCAAATAGCCATCCCTAGCCAAACCAAATTATCCAAATCTTGATCTTACTAATATCCTATTTTACCAATCTTAAACCAACTCACTTTATCAAATCAATTAATAAATTACAAAACAATAAATTTTTACTCACATATAATTCAAAATCAAAACTAACATCATACTTATCAACAACAATCCAATCACATATCCCAAATACCTTTTTACCAAAATATATGCAACCTCAACATCAATTTTAAATCAACTATTTCTAATCAACCATTTACAATAAATATACCAATCTATTCCAAAATCCATAACATGATATTCCTGAATCCAAAATCAAACCAACATCCATATATATATATATATATATATATATATATATATATATATATATATATATATATATATATATATATAACAAATTTTTCAAAACATATACATCACATCATAGACAATCAATCATGAATGGGCATCAATCCCTCACTCTCAATATCACTCTCTCCTCCAGTACTAGTACTATAATCCAACCCAGCACTCAATGAACCCACACCTCTTTGAGCTATCGCATGCCTCTTGTGATGATTCTCTCTCTTCACTATTTGACCATGCTCCTTGTGCAAGTCAACATATGACCTCTGAAGGTCTATGTACTCATCCATAATCCTCATACTCACTGATCCAAAATTGGGTGGAGACATCCTATGCCTATCTAGCTCAGCCCTCAGCTCATCTCTCTCACCTATTGCTCTAACATATGTAGTTATCAATACATCAACTTTATAAAATAAATGAGCATGAACACTATTTGTCACTATCACTCACTCTATCAAACCCTCCTCCATCACATCATTAGGTACATGTCGTATGAGCTCTTAGAGTGTCAACTCAATGATGATCTCCTAGTACTCATCATCTTCACTTCCTGCCCCAGCATGTGCCTCATCCTATGCACCTCCCACTCCACCTACACAAAAATTAGGGAATTACAATAGCTATATAATTTAAAAAACAAACTCAAAGCATAAATTTGTACACAATTCAAATGAAATTGTTGCTTAACTCCCATCATCTAGATTGACTGAGGATCTTCATAATCTAGAGAATCTCCTCCATCAATCGAGTATAATGTATCCCATTGATGCCTCATCCACCATGTAGTATATGCATCTATACATCTAACATCATCTACATTAGGAATATTTATATCTATATCTCACACATCCAAAGGTAGCAATGTGAGCTCAGCCTCCATGGGCCTTGCACAAGCTCCTACCCTCATTGATGCCTGTGCACTCCTCACCCACACCCATGTATCTAACAATTGACCCTCATATTTCATAACTACACTCCATCTTTGGCCCACCCAGGAAATCTTCTGTAAGGCCTCTATATAATGTCACCAGTCACCAATTTATCTAGCACCCACCTATAATGATCCATCCTTGGAGATCGGATAGCTATGATAATCATCAACCACTCCCCAAATTTCTATGGAAGTACCCACCTCTCCCTTGATAATCCTATCGATCACACAACCTTTATGTGCTCATAATCCCAATAATGTAATAACATCGCTACACATAATCCACCATTAAATACCTCCTATGTAAACCTATAAATATCTTTGTATAGGTGGGAAAGCATAGTCCTACCCCATGATAACATAGTTCCATATACCTCTATAATGTGCACAATACTATGTATCATATATGCAATTGACACTACACTCCCATCCACAGCAACAAACAAGGCCAACAACATGGCCAACCACTTTCACAGGTGCATAACACTAAAATGTACTATAACTAATAGTAGTACATCACTATCACTACCTATCCAATGTATAACTGAGGGCACACCAAAAAAATACAAGGACACATGATCAATAACATTAGCACCAATGTCATCCTACAACATCACACACTATCTACTAATCGATAAATGCAAAATGTGATACACATCCTCTAGAGTTATAGTAATCTCCCTTGTAAGAAGTTATAAAATACATGTATAGCCTTCCACCTATAAAATAATGTGGTAATCAGATATCTATCCCACTATACTATACCTAGGTCACACACATGACTCAACCCTGCCCTATCCATGACAGCTCTCTCATCATCAAATAATGGTAACAACCTTAATGTCTCTATAACCTCACCCCTGTAGAACTCTCTCATCCACACCTCACCATAAGAACACTAAAAAATAGCATTTGTATTAGTCCATAATGTCAAATCACTAGCTAAGAAAAAACAACAGCAACTAACCAAGCAATATCTCAGAAAATCCTGCCTATAAGACAATAGTGTTGGGTATAAGATAGTAGCACTAGACATGAGCACTGCAACCTAGATAGAAGCATTGAAACCTAGATGTAAATTTTGGATGTAGGAAAGGAGTATTATAAATAGTGAAAAAAAATTAAGACACTTTAAAAATCTCAAAACATTAAAAATAGGCTTCAGAATCGACAAAAATCAAATGTTTTAGCTACTTACCAAGGTAACATCACCACCAGCTTGAACCTGGGCTGTCAACTACTCAAACTGAGTCACATTAGGTGCTCATCTCCTTGGAATATCTCCTACTCCATAGCTTCAAATCTCAACCTAATCAATACACAAATGAATCGAGAATGAATCTAATTTCTTATATTACCCAATTTTCTCAATCAAAGTAAAATACCATTTTGCCAATAACTTAAACCCCATAACTCTATTTTTCAAACCATTTTATTCCATGGAATTGTGATAATGATACCTTAAACATCATGTGATCTTCTCTTTATTAGTACTTCATTTGCCTACTATGGTATGCACATCTCTATATTTCTCTTATACCCAGTCATACACCTTGATCATCACCAATCAAAACGTGTTCTAATTTCAACAACTTAGTCTAATCAATCAAACAACTTCTCAATCAATTCACACTATACCAACCTTGTTTCTATCATTACACCACTAGTCATCACTTTTGGCTTAACCTCCTCTATCACAAGTTTCATCCCTCTCCCCAAAAGGGGGGAATCCTTCCTACTATTTCTATTTCTACACTTACCTAGCATACCCATCCACTCTCATAAGTGGATACACCATGGTTTTTAAACCTATAGTATTTATATTTTCATATTTAGCTTAGATCAATTGAAATATATAGTGATTCAGATTACATGGGTCACTCAGCACTACTTAGGACATTTAGGGAGATATACCTTTAGTTTATAGATACATAGACTATTTAGATAAAGTGGTTCAGATCATATGGATCTATAGTGATTTCAACTTACAAGTACACAAATTATTCATATAAAATGGTTCCAATTATATGGATTCATAGTGACTTTGATATAAATTTAGACTCAAATACTAGATTGGGGGGTATGTACATTACTACACATTTCACACACATATTTATATAGCATGACACAATTACAAGACTAGATAATAGATTATAGGCATAGTGTAGAGCATAGTGTCTTGATCTCCAATTTTGTACATGGGGCATGGAATGAAAAGTCATATCACATGTGGTTATGTAGATTACCAGATTATACATATGCATTACTCACATACCATATTTGGGGTTATGGCATAGATGTTCATGTTTTTCATCATCCAGGATTATACAAATGGAATAGTAAGACATGTTATTCTCTTCTTACACATTAACTAGAGTTTCATATTACACCAAATTGTACCCAAGTTATCAATAGGTTGGATTGCACAATCTTCTATAGTGGTTGGTCTATTGAATCATCTAGACCCAAACTACATGAGTTTGTGCAGGATAGAGGCCAAACATTGGTTTTGGGCCTCTGAGCATTTCTAAATTCTAGTTCAAATATTTAGAGTGGGGACATGACATATTTTGCTCTTCATAGTATATAGATTCTATACACACATTCTATATTACATGAGTTTATGTGGGACAGAGGATAGACATTGGTTTTGGGCCTCTGAGCATTCCTCATTTTCAACCAAGTTTAGCATAAGGGGCAAGCATTTCCCTTCTTCTCCATGATTACAAGGATTCCACTTTTAGATTCAGTATAAGGGGCATCCATTTCAACAATTCCTTCTTTCTCTAAGAAGTGAATTGGACCCTTTTGCAATACATTTATCTCCATATAGGTAAGTTCAAGTATGTATTTTTTTTCATTATTTTACTCTAGTACTTAATTTCATTGCATCACTAGAATAAAATGGGGGCAAATATATACGCCCTAAATGGGTCAAGCAACCACACATATCATGTCTTTTCACAATACTTTCATAAGAGACTCTGATTGAAGAATATGAGTCTTGTTCACATTTAGCCATGTCTTTTATTTTATTTATTATGGTCTTGTTTCATGCTTGAGTCACCTTTTTACTTATTGTCAGTCATATATAGCCTTCTAAACAGTCATTCCATCTCAACCAGACTCTATTTCCCATGCTAGTTCCATCTCCCTGGGTCCCAAGTCTATAGGATACGAGATTGGGGTTGGACTATAGCACTGGACCCTAGGGTGTCCCATTTCTAGCACTCTTGTCCAACTACATTTTGAGTCTTAACGGTTAGGTTTCCTCACTTAATGAGTCCCAATCACTTCTTAGCTTCATCCTTAAGTTTTGTTTATCTTTCTAAGGTTGGATAAGGTGAATAAAGCTCCCAAATTCAAAATAAAGAGTCTCCTATATAAAGGACTTCATAAGTCAATTTATATCTAGCACTTACTACTTTGGCATGGTACATAATTAAAAATCAATCAATAGCATAGCTTAGTATTTTGCATCACACATAGATTTTCATGCTTGATCAAGGAAGGGCCTAAGAGAAAGCATTCTTGCATCTACCATACATGCTAATTATGCATGTTCCCTAAGGAAGAACTATATTTGATCTGAGACCCTAGATTGAGGGTTAATGTAGTTAGCAATCAGGATAACAGGGGTTCTAGATAGTGCAATCATACTTCCCCTAACCTAGTTTTCTTCCCTTTTGCTTTTGATGCATTTATTGTTGTTTTCTATGTAGATAGATCCATGTTTTTAAGATTAAAATAGCTCTAAAAGGATCTCTATTGACAGTCAAGACCTTAAATTTCATAGGTAAGCTCACATAGGGACAATAGATAAAACCCAAAAAACTTGGATCTCTGTGACTAATTTGGAAAACAATGATAGGACCTATATTATAGCACCAATATTTAAAGTGTCCAATTTTTGACAATCTTGTCCTTTCATCAAACAAAAAATAGATTCAAATTTTTGACATCTTCCAAGTCCTATGCAGTAGTTTTTAGGCTTTGAAATAGTCATCTTAGTCTACTTTTATAGATAAGTTACTTTTCTTCACTATGTAATTAATTAGATCAAAATTTGTATTTTACCATTTAAATTAGATTTTTTCCCTTACTTCAGACCCTTTATTATTTAAGAACTAAACACTAGTTTCCTAAAAATAATAAAACGCTGAACCATATGCATCCCTTAACCATAATGTACCCTTTAGTTCAATATTTATTGTTCCCACACCTCCTCAAAACAACTTGATGCAAGATTCAGGTTGGCAAACTTTTAATCCAAATGATACTCAAAACCAAGCCTTGGTATCACATAATATTACTATGCCACAAATGACACAAGAAGATGTTTCTCTTCAAGAGGGTCAGTATCAAGAGATAGATTTAGTACCCCAAAGAGAGGCTCAACAATTTCAAGGGAAGCTTGATGCCATTAATGTGAATTATCAAATACATGATCAGGTTACATTCAATCAAATTAGTGAGACTAGAAACATAAGTGGTCAAGTTGCAGCTCTACATAGAGCTAAAAAAGAGTTATTGAGGAAGCTCAAGATGTGAGCAATGCTTCTAGTACTCTTAATATTATTCCTAAGAGTATCAAGGATCAACCTGATGCCCCTATAGCATAAAAAAATTAGAATGCAGAGGCTGAGAAGATTTCTCAAGTACCTTTGATTAGATAAAACCCAGTGGTTCACAAGGTGCAACCAAAGGTTAGTGGAGCATTATTGAGCATAGTAGATCAGATGAAGAAATCCAATGTTAGTATTATCATTTGGGAGATCCTTTCTATTCTACCACAAAAATACATGCTCATCCAAGAGCTTTCAACCCTCAAATTGTCTCAAGAACTAGTTGAGAAATAAATTGTTGTCTTGGCTAATTTAGACCAGCCAACTAAGGTACAAGATCAGTAGACATAAAATGGTAAAGGTGGAAAAAACCAATGTAAAATCACATAAAATTTCTCATTTTTACCTCTTTTTGATAGTTGGTGACTGTGTAGTTCATAATTGTATGGTAGATAGTGGAGTCAGTAGCATTGTCATGCCTAAGCAAATTATAGATAAGCTTGGTCTTGTCTATGAACCAAATACTAAAGGAGTATTGCAACTAGATGGGTCACCAACAAAGATAGTAAACATCATTAAAGATTTAAAGTTGACACTACATGTTTGTCCCAATATTACCATTCAACAAGATGTGGTAGTGGTGGACTTGTCTTCCTATTTTGCCATGTGTCTATCAAGGGATTTTACCTCAAAGATCACAGGATACTTACCAATTGATTGGACATATTTGATGTTTAGGACCAAGTATGGTACTAAGGTAACAATATGTTCTGACCCTATTTCACATTTCCATTTGGAGCCATATATGCCAAGTATGGTGAACACTAATTGTACTATCTTATATAAAGTACTAAAAAATACTGAAGTAAAAATTGAGTCACCTCTAGATGGAGTTTCAGATCTATTCCTTGATGAATAGTCCTCTGATTTGCATGAACATGATCCTTATAAGTTCATTTAATAAGGATGAATTGGTGTTTATTACCTTCATGAAAAAGATACACCAATTCCAATATTGATGAAAGATGATGAGTTTAGTGATGGTCTGTGACAACTATACTTTAATGGATCAAAGAACAAACATGGCACCAGGGCTGGAATGATTTTTATTTCTCTATCAAATCAAAGGTATTTCTCTTCTCTTAATTTTCAATTTTGTTGTTCAAACAATGTTGATGAATATGAGGCACTAGTTCATGGTTTGTAATGGGCAAGAAAAATGAAGATCAATGCCTTCAAGTCTTTGGTGATAGTGAGCTGGTAGTTCACCAAGTAAGAGGTATTAATGTTTGGAATAATCCATTACTTAGGTCTTATAATCATAGAGTATGAGACTTAATTGAATAATTTCAAGCTTTTGATATTTCTACCATATCAAGAAATGAGAATAAACATGCAGACAGGTTGGTTGCCATTGGGTCATAATTCAGTATCCCAGCTGTTATAAAGAGTGAAAAGGTTTAGTCACACACTAAGGTGGTTATAATACCTTATATTCCAAACAACCATGACAATTGGAAAGTGTTTGAAGATTGAAATTATATTGTTAGGTTCTTTCAAGAAGAGGTTGAATTTTCCTCAAGGAACCAAGAAAAGTTATTGTAGTAGTATGGTGACTAGATTGTGTAGCTAAAAACAAATAAGTTTCCCAAAGGGTTGGTCACCCTCGATGACATATTCAGTAGAGATGATGAGTTGAGAAAATAAAATTCTTTACTATCAACAAAGGAGGAACACTATACAAATGTGGAGATTGCAATTGGTAAGAACTTGAAGTTAGGTAAGGTTTACACTCATTTAAAGAATGAAACTTTCACTTAGTTATATTCAAGTTTTATGGATGTATTTACATGGAAATACAATGACCTCAAAGGATTTGATCCAAGTCTAACTCAAAACACCATTGAGTTAGAAACTGCAACAAAGCCAGAAAGATAAAAACAAAGTCCTATAAATCCAAAGCTTGAGCCTTTAATGAGATTTGAGATTCATAAGCTCATTGAATCAGATCTTATATTTCTAATCAAGCACTCAACTTGGGTGGCAAACCTTATTCTAGTATGGAAAAATAATGGTGAAATTATATTGTGTTTTGACTTTCATGACTTAAAAAAGGCTTCCCTTAAAGACCACTATCCCTTGCCATTTATGGAACAAATTTTATAGTTAGTTGTAGGTTCATAAAGGTTCTCCTTGTTAGATGGCTATAGTGGTTACAATTAGATTTTGGTAAAAGAAGAAGCCCAATTCAAAATAGCCTTCACCACAAAGTGGGGGACATTTGCATATAGAAAGATGCCCTTTGGTTTATCCAATGTTGAAGCAACATTTTAGAAAACCATAGATATGGTACTCCAGGGTCTCCTTAATAAGTTTATAATTGTTTATTTAGATGACATAATAGTGTTCTCTAAGAATTTACCTGAACACATGATTCACCTCAAGCAAGTGTTTGAAAAGTGTAGGTAATTTTGGGTGTCTCTTAATCCCAAAGAGTGTGTTTTCTCTATTCATTAAGGTAGGCTTCTTGGACATATGATTTCAAAACATGGTATAAGTATAGATCCTGATAGGATAGATTCAATTCATGCACTTTCTTTGCCTAAGCACAAGAAAGCTTTGTAAATTTTCTTAGGCAAAATCAATTTTGTAAAAAGGTACATTTTAGATTTTACCATTTTAGCTAGGCCACTTACAACCATGCTAAAGAAGGGTCAGAGTTTCAACTGGTCCAAAGAAGGAGTAAAAAGCTTTGAAGAGATCAAAAAAGCCATATCCAGTGCTCTGGCACTCCTAAACCCTAATTTCATAAAGGATTTTATCCTGTACATTTATGCTAACATTGAAACTCTTTTAGGTATTCTTATGCAATAGAATCATGAAGCCTTAGAGTAGCCAATAGCCTTCTTCAATCAAGGCTTGGAAGAATACCAAACAAGGTACTCTTTTGTTGAAAAGCATTTACTTTCAGTTATAAGGTCTCTCAAGAAGTTTAGATACTTGTTGTCTAACAATAAGATACACCTAATGGTTGCACATCCAAGTGTTAAGGATTTTCTCTTGAATAAGGATATAAATGACAAGATATCTAGTTGGATAACCAAGGTAATGGAGTATGATGTGGAGATCAAGGTCACAAAGTTGATTAGAGGAAAAGGACTTTGTGAACACCTATCCCAAGACTTGTAAGAGGCAAATGAGATGGTTTTGGTGTCAAATAATGAAGAAGCTACAACTAATCATACTTCACCTTCTAGTTGGTCCCAAGATCTGGTAAGATACCTCCAGAATGGTATTTATCCCTCTCATCGAACTCCTTCAAAAATAAGATATTTTAAATTACAATCCATTCCATTTCTTCTTGTTGATGGTGTTTTGTTCAAAAAGGATATCAATGACATGTTGTTAAGATGCATTGAACAACATCAAAAATAAAATCTTCTCATACCATTCCATGATATATATGGTGGAGGGAATTATTCATCAAGGACCATATCCCACAAGATCATGAGAGGTGGGTATTTTTGGCTAAGCATATTTGGTGATTTTCATGCATGGGTTAGGAAATATAGATAGTCTGTTAGGTTTGTTGGAAAGGAGAAACTTGCAACCTTACCTCTCCAACCAATTTGTAGTGAATCAACCCCTTGTACAATGGGTATTGGACTTTATTAATCTCATTAACCCCCCTTCAAGCTTAGGGCATAAATGGATATTGATTGCTATAGATTATTTTACTAGATGGATAGAAGCAGTGGCATTGAAAGAAGCAAATGAGTCCAATGTTCTTGATTTCTATAAAGGTTTGTTTGATAGATTTGGAGTCCCTTAAACCATTATTTTTGACAATTTTATGGCCTTTGTAATGGATCTAGTTTATATTTATAGAGGATCAACACACTTTACATAGACCAGATAAATAAATTAAAATAATATAATAATTCTTCCATTACAAAACCATATGAAAAATACAACTTATATAGGAAAGTTATTTCTTATAATAAGGGAGATCAAATCTCCATCAAAATCTCATATAATAGTATGAGATATCAACCACCTAACTAAAAAAATCAACTTTGTATATTATTGTTAGGCATAACAATAATATACTAACAAGACTCTAATAATGTAATATTCATAATTATGTTATTTATAATTAATAATGTGAGAAATATACCTCAACATTCACCTCCATATGAACATCAATAATTAAATCTACACCCCTTTAATGTGAGTATGGGTAGAATTTACATCTTCGAGAATTGGCACAAACTAAATCATATACCAATGCATACTTTTAGGTCTACATACTACTAACACGATCTTATTGCACATGACCACTACTATGCAAAGGAACGCATCCTATATTTACTTTGTGTGACCATACGTACGTGTCACTAGGGGTCATCTCTATAAATAAGGTAGTCATGAAATATATGTAGTTAGTTGCCCTCCTATACAATTATTTTCCACATTCCATTATATCCACACTCTCCCTTGTCTCCAAATAGCAAAGGTGTTTCAAACAAGTAGGGGAATGAAAACACACACAACTCAAAAAATTAAAATATCATGAGGAACCAATCCTCATTATTATCTGATGTAGCCTTTATTAATGTTTGTGGCCACCCAAACAAAAATAACATAGACAATTTCCATTACCACTGAAGAACTATCCTTGGCATTAGATGATTTGGTGTAGAGCACACAACACTGAAGAAATCAAAAACCACACCACACATGCAAATAGGAATGTCCTTATGTTCTTATTCAAACACATAGTGAAAAAAGTACACCACATAGAATGTCACCAAAACATCTGGGCCCCATCATTGGTGACTGACAAGAGGCTCTGGAACCTCCAGTCTCCTATGCCTCCATCCTCCATTAGAAAAAGTTACTTACTCAAAAATAATGTCGATGTAGCTCATATTCATGTTGATTTAAATGGAATAGAGCACCCCCCCCCACAAGATTGATATTTTTGACATTTGACTCAGGATGTCATGGTCACTCAAAAATGCATCTGTAAGGCAATTTTTTTTTTTTTTACAATTTTTGACAATGACTTTATATGACACCTAAGCCTAAATGACATATAGACACTAAGAATTTTGTGACTTGACTCTTTTATATTGATACTTTTGATGACGTTATTGATAAAGACACTAATAATATATACTCACTCAATAATGTTTACAAAATAAGATGCATAATAAACTTAGAATCTACTATACAAATAGGCCCATGATTATAATATGACTTTAACTAAACTTACAAACATAAAAATAATAAATAATTTATACCTCTAAATACTAAAAGACACGTAAGGACTAAACTATAAACCTAAAATAATAAAATTTGAATTGAATACCTAATATTCTAAATAACTAAAACTTAAAATAAACATAAGATAACTATTTATTTTCTAATATGACTTTCAGAAATATAAGCAAAATAGTAGTAGCTGAAGTAGATTTGATCGGTGGACTGCACACATGATTAGAACATGACAAGGGCACATGCTTGTTAGGAACTTCAAATGGCTAGTGTAGGTAACTTGTGAATCCACCTCGCCTAATTATTCACAAGGATTTGAGGCATGAAGCTTGTCACCAGACCATGTGGAAGGAGCTCACCTAGAGGATGATCCTGATTTGAAATAAATGCCAATGCTAATGGAATAAAAGTTTTAAAAAATGATTCAATGCAAAGAATCTATCATGTTATTTTTTGGATCTAGTCTTGTTGTAAGAAATTTAATAGACCCAAAAATGATGCAAATTTGGAACGCAAGTCTGGTAGAATAACAAACACATGATGTTGATTATGAAACCAACACAAATGAGTTGCTTTATGTTTGTACTAACATCATCTGATATTTTTCACCATTATAATACTAATGACAAAAATAATGCAACAATGACTTAATTTACATAATCTACATGAATATGGAGATCTATGAAACTAAAATTGAATGGTGCATCTTCCATTTATATGTGTTGAGTCTAACATGGATCAAATGAGTGGATATAGGGTAGGAGGTGTGCTAAATGTTAGAATAGATGTGTTGAAGTATCAACCAAGAAAACTAGTCAACATAAAGAATACAGGTTCAAAAATAAATCATACACAATAGTGAAAGTGCACTAATGGTTTTAGTGGAAGGATGAGCTAAGCACGGTGTGGGAACCTTTAAGTACACATGATTTGAACCAAAAAATAACCAATAAAAAACAACAAACTCTTTTCAACTCATAAAATACCCATAAAAAGGTACACTACAAATGAAATGGTTGCCCCTTACAAGTACACTAAACTTCCATCTCAGGCACAAAGATAAGAGAGATCTAATACCAGATAATGGATCTAGTTTATATTTGCAGAGGATCAACATACTTTACATAGACCAAATAAACAATTTAAAGCAATATAATAATTATTTTATTACAAAACCATATGGAAAATATAACTTATATAGTAAAGTTATTTCCTATAATAGGGGAGATAAAATCTCCATGGAAATCTCATATAATAGTATGAAATATCAACCACCTAACTAAACAAATCAACTTCATATATTATTGTTAGGCATAACAATAATATACTAACAAGACTCTAATAACATAATGTTCATAATTATGTCATTTATAATTAATAATGTGAGCAATATACCTCAACACATTGTGGGGTCTAGAATCAGCCAATGGGCAGTTCAATATAGTTTCTTTCTTCACACTTCATTAAATTACTATCCACAAGGTAATGGCATTGTTGAGTCCACTAATAATAACCTATTAAATATCATCAAAATAACTATTGAAAGACAATCAGACATCGTGACATCTCAATTTGAAGTCAACTTTGTGGGCTGATAAAATCACCTATAAAAGATCAGTGGTGAACTCTCCATACAAGTTGGTATAAGGTAAGGAAGCAAGAATGTCTATTTCTCTTGAATTCCCTATTTAGAACTGATGCATCAACTTCAGTTTTTAGAGAATGAGATAATGGAAATCAGATATGTTGAGCTCATGGAGCTAGAAGAGACAAGACATCGATCTATGTTGGCCATGGAAGCCCATCAAGCATAGGTGAAGAGATCTTTTGACAAAGGATCTTCTTTAAGAAATTTTAAAGTAAGAGATTTGGTCCTCAACTAGGATGAAAATAGAGCTAAGCTAGGAAGGGACACAAATTTTGAATCTCTTTGGAGTGGTCCTAACACAATCTTTAGCTACAAATCCCACAATGCCTTCTAACTTGCAAAGATGGATGGTGAGGAGATTCATATTCCAGTCAATGGGATACATCTAAAATGCTTATATTGAGGAAGATAAGTTCCCTGTACATAATTATTTGGTCTAATTTTCCTCCAAGTGTTATTTTGACACAATAGTTTATTTATTTTTTGTCCCAAATAATTGCTTTGTTCGCATATCTATTTTATTAGGATAGTTTCCCTTTAAAGTTTGTTTCTTTTCCTGTTTAGTGGAATTCTTTATATTTGCAAGTCAAAAATATTTCTTGTAGTCATAATATCAAATTCATCATTTTGGTGACTCCAAGAATCACATAAATGGTATGAGTTCTCAAAGCATAGTAGGCATGCTGCCCAGCTACGTCACCAAAGATGTTGGCCAAATTTAGCCTACATACCAAAATATGTCTAGCCTTTGATTAAAAGCTAAGTAGGATCCTAATTAAGGAGTGATCCAATGTCACTAAGAGCTTATGGACTTCACAAGGAGATCACATAGCATTTGTAACCTTTTAAAATACTTTAAGTAGGCTTAATGTGTAAATATGATGATTTTAAATAACTAGACCATCATCAAACGTCATGCAGGAATGGATTGGTTAGATCATTTGATCATTTTATAAGCTCACTTAGAAAGCCTTTCAAAGTCAAGGAATTACATGGACATGATGTATTTCATGCCTAGATCATCCCTTATAAATTTAATGTCTTGATGAGCTTGTTATCTAAGGATATAAGCTTCTAAAGTTGAACTTGTAGAGTTGGATGTTTGTACAGATGTCAAGTTGAAGTCTTGGAAACTAGCCATTAAAATTTAAAAGGAAGATCTAAAAATGCATGTTTAATCATGATTTAAGATCCAATGGCACACGGTGACTAACAAGGTCAGTGGGTCTAAGGCATATCAATGGTGCACGATCAATCATACCAAGCAGATCAATGGTGAATGGGCAAAGACAAAGAGAATGGGTCCCAAAAATTTGACAGTGCATGTTTAATCATGCAAATGCAATCCAATACTGCGAGTTAAATTCAAAAGGTTAGCACAAACAAAAATCTACCAAGTGTCATGACCATATTAACTAGCAAACTATCAATGGTATGCGTTCATTCATACATATTGAGATCAATGGTATGAGCAAGATAAACAAGTCATAAGATGCTGAGGAAGAGCAAGAGACTACCAAGTGTCATGAGTACATTAAGTTTCTAGGTAAATCAATAGCTCACATGCATTCCATGCAAATCAAACTGATGAGTGAGATTAAAAGTCGAAAGCTAAGGGGCTTCAATATAGAGGTCAAACATATGGTTGATGTTGAACTAGAGTAGGTGTTTTAAAGAGTTATGTTGCCATTAAAGTTTAGATGAGCATTATTAAGCAATGAGATGCAATCATATAGTCAGGATGAAGCTCCACCACCATGAAATCTCAATATGAAGCTCTAGTTTGAAGTTTTAGAACATACAGGGTCTATTTTTTGGAGTTGCAGTATGGTTTCACGACTGTGTTTGATATTTGTTGAAGAAGCTCTATGCATATGATAAGTTCTTGGCTTCTATAAATGATCAAAAGCAAAACAAGTATCTCTAGTCCTAATAGGGATCAAATATGGGCAACTAGTTGTTGCAATAAGATCAAGCAGTCTATAGGTTTTCATCGATATTCTTGCTATATGAAAACCAATAAATGAATTGGTTTTCATCTATTATGGACCTATGATCATGTTTTAAAGTAGGAGCAGACTATGTGATTATTATGGAGAAGTGTCTCACCTTTTGATATTGTCACATTTTTGACAAACAAGTGCTTATGGCTACCCAAAGTAGATATGGCACAGTTCTGTCAGTTCCAAGATATGAGAAGTTTGTCCTCATCATTAGATCATGTATAAAATGGCACAGAGTCCCATGAAGGAGACCTGGTGGTTATATAAGGATAATGGATCATTTAATTCTTTTATATAAATTTTAAAGGTTGGTTTCTTCTTTATAAGATCATGATTCAACATCCTTGAATTAATGTTAATCCATCACAGTTCCCTCTCCCTCATCCCTTTTTTCTATATATGTCCCATCTTCTTCCACATTGTGGCTTTCTCTGAAAAAATTTTAGAAAATAAATATTTGATATTTTTATAGAAAAGACTCTTATGCTTTTGGCTTGCTCAAGCTATGACAAGATTTATACTATAACACCTATTTGATGGAATAAAGACTAAATTCCTTCATTTTTACCAAATAAATTGAAGTGTGTTCTATAAATCTATATGTTGTGGTTAAGTGAATGTATGATTTCCTTGCCTCTATATAAGTTTCCTCACCTTCATGAAGTGATTTATAGTTCTCATAGGTCATTCTAAGTGAAATATATAGTTTTTTTATTAGTTTGGAAGTGGATAATTGCCCTCCCATGCTAAGTTGATAACTAATCAATGCCTTTCTGTGAAATAATTATGTGAAGACTTGTCTTCTTTAGTCTTGAATGTGTCTTATAGTGTGTCTTGTGTAAAGTGTAAGTGTTCAAATTATTAGTGCATCACCTCATTTTACATGCTTTAATAGATTATTGTTAATCTCTCTCCCCTTTTCTAAGCAAGTGTTAATTTAGGTCTAGTTTAGGTGATAGATCTAGAAGGAAGTCGACCTTCTCTAGAGGTTTGACCCAAGATTAGGTGATCCATAACCTAGGTTCATTCTCATGTTTGACTAAATTTGAGTAATAGGACCTAAATAATCCCCTTACTCAGCTAGAGTGCAATCCAGGACACCAACACTTCTTCCCAACCTTTAGTTTTCTTCCATCCCTAACATCAAACTTGGAGTAGTCACCTTATCTATAACATACTTCTATTTTTCATTCCTTACATCATCAAAATCAAATAAATTCTCTAGGGTGATCAGCCCTTTCGAAAGTTTGTTATATTTTAGTTGCATGATCTAGTCTTTGTAGGCTTCCTTGATCTTTGGTTATAATTGTTCTATGAATTCACATGATTATTGAAGGAACATGGGAATTTGGGTGTTATTTTTTAACACTTGCTAGTTCTGGGCGTTATCAATAATAATAGGTCTAATGATTACCCATATTGCTTGTTTATTGGTGAACAAATATGTTACTGGGTCAAACCAAGAACTAATCATCACCATCATGTTTGCCTCCACATTCATGGTCTTAGGGATGATCTAAATGTTGAAAGCTTCAAATGCTTCGATCAAATCCCATATTCAATGCAAATAAGACCTCATGTGCACATTCTTTAAAGCTTCAACCCCTCTCACCTATCTTACCACTAATTTGGAATCTCCAAACACTTTTAGTTGCTTTACATCTATGCACTTGGCAAGGCTGAGGCCATGGACTAGTGCTTCGTATTCATTTTTATTTTTCATGCAGGTAAATTGGAATTGAAAGTCTCAAAGGGTATATTTTTTGGAAGGAGATACTAATTAGATCCCTACTCTAGAGCTAATTTTACATTTTGCACCATTGAAATGTAGAGTCCAAAATTCAAACTCATTTTTAGGGTCGTTTCTTTGATCATCCTCCTTCTTCATAACCTTAGGGATAGCCTAGTCTACATTATGAATTATATAGACCCTAAGACTAGTGGCATCAAATTTAACAAAAGGATCATTCTTGATAAATTCGTTAACAAGGACTTCTTCCTTTGGGCTCCTATTAACTGCCACTCTTTCTTCTTCAATCATTTCTATGTAATGCATATCCCTTTTTGAGAATGAAGTGCGTGTCACTTTTAATTTCATCATAGCATCATCTATTATTGTCTTGGGTGTAGTGGCTTAGACAACACCTTTAATTTTAAGCCATAGTTGGTCCTCAGGATCAAGTGGTACCAATCCAATTCTAGGTATTTGCCTATCATGGTAATGAAATCTCTAGATAGAAATAGCCTGAAGACTGACAGGATATCTACAACTACAAATTCCTATGATATAGTAATTCTAGGACAATAATATAAGGTGAGGTGAAGAGCCTTGATGATACCCATGGTTTGAATTTTTTTCTCATCCAACTACATCACTCCTTTATTCAAAGGCTCATATTGTAGTTGCAGTGCATCTGCAATCTGCTTAGGCATCATCATGGTACTAGCACTAAAATCAATCATGGAATTGTGCAACAAATTCTTCCCCATGATAAGTGTCAAATAGAATGGGTTAGGTTTTGTCTTACTTACCCACTCTTTGTATTTGATTAATATGAATGGTGCTTGGGGTTGTGCACTCATATTGGCTTCTTTTTCTTTAGTCTGTGCAGGATCCATAACCAGTTTTCCTCATGTGATATTCTCTCAATCCTCCAAGGCTTCTTTCAATAGATACTTATGCTAAAGGATAGATAGGACATCCTAGAGAGAAATGTTGGATGTAACTTTATTTAGTTGTTTCACCACATTATATGACCCTGAAGGTGGGACCTCAAGGTCCTTTACCTTATTTTATGTTGTTTCGCTCCACTTTTGATATGTTGTAGGTGATGGTTTGAGTCCTGGACTATTCTCAAAGGTCACTTTAAACATTGTAAAGGATTCTTGGGCATCGACTGGTCTCTTTTTAGATCAAGTGAAATAATCTAATTAGACTTGAAAATATTTATACATGGGTATATTACTCCCATAGACTATATCTTCACCTTCTACCCAAGATAAAAGCACATGCTCCAAGGCTATCTCCTCTTCTTTCTCTAAGGGCATTCCTTGTATCTATGCCATTAATGCAATATTCTCAACACTTGGGGATTGGTATCTATATAAGGTTAAATAAGGTGTGTTTCCTTATCTTCGTTACTCGATAAGATTCTACTGTAGATTGCCTCTTAGACACTTTCATGGTGTGTGGGACCCATTTCATGGGAAGCACCATGAATTTGAATCATCCACCAAGCTATTTTAGCTTGCGACCAATTATTTTCTTGCATTTAGTGAGACCATTTATAAAGGATCAAGCATTAGAATGATTTGATTCATGAGTTGCATCTGGTGGTTTGACACTTGATGATTTGGTGCCTAGTGATTTGACTTCTACCTCTCCTAATACTAGTTATTATATTAGTGCACTCTCCTTTCTTGGTAGTTTTTAAACGAGGGCTTCAGAGGTATAGTTCATTGCCTTTTAAAATTTAAGATCTCATTGGAGAAGTTCCACATGATGCTCTTCATGTCATTCATCTCCATAACTAGCAAGGATTAAGAGGATATGCTTACCTAAGTAGGCGGGTATACATACATGGAAGGTGGTGCTTTCAATATACTTGGCTTCTCCTCTTCTGTTGGCATTGATATTTTTGGGAACATTGGCATCAACAACTATGGAAGAAGCTTTTTAGCATTTATTAATTTGTTCTCCACTCTAACTACTATGTCATATTCATTTGAGAGCATCTAGCCTCTAAGAGATTGAAACATTAGAGCTATGTTCAAGTTGAAGGCCTTGAGGTCAAAGATAATGACCATACATATGTGTAGTCAAGCTATTATTAGGATCCTTTGTTAGGTCTTACCAAACCTAGTATTGAAATATTTAATAGCCTCTTATAGTGCTCTCTTAATAGTTATTAGTTATTATAGGAGAGATCATTGATCCACTTTCTCATTAAATTGTTCAAATAATCTATTACCCAATTCATCCCAGGTGGAAATGGATTTGGGTGACAAAGATCGGTACTAATCGAGAGCTTACCTTTGAAAGAAGTGGGTAGTAGACTTAAGGCCACCTTTTACTATGTCACATAGTGCATTGTGCATACATTCACAACATCTTGGAGATGTTATGATGTGTTCTTGAAATACTCCCCTGAGAATTTAGGGAGTGCCTTTAAGGCATTTTTAAGAATAGGGTCCCATGTATTTAGGAGTACTAAAGGGATAAGCAGGCTACCGTTATTCCATGTTATGAAGTTATTTGGCGAGCCTTGAATATCCATATATTGATGTTTTTGAGTAGCACTACATCTCATGATACTTTGGTGAGTTAGGGCTACTATAGGTGGTGTTAGCAAGCTTAGATTATTAGTTGTTTATGACCTTGTAACAAGCCTATGGCTCATAAAATCTAGCTTATAATCAAGTAGACTAGTAGTTTTAGGTCCCATTGGGTATGCCAAAAAATAGAAAATTGTTGATGCCTAAAACTCTCACTCTAGGCGAACAACCTTTTATGGGAAGCTTTATAGATATGGGACACAAATGTGATCTATAAAGCAACCTCTGGGGTTTTAGAAGATGGATCTTTGAATTGATTCAGGGGTTAAAAGGGGAGAGAGAAATACAAATAACTAAAACAAATCTATCTAAGGTGATGCACCAAGATTTTTTAGAATATTAATCTACAATTGCATAAAATAGCTTGAATCTTTGAACTTTATAGACTGTGAAAGGAGCATATGCATGAACTCAAGTCTATAATGTAAAAACAACCAATAATATAGAAGCAGAGAATGGAAATAATAGATAGTAATAAATCCTCACTCAGTTTAACATAAAACACCACATCCTCTTCATTGGTAGGAAGTAAACATCATACAAGAGGGCAAAAGGTAGAGTATACAATATTTGATCTTACCCATGAGGGGCACCTGTTAAGGTCGTAAAATGAAAAATGATATATGTTGTTACTTATATTCTAAAAAATAGAACTATTACAAAATGTCTACTCTTGGCAATAGTTAAAACAAATAATCTACAATCATCCCCTTACGAAAGAAAAGATCCCTACTTATATAGGTGTAACGACCTCTTGAGAGAAAAACACCTGGAATTAGGCACTTGCACCCATGATGAGGTCATTGCAGTTGACTAGGAAGCTCTGTCTCATGAGTGTAATTGGTTTTTTGATTCTTGGATATGGCATAATTTGAATGCCTTATAATGCCCATGATGCTTAAAAGAAGCATGGTGGTAACACGTGTCTACTTCTAAAAATTATTTTGCAATATTGTTAGAAATAGGGGCCCACTTGCTTCTACCAATGGCGCAACTCCTAGGTCTAATAGGAGAAACCTTGCCTTCGATGAGCATCATGATTCCACATGGAAGGTCTGCCTCTTCTTTGTTATAATTACCTGGTGGGCCCCTTTCCTTCTTCACCAACTAATGACACTACCTAGAACTCTGACAAAAGGAACCTTTGCTCTCGAGGAGAATTATGATTCCATGTGGAGAATTGGTGCTTGTCCTAGAGAATCCAAGCATTCTTTTGAAAATATGAGTGTGGGGGTACCATATGGATTATTCATTTTCCTCTTCATTATATGAATGGGCCCCATTTACTACCCCCATCGGCCAATGGCACTATGTGAAATCTCAAAAAAAAAAATCTCCCTTGGATGAGCACCCATTCACCATGTGGAGAGTTAACGGTTCTCCTACACAAATCAATAACTTCTTGAGTTGAACATGTGTCGAGCCACCATATGGTAGATATGAAAGGAAGTCAAGACTTAAGTAAAATACAAAAAGGGATATGGGAAAATTGAGGTTGAGACTTAGGTCACCAAACTCGCCAAGCACATTCTAAACAAAAGGCCAACTACTTCAAAATGTACAAAACATAGATCATGATCCACAGTTCTCACCCTTTAACAACCTAGGGCTTAAATTCCATAATCCCTTAAAAGTAAATCATTTGGTGAACTTGACTTTGAAAATTGATTTAAAACCCTAGTTCCATCCTAGGGTTTGTCTTCTCCATTTTCATGTAATAAATTAGGGTTTATTAAATTTTGATTTTATTAATTTTTGCACAACTAACTGATTCATACCAGTCCTTTATTAGGGTTTCATTGATTAAATATTTCAAAATTTTAACTAAAACCCTCTAAACCCTAGATTTACATATTAGGTCCTTATACACTCAAAAAAAATAGCCCTTAGGGTTTCAAGGAAATTTTTTATGTTTCCTACACATTAGGTTGAATATTTATCATAATTTCAAATATATTATGTTGGATTATATTCTTCCTATTGTTTTATTATTGTTCATTATTCACATTCTCTTTTTTGCCAAGTTTAAAATGACTTTCAATAAACCTCTTACCCCTAACCCAATTGATCAATTTCTAAACTTTTCAAATAATTATTAAAATGAATGGACAAATTTTAAAGATTGCACACTAGTACATGATAATGAGCATGATTTCATTTATAATGATGATTATTATTGTTGTTCTAATAATGGATATGATGATTATTATGAGCATGACAATGAAATTATTGATGAGGATAGATTAGATGCATCTTGTTCTCTTTCTCCACTTTCTTCTCCTACTTCTCAAAATCAAACTAACAATGTAAGGCCAAAAGAACCCCTTGTTGTTAGTGTTTTGTTTCAATGTGATCCTAGCTTTTCAACCACTTTTGCTACATCCTTATTTAAAATAAATAAATACAAGAATAATAAAATCAATTTACCTTTGGATGGTTCAACTAACATTATACATGATGTTCTTAGCATAGAACAGAAAAAATCTCATTCTTTGCCCTTCACAATTCAATTTGAAAAAGCACGTGCAAATGATATTGCACATTTTACCAATGCACAAACTAAAGTGGATGATATGATTTTATCACCTTCTTTTACATTTAAGCTCAACATAATGATTATATGAAAAATGTAGATAATTCAAATATCTCTAAATCTTCTCTTACATGTCATAATGCACAAAATGAAAACATGATTGCTACTTCTTCTACCCTTGACTCCAAGATAAAAAATAATAATCATACATGCATTCCACTCATATCTAGTGAAGACATGCATTGAATTATACCTACACATGATGATATATTGCATAGTAATAAAAATTTAAAATCTTCTTCTACTCTCTGTCTTAGTGAGCATGGAAATGACACCTCTTATTCCCTTACTTCTAAAAGTGAAATAAATTTTGATTTTGATGAAGCTTGGAATAACAATGATTACTATGATTTTAATGAAGAATACATTGATTCTAATCCTTCTTGTTCTCTACCTACTTCACCCATCTGTCATGTTTAAATTGATTGCTTATCAAATTTTAATTCAAATGATAATATGTCTTCATATAAACAAGTATAAACTTATACTCATGTTGTTTGCTTACACATTATACATTTCCAAGATAATGATGTGTCTTCTATTTATTAGCATGTGATACTTGTTTATAAATTGACAATATAAGGGATACCAATGAATATCCCTTACCCCCCTACTACAATAGAACCTGTTTCTCATTCTAACCTCCATGAGGGTGATAGCCAATTTACCTCTCACCAGGTCTAAGCTATCACCCCTCCAAAGGTTACGGTGATCAAACCCATTATCTCTACCCATGTTCCCTAATGTATTATATCAATGGATAAAATTAATAATAAGATTCAAGAGTTAAAAAACCCTTTGATGATGTTAATATACCTTCACAAGAGGTAATATCTTTGATCGAATGTGTTTCTAGATCCAAATTACAAAGATATATGACATAACATAAATGAGATAACAAAAACATAGAAACTGCAAGTCACGGGCTCCACAGTGGACTGGATATAGGCCTCCAATGGGGGATTTTTTATGGATGCATGTGTCAGAGTATGCCCATGGAATTCTAAGTGTTAATGGTCATGGTAGTAGGCTTGGGTGTCAAGACAACAGGGAGGTGTTGTGGAACTCATGGGTCCTTCTATTTATTGAGATTTAATTCAAGCAGGGGATGTTACATGAGTTTTAACTCAATGCAAGGTGATTTTGAGAGATAAATTAGAAGAAAAATGCCTCAGTGAGTTATGTGATGCATAGTTTGAGACAAGGTTGCCTTTCTTCTCAACTATCAACCAAATAAAAAACAATTTGATATCTGTTAGACATTTTGTCTTTTTAGAATGAGAAGGCTTTCTGATCGAAGGTGAAGTGTTTGAAAAAATGTCACATTGAATGAGAAGGAATACTAAGCAAAGTTAATGTTAGGTCTCTTTCATCATGAATCTTGGATGTGTATTTTAGCTATTTTTAACATTGAGGCATTTAGCAATCTATTTTGGATTTATTTTAGAGCCTCTATTTAAAGTTACATCTAGCTTTGGCTTTCTCCTTTGATATTGTAGGGGTGTAAAGTTTCACTAGGTTGTAGTCTAGCCTCATCATCCCTGAGAGGAAGCCTCTTTTGTGGATGGATGTGCCCTTATTTTGAATTGACTTTGGACCTTGGCCTAAAATTTTGAGCATGTATTAGTTGGTTGTAGTCCTTGGTTAGAGCCTAGGGAACAGTCTATTTATGATCTTTGAATGTTTTCAGGGGTTAGTCATGTGGAGGGCAAGGAAGATCCCTTTGATTACTCATAGAATCCTCTTGATGAAACACTAATTTTTCCGAATGGCATAGAATTAATTCAAAAGTGGCAAACATAATGTTCCATGGAACAAATGGTCAACAAGCTGGTTGGTCATTGTTCTATTGAATAAGGAGTGGATGTAGTTTTTTCTAACTTAATGCCAGACATTCAGTCTATGCATTACAAGAGCTCTTATGATGGGGACTCAAGTTCTGTTAGGGTGAAATATTGATAAATGGATCACATTCAAGATCAGATGAGGATCTTTGGGATGGTAGATGTGGAAGGATTTGATGGTCAAACACATTTGAGAAGAGAAAGATCCAATCTGCCATTAAATATCCCTCCTTAGGTTAGATTGGTTGCATATGTTAAGAAGTAGAAAATGTGTGTTAAGTTAAGAGAAGGTAGAACCAATTTCGCGTTAGGTGAATATGTTCTTATTCACAAAGTTCTAGAGCTGGAAGCTAAAAATTTGATTTGGAAATTCTATGGTAGATCCTATTCAGCCAAGTCTCTTGGGACATAGATTGACACTTTTTAGAGCTCTTTCCTTAGTTATAAGTTGAGTTATTATCTCTTGGATGGGGGATGGATTGCTTTCTCCTTTAGGATGGTAGAGATTGTTGTGAGGATCTTACAACGTAGGTGGTTTTGGAATTCTTCTTCATTAGGTTTGAAGAAATTGTCTCCATGTTTTGACCTAAGAAGAGAATCCAAAGTAATACAGCTCATATGGGTTAAACTACCAGGTTTACCTCTAGAAATGTGGATAACTATCATTCTTCAAGGTATAGGAAACTCTATAAGGTCTTTTTTGAGTTGGGATAAGGATATTTTAAAAAGAAATTCATGATCATTAGCTAGAATATTGGTGGAAGTTGATCTTAGTGCAGATCTTTTAGAAGTCATTGAGATTGATTTTGGTTTAAGTAAATACACTTAGATTCTTGATTACTCTAAAGTGTGTTTTAGATGTGCAAGGTGTCATGCTTATGGTCATCTTACTTACGTATGCTCTTTAAATTTTAATAGGCAGTCTTGGAGGTCCAAGAATATGGAATACTTCACTCTACAGTTCTCAAATAAGAGGATGGAGGTTTCAACATTTAAAGGGATGCGTCAAGATAGGTAGAAAAATTTTATGTGTAGGTTGGAGGAAACACAAAGAGTAGAAGGGCGGGATTATGCTAAACCTCGGGAGCCTTCACTCAATAATTTAGATGCCCCCAAAGAAGTGATTTCCTTGAAAGTTAACTAGGCCTTATTATAGAGGATGAGGTTGTGGATTTGTTTAAGGGGGCTTAGTTAGAATTTGTGGATGGCAAACAGAAAGATTTGAATGTGGAGCTAGATGAATCTGAGCTTTCTTCTCACAAAACTCAAAACATCAATCACTTGGGATCTCTTTTTCCTTTTTTAGATCTTCCTATTGCACCTATGTATTCAAATAAGAGGTTGTTAGATGCTACCTTTCCTCCTCAATCCACAAGTTTTGCTCTACATATTCTAATTTGTGTTTAATGGTAGCCTTTAATAGAATCTCCTCTTCTTCGACCACAGTCTAAGAATGTCAGTGGAGGGCCATAAGAGTCCAATTTTTTGGAATATTTTTAGCTTAAGGAGATCCCAGATGTACAACCTTATATGAGGAATTCGACTCATTTTCCCCTTCATTTTAATGGTCAATCCTCTTCTAGTTGGGAGGATGTGGATTTGAACATCGGTGGCAAACATTACAATCTTAGATCCAATAATAAGGTTGGAAGTGGTATTGGGAAAGAATTCATGGGAGGTTTAAGTACTAATCTCTTGAGGTCAAAAATCAAGTCTACTATTGGGAGAAAACCCTCCTTTAAGCATGCATAAGAACAATCAATTAGGGATATCAATAGTGGTTCACAACAAACTATTCCTGAGGTACTTAGAACATCCACTAACCCCAGAACTATTTCTTAATGTTAATTATTTCTATAAATTCTAGGGGGATAGGTAATTACTCTAAGAAATATTCCTTGAGGAGGTTATTGAAACTGTAGACACCTAAATCTGGCCATCGATAACCTTAAACCAGGCTTTTGACCAATTTCTACTCAAATACACAATTTGACCTAAAAACACTCAAACATGATAAATGAGTTGAAATTGATATATTCAAGTACCAATTTTGGACAGGGTATCATTAAATGTGGCAATGTAATTTATGGGCCAACTAACTTTGATCAGATCATTTTGAGTCAAAATATCAATTTTGCACCTGAGTGCTCTAGATTGCTCTTTTCTATCAAATTTCTTACACAAGACATGTGCCTTTGTTATTTTTTATTGGTAACATCCTAAATGGGAATATGGTTTCAACACATCTGACATTGACTTCCAATTCCAATCCAGTCAAATTTTTGACCAATAACAAGGCATTCTGATCAATTTAAGTAATTTGTACACAAAGTGCTTAATCATGCTTAAGAGATAATTAAACCAAATTAGAACCTAATTAATAATTCCATGGAAACTTGTTGAATACTTATTTTTGGAAATGAATATTGAATATTTTCATCATCGGGTGACCTCATTTCTTAAAAAGGCATCCCTAGGCCATAAATACCACAAATATCAGGATTCAGGCCTCTCATGCCTCATCAATGCCCCCCATGCCACTTAATTACTCCTTTATCCCAAATATTGATGAGCCTATTTATCAATTTTAATTTCATAATTGGATTAATGCTTATCCACACATCTCAATCTTGAGATGGATGGTTTAGGTTGATTCTAGACAGTTCTGAAAATCTATAAATAGAGAGGCCAAGAACATCATTTATAAGTTTCGATAATGTAAAGTTATAATGCATAAATGATTCCAAAATATATTTTAATTAGTGTTACCATGCTAAATTGATTCCAATCCAAGCCAAGCTAAAGCCACAAGGTGCCAAGGAGAAGAGGAGATAGCCAAGCCTCCTTTGATGAAGACTCCCTGAGCACAAGCCGAGCAAGCCACTACAACAAGCATTTTAGAGCATTCAAGGAAGGTAAAAAAAGGTTTTTTTTTGCATTTTGGTTGTGTGTTTTATTCATGTTTTTTAACTAAGCTCTCCCTAGTGTCTAGGCCTAGAGATGTTATGCTAGTTAGTGTGTTTCTTGCATTTTTGTTTTTATTTTGAAACTAACACAATACTAACCATCCTCCCTTGAGTCAAATTCTTAGATCACATAATGGCACACCCAGTGGGACCAGATGCATCTCACACATGAATAATATCATTATGCAACTTTAAAATATTTATTTTGATCATTAAAACTCTTGCAATTTGATTTTCTAATTTTGTTTTTCCATTTTTCTTAGTCACAGGTTTACACAGTAACCATCATCGGTTAGTAAAACCATCATCGATTAGCATAGCCATCATTAGTCACTATTGGTATAACCATTGTCAGTTAGTATAACCATAATTATTTAGTAAGTGTAACTATCATTGGTTAGTATAACCAACGTTGGTTGCTGTGTTTTTCTTAAAAATACAAACTCGAGAGCTAATAGGCCATTTTAAAATGCTTGGTTTCAGGTCATACGGACTCCATTTTGGATGATTTTTTTTTTTAAACCACACGTTTTCTCCTAAATTTTTAGAATTTGAAATTATCTAGTCTTCAAGTTTCATATATTTTTCACAAAAATTTTAAAATGTTTCTAATCTAACATATTTGCTTTTGGGGTGATGCCTTAAGAGTAGACAGGTAACCAACAAACTTGAAACTTACTAAAACATGATATTAAGACATATTTGGAATGATTTTAAAATGAATTAGGAATCTTGATTTTGGTTTTTAATGAAACATTTAGGTGCTTAAGTGAATGTTTTCATAAGTTACGCTTTCAAAGTTCACAATATTAAGACCAAGGGGTCAAAAGAACACCACCCAATCTTTCAAATTGAGTGCTTAAAAGTGAACTCATATTTCTAAATATTTTTAGTATTCAATATTTACTTGATCTAATTTTGTTTAGCAAAGAGAAGGGTGTTGCGTGTATGCTCTTGTATTTGTCCCCTTTAGGGAACCCTTGGAATCAAAAGCATCATTCCTATTAAAAATTGCCTAGTCCAAGGCATAGAAAGAACATCATCTAAAGCACTCCTAAAAAACTCACAAAAGTATTAGGTTACCTTGACACGACCCTAAATTATTTCTATTTTATGATTTCTTTCATTTCATTACATCTTAACTTACGAGGAGGACTTCATCACCTCCTACAAGTTCTTTAGGGAAGCTTTGACCTGGGGTTTCATCTCAGGATGGGTTAAATAGATGGTTATGGTCTCCCCCTCCTCATAAGTCAAGGATCCAAGGTTGATCATGTTGACAAAAAAAAATTAGGTGGGATGATGTCATCATCCTCACATGCAAGTGGAGGTGAAGCCGATGAGGAAGGGTCATCATACTCAATAATGGTAGTGGTTGGTTGTTTGTCTTTCTTCTTATTAGGCAAGGTGAAACCAATTTTATGTTTCTCATATGGATTTCTAGTTTCAATAGTCACTAATTCATGTGGGCCATGCTCATATCATCCAAGAACAAAACATTTCCAAGCACATTGATGGAGGTATGTCTTGATGAAACTTGGTTTATCGAGGTAAGAGAAATCAGTGGTGAATGTTCAAGGTGGTAGAGAGGTGGTAGAGAGGTGGTAGGATCACGAAGGTATTTATTGATTCCTCCATAGACAAAATAGGTCTAAAAGTTGGGAGGTTCAAAGGGAATGACAGTTCTAACATTGGGGTCATATCTTGATTGATTGGTAAGTTACTCGTACTCATGAGTAGGGAAAACATCAAGTACTAAAAGGTGATACTCCCCCAGAAAAAGGTGATGTAACATTGATTTCAAAGGGTCTATGGTAGGATTTTAGTGTGAAGGTATAGAGGAACTAGTTGATGCCTTATTGGTAAAATGGGATATGATATCTACTATAGTGGTTGAAGGTTGGGTTTTAGCCATGGAGGGTGCGTTAGATGGGGGAATGAGGACATAATTTGAGAAGTAGGTCATGTTGCATTGAAAAAGGACTTGGGTCAACTTGGATGGTGATGACCTGGCCCTCATGCTCAAACTTAATGCAATAGTGGAGGGTAGATGGATGGCAACCCATAGAACAAATCCAAGATCATCCCAATAATATGTTGTATTGGAATTCACCTTTTACAACATAGAATAGTTTGGGGAGTGTGCAAGGTCCTGCACAGATATGAAGGGTGATAGTTCCCAAGGTAGTGGCCATAATATCATTGAAGGAGCCAAGGATGATTGAGGATTCAATCATGACATTGTCTGGTAAGTTAAGTTAGTTGTAGGTGTGAGAGGAGATAATGTTTATGCTAGCTCCCCCATCAATCATGACCCATTTGATGTAGGTTTGGTTGATTTAAGCAGTGATAAAGAGAGGAGGATTTGGGTCATCCGGGTGGATAGAAGGTATTTTTACAAGGTTAAAAATCTAAAGGGCACCAACAAAGGTAGCTAGAGGTTGAGGGTCCTCATGTTGGACCTTAATGGATTGTAAAGCCTCTGTTAGTGCTTAGCAGTGGTGGGGAGAGGTAGAGATTAACTCATACAAGTTCATTTTCACCAGGGTCTAATGAAGTTGTTTGAGGATAACTTTCCTAATGGATTCTAAGGGGTTAGATTGGTTGGCACCTAAGATAGACACCTTGTGTTTGGATAAATATGGAGAAGGTTGGGTGAAGGTTGGTTGGGAGTTTGAAGAGGGGTATGTCTAAGGAATAAACACCTTAGCCTTCCCCTTATCTTTTTGATGTGATCTAGTGACCATATTGATAGTATGGATAGAAGGAGAGGTTGAGCTGGATGATTGTTCAGATTTGTCTTCACTCAGAGGTGAGATTGGAGGAGTGGTGAGTATTGGGTAGGTATGGTGGGTGGTTGGATTTGTATGGGGCTCATAGGAGGTTTGTCTATTAATAAATCATATTCATCATAAATCCAATGGATGATGGTTTGGAGAGCTTTGTAGTTCTCTATGTCATGGTCAGGTATCCTATGATAGGAACACACATGATGGTCATTATACTAGGTGGGTTATGAAGTTAAAGGGTCAAAGGGCCTAATGGGAGGTAAGGCTAAAAAGGAAGTCTGCAATAACCTATGGAGGATGGTCAATTAGGACTCGGTTAAAGATGGTAAAGGTTTAGCAAATTTTGCTTTGGTAGTTGAGGTGAGAGGTTGCTTGGAAATAGGTTGGTAATAGGGCCTTTAGGTAAGGTGGTACACTTGGTTAATGGCCTTGATTTAGGCAAAGAGTTTGATGAGCTAGAGGTGGAATATTGCAACGTAGGTATCTTAGGTATTATTGGTATGGTAAAAAGAGGTGTATCAAAAAGCAAATGTGAAGGTGTAACCAAGAGAGGTGGTGGGGTTTTGGGTTTTACTAGAGGTAACTGGTATCCTATTTAAGGTAGAGGGATAAGGCCCCAGAATAGAGGGTAAGGTTGAGGGAGGCAAAATTTGGGCCTTTCAACCTTTATGTGACTTTGTCTCTTTAGTTGTTTTGGTATGGCATTTGGTTGGTGAACTTGAAGGTGTTAGGTCCACTTTGATAGATGGGTGAGTAAGGCTCGATATAGGGGGATACCAATATTCTTGGAAAACCTAGTTGGGATGATAGGAAAGGGCTTGGCTACTTGACTCTTAGTTAACTTAAGTGGTTAGGGGTTGTTTGGTTTGGAGGAAGTTTTAGTTAGTCTTTTCGATGGTTCGGTTGTTTGGGTAGATATGGTAAGAGTTGGTCAAAAGAAGTGGTAGGTTGGTTTGAACAAGAAAGGGTTGGAGGTCCCAATTGGGTAATATAAGAAAGGCCTAATTGTTTCCAGAAGGTGGCTCGATCTGTGTCACGGATGGAGATAAACACTAATTCTTGCACTTGCCTAGAGAAGGGTTTATAGGTTGGTTTGGTTCCCTAAATGGTGGATCTAAAAGATAACCCCCTAGGTGAAGGCACAGGGATGGTAACCTCATTATTTTCCTCAATCAAAAGACATAAGGTTGAAATAGGGGTTCCTATGTGGGAGGAGTAGACATCAGGGTTTCCTCCTCGAGAATGATCTTTGAAGAGGGATTGGTTTGTTTGGTAGCTAAAGGTAAGGGTGAGACGGTGATGGTTGGTTGTTCTGATATATCAGTGTAAATGGTGGCTAGTGGCTCTACTACCTCAATAAGTGGAGTAGGAGAAGATGTGAATGAAGGGAAGTTGAGTCCACTATCTCAATAGACTGTGGATAATCGAAAGATTGGGTACTGGGTGGTTTGAAAATGGGTGCATCAAGAAACATGTTAATCATATGGGTATCATGAGATCATTAGATGTTGTTTCTCTCATTCTTCATAGGAACATGGTTTGGGAAGGGTTTTCTAAATATATCAAGGGCTTGGTTTGATGGTGCATTGGGGTTATCCAATGCAAGCTCTCCCTTGTCAATGAGGGATTGGACAAGGCTCATGAAGGTGTTGCACCCACTAACATCATGTCCTATTACTTAGTGAAAGGCACATAAATCATTCTCATTATACAAACTAGGTGCGGGACGAGAGGATTCAAATTGTTGGCGTGGCTTGATAGGAAGAAATTGAATGATATTGGCTTTCAATAACTTCTCCAAGATGGAAGCATATAATTTTCTAAGTGGAGTGAATTGCTTCTGGTTATTTCGGGTTTGGTTCCTTATGTTTTGATATGAGGAACTAGAGGAATTGGATTGGTTAATAAAAGGTGGAGGAGCAACCTTTAGGATAACCACATTCGTGGTCTCCTTGTTCTTGGTATTGGTATTGGGTTGGTCATTGGATTTGGAGGAAGAAGCCTCATTGGTTTTATAGGTTGTGTTCTTATTTTTGAGTTAAAGCTTTCTTTTGTCAATGGCTCAATTTTCCAACTTACATGCCATGGTTAATTAATTAATCAGGCTCCTCCAATGAGCCATAAA
Organism: Torreya grandis; assembly: GCA_037957365.1. Classification (NCBI taxonomy): domain Eukaryota; kingdom Viridiplantae; phylum Streptophyta; class Pinopsida; order Cupressales; family Taxaceae; genus Torreya; species Torreya grandis. Next base: position 1,863,383 of record JARHVA010001414.1, on the reverse strand, counting down.
ATAGACAACATATTCATCCTCAAACTATCAAATAGAGTAGAGGTTTGTAATAGACACTTTCTTGGAGATATTGATCAAAAAATGGTCCAAGAAAGTTTGAGCCAATTGGGTGAAGGAGAATATAAAATGTTTGGGTAAGGCACTATACCAATCCAAGGTTGGGCCAGCTAGAGACATGAAAAAGGTGCAAAGGAGAAGGGCATCACCATAAGTGATTTGATATCAAGCATGCCTGAATGCCCTTTTGGGGATCCTCCTTAATTTGAAATTTAGAGAACATGGGAAGTTCCAATTGGGGAGGATATGGCTTGATAGGTACGGATGGATGGATAGGGTCATTACAAATTTGTTCATATGATAAGATGTTGTGAGCACCTGAGATGGATGACTCTAAGGTGGTCATCTTGTCCATAAGCATCTTCATTAGGTCTACTTTGGGTTGTGTGCCCAAAGGGTTATAAGATGCATATTACTGAGGTGTTTGAGAGACATACAAATAGAGGGTAAAAGGTTGGGAGGCTGCTACATATGAGTAAGTGGTTGTTAGTGGTTTGGTGGAAGATACATAAGGGTAGGTAGAGTTAGGTGGTTGGGTAGTGGGTATATACCCTTGTATATTAGGGATGTATCCAAAGGTTGATCTGAGGGGTGCTTGTTGGATAGGAATGGTAGTTATGTTGGTGATCAATGGAAGGGTGTTAACCCTTGTATATATCGGTGGCAAGGTAGAGGGTATGGACACCACAAGGCTTTGAATTAGAGTAGTGGTTTACGGGTTAAAGGTAGCTAAATGAAGGTTGGTAGAGTTAGAGGTAGACACTCCTAGAGTAGAAGAGTGATTGTTAGGAGTAGAAGGTATAAGGGCAGTGGTAGCTTGGGTTGGTTGGTTTTTAGTGGTAGTCTCAAAGGGGTTGTTGGTTGATGAGGAGGCTTGGGTAGTTAACAATTAAGTAGTATATGTGGCAATAGAGGTACTCCTCATGAGGTAAGAGGCATGTCATAAGTTAGATCTATAGTAGGGATCAAAATTGGGATATGGTAAGATGTGGTTATAATATAATGTTACAAAGCTATGAGATTGTTGTCTAGGAAAGCATCAAAATTTGCATTTTTTTAAGGGACCTTTGAGGCAAGGTAGGACTTCTTGAGGGGTGAGGAGAGTCTACTGGTTTGAAGGTATAGTCTATGGATGAAGAGGTAGAAGAGGTAGGTTGGATTGGTGATAGGTCTTGCTCTGTGAGGTCTCTTCGATGTTGGCAAGTGAGAACCATACGAGATAAGAGAGATAGAAAGCACAAATAACCTCACTACTCAAATAAAGAGAAGATAAAAAAAATGATCAAAAAAATTAAATCACACCCTAAAAGATGCGTTAAACCCTAGACTTTTAATTAATCTCACTTTTGGCTTATGCCTTGAGAAGATATGTGACTCAAATTGGTTTGTAGATCAGGTACTACGAAGGAAATCTTAGTTTGGTTTCAAGTTGTGTTTAGATGCTAAAGAAAGATCTATATTGGAATCAATACATGGCTTGGTATTGGGGCCTACCCCCTCACTTCACATACCGCAATGACAAGGGTGTTGGGTGCTTAGCTAAAATATATTGATGTCAAGAGATTATAATCAATGTGAGCATTGAGTTGGTCCTCCCCTTGGTAATGACGTCCAAGTAGGATCACTGAGAAAGTGTAATGTTACCGCTAGGTGATGAAATCTTAGTTGGGTCTTGTCTCAAGTTTGTTTGATGTTCAATTGGTGAAAGTGGTTTGGTTAGGTGTGTGCAATAAAGAGTGAAGCTATGATAGATTACTTTGACTCTAAGTTATGTGAACTAAACTTTCAAGCAGTTGATGTATGCACTTAATTTTAAGATTGAAATAAACTTTTGATTTTGTTAATGAGCAAACAATAAAGAGAAAATGTAAGCAATCAAGAACCCAAGTAGAGACACAAGGGTCCCACCAAGTGTGCTAGAATGGGTTGTGGGTTACTCCTGACCAAAAACATCTCTACTAATACTCCCACTAATAGATATGGAAAGCGACTGCTACTCAAATACAACAATGCAAAACAAGACATAGCCATCATCATCATGGTCATCAAACATCAGTTCCCTAGAGCCCTCTAGTATAAGGGCCTATAACTAAAGCCATCAAAATGAAACCTGACATTTACCTAATCCTCTCCATATAATAGCTCCATATGATAATCCTGCTCCTCACTCTCAATATGGTAAATTAGCTCCCCTCGAATGGGCAATTGAGTAATCTTATGTACATCCTTTAATAGGATGTTGATCTCTCCTATCGGCAACAAAAATGTGTTTCTAGCTAGGTCTCATCTCTCTATGAGAGTCATGATCATAGTTGCATCTCGTAGTAGATGTTGATAATGGACCATGGCCCTAAAGCCAAACTTCTCCATGTGAATCCACTCAATCATGGTCATCCCATCTCGAACCTCAGTGAAAATCCTCAAGACTCGATCCCTCATCTAAATCTGGTCTCATGCTTGCAAAATAACCATGTTAGCATGCGCACTTAGTTTTCCAAATCAAACTCAATACCATCCCACACCCACCTTCTTCAACTTATTCCAAACTAATACAATAAACGCATTTACAACATTAACTCTAGCATTTAACCAAACATCTACCCTTACCCACAAAATTCTCAGCACCCTACCAAACAAACTATTTTACATCAAACTTACTTAACAATTATCCTACCTTAACCTATCAAACAACACCTAACGTTATCCAACAAAATATTCCTACTTGACACTTTTTTACCAAGACTACCAACCTATCACTTTACACACCACCTACCTTAAACCTACACTTGACATTTTAAACATAACTTTTAACAACATTTTAAACCAACCTTCCCTAAAACACTCGATCATTGATGACCTAACAACCCCTTTTGCCTTGGGGTTTGATCACTAACAATCAAGATGACCGTCGATGGTCAAGTTGAACCACTAATGGTCACTATGTGTGACCATCGATGATGAAACCTTAATCCTTCCCCACCTCTAAAAAATACCAAAAAATAAAAAAAATAAAAACTAAACTACTAAAACCTATCCTACAACCCACCCCAACCCAAATCCTCCCCCAATTTCAAATTTCACTGGTTAATTGCCTAATTTACCAAAACAAAAACCTAGGTCAAAACCCCCTAAAAACCTATCACACCCAATTTCCAAAACAATAACTAACATACCCACATTTACTTTCCACAATAACCAATCTCAACTAATCTACAATCTTAATACGCCCTATACCTCATTTCTCAATCATTGTCAAGGTCAAAGCCCATGTCCAGCAGCTAAGCCGCATCCTCATCTGCCTTGTATGACTAGTCCTAGCTAGATCAATTCAACCAATCCACAACTGACACCTCGACCACACACCTAGTCAAATAATCAGCAAGCTATATATCTTAACTTAGAGGAAAAGTAATATATCGTAGCTTCATTCTTTATTGCACACACCTATCTTTTTATTTATATCAACCTGAACTCATAGATCTCTTTGCTTGGGCATGTGCCAAACATATCTCTTCCACACTGTGTGTCCAAAGATTTTGAACCTTTGATGAAACTTTCACCATGGCACATAAATTGGAAAACCAATCCATTGACAAAGGAAAGCTTAAGCTCAAAAGAAATAACTCAACCTATAAAACCAATGAGGCTTCTTCCTCCAAATCCAACAACCAGCCCAATACCAATACCAAAAAACAAGGAGACCATGAATGTGATTTTCCATAAGGCCGCTCCTCCACCTTATGTTAACCAATCCAATTCCTCTAGTTCCTCATATCAAAACCCAAGGAACCAAACCCAGAATAACCAAAAGCAATTCACTACACTTGGAGAATCCTATGCTTCCATCTTGGAGAATTTATTGAAAGCCAATATCATTTAACTTCCTCCTATCAAGACACTCCAATAATTTGACTCCTCTCATCCCCCACCTAGTTGGTATAATGAGAATGATTTATGTGCCTTTCACTAAGTGATAGGACATGATGTTAGTAGGTGCAACACCTTCAAGAGCCTTGTTTAACCCCTCGTTGACAAGGGGGAGCTCACATCAAACAACCCCAATGCACCATCGAACCAAGCCCTTGATATATTCAAACAACCCTTCCAAAACCATGCTCCTACTAATAATGAGAGCAACATCGAATGCTCTCACAATACCCATACAGTTAACATGGTCCTTGATGCACCCATTTATGAACCACCTAGTACCCAATCTTTCAATTCTCCACAATCCATTGAGATAGTGGACTTAACTTCCCTTCCTTCAGACACTCAAACTGAGGAAACACCATCTTATCCTTCTCTACTTATTGAGGTATTAGATCCAATAGCCACCCTTATCATTGATATATCAGAACAACCAACCGTCACCGTCTCACCCTCACCATTAGCTACCAAACAAACAAATCCCTCTTCAGAGATCATTTCTAAGGAGGAAACCCCCATGTCTAATCCTCCTACATAGGAACCACCTATTTCAACCTTGCATCCTTTGATTAAGGAAGAGGATGAGGTTACCATCCCTGTGCCTTCATCTAAGGGTTATCTTTTAGATCCACCATTTAGGGAACCAAACTAACCTATAAACCCCTCTATAGGCTAGTGTATAAATTAGAGTTTATCGTAAACCCTAAAATGGATTGAGTCACCTTCTAGTAGCAATTAGGCCTCCCTTATATTCCCTAACCAGGACCTCAAACCCTTTCTTGATCAGACCAACTTGCCACTTCTATTGACTAACCTCTTACCATATCTACCTAAATAACCAAACCCTTTAACCAACCAACTAAAACTTCCACCAAACCAAACAACCCTTAACCAATTAAGTTAACCAAGATCCAAGTAGCCAAGCCCTCTCTTATCATCCCAACTAGGTCTTTCAAGAATCTTGGTATCCCCCCTACACCGAGCCTTACTCATCCATATATCAAAGTGGACCTAACCCCCTTAAGCCCACTAACCAAATGCCAAATCAAAGAAACTAAAGAGGTGAAGCCACACAAAGGCCAGAAGGCCAAAATTTTGCCTCCTTTAACCTTTCCCTTTATTCTAGGGCCTCATCCCTCTACCTTAGATTGGAGACCAATTACCTCTACCAAAACCTTGCCACCTCTCTTGGTTATGCCTTCATAGTTGCTCTTCGATACACCTCTTTTCACCATGCCAATAATACCTAAGCTACCTACCTTGAAATCTTCCACCTCTATCTAATCAACCTCCTTGCCTAAAACAAGGCCATCAACCAAGTGTACCACCTTACCTAAAGCACCAATTACCAGACCTATTTCCAAGTAACCTCTCACCTCAACTACCAAAGAAAAATTGTTAAACGTTTACCACCTTTAGTTGAGTCCTACTCGACCATCCTCCATAAGTTATTACAAAATTCATGTTTCACCTTACCTCCCATCATGCCCTTTGACCCTTTAGATTCAAAACCTACTTGGTACAATGACCATCATGTGTGTTCCTATCATAGGACACCTGACCATGACATAGAGAACTGCAAAGCTTTCCAAACCATCATCCATTATCTTTATGATGAGGATGATCTATTAATAGATGAACCTCCTATGAGCCCCATACTAATCCAACCACCCACGATACCTACCCAACACTCACCCACTCATTCACTCTCACTTTGGAGTGAAGACAAATCTGACCAATCCTCCAACTCAACCTCTCCTTTTATCCATGCTATTAACTTGGTCACTAGATCACAATAGAAAGATAAGGGGAAGGCTAAGGTGTTTATTCCTTAGACATACCCCTCTTCAAACTCCCAACCAACCTTCACCCAACCTTTTCCATCTTTAACCAAACCAGAGGTGTCTATTGTAGGTGCCTCTTAATCTAATCCCTTAGAATCCATTAAGAGACTTATCCTTAAATAAATTAATCAGACCTCAGTGAAGATTAGCTTGTATGAGTTAAACTCTACCTCTCCCCACCTCCGCCGAGCACTAATAGAGGTTTTGCAATCCATTGACGTCCAACTTGAAGACCCTCAACCTCTAGTTGCCTTTATCGGTGCCCTTCACATTTCAAACCTTGTTAACTTCAAAGATTCAAAAATACCTTACATCCACCTGAAAGACCCAGATCCTCCTCTCTTTATCACTACCTACATCAACCAAACCCACATCAAATGTGTCATGATTGACAGGGGACCTAACATAAACATTATCTCCTCTCAGACCTATAACAACCTCAACTTATCGGACAATGTCGTGTCAAAATCCTTGATCATCCTTTGCTCCTTTAATGATACCATGGCCTCTACCTTGGGAACTATCATCCTGCATATCTGGGTAGGGCCCTGCACACTCCTCAAACTATTATATGTTGTAAAATTGGAATTCTAATACAACATATTATTAGGACAACCTTGGATTTGTTGCATGGGTTGCAATCCCTCTACCCTCTACCATTGCATTAAGTTTGAGCATGAGGATCAAGTCATCGCTATCCAGGCTAACCCAAGTCCTTTTTCAACATGTAACATGACCTACCACCCCAATTACATCCTCATACCCCCATCCAACACACCCTTTAAGTCTAAAACCCAAACTTCAACCACTATAGCGGATATCATATCCCCTTCTACCGATGAGGAATCAACTAGTTCCTTTATACCTTCACACCAAATTCCTACCATAGATCCTTTGGAATCAACATTCTATCACCTTTGGCTAGGGGAGTATCACCTTTTAGCACTTGATGCTTTCCCTACTCCTCATGAGTATGGGAAACTTACCAACCAGCCAGGATATGACCCTAATGTCAAAACTATAATTCCCTTTGGACCTCCCAACCATTAGACCTATTTTGTCTATGGAGGACTCAACAAATCCCTTGATGCTCCTACCACCTCTCTGACACCTTGACCATTCACTATCAGTTTCTCTTACCTTGATCAACCATGTTTTGCCAAGACATAGCTCTATTGGTGTGCTTGGAAAGGTTTCAATCTTGGATGATATGAGTATAGCCCACACAAATTGGTCACTATCAAAACTAGAAAGCCACATGAGAAGCATGGACTCTTGCCTAATAATAAGAAAGCTAAACAACCTGCTACTACCATTATTGAACAATATGACCCTTCCTCATCGACCTCACCTCCACTCACATGTGAGGATGATGACATCATCCCATCTAACTTTTATCATCAACATGATTAGCCTTGGACCCTCGACTTATCAAGAGGGGGTGACCATAACCATCCCTTTAACCCATCTTGAGATGATAAGAGAAGACTCTCCTACCATTAACACTATTTAGTGTCAAGATGATGATTCCAATCTCACCTACTTTGGTGCCCTGAATTCTTTAATCCATAAATAACTTCCTCTCAAGACCTTGACCATGTTGAATGTATCCACCACTGATATCAATTTGGGCACTTTAGACAACCCCCACATTTCTAAGTTGGGCCAATCATTGAATACTGAAGAACTTCAGGACTTCCCCTCTTTCCTCTAAGATAGTACCATAACATTCACTTGGTCTTACCATGATATGCCTATAATTAACCCTACCATTGCTACCCATAACATAGTCACTCATCGTGATGCCAAACTGTTAGGTTGTGAAGCTAAAAGCTTCACCAGGATGCAAATAGGAGGAGTTACGGAGGTTGCGAAGAGTTGCAAAATGAGTTGCAGGGCAACCGACGTCGGTCAGATAGCAGTGCAGAAGCAACCGACGTCGATTACAAGTCGGCTAACATCGGTCAAGAAGGAGCTGACGTCGGCAACCTGTGTGTGACTATGCAGTTTGCATGCAAATTTTGGAGAGTCTATTTTTGGACTGTTAGTTTGCATGTTAAAGGCTAATTATAGTCTTGGAGTTGCATGTCTAATTATTGTAATTAAGAAATTCTAATTATTGTATGCATGAGATCTATATAATAGACTCATGGGTTGTATTGTATTGTAAATTGAGTGCTAGAGAGTAAGAGAGCAAAATAAGCTCCTTCAGAGAGAGGAGAGCAATGGTCTATTCCTCCTAGTGCCACAGTACCAAGTGTGGGTGCTGGTTTGGAGAATCAAAAGGGTTCTTCGTGTATGTATGATCTTGGTCAGCAGGTGTGCATGGCTTCTTTTGGAGATCTACAATGGTGAGTAAGGTCTGGTGATTTGCAGGTGGCAGCAGAGAGTAGGAGATCTACTTGGAGTACGGTTGTGTACTTGGTGTACTGGCAGCGTTGTTACTGACTGGTGGAGGTGAACATCAATTCTATATTGGAGTTGATTGTTGGGACCGTAAGAGAGAGAGGGAAGAAGTCCTTGAGGTGTGGCAAGCCTTTGAGGTGGAAGAAGAAGTGGCATCTTCTTTATTGTATTTTCTTCTGAGTGATTATTAATACAATTGTGTATTGTCTCTCATATCCTGTGTTGTTTCATATTTCTAGTTACTTATTGATTCTGGTTAAATTTCGTGTTTAGTTGCTAATACAAGAGGTAATCATATATTGTGCTCTAATTGAGGAGTAAGATCCTGACAGTTGGTATCAGAGCTTTTCGTTGGGTTACTAACAGGGGATTTCAGATCTGGTTAGTGTTTGTTGATTACAGGGTACTCACAGGGGTTTTTGATTGAGTGGGAGTATAGTAATGGCAGAAGAAAGTAAGCTACGAATGGAAAAACTGAATAACACGAATGGTCTGATTGATGGAAAGAAAGAGCAGGTAAAGGAAGATTGTTGGTCGGTAGAAGATCAGCGTGTAGAAGCAGATGTTGCACAGGTTGCTCTGGATAAAGTAGAATCTTGGTTTACAAATTCTTTTGCCTCTTTCCATGCAGCCCGAAATAGAGCATCTTTTCATAGGTATGTCTTTGGAGACTTTGGAGAGATTTATTTAGGGGTTGGTGAGCCTTGTCAGATTATTGACGAAGGGGAAGTGAAGTTGAAATTGTAGATAGATAACACACGGGTGTTGAAGAAGGTCATGCAAGTTCCAGTCTTGGAGATGAGTCTAATTTCTTCAGAAAAGTTGGGTGATGGGAGATGCACAGTAACTCTCACAGTGGATGTACTTGAATTAGACGGTGGTAAGAAAGTAGGTATCCTTTATCTATCTACTTATATTACTGATTCACCTTCTTTTGCAGAGATGTGGCTTTGTAGGCTTGGTCACATATGTAGGAGGAGAATGCATGTTCTTAAGCGGAAGACAGATATCTTTGACAAACTTAAGAACTGGAAGGCCTTAGTGTTCATGGAGGAGATGACGGACAGAGATCAGCTGAGGGGACTAAATTATTCTGAGTAGGGATATGTTGATTTGAACAAGATTTTGATCCAAAGGAGCTTTCAAGTAAAAAGTCATCACTCACAGGTGAACACAGGTACCGGTGTCAGTCAAGAGGAAATCGACGTCGAACAGACAGGCACTAACATCGGTCATGTGTAGATCAGCAGAGTCGGTGGTGTTGGGCAGAAAGAACTGATGTCGGTCATATAGAAACTGATGTCAGTAGAAGGTACACCGGCGTCGGTCAAGAAACCAATGTCGGCAGACAGGGTCAGTTGCAGGAAACTGACGTCGATCAGGTGAAGACCGAGATGTGACTGGCATCGATTATTAAGATGGATTTTGGGCAAACAACAAGCTGTCAAGGAGTTTCAAACACCCATATGGAGGACTGAAGGGGTAAGTAAGTTCTCAAATTCATCATTTCCCTTCTTTACACTACTTCTTGCTCACTGATGGTCAAGAATCAGGAAGTTGTTAAAGAAGCATAGCAGGTACATCCAGGAAACAATGGGAGCTTGGCATGGATGAGGAGTGTGAGTCCTTGGAGAATAACCAAATAGGATTTTTTTGGTGGAGTTGCCAGCGGGAAGAAACCACTGAGAGACGAATGCATGTTCAGGATGAAGAAGAACGGGAATGGATACGTGAGACGGAAGGCCAAGGTTTTATGGTCTTGAGGAAGCTGCAGGATAATGGTATAGGTTTGATAGGTGTATGACTAAGCATGGCTTTAGTCAAGGTCAATGTAACCATTGTGTTTTTTTCTTTACCAAGTTGGATAATGGTCACAACATTATTTTGTTACTGTTATGTGGTTGCTTGTTGTAGGGTTACACATGAAGGGAGTTTCTGAGCTAAAGGTAAAGTTAGTTCAGAGGTATGTCATGGAGAATTTAGGAGTAGTGAAAATTCTTTGGCATAAGAGACATGAAAGATCACAGGTTGATTTTGTCTCCAGTGGGAGCTGATGTGAAGAAGGTGTTGGTGAGGTTCAAGATGCAGTATGCAGAATCGGTAAGCACACCAAGGGCTGGACAGTTCAAGCTGAGCTTAGAACAAGTGTTCAAAATCACATGAGGTCAGGTGCAGACCTGAGTTTTCCCAAGTAGTGGGAGTTGTTAGAGAGTTTGGAGCCAATTTGGGGAAGGTGGATTCTCAGGTATCTGAGAGGGACTAGCAGCAGGGATTCATGTTATGCAGGGTCAAGGTCTTCACTACATGGGTTTGTAGGTTCGGATGTGGCAGGTTACTTGGATGACAGGAAAAGCATCATAGGGTGTGTGGTGGTTGGTCTTCAGGATTGATCTTGAAGAGGGATACAAGCCAGGGAATAAATTAGATGGTGTACAGGTACAGCTACAGGTGCAGTTGTTTATCTCCAAGTGGGAGATTGTTAGGTTGTGGAGTTAAAAGCTTCACCAGGATGCAAACAGGAGGAGTTACAAAGGTTGTGGAGAGTTGCAGAATGAGCTGCAGGGCAACTGACATCGGTCTAATCAACCGACATCGGTCAGATAGCAGTGCAGAAGCAACCGACATCGGTTACAAGTTGGCTGACATCGGTTAGGAAGGAGCCGACGTCAGCAACCTGTGTGTGAGCATGCAGTTTGCATGTGGATTTCGGAGAGTCTATTTTTGGACTATTAGTTTGCATGTTAAAGGCTAATTATAGTCTTGGAGTTGTGTGTCTAATTATTGTAATTAAGAAAGTCTAATTATTGTATGCATGAGATCTATATAATAGACTCATGGGCTGTATTGTAAATTGAGTGCTAGAGAGTAAGAGAGCAAAATAAGCTCCTTCAGAGAGAGGAGAGCAATGGTCTATTCCTCCTAGTGCGACAGTACCAAGTGTGGGTGCTGGTTTGGAGAATCAAAAGGGTTCTTCGTGTATGTATGATCTTGGTCAGCAGGTGTGCATGGCTTCTTTTGGAGATCTACAATGGTGAGTAAGGTCTGGTGATTTGCAGGTGGCAGCAGAGAGTAGGAGATCTACTTGGAGTACGGTTGTGTACTTGGTGTACTGGCAGCGTTGTTACTGACTGGTGGAGGTGAACATCAATTCTATATTGGAGTTGATTGTTGGGACCGTAAGAGAGAGAGGGAAGAAGTCCTTGAGGTGTGGCAAGCCTTTGAGGTGGAAGAAGAAGTGGCATCTTCTTTATTGTATTTTCTTCTGAGTGATTATTAATACAATTGTGTATTGTTTCTCATATCCTGTGTTGTTTCATATTTCTAGTTACTTATTGATTCTGGTTAAATTTCGTGTTTAGTTGCTAATACAAGAGGTAGTCATATATTGTGCTCTAATTGAGGAGTAAGATCCTGACACAAACTTGTCAAGTAAAAGCTTTGATGTATGTATCCTCGCATAACCCTTCTTGTTAAAGAAGAGCCTCAGTGTCTCCTATCTGTCAACTTCATTCAACCTATTGACTACCCCAATAGGTCTTGAATGTTATACCTATCATTAAAGCCATAGACGAACTACACATTTGTGTGGATTTTCATGACCTCAACCTCACTTACCTTAAGGATGACTTAACTCTACCCAACATCGACCAGCTTATGGATCTTACAGCCAGACACAAGATGTTATCTCTTATGGATGGGCTCTCAAGCTACAATTAGATCTTAATCACCCTTAAGGATCAACATAAAACCACCTTTACCACCCCATGAGGAACCTTATGCTACAGAGTCATGCCTTTCAGGTTAGAGAACATTGGTGAAACCAACCAACATGCTATGACCTACATTTCTCATGACCTTATCCATAATATTATATAGGACTATGTGGATGACCTTCTCAAAAAATCCAAACTCTAAAAGGATCACTTGGTTACTCTTAAGATCATCTTCAAGCACCTTATCCACTATCATGTTCACCTTAACCCCAAGAAGTGCATCTCTAGGGTCTTGTCAGGAAAGATTCTAGGTTTTATTATCTCCCTTCATGGAATTGAAGTCAACCCTACCAAAATCAAAATAATCCTAGACATGCTCCCTCCAGCTAACCTCAAGCAACTCCATAGCTTGCAGGGGAAGCTTTAGTCCTTTCATCATTTCATTTCCCAGCTTTCAAATTGATGCCAACCTTTCCACCACCTCTTGAAGAAGGATGTCTCTTTCAAGTGGAATAACAATTGTCAAAAGGCCTTTGATTTACTCAAAGAGCACCTTTTGTCACCACTTGTCCTTACCCATCCCAAGGATGACAAACCTTTCTACCTATATATCTTTACCATTGACTATTCCCTAGGCTCAACGCTAACTCACTGAAATGAACAACATAAAGAGTAATCTATATACTATATTAGCCGCACATTTTTGGAGTATGAGACTCGATAGACCCATACCAAAAAACTTTGATTAGCTTTAGTTTTCATGGCCACCAAAATTTTCCACTAGCTTCTTAATCATTAAACTTATGTCATAACTAACACCAACCCACTCAAGTACATACACTCCAAGCCATTTCAAAATCAATGTATGGCCAAGTGAATCATGTTCTTAGTAGAGTTTGACCTTGAGTTCTTCTAATAGAAGTCAATTAAGGGGCAAGTCATTGCAAACCAATCGGTTGAGGCCCCGTTAGTAGGCAACCAACCCCCTCCTCTTGAGTTCCCTGATGACTCCATCATAGCTCTATCTCAAGTGGATTTCACCTATCAAGTCACCATGTTCTTCGATGGATCAAAACATCAATGTCGTGGGGGAGATGGTATTATTCTTATCCCCTTTGATGATGAGCCTCTTCCTTTGTCCTTTCAACTTGACTTTGAATGTACCAACAACATGGTTGAGTATGAAGCCCTAGTGATAGGCCTTCAAACTGCCTTAACCCTAGGAGTCAAAATGATCAATATCTTCAGTGATTCCCAACTTATGGTCAATCAAATCAATGGATCCTACTACTATAATAATGTTCTCTTGTAGTAGTACAAAAACCTAGTTGATGTACTCCTAGCATCATTTGAGCACTACCACATCCAATCAACCCCACGAGAAACAAATTTTTTTGTAAACACCATGGATTCCCTTGCCTCTTAGATACCATTCTCACCCTCAGATTCTAAGTTTATATCATTATCCATAGGCTAAACCAACTATCCTATGTCAAACTAGATTCTCCCACCATTTTTAATGTCAAGGAAACCCAACCTAACCTTTGGTATCAACAAACCTTCAACTATCTCAACCTTAGCATAGTTCCCTCTAGCCTCTCTAGGAATGTTTAAAGAACATTTATTCATAGTACCTCTTGCTATACCATTATGGGAAAAATTATTTATAAATGTAGCTTTGATGGCCTCCTCTTTTGTTGTATGTGTGGTCACGAAGCCTCTCATGTAATCAAGGAAATACATGATGGCATTTGTGGGGGGCACTTTAGTGGCCTAACTATAGCTAAGTGCATCTGCCATCTCAGCTATTACTAGCCTGACCATAACCAATACTGCTATGATGTTTTGAAAAAGTGTGTCAAATGTTAATAACACGCTAATTCGCATCACACACATAGTCATAGATTTCGAGTTTCTACCAATTTTTAGCCTTTTTCACATAAGGGTCTAGACCTTATTGGTGAAATTAATCCCCATTCCTCATAATGGCACCATTCTATTATCATCATGACCGAGTACTTTACCAAGTGGGTAGAGGCCATTCCTCTAGTCTCAACTAAAGCAGAGATAATTATCAGCTTTATCAACCATCACATCATCTGTCACTTTGGTGTTCCTCATAAGATTATCATTGATAAAGGTAAGTCCTTTAAGAACAAGCAAGTCCAGGGTCTATGTGACACATTGCGTATTAAGTTAAGCTTCTCCTCACCCTATCTCCCTCAAGTTAATAGACATGTAGAAGCCTCTAAAAAAACTCTTAATAACATGCTAACAACAATGGTTAGTACATCTAGTCAGGATTGGCATTTGCACATCCCCTTCACCTTTTGGGTATATCTTACTAGCATTAGAACCCCTATGGGAGGTACCCCATTTTCTCTTGTATTTGGAGTAGATGTTATCTTTCTCATGGAAGTATAAATCCCCTCTCTTTACATATCTCTACAAGATTTTATTTCAAAATATGATTATCATCATCATCGTTTAGCCCAACTCGAGCTACCTATCAAGTTTCATCAATCAACCCTTACCCATCTCCATGTCTATCAAGAGCAGACAAGCATGCTTATAACAAACACCTTAAATCATGAGAATTCAATATTGGGAATCTCATCCTAAAGAAAAATCAACATGTCACTAATATGGATAAAATCAAGAGGGACAAGTTTTCTTTCAATTGGCTTGGACCCTATATCATAACCCACAAGTATGGATCATGAGCTTTCTTCTCTCAAAGGCCACCTAGATCCTAAGACCTTCAATGCTTCACATTTGTGCCCATTCATTTATTAAAAAGGATCGAGTCCACCTTTTGTTTAACTTAATCTCATCCCCTCTTATCCATCCACATTCATCTCCCTACTGTAGGGGCAATCAATTAAACATGAATCATGTGATTATCTATTACAGTCATAGCCTAAAATTTAAAAATGGGTACCACAGCTCTACCCATGACATGGTTTTCATAATACTTTCCACACCTTTCCATGATGTATCCCAATGATCATTGTCACCTAAACGTCTTTACATCTAACCAACCTTCTTGCACTTTTGGTTTTCCCTCCATAAAGGTGAACCACTAAGCAAGCCTAAGCAAGTCTATGTTAAGTAAAATCAAACCAAAATAACAAAATCCCCATTTCTAGAAATCATGGGTCAATCCTATCATTCACAGACTATTCCCTTGAAGGATAACTATTAAAACTTTATTTTAAAAATTGCTAAAATAAGGTAGACTTCTCCCTCGAAGGATAACTACCAAAAGCATCAAACAAAGCATATAAACTTAGACCACTCCCTTGAAGGATGGTTTAGTAAAGCATTTGTCAAAAGCATAATAATCTCTTGGAAGCTTCCCGCATCGATCAGCTTCCCATTTACAACAATCAACAAAAGATCCATTATCACTATCACAAATAATAGAAAATTAATCTTAAAAGCCGTAATCAGCTCTCAAATAGCAACATAAGGTGGAGGTTATAATTGAATTTCACAAGTAGACTTCTCACATAGATTAGTATACATAGCTTGGCATAGACTTGTTTATACTAACTCTTTGGACACTTATGAAAGAGGCATGCTAATCTCATGTGAAGGTTCCATTTACACCCATCTCTCCTGTACACAATGAATTTTGAGCTTACTTAATAGCATGTGGCCAAGACACCTTTCTAACCAACTAAAGAGCACCCATGTGAAGAATTCAAAGGGCTTATGTTCATTAAGCCAATCTAATTTTGGGTATATTTTAGCCCTATCAACAATGAAGCACCGTGTTCTTGCTCACCCTATCGTGACTAGTTGATATTTTCATTATGGCATTCGCCTCTTGATTATATTCTTTGTTCCCCCATCCAGTGTTTTTAATTAATCTACCTTATGTGTTTTATCATAAACATTAACAATAAGTATAACCATGGCTATAAATACCTCATAATGGAAAGCATAATCATAAACCATCTACATTATCATACCATACATGATAATCACATCCATAAGCAATAAATTCAACATTAACATGTCTAAACATAATGAAATCCAAAAACAATTAGCATGTCATAAGCATAAGCATAACCATGACTAGCATCATAAAATAATAACATCCATAAGCATCCAAACATATCAGCCATTTCCTACCACATGTCTAAAGTCTACTAATGCAATGTATACACATTAAAATTTAGCATGTCATTAGCATAACCATAAATCCCATCCATCTCATGCCTAAGCTAACCAACCATAGCATAAGCATAATCCATAAGCAATGCAAACATCACACCATGAGCAATAAGCATAAACATCAAACCATAATAACCATGAGCAATAAACAAGATCACATATATATAGCTTGTGAGTCTAATAAATATCATAGTGTGTCCACATATATGATACATGTAATAAATGTATGTCATCTCTCTCTCATTTACATCTCACATCATCAGCACTCAGGACGATATCAAAAATCAAAACATGTATATATATTGTGTCATGTATCATGCCTTGAGGCACCACTACCACTGGTGCCTCCTACTCCACTACCACTACCATTAGGTGTTAGTCCTCCTATAGTGCCTTGTACCTACCCACTAACTATAGATGCCCACAATCCTGGAGTAGCCATAGTCATACCACCTACTAGACTAGCTCTCTACTCCCCCCATCTAAACTCATTCAGCAATTATGTCATAACAATAGACTTGTAATACCGTAGCTCCTCAACTTTAGCTAGGTATTGGGTTGTAGGAGTGAAACCCGATGACAATGTCTATCTTGTCACTACCCATACCCTCTACCTCAAGGTATCCCTCTCCTGAGTCACTAAACTAAGGGTGGTCCTTGTTTGATCTCTCTATGCTATAATAATGGCAACCTTGTCCCTATAATCCTATGATTTAGGCCTGTGTAGCTACTAATGTTGCTTGTACCTATCCATCCTAACTTTCACCTTACACCTATGCACCTGCTAGATCCACATCCATGGGTTGTTGACCTCTATCACCCCACCCAAAATGGGCTACTACAATAGATAATGATACTAACCTGCATATCTGTCAATAAAACTAGCATCATATATAGTTGCTCTGGTTGGTATCTCCTCATGATCTATACTACATCTTGTGGTTGTGGCTCCAAAAATATAAATTTCACATCCTATCTCTTGTACCTCTAAAGAGGATCCAAAATCCCCTACACAAGACCAAACCACCACCAAACTCAATCAAAGGGGATTAGCTCTATATCCCCCTCTCATTGCTTGAATATCCATTACTAGCTCTGTAATGATAAAGTATGATAACTGTACTGGGCCCACCTAGGCCAACCCACATATGGCCTCCACACCACATCACCTACTACTAAACCCTCCAAAGTATCTCTAAACTAATTTATATCCCTAACACTTCCACCTACTCTAGTCAAAGCATAATCATTTATACATCAAACAAATCCCACTATGAAATGTACCTGGGCGTATCCATCTCATGGTAACCCCAAAGGTCACAACACCTTAATGTGCTTGTACGCCTAGAAATGGAGCACAAACCCAACACTGATACCATATCATCTGTGAGCTTTAAATTCCCATATTTCCCTATAAATTTGAACCAGTAAAATAGGAGCCCAATTGAACATAGTCCTGCCCAACAACATCTCTACTAATACTCCCAACAACAGATATGGCAAGTGATCACTACTCAAGTATGGCAATGCAAAATAAGACACTACCATCATCATCATGGTCATTAAGCATCGATCACCTAGGTCCCTCTGGTATAATGGCCTATAACTAAAGCCACTAAAATAAAACCTAGCTTGTACTCGATCCTCTCCATACAATAGCTCTATATGATAATCCTGCTCCTCACTCTCAATATGGTAAATTAGTGTCCCATGAATGGGCAATTGAGTAATCCTATTTACATCCTCTAGTAGGTTATTGATTTCTCATATTGGCAACAAAAATGTGTTTATGGTTGGGTCCCATCTCTCAATGAGAGCCATGATCATAGTCGCATCCTGCAATAGATGTTGGTAATGGACCATGGCCCCAAGGTCAACCTCCTCCATGTGCATCCACTCAACTATGATCATCCCATCTTGAACCTTAATGAAAACCCTTTGGGACTCAATCCCTCATCCGGATCTAGTCTCGTGCCTACAAAACAACCATGTTAGCATGCACACTTAGATTTCTAAATCAAGCTCAGTACCAACACACACCTTCCTTCTTTAACTTATTCCAAGCAAACAGAATAAACACATCTACAACATTAACTCTAGCATTTAACCAAACATCTACCCTTACCCACAAAATTCTCACCACTCTACCCAATAAACTATATTACAACATCAAACTTACTTAACAATTACCCTACCTTAACCTATCAAACAATAACTAATGTTATCCAACAAATTATTCTTACTTGACACTTTTTTACTAAGACTACCAACCTATCACTTGACACACTACCTACCTTAAACCTATACTTGACATTTCAAACATAACTTTTAACAACATTTTAAACCAACCTTTTCTAAAACACTTGATCATTGCTAGTTCTTCTAACTATTGATAGTCCAATGACCCCTTTTACCTTGGGGTTCAACTATCGATGGTCAAGATGATCGTCGACGGTAGGGTTGAACTGTCGATGGTGAAACCCTAATCCTTCTCCACCTCTAAACAATACAAAAAATAATAAAAACAAGAAATTAAATTACTAAAAACTATCTTACAACCCACTCCAATGCAAATCCTCCCCAAATTTCAAATTTCACAAGTTTAATTTCCCTAATTTACCAAAACAAAAACCTAGGTCAAAACCTCCCAAAAACCTATCACACCCAATTTCCAAAATAATAACTAACATACCCACATTTGATTTCCATAACAAGAAAACTCAACTAATCTACAGTCTCAATACACCTCCTACCTCATTCTTTGATCATTGTTGAGGTTGAAGCACATGTCCTACAGCTTGGTTGCATCCTCATCTACCCTGCATGACTGGTCCCGACTAGATCAACTCAACCAATCCACAACTGACGCCTCGACCATAAACCTAGTCAAATAATCAACCAGGCAAATGCCAAAGTACAAAATCACTAATTCATGGAAATCTTGGATTCAACTCATCAAAAGTGAAAATGAAATTTCATTTTCACTTTTTATATTATGGCATTTTTAGGGTTTTTCCCTGATCATCGACAATCAAGGTGACCATCGATGATCGACCCTAGGACACCTAATCATCGATGGTTAGGATTCCACTCTCTCATTTTATGCACTTATACCCAAATTCCAAATTTTGGAGATCACCTCATCTCCCCCATACAAAATTTCAACTTTTTGGAGATTACCCTTCTCCAACTAACCATTATACCATGTCTACCTCAACATTGGCCATTTTTGACCCTAACCATCGCATGTTTTTGTGATGACTCTACTTAGTCTTTTTTACTACAATAACTATATTTTTCATGTTGATCATTTGAAATTACACCACCTAATGCATGACAACACCATTTGTGTTTTTCAAAAGGAGCATTTTCTACCTTAGATACCTATAAAAACACCAACCCTGTATAGAAGACTTGATAGGAATAACTCGATTAGCTATGCCTAACGATGTGGCCTAGTTACCCCATCATCAGTCTTCAAAATAACCAACCTTATTTTTACCAACTATGGCAACATCAGTCTGTATGTGATCTTGGCTATTGCATTTAGTCATATTCTATGCACATATTTGCATCTCGAATGCCCAACCACCTTTTGTCACCACCTAGTGCCTTACCATGAAATGCTTATCAAACATCAACTCAATTTCAATTTTACCTCATCAAATCTTGGTTTGAGGTGGAACAAATCCTCCCATTATTAGGGTAACCAAACCTTTGACCAGTACTCTATTTTTGTTTTATAGCTTGTTATTTCAAAACTACATAACAAAAAGGGGCAAAATGTAGATACCAAAAATATGCACACAATGATTCTGAATGTCAAAATATCCCCTAAACTACTCTAAGACCCCCTTACGATCATTCAACCCTCTGATCCCTCACCGAACCTAACCCATAATCAGTTTAACTTAAATAGTTTAACCTAGACTTTTAGCCCCTTTTATCCTTTGGTATTTGACCATTGACGGTCAGGTTGACCGCCGATGGTCACCCTGACCATCAACGGTCAGGGTCTACCTCTTTAACCTCTAGCATGTAACTACCCACTATGCTTTTCTAATTATATCCTATCTAATTCCAATTGTGACCTATTGCATGGATGAGTTAATTTTAGAAGGCCTAGTTCACATGTTGTTGCAACTCTCTCACCTTGTCTGTAAGAGAGAGGAGGAAAGAGGTGAAATCCATCTGCAATTGTTATTAAGAGCTTGTACATATAGCAGTTTCTTTCTTGTAGGTCAATCATCATCAGCAATCCAGCAATCATATCAGAGAGTTAATTTGATGCCACATCTCTACCAAGTTTTTAGGTACCATTAATCTATCAAAATTGAACTAAATTCCACTAACAAATCAACTGCCTCAACCATCCATCTAATCAACTTTTGGTAAGACAAGTACTTGATTCCTATCATTCATCTACTTTATTTCTATTTTTCAATAGACTCAGGTCTTACCCATCTCTTGGAATCCATCTTTTTGATCTCATTAATTAGAAAAATTACCAATCTTGTTCCTCACATAGTAACCATTGATGGTTGGCTCAATCACCGATGGTTTGCCCAACTGTCGATGGTCAGCTTGATGGCTGATAGTCACCTTAACCATCGATGATCATCCCAACCATTGATAGTCACTGTGGCACCAAAAATTAGCAAACTAATTTCACCTACCTACACCCAATCAAACCTAATTTTTTGTGTTCCTACTTGTTCATATAACCCTTTCTAATTTTCTAAAGCATACCCCAACCATATAGCACTATCATTGATTACTTTATTTCTAATTTAATCATTTCTAGCATATTTTTTAGCAATCACTCTTGTATTCAATTTCAGTACTTTTGATTTAGTAATGCAAGTGTCTTTCTTTACTATTTATACACTTAATTATTTAAAATGTGTGGATTAACAACCCCTAATGAAGCTCTTGCTTCTAGGATCTAGCTATCACTAGGTAATCCACTCAGCTATTTATCTAAGGAACAAGTTTGCTTCAGTGTTTTCTTATCTTCAGGTCATCCTCCCAAGCCAAAGAGGAGCTCTTCACAATATTCTGATTCAACACATGCATAAGCAATCATGTTTTTCAGCCATACTAGTACTTAATTTCTTCTTTTCTCTCTTTCTAATAATAAACAAGAAATTCATTAAAACATCAGTTTAGGGGGTATTTCAACATTCAAAATTGCTTTGTGTGGATTTTTAGTGTCTACATTTTGCCCCTTTTTATTATGTGGCTTTGAATTAACATGTTACAAAACAAAAGTGTTGGTCAAAGGTCTAATTACCTTGATTATGGAAGGAGTCTAACTATCAACATTCTAGTGACCCCTTTTGCCTTGAGGTTTAACCATCGATGGTCAAGATGACCATCGATGGTCGGGTTGAACCACCAATGGTCACTATGTATGACTATCAGTGGTGAAACCCTAGTCCTTCCCCACCTCCAAACAATACCAAAAATAACAAAAATAAGAAACTAAACTATTAAAAACTATCCTACAACCCACCCCAACCTAAATCTTCCCCCAATTTCAAATTTCACTAGTTAAATTTCCCTGATTTACCAAAATAAAAACCTAGGTTAAAACTCCCCAAAAACCTATCACACCCAATTTACAAAACAATAACTAATATACCCACATTTGATTTCCACAACAACCAAACTCAATTAATCTACAATCTTAATACACCCCCTACCTCATTCCTCAATCATTATCGAGGTCGAAGCCCATGTCTTACAACTTGGTCACATCCTCATCTGCCCTGCATGACTGGTCCAAGCTAGATCAACTCAACTAATCTATAACTAACACCTCAACCACACACCTATTAAACAATCAACCAGCCAAACACCAATGTGTAAAATCACCATTGCATGAAAATCTCAAAGTCAACTCGTCAAAAGTGAAAATGAAATTTCATTTTCACTTTTTATATTCTAGATTTTTAGGGTTTTCCCTTAACCATCGATGGTCAAAATGACCGTCGATGGTCAAACATGGGACCCCTAACCATTAATAGTAAGGATTTCACTCTTTCTCATTTTAGGCACTTATACTCAAATGCCAAATTTTGGAGATCACCTCATCTCCCCCATACCAAATTTCAACTTTTTGGAAATTACCCTTCTCTAACCAACCATTAGACCATGTCTACCTTGACATTGGTCATTTTTTACCCAAACTATCACATGTTTTTGCAACAACATTGCTTGGTCTTTTTTACCACACCAACCATTTTTTCCATGTTAACCATTTGAAATTACACCACCTAATGTATGACAACACCATTTATGTTTTTCAAAAGGAGCACTTCCTACCTTGGATACTTTTGAAAACACCAATCCTATCTAAAATACTTGATAGGAATAACTTGATCAGCTATGCCTAATGCTATGGCCTGATTACTTTGTCACTAGTCCTTCTAAAACTGACCTTATTTTTACCAACTATGACAACCTTAGTTTGTGTATGATATTAGCTACCACACTTAGTTGCATTTTATGCAAATGTTTATGTCTTGAATGCCTAACCACTTTTTATCACCACCTAGTGCCTTACCATGAATTGCTTATCAAACCTCGACTCAATTTTGGTTTCACCTCATCAACTCCTAGTTTAAGGGGGAACACCTTCTCTCATAATCAATTCAATCAGACCTTTGACCAAAACTTTGTTTTTGTTTTACAGCTTGTTAATTCTAAGCCACATAATAAAAATAGGTAAAATGTAGACACCATAGATATACACATAATGATTATAGATGTTAAAATACCCCCTGAACCACCTTAGGACCCCCTTGGGACCATTTAACCCTTTGATCACTTATTAGACCTAACCCACGGTCAATTTAAATCAAATGGATTAACTTAGCCTTTTATCCCCTCTTATTTTTTGGCTCTCGACCATCGACAGTTAGGTTGATCATCGATGGTCACCCTGATCATCAATGGTTAGGGTCCACCCTTTAGCCTCTAGCATACAACTACCCACCATGATTTTCTAGTTATAGCCTATCTAATTCCAATTGTGAGCTATTACATGGATGAATTAGTTTTAAAAGGTCTAGTTCACGTGTTGTTACAACTCTCTCACCTTGCCTATAATAAAGAGGGGCAAAGAGGTGGAATCCATATATAATTATTATCAAAGCTTGTGCATCCAAGATTTTCTTTCTTCCAAGTTAGTCATCGTCAGTAATCTAGTAATCATATCAGAGAGTTAATTTGTTGTCACCTCTCCACCAAGTCTTTAGGTACAGTTACTCTATCAAAATCAAACTAGAATCCACCAACAGATCAACTACCTTAACATCCACCTAATCAACTTTTGGTAAGACAAGTAATTGATTCCTAGCATTCAACTACTTTATTTCTATTTCATAATCAACCTAGGTCTTACCCATATTTCAAAATCCATCTTTTGGATCTCGTCAATCAGTAAAATTACAAACATAGATCCTCACACAGTAATTGTTGATGGTTGACTCAACCACTGATGGTCTGCCCAACCGTTGATGATCAGTTTGACCACTGACGGTCACCTTAACCATCTACGATCATCCCAACTATCAATGGTCACTATGGCCCCAAAAATCAGCAAGTTATTTTCACCTACCTACACCTAATCAAACCTAATTTTTTCTGTTCCTACTTGTTCACAAAACCCTTTCTAATTTTTTGCAGCATACTCCAACCCTCTAGTACTAGTATTAATTATTTTATTGCTAATTTAATCATTTCTAACATATTTCTTAGTAAGCACTCTTGTATTCAATTTCAGTACTTTTGATTTACTGATGCAAGTACCTTTTTTTTGTTTATAAACTTAATTGTTTAAAATGTGTGGAATGATAGCCCCTAAGGAAGCTCTTGCTTTTGGGATCTAGTTATCGCTAGGCAATCCACTCAGCTATCTATCTAATGAATAAGTTTGCTTTAGTACTTTCTTATCTGTAGGTCACCCTCCAAAGACAAATAAGAGCTCTTCATAATCTTTTGATTCAACGCGTGCACTATCAATCAGGTTTTTCAACCATACCCATAATTAATTTCTTATTTTCCCTCTTCCCAATAATAAACAAGAAATTCATTGAAACACCTAAGACTACTAATTTATTTACTTTCACAGTATTACTTATCAAATTAAAAATCAAACAAACATTTACAACATTTCATTTTGGTGCTTTAAAAATGAACACACATTTCATATTTGGTGCATAAAACAAATAATTTCATTATTTTATTTGAGTGTATGTGTTTGTGTGTGATAGACTAAGCATGTATGCTCTCCCCTTGCCCATTTTTGGGATCCCAGGTGATTAAAAGAGTTTTGGTTGTCTTCCCCATCTTGAAGTAAAATCTACGTATGCTCTCCTCTTGCCCTTTATGGGGCCCAAAGATAAAAAAATAGCCTATCTTCATTTTTTTTATTTTTGGCTACATAACTTGGGCCTCCCAAATCATGAGTCTTTAGGGTCAGGCGACTAAGACTCCATCATCTAGTGTGCAAACCAACCTCATGTTTCAGTGGGCTATATAAATTTAGGGAGGAACTATCATTACTAGCCAAGCAATTGTGTGTTTTAAGTGCACTGTGAAGTGAGGGCCTTTCATGCTTTAATACACAAGCCCTAAATAACACCCCTCAAGGAATAACTATGGTGAAACTCCATTGAAATCATATAGATAGAGTGGTTACAAAGGGACTATACCTTCTTGTGGAGCCTATTAAAATCCTCTTCTATGGACTTGGGCCCCATTATACCGCAAGATATATAAGGATGCACCAAATTGAACCTGTTCTGCCTAGTTTAAGACCATTTGACCATAAAAAACTATCACTGTAGGGGAAAAAACATTCCTAAAGATTACTCATCATATATAGATGCCTAATGAGGGTTGAAATACCAACCTATTCACCACTTTGCATGAGTATTTTAGTTGGCTATTAGTTGCATTATACATTCTTATTTACTAAGCATAGGGTTTGTCACTTGCATGCTTGTTGTTTAATTATTGTTAAGACTTGTATTGGTTGCAAACCTTAAACATTTAAAACAAATTCAATGTCAAATCAAAATATCAAGTCTAACTTTCCAAGTCAAAATAGGTCAACTTTGACCAAATTCAAATCAAAGTCAAATGCCTAAAATCAAATTAAGCATTCAAAATCCCAACAATCTGGTCAAATTTGACCAAACATCCAAAGTCAAATCAAAAGTCAAACATCAAGTAAACTTTGACCAAATCCCATTCAAATAGTCAAATCTATTCAACTTTGACCAAAATAAAAAACTTAAAATCAAAATCTAAAGATAACTTTCAAATTCAAACCGAGTCGAATTAGGTCAACTTTGACTAAGTCAAATATATTTTGAAAGTCAAACATTAGGTCAAATTTGGCCAAATCACATCAATTCCAAATCAATCACATATCTGTAATCGCATCTTATCTTTCCATTAATCTCCCTCACCTATGGATTGGGAATGAAAAAAATTCAAAACATCCATATTTTCTCCCATTTAAATCAAATACAACATCACCTATCAATATCCAATTTGAACTTAATCATATCAAAAATTGAACACCAAACATTAAATCAGAATTCTAATCACATAAACACATCCAAACATCAACCATTCCTACACTAAATCTCTTCTAAACCCACGGTATCCCATAATCCTAAACCTATTAAAACATCACCATCCATAAATTAAGACATGATCAACCAATCTTATAGACCATCCAACAGGTATCCCACCTAGTACCCTTTCTTGGCCCTTCATCCACTAGTACAACATCCAATTCCCCTAAGTCATAAACATCAAACAATATGCTATCCAACACCCATCTAGCGTTAGAGCCACAACAAATCCAATAATCCAACTGTGTCCTATCATTATCCCTCTATGGATCATCATTTATTGAATAAATAGGTGCATCTAAGTCTGAGAATCATCCATTATAGATATGCCAAGATCCCCTTCCAAATCACAATCAAACTCATCCACTTGTAAGTAAAGTTCAATACAATCACTCTATCCTTGATCGATCCATTTTTGTTGAATCATCAATCTTTGACCAATCATAATTCATCACTGGCCCACCCATCTTTGATGAGCCAATATTTGATGAACCATCACTTTGCCAACCATCCATTCTTGGTCAACCTATTTTTGGCCAACCACCCATCTTCGATGAACCACCAATATTTGGTGAGCCATCTTTTAGTCTATCACCCCATTGCAGACCATATATCCAATAATCCACTACCCAACATTGTATGCCCTAAGTGACAACGATACTTGTAGATAATAAACATCAAAGTGCCTTCCATGTGGACATGCCAAGCATCCATAACAAATCAACATCAACATCTAATTAGTTTGGAAAAACACAATTTATCAAATTTAGCCTCCTCATAGATGAGGAATTCAATGACAATAATTATTCAGGGTTATGCAGGGGCACCCCTGTGATTTAATTTAAAAGCAAGAATATCCTATAGTAAGCATAATCCCCTGAAGCATGAAATACAAAGGTAAAGGCCTTGGCCTTCATGAGCAATGAATCATTAAATTGATCCATATCCATGCACATAAAGGTTCTTGCATCAAATACAAACCACCAGTTCATAACATAAAGGTATTAGTGATACTTTTGTAATTTTTGTTAGGTTGTGGAGCTAAAAGCTTCACTGATGCAGACATTGGAGGAGGTTGTTGAAGTGTCACAAACACCAACATCGGTCAGGCCAACCGATGTCAGTCAGTATTAGACAGGAAGAGCAACTGACGTCGATCAGAGATCGGCTGACGTCGATCACCTCCAGGCAGACAGGGACCGATGTCGGTCACCTGTGTAGTTCTGAAACTACTCATTGCACGGACAGTTAGTTAACAAACTGAGTGTTTGCATGTTAAGAGCCAATTTTAGACTTGAAGCTGCAAATCTAATTATTGTAATTGGATGTCTAATTATTGTTTGCATGAGATCTATTTAAGAGACTCATAGGCTATATTGTAAAGGTGTGCTAGAGAGTAAGAGAGCAAATATTAGCTCCTTCTGTGTGTGAAGAGAGCATGGTGTGTTCCTCCTAGTGCCACAGTACCAAGTATGGGTGCTGGTTTGGAGAATCAGAAGGATTCTTCATGTATGTAGGATCTTGGTCAGCAAGTATGCAAGGCCACGTTTGGAGATCTACATGGTAAGTAAGATCATTGATCTGTAGGTGTATGTGTGTGCAAGGTCTAAGGTTTGCAGGTGTGTAAAACCAGGTTGATCTGCAGGTGGCAGCAAAATCAAGGTGATAACAACACAACAGGGAGCAGGATCAGGTAGGATCTACTTGGAGTACGGTGTGTACTCAGTTGGAGAGCAAAGAGGAAAGTAAGGTAGTTCCTTCCAAAGTAAGATCATTTGAGTTGCAGGTTGTTGCAAGTTCATGGGAGATCTACTTGGAGTATGTTGAGTACTTGGAGTGCGTGGAGCACTTGTGGAGTGCGTGGAGCACTTGGGTACTTGCAGTAGTAGATACTGACTGGTTGGAGGTGAACACCAACTCTGTGTTTGAGTTGTGTGTTGGGACCGTAAGAGAGAGAGCTTTGAGGAAAGAATTACTGTACACTTGAGGTGTGGGAAGCCTCTGAGAGGTGTGAAGAAGAAGTGGCATCTTATTTATTATATTTTTTTTTGGATGAGTATTAATACAAGTTGTGTATTGTGTCTCATATTTTGTGTTATTTCTGAATTCTAGTTACTTGTTACTTCTGGTTAATTCCGTATGTTAGTTGCTTGTATATGGTAATCAATGGTGCTTATGTGGGTTCCTAACAGTTGGTATTAGAGCTAAGGTTACAGGGAGTAGGTTTGTGTTGATTACAGGTCACTCTTAGAGGTTTCAGATTGAGTGAGAGTATAGCAATGGTGGAAGAAAGTAAGCTACAAATGGAGAAACTAAATAGCACGAATGGTCAAATTGATGGAAAAAAAGAGCAGGTAAATAAAGATTGTTGGTTGGTAGCAGATCAACATGAAGAAGCAGATGTTGCAGGTGTTGTTGCACAAGATGCTCTGGATAAAGTTGAATCTTGGTTAATAGATTATGTTGCCTCTTTCCATGCAGCCCCAAGTAGAGGGGTTGGTGAGCCTTGTCAGATTGTTGGCAAAGGGGAAGTGCGGCTGAAATTGCAGGTGGCCAACACATGGGTGTTGAAGGAGGTCATGCAGGTCCCAATCTTGGAGATGCGGCTAATTTATTTAGGAAAGATGGGTGATGAGAGATGCACAATAACTCTCACAGTAGATTCTTGGAATGTTACCAAGGATGCACTTGAATTAGCATGTGGTAATAAAGTAGGTACTCTTTATCTACTTGCTTGTATTACTGATTCTTCTTCTATTGCAAAGACGTGGCTTTATAGGCTTGGTCACATGAGCAAGAAGGAGATGCATGTTCTTAATCAGAAGATAGATGTGTTTGACAAACTTAAGAACTGGAAAGCCTTGGTGTTCTTGGAGGAGATGACGAACAGAGTTCAGTGGATGGGGCTGGATACTTATGAGCAGGGCAGTTTGGACATGGGATTGATTCAAAGGAGCTCGCGGGTAAAAAGTCATCACTCATAGGCAAACACAGGTACCGGCATCAGTTAAAGGTAATCGATGTCAAACAGATAGGTACCAATGTCAGTCATGTGCAGACTAGAGGAGTCAATGGTGTCGGGCAGGTGGAGATCGACGTTGGCAGGATAATCGGCATCGGTGACCTGGACAGTCGCATGGAACCGATGTCAGTCGGATGCAGACTGTGTAGTGATCGAGGTTGGTCACTGAGACAGATTTTGGGCAGACAACAAGCTGTTAAGGAGTCTCAAACGCCCATGGGGAGGACTGAAAGTGCAAGTAAGCCTCAAATTCGTTGTTCCTCTTCTTTATACTAGTTGCTGACTACAGAGCAGAAAGGATCCAAGAAACAGTGGGAGCATGGCATGAACAGGATGCAGGACCAAATGAGAGATTTGGTAGGGTTGCCAGTTGGTATGAAAGCACTGAGATGAATGGATACCTTGGTTAAAGAATAGAGAGAATGGACAAGTGAGACGGAAGGCCAGGTCATATGGTCTTGAGGAAGCTGCAGGACAGTGGTACAAGTTTTGACAGGTGGATGACAAAGCAGGGCTTTAGTCAATGTTAGTGTAACCATTGTGTTTGTCTTACCAGGTAGATGATGGTCGTAACATTATCCTGTTACTGTATGTGGATGGTTTGCTAGCAGGTTTGTACATACAGGGTTTTGTTGAGCTAAGGGTAAGATTAGTTCAGTGGTTTGCCATAAAGGATTTGGAGCAGCGAAATTCTTTGGCATGAGTAATCTTAGAGACAGGGAGATCACATGTTGATGTTGTCACAGGATGATTGTGTGAAGGTAGTGCAGGATGCAGAACATGGCAGCACACCTATGGATGGACAGTTCACAGAATAGGGTCCCCAATCACATGATGAGGTTGAGTACATGTTTACTCCCTGAGTTTGCCCAAGCAGTGGGTGCTGTCAGAAAGTTTGGAGCCGATCCGGGAAAGAAGCACTGAAGGGTAGTTCAGTGGATTCTCAGGTATTTGAGAGGGACCAGCAGCAGGTCGACATGCTATGCAGGGTCAAGTGCTTTTCTACATGTGTTTGTAGATGCGGATGCGGCAGGTTACTTGGATGACAGGAGGTGCACCACAGGTTGTGTGGTGGGTGGTCTTTAGGATTGATCTTGAAGAGGGATACAAGCCAGGAAATAGATTAGAGGGGGTATAGGTATAGATACAGTATAACTATTTATCTCCAAGTGGGAGATTGTTAGGTTGTAGAGCTAAAAACTTCACTAATACAGACATTGGAGGAGGTTGCTGAAGTGTCACAGACACTGGCGTCGGTTAAGCCAACCGACATCGGTCAGTATTAGATAGGAAGAGCAACCGACGTCAGTCAGAGATCAGCCAGCATCGGTCACCTCCAGGCAGACAAGGACTGACGTCGGTCGCCTGTGCAATTCCAGAACTGCTCGTTGCACAGACAGTTAGTTAACGAACTGAGTGTTTGCATGTTAAGAGCCAATTTTAGAATTGAAGCTACGGATCTAATTATTGTAATTAGATGTCTAATTATTGTTTGCATGAGATCTATTTAAGAGACTTATAGGCTATATTGTAAAGGTGTGTTAAAGAGTAAGAGAGCAAATATTAGCTCCTTCTGTGTGTGAAGAGAGCATGGCGTGTTCCTCCTAGTGCCACAGTACCAAGTATGGGTGTTGGTTTGGAGAATCAGAAGGATTCTTCATGTATGTAGGATCTTGGTCAGCAGGTATGCAAGGCCACGTTTAGAGATCTACATGGTAAGTAAGATCATTGATCTGTAGGTGTGTGTGTGTGTGTGTGAGGTCTAAGGTTTACAGGTGTGCAAAACCAGGTTGATCTGCAGGTGGCAGCAGAATCAAGGTGACAGCAACACAACAGGGAGCAAGATCATGTAGGATCTACTTGGAGTACGATGTGTACTCAGTTGGAGAGCAAAGAGGAAGGCAAGGTGGTTCCTTCCAAAGTAAGATCATTTGAGTTGCAGGTTGTTGCAAGTTCATGGGAGATCTACTTAGACTACATTGAGTACTTGGAGTGCGTGGAGCACTTGTGGAGTGCGTGGAGCACTTGGGTACTGGTAGTAGTGGATATTGACTGGTTGGAGGTGAACACCAACTCTGTGTTTGAGTTGTGTGTTGGGACCATAAGAGAAAGAGCTTTGAGGAAAGAATTATTGTACACTTGAGGTGTGGGAAGCCTCTAAGAGGTGTGAAGAAGAAGTGGCATCTTCTTTATTGTATTCTTTTTTGGATGAGTATTAATACAAGTTGTGTATTGTCTCTCATATTCTGTGTTATTTCTGAATTCTAGTTACTTGTTACTTTTGGTTAATTCCGCATGTTAGTTGCTTGTATATGGTAATCAATAGTGCTTCCGTGGGTTCCTAACAATTTTTTAGGAAGCTTCACTCAATATTGGCACATGTTTCTTTCATAGTCCCTATGAGGACCATGATACCAATAATCCTTATAACAACATTATCACCCATCCTTTTCCCTATCCTAACATTCAATATCCCATACCCATCTTTTTACCCATCTTAACATTCAATCTCTTGCACCAATCGATTGGGACTGATGAAATCACCTATCAACAAATTTATTCCACCAAAATCAAATAGTTGCAGAATTCATGACTGGTATCCATCCATAAGAGCATCAATTAGCATAAACATATCACAAGGAAAAATAAGCATTCCTCAATTAAAATCTAAAGTCAACATCCCTAGTGAGACTTTGTTTGAGGCATTATGGGGCAATCAAAGTCAAAATCCTAGCAATCCAGAAAAAAAGTCCCCTAATGAAACCTTATTTGAGGCACTATGGAATAATCAAAATCAAAATCCAAAAAGTCAAAAATTAAAATCCCTTAGTGAAAACCTCTTTGAGGTGATATTGGACAAAAATTAAGATCAAAATAAGGCAAATCAAAGAATCAATCTCCTTCTAATGACAACACGATCATAAGATGAATCCACATCAATTATTGTAAACACCATCAATATAACAAAAAATTCCCCTGACATTCAACTGATATATACTCTTAGTCTCGCAAAATGTGAGATTGTTGGTCCCAATCCCCCTTCACATCATGATACCCACATCCCTCCAAATCATTTAAGAAATCAACATACATCCTCTTTCTAAAACAACTTTCGCTTCACCCTCATTTGTATCACCCTCGTTTGTTGGGGCTATGACAACATCATAATCAATTTGGATAAAACCAATTTTTCAAATCAACAAAGTTCACGATGACATCTCTAGAGCATGTACTTGAAAGATCAAAGGATCAACATCACTCCAATGAGTTGAGATGCTAAAAAAAATAAAAATAAAATAAAAAACAAAAAAAATAAAATAAATGAAAAAATAAAAAATAAAAAATAAAAATAGAAAGAGAAATAATGTTTCCAATGGTGAAAACCATGCTTATGGCACCTTGGGATAGTACCATGATGAAAACTAGGTTTATGGTGTCATATGTAAATAATATATTGTTTGTATGTACCTTGACCCTTGGGGGCTGCCTCATCCAATTTGAAATCCATCCCATCTTTCCTATTTAAATCCTCATCATGTAACCATCTTTATTTGTCCTATCATGCACATTTGTTCTTCCCATATTGAACTTAACAAGAATTTGGAATATGTTTTAAGCACTACTTTAAAAAACATCTTGGTATATCAGTTGAATGGTACTTTGACAACTAGACACTTGGTTTCCATGTGACATGGTCCTTGGAGATCCCTAATCCATTCCTAGTCATTATCCCCCAAATCATCCATTATCATCTAATATTATCCTGAGTCCATTCCATCTACTCTCATTTCCCATCCCAATATTAGAACATGTTTTCCCTTTGATAGTGACCACTTGTACATCTATAATTTGAAAAATCCAAAAACACCAGATAATCCAAAAAATCCACAAATATCAAATAATCCAAAAAATCCCTAAAAATAAAAAAGGCCAAAAATATCCAAGAGAGATATAAATCCACAAAATGCAAAAGCATTTATCCTGTCCTAAAATGTGGTCAAATTCCTTAATCACATCATTTTAACTATCATTAAGATGTGTCCTTCCAAAATCTAACATGTTTGGGGCAAGTCAAGGCAATCATTCATCCAATCCAAGCTTGCCACTTATTCCATGTTTTGGGAAAATGAAGTGTGAAACTCATGATTGGGATATTTAATTCCCATATCCTCCTTACTTAAGGAAAATCATCATTCCAACCTTCATCAGGATTTTTCCTGGGGGCACCATCCAACCATCAGTATCATTGAGCCTTCGTGCATGGTTTTTGACTTGATTAATGACAAAATTCTTTCTATCGATTTTATTTTCAATTTTATGTGTGTTTGCTTGCTTGCTTGTTTACTTTTCTTGTTATGCGTTGACTTAGTCCAGGTGCACCAACAATACCGCCATGTATTTTACATATCATGGTGATTTCTTTGCTTGTACTTGAGTCCATCCATAAGCATATGAAAAGCAATGTCATCTCAATTTTTCCATATCATGGTGCATTTTTTTCACTTGTCTATTGGATTTGGGGTTAGTCCTTATGCACACTATGGCAGGGCCATCATGGTGCATATTGTCATCAATATCAAAAATCAAGTTGTAAACTGTGTGTGGAGACATGTTAAGGTAGTAGTTTATCCCCTTCCAAAATCATCTTTTCAAATCAAATTATCCCATCCCTCTTTGACATTTGTCAACATTAGATCAACATATATTTCTCATCATTTTCCATCATATTCCTCCCTTTTCAGGATAACTACAATAACTTGAGGTTTATTTAGATTATGTAGGAAATACTCTATCACATTGAGTTTCTAAGGTCATCTCAGCTACCATCATTCCCATTCTCATATATCATATTTTTCTCATCACATTTCCTCCCTTCTAATGAGAATTACATCAGCCTGAGGCCCCTATGGACTATGTAGCTAGCACTTAGTCACTTGGTGTTTATGAGGTCAGCTTGACCATTCATATTTTACTCTCATTTCCATTCTCATTTTTATTTCCATTATCCAATTCTTCTAATTATTTATCCATATCTAACAACCATTCTCATGGCATATGTCTAAAGACATCAGTGCACCACATCCCTTATCCAATCTAGAATTTACTAATCATATCTAAATCTAATCACATCATTCTTTAATAATTATTTCGTCACTTTGGGGCATCCTCATCTGCCTGGTTTTTTGTGACTTCTTCATTCTTTAAAAATTCATTATACCATTGGCACACATGTTTGCATCAACCTCTCAACTTCCTATCATCCATCAATGTTATCACATCATCCTTAATTCATGCAATAGGTTAAATATTTGATGTATGCTTATAAATTAATCAATTAGTTATCTATCCAGTCCAATCTTGTATTTTTTGCCATGTTTGGGGCAAATCAAAACATGCAACTAATCATTAGGATAGGTCATTCCCTAATCCACCCTACTTGGGGCAAGTCAAGCCCACAGCTTTGTCAGGATATTTTTCCCACATCCACCCTACTTAGGGTGAATCAAAGTGTGCAACATATCTCATGATGTATCCTTCCCAAAATCTACCCTACTTAGGTAAAATACATCCATCATCATTTAAATTTAAAATATGTAAGCATTAACTTGAGTGGGTCAATCTCATCCATAAGTTAATTTCATCCACCATCATTAGATCTTGCATCCCACCCCTATTTCTTCATCACCCACCAATTACTTATTCTATTCTAGCTTCTTCCTCTCTCTTTTGAGAGCCCATATGCATCCTTCATCCCCGCATGCCCTCTTGAGGGGGAATCATCCATCACATTCTCTCAAAATTGTCTTCTAATTTTCATTCACTTTTTTTAGGATTCTTATTTCTTTGAAAATTCATTACTACACCCATTGTGTCTCACTATGCCCTTTCAAAGAGGGAAAAAATGTAGACACCTACAATCAGATAATTCATGATGATTTTAACTATCTTA
Source organism: Torreya grandis (assembly GCA_037957365.1). Lineage (NCBI taxonomy): Eukaryota > Viridiplantae > Streptophyta > Pinopsida > Cupressales > Taxaceae > Torreya > Torreya grandis. The sequence continues at coordinate 1,828,629 of JARHVA010001414.1, read as the reverse complement.
CTAATCCACCCTAACACCATCCTCAAGCATGTAATCAATATTCTATTCGCACTAACATCTTTAGTCCAAACACTATTCACCCCTCTAATCAATTAATTATTATTTCATGATCACATCCTTTCCCATAAAATTCACATCATTTCTTATTAGTTAATTAATATCAATTAATTGGATAATCTTAATCTAATGGGAAAATCCATGGAATTTGGAATATCCCTATTTTCATAAATCAATAAATCTTATTTTCCTCACATTATCCCATAAATAAAATTTTAATTCATTTTCAATCCCCACATGATCCCTTTTTTAACAAGGCATGTCATAAACCCATGCCTCATCAGTTCCTCCTCTTACACACTTTATTCCTCTTCTTACACACTCCACTCCCTAATTTATTAGGAGGAATAATCCCCATCCATTGATCTTCAATCTCATCTGACAATCTACATCTATTCAAAAAGTTATGAATAGAGGGTTCCCCCTCCTTAATGGCAAGTTTTGATAACACAAAGAAGTGTTGACCTTTTGGAAAGCCACTCATACATCAATCCCATCACTTATCAATCTAAATTATCCATTTATCAAAGGGAGATGTTGCTCGTTTGATCACGCACATCCACCATGAAGCTTGCAAATATGATGCAGCTCTAATACCACTTAATGTGGCCTTCAACCACATGAATGGATTCACCAAATCATATATCTCTCTTTAAACATTCAAACCAAAAATTCCTCTCATAAAATCAATATATCTTCATTAATAATCTAAAATCCTCACACACATAATCACAGCTTTATCAAGCTTTCTCTCCACACTCAATACATAACTTGGTCACATGCCAAGGAGGCTTCCAAAGGCATCCACAATCCTTTCCTTCACAAACTTGCCTACCTAAGCATGGAAAGGATACAAACATATATAGAAATATTGAGGAATCAAAGGAGACAATAAAACACTAAGCCCCACACTTCACATGAAGAGTAAATCATGACAAAGAAGGAAAATTGGTCAACACCGACCCCCCACATCTACTTGGGTAAATTATGACAAGAAGAAAGGAGTAAGACCAAGAAATACCATGCCACATTACATATGGGAGAATAATGACAAAGGACAAAGGCTCCACCAAGGAAAATTACACCACTCTTCACATGTGTTCACTATCGAATGAATAGTTAAAGCTAGTCAGATGTCAAAGGTCAAAAGAGAAGAGCATCTCCTTAGACAAGGTTGGTCCACCACCATGTGCACCATGTACCTTCATATAATTGTGCCCCATGCCACATATGCAATCAGTAATAGTGTTGTGATACCTTGCTAAGGTGAATAGTGTACACCACGTCATTAATGAATAGTGCTACATGAATAGTGTTTTGTTGCCACATGAAGATACATCCATATATCCAAGCACATCATGAATTTCGATAAGAGGATTGTAATAAGGTACAAAAATAATGTGTTTTTTCATATTTGAATTGCATTCTTCTTAGTCTTGCTTAATATAAGGACACATGCTTAGGTTAGTTGTAGCATTTCAATTTGAGATTTGATATCTACTAATGAAGCTAACCTTTCTTTCATGATGTCACACTAGGAACCTAACTTGATTTATATCTACTTAGGAAAATTCAAAGGGAATATAGATGCATAAAATAATTTTTTGTAAGAAAATATCTTCTACTACAAATGAAAATGTCTACTTTGTAATCCAAACTCTTCCAAGAAACAACCCAACATCAAAAGGAAGTAACATCTACAACTTTAGCTATTCGAGTAATCATTCCCATGGTTGTTGTCTTACATACATTGATTCACTTTAGTCTATTATGATTGTCTATGAGCCATAAAATGTGACTAATATCTATTTTGATTTTGACCACTTAACCTCAATGTCCAAAATTTAAACATTTGTGTACAATAAAATGAATTGCTTTCATTTAATGTATACATGGTCTACCAGGCAAAACATTATATGATTTGATATTGGGTACAACACTAAACAAGCTTTAAATTGTCATTAGATCCACTCAAATAGGCAAGATAATACATGCAATAAGACTCCTAATATTGGTTACAATATGCAATAAGTTTTAAATTGTCATTAGACCCACTCAAATAGGCAAGATAATACACAAAAGAAGCCTCTAAATAATACCATCATATCCTGAAATAACTATTAGAGTGTATGTTAAATAATTTAGGCTAAGTTAAATAATATAGATAAATTATTCAATACATATGATCAAACTTGAGCCATTATCAATCATTATGCCCATATTTTCATTACTATTTATGAATGCTCTTAAAAATAACAATCCATCATATGAACCATCTAGTGAGATATCAATCTCATCAAACACAATCAAAATAAATGTCATATTTTTCTTGATTGAATCAACTACTTTGTTAAAATCATCAAGTGGGTGCTTTCCATAGTCCATTGACATGTTATTATACTTTGGTTTGTCTACCATATGGATATTTTCATTTGATTAGTCTGTGTGACTCAGTGGATCTATTGATGTATTTAAATTATTACTTGTTTCAATCAACTGAATTTGATTATTAACAATGAGATATTGAATTTGATTCTTCAAATCCATGCATGCATTTTTAGAATGTCCTTGGAATATATGATAGTCAAAAAATGCATTAGAGTCATAAGATCAATGCAAAGGCATTGAAAGATCCAAATCCCTTATTAGGGGCAAGGTAATCGTATTACATTCAAGTAATTTCTTCGAGATTTGTTGTGGGTGCTCATCAAGTTTAGTAAACTATCTATGCCCCCTTTGTTGAGTGAAAATGAGCCTCTGAGATGGTTGCTCTATAACACTATCTTTACTTATATGATCATTTTTGGCTGGAACACTACCGTCACTACTTCTATTCTTAAATCTTGACTTGTTTTGAAGAGTGGAATAACTAGGACATTTTTTTAAGGATTTTTTCATCTAAGATCTTAATTTCAAATTCTCTAACAAGGTAACACTCCTTAAAAGAAGTATATGAATAAAACAAATATTTTAAAAATAATTGTAAGTAAACTATCAATAAAAATGCTTTGAATCTCGTTATTATGTAATTAATAACTCATATTGGTATCTATAGGCTTAAACCTAAGCACATAATCTCTAATGTACATATTGAAAGTTTGTCTAAGTTGAGTTAATTCCACAAATGCAACCTTCTAGGCTTAATTTAAAATTCAGCCAAGAAATCATTAATTAGAGTTGTAAAAGAATGTATGGATCCAAATGGTAAAGTATATAACAAGTCAAGTACACAATCCTTCAAGATTCTTGGAAATAACTTAATTAACAATTTATCATCATGAGCAATATTTAAGAAATAGATGTAAAAGGCGTTAATGTAATGTGAAAGATCTCGCTTTCTATTGAATAATCCAAACTTTACAGTTACATGCTATCCTATTGGAAATGGATATGCAAACACTTCATAAACTAAGGAGTTTACGAGAATAACATCATAAGTGATTATAATTTTTGAATTTTGAGACCCTTGAGAAAGAATTTTGATTTGCTTTTGCAAGTCACACAATGTATGCATCATAGTACTCATTTCTAGGTTTGGTGTAGAAATAGAAGGTGAAGAACTATAATAAATTGGAATAGAATAATTTTACATAAGAGAAGGGTTAAAAAAAAAACGATAAGGGGAACATAATGAGCAAGTGATTTGTTGAAACATATAAGGAACATTTACTTTTAGAGGATTTTTAAACGCATAAGAAAGCATAGAAGCATATTCGACAATTTATAAAACTCAAGAAGCAATAAAAATATATTAAGAAGTTGGAGGAATTAAATGTTGAAAAGAAGGAAGAGTAATAAAACATCTTGAATTTTTGAAAACATGGCATTTTGAGAAGGAAGAATGCTAGAAACAATAGAGATAGTTTGGGTTTTGAAAGAATAATTAAAATGATTTAACGAGAAGGTTAGTTGTTATAAACAACTTCTTTCAATATATTCATAATTATAGATATCTTGATGAGATTATTTACAACATATTTCTTAATATTATCAATGTTCTCATCCTTATGTTGTCCTTCTAAATTAGCTTAATATTCAAAATCTTTTCACTTTCATTCCAATAATTATCTCGAAAGGTTTTTATCATTCATATTATTACTATAAATTTTAGCATTCTAAGAAAAAATATTGATATTTACATAACAACATGCATCTAAATCCATAATAACCCTTGTAGTTTATATTAGAATTTTTTCAAATTTTATAAAAAAATCAATTGATAGAAAAGGTACACATCCAAGTCCAAATCTATATTTATGTAATTTATATTATGTAAAGTTAATGCCTTTTATCTTATTAATTATTTTTCTCCTATAAAAATTTAACTTTTCATAATCATGAAATTTTATGTAAAAAAAAATAACACCAAATATATTAACATTATTTTAAATATTCATTTGAACCTATTAAATTGAATTACCAATCAAAATTAAATGAATATGTTGGGTGAATATTTTGTCATCAACTAACTGATGACAAAATGGGTATATCAACCACAACACAGGGAGATTTACGCCACCAAAAGTGTGGGTTTACCAGATCTAGAAGAGGTAAATCTCTCCTCTCATCAAGGGGAGGTTCCCTATGAATATTTATACGCTATAAGTATATATAATTAAGCAAAAAATAATACTCAGGTTGGTATGACAGCATTCATCTCTCTTTTTTCAGAGATGATGTCCAAAGAACAAGAGAGAGAAATCCTAGTCTTTGGCTAAGAACATTCCTCTTCTTTAAGGAATGGTATCTAGCACAGAGTAGAAAACCCTTTAAAATGTAACAAAGTACACAAAAAAATCCACGTAAGCACAAAGTCTTATGTTGCCTCCACTGATTCAAAATATGCGTAACCGTAGAGTGAAACAAAGCACAAAGTCTTTGCCTGAAACTATAAAGGATAAAAGGATCACAAAGATAAAAGTAGCTCAAAGTCTCTCTTTTATCTTTTAGAAACATCTTCAGATAATATCAACACACACACTTTCCTTATTAAATCAAACAAATAAGAGATTATCAGGAAAGAGGACATAAGAACTATTTCTTAAATAACGCAGATAACTTCAACACAAAGTCTGAAATAAACCTGCTTCTCATTCATTCAACAAAATATGATTTACAAGTTGAGCACAAAGTCTCAAAAAGTGTTTCAATTTTGGCAGAGTTTTTGCTCTTAATTATCAGAGATCCATTTACAAAAGAGGTCTCCATTATATATAGGGAGAAACCTTAAAAAACTAGAAAATATTAAAATACAAAAATATCTTAGTCAAAGATGACTCATCTTTGACTTTTGAGATATTTTTTTGGATTTTTTTACATATAGTTACATATTACAAAATTGCATGCACTTTCTTATGACAAAAGTGCATGAGAAGAGAAGAAGAAGAGAGAAGGGCAAAAAAGGTTCAGCTCGTGCCGCCGGACTCCTTCAGATGAACATCGTACATGGCGATAGATGCCTGATTTGGTTCTTTCTATGAACTCGGCCATATCCACGTGCCCAATCTCTATATCTTTAATGTGATCAACATTTAGAAGCAACTGAGGTGATTAAAAAAACACCTTGATACTTGTACTTCATTGTCTTAGACTTCTTTAGAGAATTCAGTGATCTATAAGAATTTCTATTGAAAGGATGTCGATGAAGAGGGATCTTTTAGAGAAACTGTAGTATGAATCATGATTGTGCAATTAGAGAAAAAAGGGCAATCTGGAAAAATTGCATGTTAGGTGATCATGACTAGGGAAACGCGCTTGAAAAGCTTGAGGTGAGAGAGGTCAGAAAGCAAAAGGGAAGCGGGCTCAGAAAATAAGAAAATAATTTTTTTTCAAAGATAGCAAAAATGAAAGAAAAATATGCAGTGGCAGCAAAATTTGCCGCCCTTGCATATTTGCTAAAAAATATGCAGTGGCGGCAAAATTTGCCGCCCTTGCATATTTGCTAAAAAATATGTAGTGGCGGAAAAAAATTTTGCCCTTGCATATTTGCTGAAAAATATGCAGTGGCGGCAAATTTTGCCGCCCTTGCATATTTACTGAAAAAAAAGCTAACTCTTTGAAATTTATCAAAATTCAGACATTTTGATCACATTAAAAATACAATAAATTTCACGTTTGCTGGGAAAACATAACTAAGAAAGGTCACAAACTTTTCAAAGATGTCAGTCGACAAAACCTGAGATTAAGAGAAACTTGTCTCGAAAGATGAACCTAGAGAGAAAACACAAAACAAACAAATTTCATAGAGGTTGTTCCAAAAATGAGCGTAGCTAATTTTGAGAACAACAGCTGGCTCTTATTGAGGAACTTCCTTCTGTTTGCAAAAAGAGATTGAAGGGAGTAGAATCCAGAATCTCCAGTGCCTTGAAGCGTGCCATTGGGCTACGGGGTCATGCTACCCAAAAAGAAAGGCGACAAAAATGAAAATAAAAAAGCACAAAATAGAACAAAATAAAACAAAGACTTTACAAATATACAAATATACAGGTGAATTTATCTGATGCCTCAAGATTTGAAGCGCTTCAAATGTCACCCACTGTGAGATAGTGAAAATGGTGTTCTATCCTGATAAATCAGCAAGAGGCCATTTTCTTCCTAAAATTGATGATGTGTAAATGGAACTCTCCACCAAAAAACCAATTTTTTGTGCCTTTCCTTTGATTTTCTCCTCTTGCCCCACAGCAAGACTTGTCTTTTGATCCAAAAACCATGAATCTTTATTTTTTTGGTGAAGAGTTCTTTTTCCTGATTATGACGCGCAGCAGCATGGTCAGCTACCATAATCAATTTCTCTTCCAGTTCCATCCAGCACCTGATTTGCTCATCCTCATTTGACACCCACCATTGATTGGCACTATCAGGCCCACTTGTCGTTGTTTCATCTGAACCAATTTTTTAGTTGGCATTTTCAAGTGCTTTAACAGGCTCTTCATGAACCTCTTCTGTGGTCAAAAAATAATTACCCCTGCCTGAAGACTCAAACAGAATTTGAGTCGTAAGGGCTGACGTTTGGGTGACCACATACTTTGCCTCTCTCTCAGAAAGCAACCTATGCATCACGCCTTTCATAGAGATTCTTGTTTGGGACAAGTCCATGCTCAATTGCCCTCTGACATCCTTGCAAAAGTTTCGTCCAAGAAGAATGCCATATGAGGCTGGGACGTCAGCTACCAGAACCGTCATCTTGATCCTCTTGTCAGGAAATGTTGTAAATACAAATTGGGCATCTTTGATTTGCCCCAATAGTGGTACTTGTTTGTTCTCCATGGAGAAGCATCTCCCAAAAGTTTTAGTCAATATGAGACCAAGAGATTCTGCCACTTTAGCAGGCATGACGTTGTCAGATGCACCAGAATCGATGATGTAGTTGCTCAGCTTGTGAACGTTTATTAACAGGGAAACATAGAAAGGATCTACTTTCCTAGAGGCAGCAGGGGGAGAAATGACAAGGTTATTCCAGGTAGATACATTCTTTGGGGGATCATGAGTTACCCTCAAAATTTCTTGTCTTGCAGGGATAGCTGTACCTTTCACACATTCCATCAACCTGTCCAACTATTCAGGATGGGGTTGTAGAAATTTAAATTTAGACATTTGAATTTTAGTCTTTTTGACATGCTCAATTATGTCAAATGTCTGAATTAGACTAGGCACAGAGGATGAGAGTTCACTCTTTTGGTTTTTGGGAGGGAGAGGGTTGGTTTGCGAAGTTGAAGTAGAGGGTGCAGAGATGCTTGGGGTACGTACCTTTTCAACAGTCACTGAGTCTTTTGGTTGGAAGGGCAAAGTGGTTCCCCACTTGGCAATTGAAACTACTAGCTGAGGTTGCTCCTCTGTCTTCTCTTTATCAGCTTGTCGGGCTGACTATTTTTGGGACTGGGTGAATATGGTATATGATCCCTCAGCTACATTCTCCTCGCTTTTGGGTTCATCCTGATAACGCAGGTAACCAATGATAGAGTCGCCAGCTAATTCTTCTTCTTAATCTTTGAAGAGATTAGCATCATCTTGTTGGTTTAACTCAGGTTGGAAAGGGGAAGCATGTTTTGTTTTTAGATATCCAACTGTTGAGTTGGTTGGAGGGGCTTCAAGGGCGAGGTTCCTCTATGGGGGAGGAAGACGATTTGGCTACCCTTGATTCCTAACAGCATTGCCTTGGTACGCATGATTCTGAAATGTCTTCTTTGGCATATCTTGATTAAGAGAAGCATATATAACTTGGGCCATTTGTCTCTTCAAAGCTATCAATTCATTTGTCAATTTTTGCACCATAGGATATGTAGTGCCTATAGAAGAGCTTTCAACAGATGAAGAGAATCTATTTTTACTAGAGACTTTTTTGATCTTACCTGCAAGGATAAGATCATCCTCAATCTCAGTAGCCAAATTTTGAGCCAATACGAGATCCATAGAGCCAGCTCGCCTCAACAGGAAACTTACTTCAAAAAGTTGTGAGTTGATAAAAAAGCACTTAAGATTCTCCGGCGTGGGCTGAGCTACAATTGAAATCCGGTTCCTTAACTTGTTGAATTTGGCTATGAAATCCCTCATGGGTTCTTGGGATTCTTTTTTCATCTGTGTTAGCTGTGTTAATAAGGCGTGTGCATCTTCAGCAGGTTTAAATCTAACTTCAAATATGGACTTTAAGGTATTTCAGTCAGTTATAGTTTGAGCTTGAAGGTGGTAGAACCAATCCATGGTAGTGCCTTGCAGAGTTTCTACAAAAAGTCTCACTGCTACATCCTCGAATTCTACACCGATTATGCTGCATGCTATGGAAAAAGCGGCAATATGCTCATCGGAATGAACCTTTCCGTCACAAAAAAACTTAATTTTTTTTTTAGAACTACGAGGTAGTTCATGCAAGGGTGGGGTCAAATAAAGAGGACCACCAAAGGAATTGCCCCACGGGCCTTGAGCCATTATGACAAGATGATTAAATGGCGGGATAACAAATTTTGGTGGGGTATTTATAGACAGGGCACTATTAGTAGTAGGAAAAGAAGCTCTCCCTTGTGTTGGTGACCCAATAAGGTCAGGAGGAAGACTCTTAGATCGTTGGAAGAAAGGTGGTGGAGGAAACAGATCAAAATTGCTCTGCTACATCAACTCAAACACAGGGTCAAAAACACCCTCAGATCTCTAGCCTCTTGTGTAGCGTGGAGTTGCCAGATTTCAAATGAAAAAGGGACCAAAACTACTTCAAGTTGAAGCTTGAGGCTTCAAAATGCACGTTCATATTCTCCAGCTGAGTCGCCAAAAAGCTATTGGGTGAATATTTTGTCGTCAACTAACTGATGACAAAATAGGTATATCAACCATAGCACAGGGAGATTTATGCCACGAAAAGTGTGGGTTTACCAGATCTAGACGAGGTAAATCTCTCTTCTCATTAAGGGGAGGTTCTCTATGAATATTTATACGCTATAAGTATATATAATTAAGCAGAAAATAATACTCAGGTTTGTATGACAACATCCATCTCTCTTTTTTCAGAGATGATGTGCAAAGAACAAGAAAAAAAATCTTGGTTGTTGGCTAAGAACATTCCTCTTCTTTCAGGAATGGTATCTAGCATAGAGCAGAAAACCCCTTAAAGTGTAACAAAGTGCACAAAGAAACCCACGTAAGCACAAAGTCTTTCGTTGCCTCTTTCACTGATTTGAAATATGCGTAACCGTAGAGTGAAACAAAGCACAAAGTCTTCGCCTAAAACTACAAAGGATAAAAGGATCACAAAGATAAAAGTAGCTCAAAGTCTCTCTTTTATCTTTTAAAAAGGTCTTCAGATAATATCAACACACACACTTTGCTTATTAAATCAAACAAATAAGAGATTATCAGGAAAGAGGACAGAAGAACTATTTCCTAAATAACGCAGATAACTTCAACACAAAGTCTGAAATAAACCTACTTCTCATTCATTCAACAAAATATGATTTACAAGTTGAGCACAAAGTCTCAAAAAGTGTTTCAATTTTGGCAGAGTTTTTGCTCTTAATTATTAGAGATCCATTTACAAAAGAGGTCTCCACTATATATAGGGAGAAACCTTCAAAAACTAGAAAATATTAAAATACAAAAATATCTTAGTCAAAGATGACTCATCTTTGACTTTTGAGATATTTTTCTGAATTTTTTTACATGTAATTACATATTACAAAATTGCATGCACTTTTTCATGACAAAAGTGCATGAGAAGAGAAGAAGAAGAGAGAAGGAGAAAAAAAGTTCAACTCGTACCGCCAGACTCTTTCAGATGAACATCATACATGGCAATAGATGCCTGATTTGGTTCTTTCTATGAACTCGGCCATATCCATGTACCCAATCTCTATATCCTTAATGTGATCAACATTTAGAAGCAACTGAGGTGATTGAAAAAATACCTTGATACTTGTACTTCATTGTCTTCAACTTCTTCAGAGAATTCAGTGATCTATAAGAAATTTTGTTGAAAGGATGCCGATGAAGAGAGATCTTTTAGAGAAACTGCAGTATGAATCATGATTGTGCAATTAGGAGAAAAAAGGGCAATCTGGGAAAATCGCATGTTAGGTGATCATGACTAGGGAAACGCGCTTGAAAAGGCTGAGGTGAGAGTAGGTCAGAAAGCAAAAGGAAAGTGGGCTCAGAAAATAAGAAAATAAAAAAATTCTAAAAACAGCACAAACAAGGAAAAAATATGCAGTGGCAACAAAATTTGCCGCCCTTGCATATTTGCTGAAAAATATGCAGTGGCGGCAAAATTTACCGCCCTTGCATATTTGTTAAAAAATATGCAGTGGCGGCAAATTTTGCCGCCCTTGCATATTTGTTGAAAAATATGCAGTGGCGACAAAATTTGCCGCCCTTGCATATTTGCTGAAAATATGTAGTGGTGGCAAATTTTGCCGCCCTTGCATATTTGCTGAAAAAAAGCTAACTCTTTGAAATTTATCAAAATTCAGACATTCTGATCACATTAAAAACACAATGAATTTCACGTTTGTTGGGAAAACATAACTAAGAAAGGTCGCAAACTTTTCAAAGATGTCAGTTGACAAAACCTGAGATCAAGATGAACCTAGAGAGAAAACACAGAACATACAAGTTTCGTAGGGGTTGTTCCAAAAACGAGCGTAGCTAATTTTGAGAACAACAACTTTTATGTAATTTATATTATGTAAAGTTAATGCCTTTTATCTTATTAATTATTTTTCTCCTATAAAAATTTAACTTTTCATAATCATGAAATTTTATGTTAAAAAAAATAACACCAAATATATTAACATTATTTTAAATATTCATTTAAACCTATTAAATTGAATTACCAATCAAAATTAAATGAATAAATAACCAATAATAATAATAATAATCAGCATTTAAACAAAGTAATATAAAATAATATGCAAAAAAACTCAACAAAAAATACAAAAAGCTTTCAAAAGATATATTTGTATAAGAATTGAGACAAACCATATTAACATTATATATCAAATAAGAGTTTTTAAGAGATGGTCTATTTGGTCGAGAGTGTGATGTTAAGGCACCCATCCCTTGTCTGTTATAGGTTTGAATTCTTAATTTATATATTCCACAGGGAACGAGGGTTATAGTGACAATTTCAATCGATCTCAAACCTTTCATTTCATGATTCAAAGATGACCCAGAGATCTCAAGCCCTTCACTTCATGATTCAAGGATGAATCAGAGTTATAAAATAAAATTTCATAAACTTAATAAAATATATATATTTATTATGAAAATATTTATTTTAATAAAGTATTAAAAAATAATATTTTACTTAATGTATTGTATTGTTTGGGTTTTATAATCAATTGCATAATTATTATTTTGTTATTATATAATATTATTATTATTATTTTTTATTAAATTGGAGAATAAATATTTTGGTTTAATATTAAAGATCGAAAGATATTGACTAAATTGTTTTTGATAGATATTTATTCTCTATTTTTTATTATGTTAATAGGTGCAATTTCTAATGGCATTCACACAGGGATGGTAATTGGTAGAGTACAATGCTAATAAGATTTTAACAATTAACAACCAATTTTAAATTTGGCATTCTTTTGATTGTTGTAAGATATTTTTTATTTTAAATTTGATGTCCATTTGATTGTTAAATGAAAGTTTTTTCTTCTTGTTTTGAGAAGTCAACTTAAAACATTTGAAGTTTATTTTTTTGTTCCAAAAAGATTTTTCAAGCTCAACATGAAGGTGCAACTAGATTAAGGCCATCTATCACTAGTCAACAAGAAATTTACAGAGAAGATAATGGAATCATTAATATATGTGATATGTGGCAAATCTAAGATAGACATCTCGAGATTTATATCTCTAAGATTTGTATTAAATTAATATATTTATTTTTTTGTGATTTTAATACATGGGATAACAATTATGACATAATAAAATATTTATAAATCTTTCACAAGTAAAAGGTTCATTCGTATCGCATTGGAGGTGGCCCATCTTTAGACTTTGTTGTATCATTAAAGTAATGGTCTTTGTATTGTTTTTTACATACTTCCCTCTAAAACTCAGTAAGGGAGAGGCTACTGAAAAAGTTGCTCTTGTCATTACTCTCACAATGGCTCTAGTTGGTCTTCATCTCAAGATTCTCTCCTCCAACACAACATGGTGGTTGGGATCCTCCATTGCCCTTGACAAGTTGATGTGCTTGGCTCTACCATCTCTAAACCTAAAACCACTCCATATGGCACTCAAATAATGAATGGAGATAATATAGAGGCAACAAATGAAGAAAGTAATACAAAAACTAATTGATATTCCTTACATGAGGGCGATGACCTCCCAAATGTTGGTTGTAGCTGTAGACATCTAAAATTTGCCACCAATGGCTTCATACCCAACTTTAGACCAATTCTTACCAATCATTAAACATCTAGCCTAAAAATTTCTAATTGTCTCAAATTTGGCTTCATAACCATGCAAATAAATCAATTTAGCCCATAAATCAATTAAATCATGTAAATGCATACATTGAATTTATTGAGTACTTGGAAAATGTGCAAAAGCCTAACAAAGATTAATTAAAAATCAAATCCTAATTGAATTCATCCATGAGCAAATAAATCAATTACAAAAAAGAAAATTCAAATATCAAAAATATTCTAAAAAGCTAATCATTGCCTTTTTTGAGTTGTCCAAATGCAAAATATCTTAAACTACACCTATTCATGAGATTTTGGACACCTTTTAACCCTACGAGGGTTAGCTAAGTAAACCAAAGTTAGGATTTAACTCATTCCAAGTCATTTTAAAGCCTATAAAATCAAGCCTAGAGCTCTTCATTTAGAGAGCTTGGAACATAATAGAGTTATAATGCAGGGTTTGATTCATCAAGTAAATGCATAGTGTTATAATATCAAAATTGAGCCAAGCCAAGCTATTTTTAAGCAACATCAAGCCAAAGCCAAGCCAAGCATGGTGCTAATAGGATATGGAGATAGTCAAGCCCCATTGATGAAGACATTTTAGCGTAATCCGAGCAAGCCAATGAACACATAATTTGGAGCATTCAAGGAAGGTAAAGAAGGTATGATTCTTTCTTTTTTAGTTGAGCTTTGTCATTTTTTGTTTGTTCACCAAAGTCCTCCTATGATCTAAGCATGGAGGTATTAATCTTTGTTAGTGTTTTTTTGTCAATTTGATTTCATTTTGAGACTAACACTTGATCTAACCTCCTCTCTTGAGTCAAATTCCTTGATCACAAATGGCACGCTCAGTGGAACCCAACGCATCCTACATAGTAAGGAGATCAATAAGCAAGTCTTAAACAGAGAAATGGATGCTTTAATCTCATTAAAATTATATTTCTAACCTTTTTTTGGTTATATTTTGATTTCTTTTTATCTCTCAGATCTACATAGAGATCGATGATGATCAAGTACAATCAATGATAGTTTGGCCTAAACCGTTTATGGTTCTGTGCAACCACCATCGATTCTATGTAACCATTGATGGTTAGACTACAGGGTAGAAATGTCATTAAAGCTTTCATTTTTATTCTTTTTGATAATCAAATCCTTGATTTCCTAGTTTCAAAGGCTTTTAAATCACTATACTTAAGTTTACCTTATAGGTTTTCTTGATCTTTGAACTAACCAAGACTAACCTAACATGTTTGCCTTTGGGTTCATAGGTCATCATCGATGGCCTTTATCGATTGGCAACAATTATACTCAACTAGCGGTGGTTACCTACTAACCAACTGTCATAATTGCCTCGAAACCATTGATGATCATCTATGAACATCCATGATTACTGTGTGAAATAAAATAAAAACTTGAGAGCTAAAATTTAAACCTCGTTTGCTCAATCAAGAAAGTGGCTCAAAGCAAGGGGTTGTTATCTAATAATTACTAGTTGAAGGATTGAGTTGAAGACCAATTACTTGTTTTTTACTAATCAAACATTTATTTTGGGCTTTAAAAAGAACTCAACCAAATCATGCACATTTCAATTTGGGTCCTAAAATGAACATGCCAAATATCGCACATTTGGATATTGGTGCTTAAAATGAATATAGGATTGGTTAATTCTTAGAGGCATTTCATTTTTAAGTGCTTAAAATGAATCCTAAGTCTTAAACATTTCCAATTAGTGCTTTAAAATGAACCTTAGACAAATCTTGAACACTTGGACTTTGGGCCTAAAACAAACCTAGATGTCTTTTATTTCATTTGATTTCATGCAATTCTTTTCATTTTCACACTTAAGCCAAGGGGCCTAGTAACGAACAACGTCACATTTAAATTGGTGCTTAAAATCAAACCTCACTCATAATTATTTGTAACTTTTTTGTTGATTGCTTGTTTTCATAAAAAGGATAACACATGTATGTTCTCCCCCCATCCCCTATAGGGAACTTGTGGGATCAAAACCACCTTTTCATTGCATTTAGTGCCTAGTCCAAGGCATAGAAAGAAAGTTGCCTAGGCTCTCCCCAAAATCCGTATGGTATTGGGTGATCTAAAAGCAACCCTAAAGTCTTTTTACTCATCTTTTATTTTCATGCATTTTGGCTTGGAAAGGGGGTGTCATTGCCTCTCACGAGTTCTCTAGAGAAGCATTGACCTAGGGCTTTATCTCTTGACAATGTTTCAACCCCTCTCCATAAGGGGTATATAAATTAGGATCACCTCACTGATGATGGTTTGAGCGGCTAGACCATCTTCGTTAGTGGTAAGCTAAGCCTGAAATGTATGATCAATCTTGACATTTCACTACACTAAGCAACTGATAGATGTATTGGCTGTGAAAAGGATAAGACCTTTTCATAACAAGTCGATTGACATAGACTCAATTGACATGTTGCTTCTCTTGTGTGCATACGTGAAAGTGTGTACACATGGGATCAATCTAAACGGTCAAAAAATTGTAGGTTTTAGTCAACCCCACTTTGCCACACCTTGATAGGATTTAGGATGATTATGATTAGTTGTATTTTGGTCATTTATTATTTATTACTTGGTGTTTTGTGACTAAAAATTTTGCTTGTTGTTTAAACCATGTCAAATCAAATTTGTTTATACCTCACTCTTTTATTCAAGGAGGCATTACGCTGACTGTTTTATCACCACACATTTGTCTTATATTTTTTCTAAACTTGTTTATGTGTGTGTCACTTGTTTGAAATGGGTATTGTTGTGCTACCCAAATCATTCCAAGTTTTTGATCCTTACAAGTCTTTGAAACAAAACATTGATCACATCTTTTGAGAGCACTAACACCGTTAGGCTGCTCAAATTGTTTCAAAACTTGTTTTGTCTTGTGTATCAGCTATCACTATTTAAACCAATCATTTGAGCCTTGTTGGATCTTTGTTTAACACAATCATGTTGTTCAAAATTGTCTAGCTTGTTTGGTCAACTATAGCCTAGCTTTCAACATTCGAGTTTTCAATTAACTTTTCCAAGTTTGAATTCAAACATTGATTGATTTTTATTTAAGTCTCATTTCATAGGGGTTGATATACATATCTTTCTTTTTTGGGTTGCGTAACTTAGGTTAATTGATTACTCAAATTTAAAAACTTTTGATTATTTGATTGCAGAGCCTATCCTCATCATTATTTGTGCCTTTATTTGGAAGAACATAGCCTTTCTCCAGGTGCCTTATATCAACTGATCATGTTTATGTTTGATTCCATATGTTAAATTTATGTCAAAGAGTTTCAAGCTTGTTAGATTAAAATCTCATCATCACCTTTGTTTAAAGACTAGCTTTTGATGTCACATTTGGCCAAAAGTTCTAGCACAACTTGTTTGAGCCTGGATTTTAACTCCATGTTTGGACAAAAGACCTAGCAACATTTTTCTTTCCTAGTTTAGACTTGTTTGGAACACTTTGGACATAAAGTTTGACATGTCAGTTTTTATTCAAATGCTTGACCTTTTGTGTGTATGACATTCAACGTTAGAAATTCGACGTTAGATTGTTTTATGCTTAGTTTTAACACAAACCATTTTAGAGATACAACTCCATTTTTAGACCATTGTTTGAAGATACAACTCTACCCCTTTTAGACCAAGTTTAAACCAAATTTGTCTTTTCAAACATAGTTTTTCAAACTTTGTAGAACTCTAGAACCTCTTTGTTTTGAAGCTTTCTTCATTGTTTCAAACGTCTTTGTCTTTCGAAGCTACACTTATGGTGGAGTCACGTACAATCCAAGTTATGAGAGAATGGTTGCACAAATTGACTAGAATCATGACCTATTTGAGGAACAAAATCAAAATCTTGTTTATGATTCAAATCAAGTAACCAACTAGGATGACATGGTTTTTGAGGACTTGGATGCTTTGGCTTATGCAAGCAATCAAGCTCCAGAATGACCAACCATTTCTATTCCAGGATCTCATCCTTTAGCTTGTGTGAGCAATCAAGCTCCATAATGACCCAAACTTATCATTTCAAGACCTCATCCTTTGGCTTGTATGACCAATTAGGCTTCACAATGCCCTAGACTTATCATTCCAGGACCTATTCCTTTAGCTTGTGTGAGTAATAAGGCTCCACAATGCCCTAGACTGATCATTATAGGACCTCATCCTTTAGCTTGTGATAAAAACCAAGCTTCACAATGCCTTATTGCTACCATTGTAGGACTTCATCATGTGGCTTATGCAAGCAATCCCACTCCCTAACTCCCTACCATTATCCAACCATCGACCATTCCTCATCTAGTGTCAATCGTTTCCCACTTTAGAAAACCCCAACCAATCCAATCATAACCCCAACCAATCCAATCAAAACCTCAATCGATCCAATCAAAACCCCAATCGAGCTAATTGATACCTATCCAGCCAATCCAATTACAACCTCATCCAATCCAATCAATACCCCAACCAATCTAATCAATACCTCAACCAAGCTAATCATTTGAGGACCAAGCTATATTCAAAACTGGCATTTTACAATTGATTGTAAACTAAGGCCAAGAGAACCAACCAATCCTAGTTGTTTTTGTTGAACCAACCACTTGTGATAAGTCAACCTATGATGAATCACCTTCCCATCCTATTCCTATTATCGAGGAGTCTCACTCTAATGAGCCAATTTTTATTGAGTTACTACTTAATGATTATAATTGCTTTTGGGCAAATCATTACCTCGACCATATACCTATTTTTGAAGAGCTTCCCTTTGACAAGCCAGTCTCTAAGGAGTTTTTTCTTGACCTGTTTCTGATTGTTGAGGAATCTCATTTTGACAAATCAGTCTCTATGGAGCCCACCATGCCATCACAAACCGTTACTTGTCCAAAACCTAACATTCAACAAAACATCATTGTAACAATGTCCACACTAGATGAAGAATTAAAATTAAAGTCAAGTTCTATTCTTAAATTGACATTAGATTTAGTATTAAAAGCATAATCAACATTTAGTCTCAACATTTGATTCAGAGTCCATTAAGTCAGACTCAAATTTTGAATCAAAATATGTTTATGGCTGTTACAATATTGGTTATGCATGCTTCATAGATCAATTTGAATACATTTGTGATCCTTCTATGGTTTTTGAGGATGATTACTTTAGCATCGACATAAGTTCTCTTAGTATCTTCTATGAGGATTGTGTTACCTCTCCCCATTTCATTACCATTCCACATGTCATTACCACCAACCAACATAGCCATTTTATTGACCTTCCATCTCCCACAAGTGTCGATTAGGATCGAAAAAATCATGCCTTGTTGAATTGCATCCATAGTGACATATGAGTTGAAGAAGAACAACTAAGAGGCCAAAACTAAAATCATGTAGAAGAACACTCTCCTAATGAAACCTTTTTAGATGAGCTAAGGGACAATTAAAGTTCAAACTCAGCATCTTCTAGTGAAACCTTTTTGGAGGTGCTATAAGACAATCAAAGTCAAAAGTCAACATTCCTCAGTGAAACCTTCTTGAAGGCGCAATGAGACAATCAAGATAAATTCATTGGTAGAAACCTCTTCAAGGCACCAATAGCTAAGCACAAAATTTCTTCATTACTTGATGAAGACATTATCAAAGATTAAATCAAAATAGCTTCCAATCTACAACCTAATCAAACGGTAGCTACTCTTAGCCCAAACAATAGAAGAATCTAGTGGTCTTATCAAGATAATATTCAAAAGTCTTTGGCCCTGCCACATCCAAAGTTATGTTTAATATGAAATCAACAACATTATGTATGTTTGAAAATCTTGATCTTCATTCATTGTCTAACCACCACACACCCCGTTATCATCCACCATTCCATTTCCAAATCAAAACTATCAACCAACATTTATCCCTATTTACCATCTATGGTCGCACTTTCTTTTGCAGAGGCTACAAAGATACCTTATCTTGGCATTTGAAGGAAACATAATCAATGACCAATGAGGATCACAACAACATTCTTGGCATCCAAATTTGTAGCCAATTTTTGATAAAGTAACTATTTAGAAGAGGTGTGGGTTAGTAATTAACATGATTAACTATTTTGGTTGTATCATTTGTTGATCAAGATGTGCATCTCCGAATCAACAAGAACGCCAAAAACATTTATTTAGGCCAAACACATCCAAAACCCAAAACCATCATCAACTAACAACATGTACCATACTATATCAATATGTCATATCCTTTTGCCATTATCGTATACCCTGACCATTTGCCTCGTCACTTAGGGGCAACCCTATTACCATGTTATCCAATCTTCATACAATCATCCGCTTATCACTTTGCCTATCACTTATCCATCCTACTATCTCATCCTATCAACCAAAGCATGTTTTGATCCTACCCACTTATCTCATTTGACCTTGGTTCATCCATTGGTTTCATGTTTTCAACATAAAGAATCAGATCAATTTCAACAGTTGTTTCAAGCATTTCAAACAAAGGCAATGTTTTGGAGTAGTATGATAGAATTTTGGTAGTTGCATCATTTATTTATTATTCCCTTTTTATATCAAGTTTATGTGAAATTGATTATATCTGCCTACTAGGGCAAATCGATGTCTCACTGATCTTGATACTAATTATAACCGCCTATAGGCAAATTAGTTCATTGATTTGAGTTGTTGTATCCTAGTTATAATCATCTATGGGAAAACTAGGGGCAACATTTGTTTATTATGTTTTGACAGACCAACTAGCCATTCCTATGTTGTATTGTGCCACTATGCCAATTGTGCTTGATTTGTTTGACTTGGCTGCTACACTAGTTAGATTCCTCCATTGAAAGGTGGAACTACTGGGACCTAGGGCCATTTCAGGACTATATGGGTCGTGTTTAATTCTTATTAAGGTTAGCTCAGTCCCCTTTTACCATTACACTCTCGTTGTTTTGCAAACATCCATTCAAGTTAGCCACGCTCTCGCCATTTTGCAAATTTAGACTGTTTAGTGTATTGTTATTCTCAATTGAGTTGAGATGCTTAGAAAAATCCAAAAACATTTGTCCTAACCAAGCCTAGTTAGTTATCCTTGATTTGCCCTACTGAGGTAAATCTATTGTAGGATGATTTCTATTGCTTTTATTTTCAAGCTTATAGGTTTTTTGTTTGTTTGTTTATTTGTTTCTGTGCATGTTTATTTGCTTTCTGTATTGTTGTCTTGATTCAGTTTATATGTATTCATTGGGTGATTCCTTATGCATTTATACTTGAATCCATCCATATTCATACGTCAACATTATCATCATGGTTTTTTATCATGGGTGCATTATTTTTAATTATTTATTGGATCGAGAGTCAGTCCTTATGCACATTTTGGCCAAGTTCTTATGGTGTTTTATATCATGAGGCATACTGTCACGTGTTACAACAAAAATCAGCGTAGGAAGTCTTTCAAGCAATGGAGCAGTAACAAAGTATCTCCTTGGTACCCTTGGTAAAGCCTCCCTCCCATCTTGATCAAATCAACACATTGACCATTCTAGTTGTATCAATGCTAATCAAGACGAGCATCTCCTCATTGGTAGGTACAACCAAATCATTTCCATTGATCAATTCTTAGTCTTCTATTCATCTCTTTCATCACTTTGTGCATCCTTGTGTGTTTGGTTGTTTGTGGCTTCTTCAGTCATTATACCAATGCATCTACGTTTGCACCCACTCATCTTTAAATTGTGCAATAGGTTATATCCATGAGTTATGCTTGCTAATTCGTCCTACTGGGGCACAATCAACTAATCATCTTTATCAATCCAGGTCATCTTAATGTTTATAACCTCCTTTGGGCAAACCATTATTTTAATTTTTGTTACTGATTATAATTGCCTATGGGCAAATTAGTACTTCTTTTTCAAATCAATGTATGCAAGCATTTTCTCATTTGGATTAATCTCACCCATGGGTTAATTCCACCTTTCTTTTTGCTTCTTTTCGAGGGACCATCCATCAAACATGTGACGGCCACTCCCTTGAGGGGGCATCATTATAGGCTTCCTAAACACCATTTGGAGCTTTTTCTTCAATCATCATCTTCTTTTAGGGCT
The DNA here is from genome assembly GCA_037957365.1 of Torreya grandis. Taxonomy (NCBI): domain Eukaryota; kingdom Viridiplantae; phylum Streptophyta; class Pinopsida; order Cupressales; family Taxaceae; genus Torreya; species Torreya grandis. The sequence continues at coordinate 1,807,570 of JARHVA010001414.1, read as the reverse complement.
TTTCTCATTATTTGAGAAGACATTGTTGTGCCTACGGTTTGCAACTTCTTTCCAAATAGGGACAAATTGTAAACATCTAAAATTGACCACTAATGGCTTTATACCCAACTTTAGACCGATTCTTACCAATCATTGAACATCTAGCCTAAGAATTTCTAAATGTCTCAAATTTGGCTTCATAACCATGTAAATAAATCAATTAAATCATGTAAATGCACACATTGAATTGATCAAATACTTGAAAAATATTCAAAAGCCTAACACAGATTAATTAAAAAGAAAATCCTAATTGAATTCATCCATGAGAAAATAAATCAATTATCAAAAAGGAAAATTCAAACATAAAAAATATCCTAAAAATCTAATCATTACCTTTTGTGAGTTGTCCAATGCAAAATATCTTAAAAAGCACACCTATTCATGATAATTATGAGATTTTGGACACCTTTTAACCCTATTGGGATTAGCTAAGCAAACCAAGGTTAGGATTTAACTCATTCCAAGTTATTTCAAAGCACATTAAAGCAAGCCTAGAGCTTTTCATTTAAAGTCCTTGGAACATAGGAGAGTTATAATGTAGGAATTGATTCATCAACCAAATACATAATGTTATCATACTAAAATTGAGCCAAGCCAAGCCATTTTCAAGCAACATCAAGCCAAAGCCAAGCCAAGCATGGTGCCAAGAGGATATGGAGATAGCCAAGCCCCATTGATGAAGACCTTTTGAGCAAAAATCGAGCAAGCCAACGAACACATTATTTGGAACATTCAAGAAAGGTAAGGAAGGTATATTTATTTACATTTTAGTTGAGGTTTGTCATTTGTTATTTGTTCATCAAGCTCCCCCTATGATCTAGGCATGGAGGTGTTAAGCTTTGTTAGTATGTTTTTGTCAATTTGATTTTATTTTGAGACTAAAGTTGATCTAACCTCCCCTTCATCATCAAATTTCTAGCATCACGATAGTAAACCAGATGATTGAGATCCCCTCCTTGCTATCAACATCTTTTCTATCTTCACTTATTTTATTCATATTTTTTATAATGTTTTGTTGAACTTGAAGTTGACCTTGTAAATTACTCATATTTAATTATTTGGTATTATATTACCCATGATATATTAGACTTTGGAATGTGATCCTACACTTTATTTGTAATATTTTTTAAAATTATAATATCTCCATTTTATTTCAAAAAATAAAATGAAGAGAGTTTATTCGTATACGACAATTGGTAACGACAAACCACTACCACACATGTTAATAACAGTGTCGTTATATTTAACTATTTAGAAAACATATATCCACCATTCTCTAAACATTTATTTACATTTGAGTCTCCCAATTTAGATATAATAATTAAGCGAATGCATTCCTATCACAACAAACTTAAATTCAAACCGTACACTAAAACACTTCGTTCATATTCTAAATAAGAGTGGGCCCACCAATCACACAATTAACATTCATAAATAAAAAATAAAAAAAACAACATTTTATCTACATACATTTTCCCGCAAGAACGTGCACCTCCCATAAATATACGGGCCTTACCACTCTGTCCCAAGATCAAGTGGCCGCTATTTTATCCTCGTGCAAAAACGGAGATTTGCCAATTGGTGGCAACCGCCTCTACCTAACCTCCAACTCTCTGGATAAAAATCTTCCCATACCAGCATGGCAGCTGACTCACTTTATTTGAGCGACCATACTCTTCCGACAACCCCCGCATACACATCCTAGAGGGCCTCGACTTGCCAGCTGTACTGACACGCTGGGACGCAAGGATAAAATAGTATCCCACCCAAGGCGAACCCTTACCTATTCATCAATATTCTGTGCCCTCTGACATTTAGGGAGTTCCAACAACTCTGCAAAGGAAAATATCTATCATTAATTTTTATTTTGTCCATTTGATTTTTTTCAATGGGGGGTGGCGCTTCCAAAAGCTCTGGAAATTCAGGGGGAAACGAGGAAAACCTTGAGAATGCGGGAGGGCAACTCTATGTTTCTTTGAAAATGGACTGCATTAAGCTCAACAGAGACCTCGTCCCACACGTCTATGGTTCGGTTCCCCTTATAGGGCTTTGGGACCCTTCTAAAGCTGTAAGCATATTTTTTTATACTTATTATTATGCTTTGCATTTTACATTTAATTTTACTATGCTCATGCTCTGGTTGGGTACTATTGTATGAGTGGAAGAGGTATTATAAAAGTCGATTAAAACGAGTCTTTGAAATAAGACTGCTATTTATTTATGTCATTTGAACTTTGTACCCAGTCCTGTGTTGCAAAATTGATTGTTAACTACAGAATTATTATGCGCTGCATTTTAACTTTAATTACAACAGGCATGGTCATCAAATTTTAAACTAGCATTAAATAACTCACTGTTCTGTTTTTTCAAATAGTAAATTTCCCTTGAGGTAATCTTCCGCATAGACGTCACTATTGAGGGACATCTTTTTGAATCAAAGTTCCATGGGACTCACATTCAGCCTTGTCAGTTTGTTACGCAACACCTAACGAGTTGGATGGAATATATTATACAATTTCAACACTTCATGATGTTTTCAAAGATTTTCAGAATGAGCGGCATGGAAGCTATTAAACTTGTCTTATGTTTTTGAATTTCTTTTTTTGGATGAACTGCGTAGAAGCTTTTTTTTTGAAGTTTTTGTCTTATCTTTGATCAAAGTTTTTTTATGTTTGAGTTAAAGAATTGAAGGATTCAATCAGAATTATCAATCAGAGTTTTTAATTTTAATTTTTGTTGTCGGCACAAGAGGCATAAATGCCCTCAGCCTTGGCCTAATGGTGCGAGGGAGAACCTTGCCCCCCCATCTCAACCCAATAGGATAGGGGGTTGGCGCAAGGGCTTATCTATATCTATGCCCTCGGCCTCCCATAGGGGTCGGCATGAGGGAGAACCTCGGTCAAGACTATCCTTGGATCAGCCCCCCCAGGCACCCTAGATCTTCAAACAGAGAGAAAGTACTCCTTCGAGATTCAAAAGGAAAGAAAGGGTCATCCTCCAAAAAAGATCTCATCCTCCAGCTCCAGATAGCTGGCTTACCCATTGTTCGTTTTTAAGTCATCTCAAGATTTGTGTTTTTAATTTTCATTATGTTTCTTGGAGATTTGAACCTTGAGCTCTGCTATGAAAGCCTTGATGCTTTAGAATTTAGAGAGCATCCATTTAACAAATAACTTTGCTGTTTTATTGAACTTTATTCCGATAGCCTTTCCATCATGTGTTGGCAAATTTATATAAACTTTAAATTGAAAAATAAAATTCATAAATTCATCCTTCAATTTATTTTGAACCATTTCAGTCCAACCTTATTTTAAGTTTATTTCATTTTCCTCCAGAAAATGTGTGCATGCATCCTTTATTTTATATAAGGATTTATTTTTCCTCACTTGCAATTTGAATTATTCTGGGTTGTTGGTGGGTCAGTAGTGGATGGATACTACACAATTGATTTTTGGGTTGTGAATCGTACTGCTTGAGAGTGATGTTTGATTTTTGCTTCATGGTCTAGATAGACATGGTAGAGTTAGCCTCAAACACCTTGTGTGTTTTGTGTAGGTAGAATGGTTGACAGTAGGACTAGGAATAGACATGCCGTAAAGGATTCTACACTTGAACTTGAGAATATCTCAGTCTTAAACCTGCACAGATGTAGATTCGTGAGGGCCATCGGTAGCTAACAGATATGTTGTGCAGGAAGTTTCCCCCTAGAGTGGAACCTTATATAGGTGCAAATGTTGAGCAAGAATTTGGTTGGGCTGGGTATAAATTTATATTCGATCTGAAAGTAGTGTTAGACAGTATAGATTCTGGAGTAATCCTGTTGCATCGTGGGAAATAGAATGCCTGTCCTAGATGCCTCTAGAATTGGTCAGACTACACACAATTCAGATGACCTCACAGAGAAGTTGCAGAATGTGAAATTCTCACAGTTATCTGGGAGCACCGATGGAACAAAGATGCAAGGGTTAGTTGTTTGGTATGTGGGGATTTTTGGCTTGAGAGATTCAATAGTAATGAGAAGGATCAACTGGCTTTCTTTGAGCCAGGGAATAGCACTACGTTGAGGTGGACACAAAAGGAACTTTTGATTGGCGTAGATATGGATTCTGTCACTTGAGAGGCATTTGAGGAGAGTTTTTGCACCAAATATCTATTTGAAATATGATTGTAACATTACTATTAGCGGCAGGTGGATGACTTTCATCTCCTAATGCCAGGAAATATGACAGTGGCAAAATTTGAGGCAAAGTTCATGGAATCTTTGAAATATGTGGATTATCTGAACTCTTAACCATGGCATTTGAAGCACATTAGATGTATAATTCTATCTCAATCATGAAAACGATAGGTTATATTATGTTTTTTTGGATTCAGTTGCGTAGGTTCGAGTCAAGCTACATTGTATGAGTGATGGTTCACAAGCAACCATTTCTCATGAGCATGAATGGTCAACTTGGCACAAGTTTTGTCATGATGTATGTTTTAGTGAAAGCCTCACATGGTGCAAGTTGTGTGTCTGGCACTTTGGAGGAAAACTAAGCTTGGATGTAGACTTGGTGAAATTGTTAAGGACTCGCTCATTGACATGAATTACGTGACTTTTGCAACTTTTGGAGCAAAATTTGCGATCGACACCTCTAGTGATGGACTATTCTATTTCAAAACGTGTATGAATGTATGTGAATTCTATATTCTGGTATAGTTGGTATGTATTGCAACATTTTTAACAGATATGTGATGCAAACATAGTATTGGTGCTTCGAGTGGATTTGTCATTGGCGCATGAGGCATAGATTCTATCATTTTATAAATTTCATTGAGCATTGAAATCAATTTATATTTGATGCACATGTAATGTTGATTTCGACATTTATTTAAGATGAGAATGCCTTGATGTGTTATTGGTTTGTACGTAGGTGAAAATAATTTTTAATGACATTGGCCATCCATGACACTAGGTTTATTGTTGTTCTTGAATTTTAACGATTTCAGTTATAGAAGAGAAGAACAAACTTCTACTTTGAATTGTGAAAGCATGGTTGGAAATTTTCATATATGGGTTATTTTAGTATAAATCTTCCAAGTGGTGCGCGACATGTTAGGTTTGGCATGTTGAAAGGTCATCATGATGTCTGGTGCAAATAATGATTGGTAGATGATTTGGCAGAAGTATGGCATGTCATTCTTTGTAAATCTATTGCTTATGTGGGCTGCTGACCGAGATAAAAGAGAACTTGACGTGATAGACCTTGAGTATAGAACAAAGTAACTTCAATCAAAGATTTTGTGTTGGGTGTGCCCAAATTTTTTGATCTCAATGTTTAAAGTTTAACTTTAATACCCATCTTTAGGAAATAATGAGAGTGCTCGAAGGATTGAATATTACGAGTGTTCGATATATATTTGATAATTGGATGTTAGTTGTAGGGTGGGCTCCTAAACAATTAGATTATTTTTCTGAGTTATTTGCTTATGATTTTCCTCGAACAATGATTAATGGACTTCCACACTTCACCTATTCTAGACATGTATCTTTATTAACATTGTTTGGATGTTTTTCAATCTTGAGAGTTTACCTTATTTGGCATTTGGCATAGTGGTCTTGTTTACGAATATCCTTAGTGTTGTCCATGACAATATGATGCTTTGAGGTATTTGTATGCTTTGGGAGTTCTGAATTTTCCAAACAGATATGAGATATGCCTGTGCAATTCCTCTTTAACCTTAACTTGAATTGATGTTCTTATCTCATCTATATGGGGTATTTGACAAGAGCAAAAGATCAAACCCCTTTTTGTAGTTGAGGGTCTAAAGGATTCTTTACAATAGCAATCATGCTCTCGAGAGTGTTAGGAGAAAATGTAGTTTTAATATTTCTCCTTTTTAGAATCCTTGTTATTTTGTTCTAGAGACTACCTGCAGACATGAAGGAGAAATCATGCATCACCAAGTATTCTATTCCATTCCTCGTGATTCAACCCATGCATGCAAAATAACATGGATACTATAATTGAGTGAAGACAAAACTTATGATCTTTTATATGCATTTGAGACATGTTTCACGAAATAGACGAGTTGGAGCAAGATTTATGAAATGTTGTTATTTGGGCTCTATATAAGTGGGAAATAGATTGGCTAGAATTGAATTCCTAGGAGGAAACTTTCAAGTGGATGTGATATCATATTGGGCTTGAAGGATGCTAATTTTGCATGCATGCAGTTGTCATTTTGAGCTCCAAGGATGCAACTTTTCCTCGGAAGCTTATCTTATTTTGGGCTTCAAGGACGCATATTTCCCTTGCTTGTAGATACCATATTGGCCCTAAGGATGCAACTTTCCCTTGGGTGCTTAATTGATGTCAAGAATGCAATTGTCCCTTGGCTGTTGAATTTGTATTTGAGCACCAAGTTGATGTTTCCTTTGCTGCATACTTTCCGGAGTAATGGAGTGCGTAGAATTTCCCTGTGGAACGTGATTTGTTATGTTTGGCATAAATCTGTTATGTTTGTGGTGCATTCATGTGGGCTTATGTTATGCTGGTGTAGATCTTAACATGTTTTTGTCTTGTTGGAATGCATCAAACCCTTCCGTGGGCATCAAATTCCCCTAATTTCTCTAGGCACATAGGAAGAGAGATAACTTATGGACAAGATTCTTCACCACTGTAGCTAAGTGTTTGGATTGGTTTCATTGCAATGGTTGTGCTCATTCAACTTCTCGTAAGACTCATGGACACCACTACATAACATGGTGGACTTGAAGGGTGGAAGAGCACCTTCAAGGCTGGCTAGGTGGAAAATCTGTTGGGTCTCGTTGACCTAGGTGTGTTTGTCAGCCTTCGGTACTCAGGTGAATCTTTGCGCTCCATTCTCAATTGTTAAATTTGAGTTGTTTGCATTCCATTTCAAGAGAATGGATCCACTCAAGAAAGTAGCTAATTCTTGTGTTAAACTGTTATATTTTTTACATTTGATTTGCTAATCTGACAATGATATTGAGTTTCCTCTTGTGATTAATTGTGTGCGCTTGTAGATGGTAGATTTGGTGTTGATTAAGTGCCAAGACATTGTTGGTATTTGATTAAGTTCTTGGCTGCGCCATAGTGTAGGTTGAGCAATTTCTTTCCTTTGCACAAAATGCGCAAAAACTGTGGGACGACACTTTTCGTCATGGGATGGAAATGTTGTCATAGCCCAATGGATGCATGGCTAGTGAGTTGTCAGTTTGGTCTCTGAATTCTTGCTTGCCTTATGATTTTGAGCATGGCACTACACTAAGTACTAACATCAAATATATCATTGGATTTGTAATGCCCTCCACCTTATTTTAATCCCTTTCATTTGATTCGGGTGATGAATGGGTCCTTGTTTTGATGATTGCTTGGAAGATGAAACTCTGGCATAGGTCATATGGAGGCATGTGAGCTCACTCATAGTGCTGATTTTGGAGTTCTCAAATCGGAGAATAAAACCAAGAGCTCATGATAATACTATGTGGATAAGAGACTGGAGGGTGAGAAAACTAAAGTGGTGTTTTCTATGTGGAAAAATTGATAGTAATGAATGAACAACTGGTGGATGTTAGGGAAAGGTGCAGGAACCATTGAAACTCTGTAAATGCACCGATAATGACTTACTTAAACGAAGAATTGCCAAGTATACAAACATCCTAGAAATATGCTATTTATTGACTAATAAATTCTTAGGGGTCTTTTTTAGGGTCTACAACTATCTTTCAGGAATTAATGGGATGCCAGGTCATATATAAAAGTTAAATAAAGGTAATCTATTAATAATTAAGTGGAGGTTATGACTTGTAAAATTATGAGACACTACTATATATATTAATGTTGAGCTATACAACTTTGCCTGCCTTAATAAACAAAATAGTTACAATAACTAGCTCTACTATGTATATGGGATTTGTTTAAATCACTTATTAAATAATAAGACTATTATTTATTAAATATAAAGTAGTTGCGAGACCTTATATAGTCTTGATACAGTTAGAGTGTTTCGTCCTTTAATCACTTCCATAAATCTCCAAACTTCTTCCATAAATTTTAAAGCACATAAGATACGAAGGAACCAGTTGCACTTAATCCACCTAAAGAGGTGGTATTGCATATTAGGCAAGAATATAAACTTAAACAATGGCACCTACCACTTACTACCAGTTGTTCCAATAGTCTCACATTCTAATCTACATATAGAAAAAACAACAATAACTATTTACATAGCGAAATTATTCATTATTTTCAAAACATTAGCCCTTTTGATTAGAAGTTTTTAAGTCCAATAATTTAGCATATCTAGGGAGAGCAAGTGATTAGCTAGCTGCACATAGATTAAGAAAAACAATAGGTGTTAATGGGAGGAAGGGGGGAAAACTTCAGTGTGCCTTGTGTAATATCTCTAATCGGAATATTATACAAGAATTTGGATTCCTTGGAATTCCGTTTAAGATAAATATAGATTTATACTTGAAATATTAATTTAGATAATAAAATGAAATTACATTTAGAGTTTTTAGATCTCAAATAATATAATGTGAATCCTCAAGGGGTTTTGTCCTTAAGTTATTGTGATGACAAGGGTATTCGTCCTTGAAATCGGGTTACACAATTAAGGGGTTTCGTCCTTAAAAGTAATGTAAAGTTGCTGCTTATACATGGTTATATATTTGAATACATGATTGAATGCTTCCTTCCTACCAATGGCTGATTATTTATAGCTTCAAAGCCTTCCATCAAAAGATGTAACACCTCCAAGGGTGGCGACGTTCCATTAAATTAATGTTGTTTATTAATTAATGCTATGTATTAACTAATGAATGTTGTTAATAATTAATTAATGCTGATTTCCTTATGGCGCTCCACCTTGCTGGTTATTGGCGATTTGCTGGTGTTTGGTTACTGGTTATTGGCGATTTAATTCAAGGAAATTACAGACCTCCTTTGGTGATCCTCCCTTGGTGATTTCCTTTGGTGAATTTCTGAGTTGTGTTTGAGGATATTACAGACCTCCCTTCCTCAATTTGCTTGTCCTCAAGCAATTGCAAATTTTTTTTCCTTAACTCATCCATTTCATCCACCTTTGAAATGCCTGGATTCCACTGCAAGCTTGAAAATTTGTAATCCTTCATACCAAAAGTATTTGTCTTCACCCTTGTCTTGGAAAGACTGGAACAGAGCTATAAATCCACACTTATGCAATTAGAGTGATAGCCAAATTCGTCTAAATTACACCTGAATTTCACCTCTATCACTGGGACTTAGCAGTTCCAGAGGGTTGAAGACCTTTATTTTTCCCTTAAGGGCACCAATGCTGGCTGCAAACTGTCTTACTGTCATAACAGCCATTCCTTCTTCTAGGCTTGTCCTCCCGTTGCCTTGAGAATGTGGCCATATTGGTATAAATTCCTCCTGAGTGATCACACTTATAGGAACTCGTTTCCTTTCCTTTTTCTTGAAAATCTTTAAAGATTTCATAGGCTGCCCAGCCCGAGCATGAATTCCCATGATATAAATAACAAGACGAAAAGTCAGACCATCTCCCCTTACTGCTGTATTTTGCTTTTCTTCATGGAGTTTAATTATATAACTTGTCTTCTCATCCCTTTTTATTCCAGCATGTGCCTTCCCTTTGTCCAATCCACCCATTGCGACGATATCGTTACAACAATATACATGTTCCCTGTGAGCATATGAATAGAAACTCCCATCTTGCTCAAGCAGAAGGGAATCAAATTCTCCATTTGACCATTGAGAGACACTGTTGTTGTAATCCTTAGAGGAACAGTTTTCCACCTAACCTTTGGTAGTCATTAACAAATAGAATAGAAGCCCCGAGTCTTGCATCTTTAGGTGGTGAATGGGCATTAGAATTAGTGTTTGGGCTATTTTCCTTTGAAACCCGTTGTGCATCGTTTCTCACCTCTTGAGGTAGGCCCCTTACCAACTCATTCAAAGGATCTTCGGTAGTATAAGGAATAATGCAAAGCTCAGACATACCAGCACTCCGCCTATTTTCCTCCGTGGCTCTCTGACCAACTATAATTGTTCTTGATGTTTTCCCTTGTCCGTAACCGCCATTTTGCCATTCATCCTCCCTACTTGGAGGATTCTCTAGAACATAATTTAGCCATGTTTCAAAATTGCTTTGCCTCTTGAGAGAGTCCACATAGTCTTGAGGAGGCCGCTGCCCCTGGGTTCGTAGTACAACAATGACTAATTCCATTGATATATATGTGTGATCTTTCTGAAGAAAATCACCAAACTCTTTTTGCCTTGTTGCTGCCTGATTATCCCACGATCCTTGAATTGTCCCACCTAGAACAGATACACCTAAAGCAATATAGATGCTTCCATAACTATTTGTAGCATATGCTCCACCTTCATGGCCAACATATATGCAAAGAGATTGTAATTGCTTCAAAAATATCTCTAATTTACCCTTCTTCAATTTTTGTGTTGCTAGACTGGTAATAGTTGTTTCTTTTAGGGCTTCAAAATTATCTTCTGGAATGTGTGTATCAAAAGTTTTCTCTAATGGGTTTTGCATATCTCTTTTCCCTTTCATAGTGTTCTCCAGACTGTCTGTATTGACCCGTTCATGCTTATCCCATTTATATGCAAAGCATAATTGAGCATGAGCAAGGCCTGCCCCATCAATTAGACCATCCATGAAAGAGGCAGAAATGTCTTTCCTTGACATATTAAAGTATGAATTAAGACTTTGTATTCTGGAAATCGACTCTGCCTTCTTGCATATTTCCAGGGCTCACAATAGAGTGATCAAAATCTATTAGTGGATGGTCACGATTTCCCCCATAGTCTATCCTATTTGATGGCAAATCACCTTTGGAGCACCCAAATCTTTGTCAAGTGAAGACTTTGGGCTGTCACTAAAGTGTTCCTTCACTTTTTCCACTGAACGCTTAGGGCAATCAGCCCGTGGCGCTTCCTCTTGGGCTGGAACCTTTTCCCCACTATCACCTTTCATGGTAGATGCCTCCATGAGCTGTCCACTAACCTTTTTATAAACTGAGTTCTTTTGTTTTTTGATTCCTTTTTTGGAATCCTCATGAGAGTTTGGCTTTCCCGATGCATTTTGGATATTTTCTTGGCTGCCCTTTGGTTTGCGACCAACTTCTTCATAGTGCCCCTTCCCATGCCGTGTTCCCATCAACTCCATAAAGTTTGAAAAAGAGATTTCTTTTTGAATCTCTGTTGGAAGGGTTTTGTACGAATTGAAACCAACCACAATGTCACTATGTAGTGGCCCCATGGCATGAAGACAACTCTGAAAACAACTCTATCCCATAGCTAGCCAAAAAATGGCTTTGATACCATAGTAATATCCCTAATCATAATATTATATGAGAATTAGGATTCCTTGGAATTCTGTTTAAGATAAATATGATTTCATACTTGAAATAATAATTTGATAATAAATGAAATTACATTTAGAGTTTTCAGATTTCAAATAATATAATGTGAATCTTCAAGGGGTTTCGTCCTTAAATTATTGTGATGACAAGGGTTTTCATCCTCGAAATCGGGTTACACAATTAAGGGGTTTCGTCCTTAAAAGTAATGTAAAGTTGTTGCTTGAACATGGTTATATATTTGAATACATGATTGAATGCTTCCTTCCATACCAATGTCTGATTATTTATAGCTTCAAAGCCTTCCATCAAAAGATGTAACTCCTCCAAGGGTGACAACCTTCCATTTAATTAATGTTGTTTATTAACTAATGAATGCTGTTAATAATTAATTAATGCTGATTTCCTTATGTCGTTCCACCTTGCTGGTTATTGGCGATTTGCTAGTGTTTGGTTGCTAGTTATTGGCGATTTAATTCAAGGAGATTATAGACCTCCTTTGGCGATCCTCCCTTGGTGATTTCCTTTGGCGAGTTCCTGAGTTGTGTTTGAGGATATTACACCTTGTAGGAAGGATGCTAGGGTGGAAGGGTGTAAAGAGAAAGATGCATTCATTTTAGCAAGTGGGAGGCATGTTTCCATTAGGACACATGCATAGACTTAGGTTTATTTATTTTTTACTTGTTTTGAAGGCGTAACAGAGGAGGAAGGGCATGCCATTGACTAGGAGTAAGTCTGGAGTGGTTGAAGATGAAAAGAGAGGAATAGTAGGGCACATATTAAGGTTTGGAGGATAAAGGGATATGTGGTGAACACAGGTTATTGGCCTCACGACTTTGGTCTCCATTGGCCCCTGCCTCCTTCCACATGGGGCGTCTAATGTCATCAACACAAGTATACCATTAAATCCTCTCCTTCAACAATGGCATTTGCAGAGAAGCCGTTTTCGCTTACAATGAAGCTTGTACCAGTGCCCTGCTTAGTTGACAACACTACATATCTGGTAAGGACTTGCACTTTTTTATATATTTATTATAATCCTTTGTAGTCTTTGAAGGCTTGCTCAAAATTTCATTGTGCATTATAATATTTTCTTTCAACATGCCCTTAAACTATAATCATTTTCAATTAAAAAAAATAAATTACAACTATTGATTGTGGTAAATGCCATGAATTCTTTTGTTTTATTTATTTTCAACTCTCATTCCTTATGAGAAAGATGCACGCTAGATAATCTTCAAACATAAATCTTTAGATTATTTTATTCATAAGTTTGTGGGGCTTAATTGATATATAGAGCACCCCAAAGCACTAATATAGTACATGGATTAAAAATATCAGCATATAGGCTATTTTAGTCATCTTATTTTAAGAGTGTCAAGGTTGTATATAAAGCCTTTTATTGAAGTCTATTGTGACAACTACTTTTACGAGAACTTAGATTCCATTTCTAATTCTCCTGAGTCAGAGTATTCATTTATTTTATTTTTTTCCACAAATAAATAAGACTATTCTTAGTGATTGAGGACAATAATGATAGTTGATAAACTCATAGAAGTATTTCATGGAGTATAAACTCATGTCAGAGAGCCAACATTATCGTATACTAAAGTGGGGTATACTAACATGGCTAGCCCAACTTTATAATCTGGCACCTTATATATGATACCCTCACAATCCATGTCTAAGCTCAATTTGACTAAAATTTTCTAAGGATGTGAGCTCATGTTATAAAGCATAATATCCTTTGTATCTTTGTCTTGTTGTGCAACTAACGTGGCTCTTAGATGTCTATCACCTTTTTGGATTTAAGGAAATCAGTTTATTTCTAGGCTTTGGCTTAAATAATCTCTTATAATTCAATTGCCTAATATCTTGCTAGATCTGCAAACAACCAATCCAAGAGCAAATACATAATAATTTACTACTGAGTTCTAGTTTATTAATGTCCTCGGCTTGCTTAATATTTTGGAGGACCTTTAAAAGGATAGATATCTCAAATGCACCTTTTTGTGGATCACTTGCATGGGTGGAACTTTACCTTTTGAATGAACTTAAATTGGTCCTTGTCGCCATTCTTAAAGCCAAAAAATTTTGGGTTTGGCTCTTAATAAATGTTTCTATGGATTTTATTTTTGTGAAGCTTGGTGCTTACATTGAGGAATGTACGATAGAAGTGTAGGAGTTTTCTTGTTTAAGGAAGAATAGTCCCCGTTTTGTCTCAAAACTAACCTGATGGTACTAGTAATAAAGAGACAGGACCGTGTTTTTACATACTTATTTAGACCTTTTGAATCCTCGTTGAGACCTTTCTCTGTTCTATCATCTTGTGTGAATAATTAATAAATAAGAATGCTATGTAGATCTAACTCTTATCTTGATAATCGAATTGACAACGTTTCTTTTTATCAGACCTTGTGAAGAAAATTAGAAGGCCTTATAGAGTGTATTGTGGTTTCGAAAGAAATATGAGACAACACAGCGCTTTTTATTGTTGTAAGAAAACAATATAAGTAGTTAAATTGTTGTATAAAAGCAATGGAAGCTAATTGTGTTATAGAAGACAATATATGATGCACGAGCATCCGTGTTCACAAACAATCTTGCATCATCATCCAAAAACATGGGTTCAGGTTTTTGTGCAAACTTGTGCACATTTGCTTTGTGTTGTGCGATTTGTCGTCAATTGCAACAATGTTGCACACATGGAGAAGGATCGACAACAAGCCAAAGAACATCATCAATAGTCCCACATGTTAGGAAAGTGAAGGAAAGATGGTTTGAATCATCAAGTGAAGAAAATATGGTTTCAATCATCTCCCATTGGTTTGAATGACCTTTTTCTAGGATGGTGATGAAACTATCGCTTAATGTAGGTGGTGGTTTTGAAACCATCGCTTAATGTAGGTGATGGTTTTGATTCAACCACTTAATGTAGGTGATAGTTTTGAAATCACAGACATGCATTAACCAACGGTTACAAAATTGCCTGCCTGCAATAACTAGCCGTTTTGTTTGCATTGAAGGCAAAAGGGAAGTAACTACCTAGATCAAGAAAGCATGACATGTGGAGCATTTTCCAAGACAGAGGGAGCTCCAAGAGGTTTTTAGGGTGTTAGTGTCTGGCCACCAAAGATTTAGATTAATTTTGGAGGAGAGTTGGGAGTCAATTGGATCAATGAAAGCAAGTGGGAGGGAGAGAGTTGCAAGTGGTGGAGAGAGCTAAGAGAGATTGAGTTTAGCTTAGAGAGAGAGAGAGAGAGTAGAGCTAGGAGCTTGCAAGAGAGATGTATGTTCATGTAACCTAGTCATTGGATTGAGGAGAGTCTTCTTCGTAGTCATTAGGGGGAAGGGTGAGTGTATGTATGTGTGTGTTGAATCTTTGTAACACTACTAAACATCAATAAAGAGAACGTTTTGATTTCCATATTTGAGTCTTGTGTTTGTATGTCCTTGAGAGAAGAGTGAGTGTCACACTTGCTGGGGAGTAAGGCGGCCATTCACTTGGCCCCTTCATTCTTGTTTGTGTCAATTGGTATCAGAGTAAGGTTTGCCTTGCTTGGTTGTGTGTGTGAGACTCTTGTTGAGTCATTGGAAAGTTGTGAAAGAGAAGCTTGCATTGTGGTGAAGATATGTCACACAAAGGATATCCTCTTAGAGGAGGAAGGGCACCTAAAGTTGCAGATTTGGTAGAGATGTTGAGAGGAATCCAAGTTAGATTGGATGCAATGGAGAAAACATAAAGAAGAGGAATTGCTATTGATGATGTAAGTGATGATAGTGGATGAACCCGAGGATAGATTTCTCAAAGCTATTGCAAAGATGGAAAGCAAACCAAAGTTGGACACCCTTTGCTATGAAGGAATTTTGAGCCCTAAGGAGCTCATAGATTGGATCAAAGAGATGGAGAAATACTTTGACTATGCGTTAATGGAGGACTCCAAGAAGGTGAAGTTTGCTTGTACCACATTGAAGAGTCATGCATCCTTGTGGTGGGAGCATGTGCAACTAGAAAGTTAGAGAAGAGGCAAAAATATAATCAAAACATGGGAAAGGATGGTCACAAACCTGAAAGGTAAGTTCTCGCCTTTTGATTATTAACCGAGTTTGTCCAAAAAGTTGCAAAACTTGAGGCAAAAGGAGTTGAGTGTGAAAAAATACATAGAGAAATTATTCAAACTTACTATTAGTGCTGGTCATATTGAAGATGGTCAAGATAATATATCAAGGTATGTAAATGAACTTCATATTTCCGTAAAAGAAGTCTATCAATGTGCATTGAAGGTGGAGGAAAAGTTGTCTAGAAGTCAACAAATGAACTCTAGAGGTAGAGGACAAACAAATTGTGGAAGATGACAACATACTCCTAAAGGTGAAGCAAGTACTTCACAAAATCAGAATTAGACCCAAAGAGGAATAAGGTTTTCTTCTAGTTGAAGATGATACTTTGGAAGAGAAAGAGGATTTATGGGTAAGTGCTTTGAGTGTGAGGAAGTTTGGCATAGAGCTTTTGAATATCCAAAAGCATTTCAGAACAACGGTAGGAGAAATGAATCAAGCAATTATTTTTCCCATGCAAACAAAGAAATTGTTGCATCCCAACACACATGGAAGAACCGAAACGTGGTGAAGCCCTTATGATGAAGAAAGTGTTGTTGAAACCAACCAAGGAAGAAGATGAATCGGTGCAAAGAAAGAACTTATTATAGAATTTGCAAAGTGGGATGCAATTTCTTTAAGGTCATTGTTGATAGTGGTAGCATGAATAATTTAGTTTCAAAAGAAATGGTAGAAAATATTGGGCTGGAAAGAATGGTGCATCCCAATCCATACAAGGTTTCTTGGTTGCTTAAGAGTCATCCAGTGTTGGTAAATGAACGATGTATGGTTAGTTTTCAGATTGGCTCTTATAAGGATGAAGTGTTGTGGACATAGTGGTCATGGATGTATGTCACATGTTGCGAAAACTATGTTAGTTTGATAAAAAGGCTGTTCATGATGGTAGAGAAAACACCTACACAATTGTAAAGGATGGTAAGAGGTTCACATTGAGCCCATTGAAGGAAATACGAGAAGCGGACAACAGTCCTAAAGTTTTGTTGATTTCTGGTAAGCAATTCTTGAAGGAAGCAAAGGAGGGGAAGTCATGTTTTGTTTTCATCCCCAAACCAATGCAAGTTTTGATTGCAAAAAAGGTGAGTGATATCCCTTTTGAATTTCAGAATTTGTTAGAAGAGTTTGCTAATATAGTTTCAAACGATTTGCCGGATGGATTATCACCTATGAGATGCATTAGTCATCATATGGATCCAGTGCTTGGATCAAATTTGTCAAACAAGGCAACATATAGGCTAACACAAGTAAATGAGCTGTTGGCGAAAGGTTTAATAAGGAATGGTTAAGCCCAAGTGATGTTTCGACATTATTGGAACCTAAGAAGGGTGGAGATTGGAGAATATGTACGGATTATAGAGCAATAAACAAGATCACTATCAAATAGAGATTTCTATTGCCAGGAATGGATTACTTGATGGATTGTTTGAGTGGAGCAAGGTACTTCCAAACGAAAGATTTGAAGAGTGGATATCACCAAATCAGAATTAGAGAAAGTGATCAATGGAAAACCACATTCAAGACAAATTGAAGGGTTATATGAGTGGCTTGTTATGCCATTCAGACTGTCAAATGCACCTCATATATTCATAAGACTCTCGAATGAAGTGCTGAAATTTTTTTTGGGTAAGTTTGTCATTTTTATCTAGATGACATTTTGATTTTCAATCATTTAAAGGAAGAGCATTTGTTGCGTTTGAGGTTGGTATTGCAAAGGTTAAGGAGAAGTTGCTGGTCAACTTGAAGAAGTGTAGCTTCATGAAAGAACTGATTTATTTGGGATTTATGATCTCAAGTGATAGGATGAAAATGGACTCAGAATAGGTGAGAGCAATAGTTGAATGACCTTCACCTAAAAGCATGTTTGAGACAAGGAGTTTTCATCGGTTAACAAGTTTCTATAGGAAATTTATTAAAAATTTCAGTGGTATATATGCACCCATTAAAGAAACAATGAGAGGAGATAAAAATATGTTTGAATGGACTAGTGTAATAGAAGAGAGTTTTAAAATTTTGAAGAAAATAGTGACGGAACAGCCATTGTTGGTGTTGCCAAATTTGAACAAAGCGTTTCAGGTTGATTATGATGCTATTGGGGATTTGGGACAACCATAGGATCAACATTGAGTCAAGAACGTAAGCTGATTGCTTACTTTATTGAGAAGTTGAATGAAGCAAATCACAAGTATTCAGTTTATGATCAAGAGTTCTATGCTATGGTACAAGCTCTCAAGAACTGGAGGCATTATTTGTTGCTCAAGGAGTTCATGTTGTACATGGATCATCAAGCATTGTAGTTCATAAACAACCAAGGTAAGTTGAATTAGAAAAACATGAAGTGAGTTGAATTTTCTCAAAGTTAGTCATTTGTTTTGAAGCATAGGAGTGGCCAATCAAACAAGGTAGTGGTTGCTTTGAGTAGAAGAGTTTGCATAGTGAATGAGATGGGGGTAGAAATCATTATGGTTGAATCAATGAAGGAATTGTATGAAGAGGTTTGGATTTCTGAGATGCGTGGGCAGCATGCATGAATCCATCAAGCATGGATAGAACTCCTTGGCTGGAATATTTGTTACAAGACAACTTGTTATTCAAAGGGAAGTGGCTATGCATACTCAAGGATCAATGGGGGATAATTTGTTGAAGGAGAAACATAGTGGAGGCCTATTTGGTCATTTTGCTGTGGATAAACATTGGCGCAATTGAATGAGAGTTACTATTGGCCGAAGATGAGTGTGGATGTCAATAAACTCATGCAAAGATGTAGAGTCTGCCAACATGCTAAGGGCAAAAGTCAAAATTCATGTTTGTATTAGGATTTACCAATTTCAAAGAGGCCATGAGAAGAGATAAACATGTTTTTTTTAATTGGACTACCAAGAACTCAAAGAGGTAATGATTCCATGTTTGTTGTTGTTGATACATTTTCCATGATGGCACACTTCATAGCATGTAAGAAAACAAGTGTTGCTACAAATGTTGCAAATTTGTTTTTCAAAGAAGTAGTGAGACTACATGGGTTGCCGAGAAGTATTTTATTGGATAGAGATACAAGGTTTGTTGGGCATTTTTGGAGGAAATTACGTACAAAATTTTTCAATTCAACATGTCATCCTCAAATGGATGGGAAAGTGGAAGTGGTGAGTCAAAGACTTGGTAATTTGCTGAGATGCATGGTTGGAGACAAGCCAAAACAGTGGGATATGACATTGGCACAAGCTGAATTTACATACAACTCAGTAAACAAAAGTACAACAATGAGTCCGTTCCAAGTTGTGCATGGTTGCAGCCCTAGAGGTGTTTGCTAGTTGAGAAGTGCATTAGATATGAGGAGAAAAAGTGTTGAAGTGGAAGACTATGTAGTTAGTATGCATGATGTGCATAGAGAGGTGAAGAGGAGGTTGAGAGCAGTGAATCGAGACTCGGCGAGTCCGGGCGAGTTTGGCCAAACTTGTAAGTCTTGTCTTTGGACTCATCGAGTCCTTTTTGTTTCTTTAATGATTTTTTTAAATTTTTGTTAGTTTCTTTTATGATTTTTTAATAGTTTTTTCTCCTAAATTTTGCTGTTTTTAATTATCTTTTAAAATTTGTCAAGTTCGAGTCTGAGCCAAAAATAGGCTTGTTGAGTATTTGCCGAGTTCGAGTCTTGTTTCTATGGTTGAGAGAGTAACATGAACTACAAGAAGCATGCTGATCAGACAAGGAGGGAACAAAGTTTTCAAGTTGGTGACATGGCTTTGGTGTATTTGCGTAAGGAGATGTTTTCCAAGGGAACATATAACAAGATCAAATAAAAGAAGATTGGGCCTTGTAGAGTTCGGAGAAGATTCGATTATCTATCGTCGATGTAGTGGATTTGTACCCTTACTTTGAGAGACAAGGTAGTGGAGAAGGATCAAGTTCAGATTCTTTGAGTGTGGATTGGAAGTAGCAGTTGCCCGAGAAAGCAAGAGAGGAAGTTGAGACAATAGTGGATACATGGATCAATATGAAGATAAGATGTAGAGAGTACACAAAGTACTTGGTTAAGTGGAGGTATAGAGTAGTTGAATATGCAACTTTGATGAGTGCATATGAAATTTCCAAACATGGACAAATCATTGAGGAGCTCATGGGAGGTTCTTGAGCAAGAGCTAATGGACAATTTCATTTACCCTGGGTGTTTGATACAAGAGGATCTAGGCTCACAAACAATCTTGCATCATCCAAAAACATGGGTTCGGGTTATTGTGCACACTTGTGCATGTTTAATTTGTGTTGTGTGACTTCTAGTCAATTGTAACAACGTTGTGCACGTGGAGACAAATTGACAACCAGCCAAATAACATCATCAAGAGTCCCACATGGCAAGAAAGTGAAAGGATGGTTTTAATCATCTTCCATTGATTAGGATGACCTTTTCCTAGGATGGTGACTGTTGTCCCCGAAAAATGCAACTCATTTTTGGGACAACCTACAAACCAAAATTTCTCTCTTCCCTTCTCAAAATTTGTTCTGAGCTTTCAAATTCCTCATTTTTAAGCTTTTTTCGTAAAGGGGATTCACTGGTTCAACATTGGTTCAAAAGCTCAAAAGCGGCCTCAGTCAAAGGAAAAGCAGCAAACAGGTGGTTCAATGGTGGATCAACCAAGGAGCGTGAAAGTGATTGAACCAGGAAGCGATAAAACAAAGAGACTAGAATGAACCAATGAATCGATGAACTTTCAGTGGTTCAACGGGTTCAAAGTTCAACATGGTTCAAGCAATAGTCAACCAATGACGTCCCCGCAGACGTCAAATTTAAGGTAAGGGAATACCCGTTGAAATTCAAATAAAGCGCAGAACTCAAAGGAAGAACCAAGCGATTGGCTGGAAAGATAGCCCGATAGCTCAAATTGCAACAGGAAGAAACAAAACTGGAGAAGCCCGACTGAAGAGAAAAGCCCGCGGAAAAGCGCCCTATGGAAAAAGACAAAGTGCAGCAAACGTGACAAGTGTTTGGATCCGTGTTCCCCTTTTAAGTTGGTCGGACAAAACGTGTCGTGGACTCCATTTTTCGTGAGTTTCTAATGAGTTTCATAACAACGGAACTTGCCACTTGTCAAAGACGCAGAAAGGACCCCCCCGAAGACTTAGGCAAGAAGGGCTATAAAGAGCAAAGAAGCGCTTAAGCAACGAAGGGAGGAGCGAGACCGAAGGATCAAAAATATCTTCGAAAGAGTTATTTCCAGTAGGTGAAACAGTGGATCGAGTAGACTTCTGAGCGCACCAAACCAAGGACGCGGCCTGTTTTCTTCCATGAAGTAAAGACAAATATGCAAAGGACCAGACAGTCCATATTAAGAAGACATATGGGATGAAATAGTTAAGACAACTGCCCTGTTTTCAACGCAGTCCTTTGACAAACCTGAAAACGCATTCAAGGCATTGAATGCACGTCATGGGCCGTTCTTTGAAAAACAAGCGCCCAAGTCTTTGTTGGGGCTCTATATATTGTAATCTCTCTTTTGTTGTAAGGGAGACTTCTCATTTTTACAAGAACGAAACTCTGCACATTTTGAAAGAAGAAGACTGAGACTTTGAGCTCAGGTTGTAATTTCATTTTCCTTGTTATTTGAATAAGAAAGCAGGTTTTTTTAGACTTTGTGGTGTTCTGATTTGTGTCATCTGAAGGTGTCCTTATTCATTTAATTGGGTGCGCAAAATTAGTAAAGGTAACAAAGAAGTGTCGTGAAATCAACTGTAAAAAGACTTTGTGCTTTCACAATTGATTTCAGTCGGTGTTTTTCCTTTCCTTTTTTTGTGTTGAGGATTCTGGGGCGACTTTGTGCCCCCATTATCCTTTGTGATATTCTCTTTAGGCAGTCGAGGTGGAGACTTTGCGCTACACTTCAGGTTGCTGGTTACCCTGTTACCGGTTACTTGCTACCAGAAAGAGTCTTGTTGTTTGCAAGAACAAGCACTTCTGAAAGAAGAGAAGTGCCTTTTGTTGCCTCACCAGGATTTCTACTATTTAGGAAGGAATCTGGGTCTTGGCTGAAAGTTGCTTCTGAAAGAAGAGAAGCACCTTCTCCATCACCCAGTATTTCTCCTCTGTTTGTCAGCATCATCTCTGAAAGAAGAGAGATGGATGGTTTGTCCTACCCCCTGTGTCTTACTTTCTGCACATATATATATATATATATATATATATATATAGTATATAGCCTCCTGCATCTCCTGCATACCTATAGGGAACCTCCCCTTGATGAGAGGAGAGATTTGTCTCCTGCTGATGCAGTAAACCTGCACATCTGGTCAATTGATCTCCCTATGCTGTGGTGATAGGAACTATTTTGGTCACTAGTTCGCTGGCCGACAAAATATTCACCCAACAGTTTTTGGCGACTCCGCTGGGGATTTGAATAAAAAGTCCCTACCCTTATCCATTATAAAGTTTGGCGACTCCCATCTGGGCCTTACCCACTATCATTATAGCCTTACTATCTCCCTCCATCCTCCATATCCATTATTTTATCTGGTCTGCAAAACCAGAGCTGCTGGGAAAGAAAGCGCAGTTTGAAGCCTCAAGCTTTAAGCTGAAGCAGGGCCAGTTTATTTTCCATTTTTGTCCTATAATCTGGCAACTCCACTCAGATGTGTTATCCCTATTTTTCATAATCCAATCATGGCAGTTCGAGGCCCCCGGGGGTAACTCATTTGGCCCACTTAATCTAACTCCACCCCTGCATGAGCTACCACTCAGTTCAAGGAAGAATTTTCCCAAATTCTTTGGTGATGGAAGAGTCCACCCTGATGAACACATTGCAGCCTTCACCATAGCCTGTGGTGTGATAGGGGTGGAATTTGAAGACGTAGCAGTCAGGTTGTTTGTGGAGACGCTACAAGGTGCTGCTGCAGATTGGTTTTACCATCTGCAGACTGGATCAGTGACTCGCTGGGACACGATCAAAGCCAAGTTCGAAGCAAGGTTCAAACCAGCAGAAGACGCACATGCCCTTCTGGCCCAGCTCACACAAATGAAGGAGCCCCATGAGCCTATGAGGGACTTCATTGCCAGGTTCAACAAGCTGAGGCACAGGATTCCCATGATTGCCCAGCCGACACCTCAGAAAATCATGTGTTTCTTCATCAACTCACAGCTGCCTGAAGTGAGTTTTCTGTTGAGACGAGCTAGACACATAGACCTTGAGGCTGCTCAAGACTTGGCCATTGAGGTGGAAGATGACCTTATCTTAGCTGGAAAGATAAAGAAAGATCCAAATAAAGGTAAATCCTTTTCATCTTCTGAATATTCACCTGCAACCACCACTAATCCAATGGTGCAGAAGCTAGCAAATGAAGTGCTGGCCCTCAGAAGACAAATGGCACAAGGAATGTCATCTGCTCTTTCATACAGAGATGTACCAAGGAGGACAATCCCTGATCAGGCACATCAAGGGCAGCCAAATCATCTTCCTCCCCCTCAGAGGAACCTTGCCATTGAAGCACCTCCATCCAACTTAGCAGTTGGGTATTTGGAAACAGAGCATGATTTCTCTTTCCAACCTGAGTTTAATCAAGAAAATGACGCTCGTCTCTTCATGGAGGAGCAAGAAGAGTCAGCTGGCGACTCTCGCATCGGTTTCCTGGATTACCAGGATGAACACAAAAGTAAAGGTGGAGCATCCGAGGGATCATATGCTGTGATCACCCAGTCCCAGAATCAGTCAGCTCAACAAGTTGATAAAGGAGAAACAGAGGAGCGACCTCAGCTTGCAATTTCGATTGCTAAGAGCGGGACCACTCTGCCTATCCAGCGGAAGGACTCAGTGATTGCTGAGAAAGTAAGTATCCCAAACATTTCTGCACCTTCTACTTCAATTTTGCAAGCCAGTCCTCCCACCCCTCTCATAAACCAAAAAGAACTCCCATCCCCTGTGCCTAGTCCAACCCAGCCATTTGACATAATTGATCATGTCAAATGTGTCAAGACCCAAACGGCAGCCCCTGCAGCCCAAATTTTGTTTGAATCTTCAGGCAGAGATGAAATAGCAGAAGAATTGGTGGAGTGCGGCATAAGTGCAGAAGAACCCTCCCCTCCAAATAAAGAAGAATCTGAGATATCTGAGGGGGACAATCAAGACATGTGCTGGGCTGAGTTATCAAGACAACAAATTATGGTACTGGACCATACTGCTGCGCTCCAAAATCAGGCAGAGGAACTCTTCGCAGGGAGAGCAAGGAGTTATGGTTTTCAGTTTGAAGACCACGTCCTGCCTTGGAGCAAGAAGAAGAAAAGGCCAAGAGGAAGACGCAAAAAATTGGTTTCCTGGTGGAAAGTTCCATTCGCCCGTCACCGTTTATGGGGACAAAATGGTTTCCTGCTGGTTTATCAGGATGGCACACCATTTTCACTGTCTCGTAGTGGGCAGCGTCTGAAGCGCTTCAAATCTTGAGGCATTAGATAAGATCATTTGTACATATGTATATTTGTATAGTCTTTAGTTCTGTTTTGTGCTTTTTGTTTTTGTTTTTTAGAACCTTTCTTTTTGGGTAGCATGACTCTGTAGCCCAATGGCACATGCTTCTAAGGCACTGGAGATTCTGGATTCTACTCCCTTCAATCGATTTTTGCAACTGAAGGTAGTTCCCCAACTGGAGCCAGCTGTTGTCCCCGAAAAATGCAACTCATTTTTGGGACAACCTACAGACCACAATTTCTCTCTTCCCTTCTCAAAATTTGTTCTGAGCTTTCAAATTCCTCATTTTTAAGCTTTTTCCGTAAAGGGGATTCACTGGTTCAACATTGGTTCAAAAGCTCAAAAGCGGCCTCAGTCAAAGGAAAAGCAGCAAACAGGTGGTTCAATGGATGGTTCAACCAAGGAGTGTGAAAGTGATTGAACCAGGAAGCGATAAAACAAAGAGACTAGAATGAACTAATGAATTGATGAACTTTCAGTGGTTCAACGGGTTCAAAGTTCAACATGGTTCAAGCAACAGTCAACCAATGACGTCCCTGCAGACGTCAAATTTAAGGTAAGGGAATATCCATTGAAATTCAAATAAAGCGCAGAACTCAAAGGAAGAACCAAGCGACTGGCTGGAAAGAAAGCCCGATAGCTCAAATTGCAGCAGGAAGAGACAAAGCTGGAGAAGCCCGACTGAAGAGAAAAGCCCGCGGAAAAGCGCCCTATGGAAAAAGACAAAGTGCAGCGAACGTGACAAGTGTTTGGATCCGTGTTCCCCTTTTGAGTTGCTCGGGCAAAACGTGTCGTGGACTCCATTTTCCGTGAGTTTCTAATGAGTTTCATAACAACGGAACTTGCCACTTGTCAAAGACGTAGAAAGGACCCCCCCGAAGACTTAGGCAAGAAGGGCTATAAAGAGCAAAGAAGCGCTTAAGCAGCGAAGGGAGGAGCGAGACCGAAGGATCAGAAATATCTTCGAAAGAGTTATTTCCAGTAGGTGAAACAGTGGATCGAGTAGACTTCTGAGCGCACCAAACCAAGGACGCGCCCTGTTTTCTTCCATGAAGTAAAGACAAATACGCAAAGGACCAGACAACCCATATTAAGGAGAAGACATATGGGATGAAATAGTTAAGATAGCTGCCCTGTTTTCAACGCAGTCCTTTGACAAACCTGAAAACGCATTCAAGGCATTGAATGCACGTCATGGGTCGTTCTTTGAAAAACAAGCGCCCAAGTCTTTGTTGGGGCTCTATATATTGTAATCTCTCTTTTGTTGTAAGGGAGACTTCTCATTTTTACAAGAACGAAACTCTGCACATTTTGAAAGAAGAAGACTGAGACTTTGAGCTCAGGTTGTAATTTCATTTTCCTTGTTATTTGAATAAGAAAGCAGGTTTTTCCAGACTTTGTGTTGTTCTGACTTGTGTCATCTAAAGGTGTCCTTATTCATTTAATTTGGTGCGCAGAATTAGTAAAGGTAACAAAGAAGTGTCATGAAACCAACTGTAAAAAGACTTTGTGCTTTCACAATTGATTTCAGTCGGTGTTTTTCCTTTCCTTTTTTTGTGTTGAGGATTCTGGGGCGACTTTGTGCCCCCATTATTCTTTGTGATATTCTCTTTGGGCAGTCGAGGTGGAGACTTTGCGCTACACTTCAAGCTGCTGGTTACCCTGTTACCGGTTACTTGCTACCAGAAAGAGTCTTGTTGTTTGCAAGAACAAGCACTTCTGAAAGAAGAGAAGTGCCTTCTGTTGCCTCACCAGGATTTCTACTATTTAGGAAGGAATCTGGCTCTTGGCTGAAAGTTGCTTCTAAAAGAAGAGAAGCACCTTCCCCATCACCCAGTATTTCTCCTCTGTTTGTCAGCATCATCTCTGAAAGAAGAGAGATGGATCGTTTGTCCTACCCCCTGTGTCTTACTTTCTGCATATATATATATATATAGTATATAGCCTCCTGCATCTCCTGCATACCTATAGGGAACCTCCCCTTGATGAGAGGAGAGATTTGTCTCCTGCTGATGCAGTAAACTTGCACATCTGGTCAATTGATCTCCCTATGCTGTGGTGATAGGAACTATTTTGGTCACTAGTTAGCTGGCCGACAAAATATTCACCCAACAGTGACGAATCCATCGCCTAATGTCAAAATCGTCAATATGCATTAACCGATGGTTATCTAATCGCCAGTATATAATAGTTGGTGGTTTCATAGGCATTGAATCCAAAATAGAAGTAATTTCCCAAATCTAGAAAACATGACATGTGGAGTGTTTTCCAAGACAGAGGGAGCTCAAAGAGGTTGGCAGGATGTCAGTGTCAGGCCACCAAAGATTTGGATTAATTTTGGTGAAGAGTTGGGAGCTAGTTGGATCAAGGCAAGCAAATGGGAGAGGTGAGAGTTCCAACTCCAGGGAGGAGAGAGCTGATAGAGATTGAGTTTAGCTCAGAGAGAGCAGAGCCAAAAGTTGCCAGAGAGATGTATGTTCATGTAACCTAGTCACTGGACTAAGAATCTTCTTCATAGTCAGTAAGGAGAAAGATGAGTGTATGGATGTGTGTGTTGAATCTTTGTAACATTGTTGAACATTAACAAAGAGAATGTTTTGGTTTCCATGTTTGAGTCTTGTGTCTATGAGTCCTTGATAGAAGAGTGAGTGGAACACCCACTAGGGAGTAAGGTAACCATTTGCTTGGCCCCCTCATTCCCTTCTACATCAATATGGTGTATCTTGTGGTAATTGGAAAACAATATAGGATGTGTATTTTGGCTATGGGAAAAAGCGTTAAAAGTATTTTGTTGAATTCAATAATTTGTTATTGTCAAAAGTGGAGTAATAAATTATACAGTTGAACATGTTGATGAAAATGGATAGATAGATTATATTGAGTGTTGTAATTGCATTGTTATGTAGAAAGCAATTGTGTGTGGTGTTATTGTGCATGGGGCATGAGGGTCTTTGTGCCTTAGGGCACAAGTGTTATCGTGCATGGAGCACATGTGTGGAGCGCAAGGATTGCATAGATAAATGGGTTTGGGTTTGTGTTCAATTAGGGTGTGTGCCCTATGTTGAAACTAGAGCGTGTGCTCTATACTGTTATTGCACATGTGTGGAGCGCAAGGATTGCATAGATAAATGGGTTTGGGTTTGTGTTCAATTAGGGTGTGTGCCCTATGTTGAAACTAGAGCGTGTGCTCTATACTGTTATTGAACTGTGCGCTCTTTATTCTTGTTAAAGCATGTGGGGCTTATTGTCTAAGCCTATAGAATACCATGTTAGGATGTGAATGGTTAGTTTTGTGGTTTGTGAAGCGTTATCAAGCACTTATTTGTTTGTGTGAACCCTTGAGTCAGAACTACATTAGATACTGATTGTACGCATGGATATGTAGGCACCTTAACAAAATGAGCCGAGGTCATGGGAATAGGTCTTTAGGGTTTGTCATTTTGGTGATTCTCTTGTAGGCTCGTAAACCCTTTTTAGTGTGTTGGATCTTGTAGATGCATATGCCGTAAATGGGTTTGTCTATAGTCTTTACATTATGTTTTCCATAACCAACAAAACTTTGTGTGATCAATAATATTGAGGATTGTTTATATAACACTTTGCCTTCACATTACATTTGACCCGGAATGATTAATGGGATCTGGATGTTAAGTGTTTTCCACTAGCTTTGTGTGCATGTGAGTAAATCCTTAAACTAGCGTAGTGGTTCCTTATGATTCTTTAAATGACCATAAATTCCAAATACGTGAATGACAAATTATGTATGTGTTGCTGTGTGACTCATGTTTGATAGTCTTGTATTGCACTACCTTATTGTAATTTGTGTTCCTTGTTTGATTAAAAAAGAATCTTGTTTTTGCATGTTTTTACTAGTATAAAAATCAGGGCATGACAAGATCGCTAGTTTGTGTCATGAGATTTTATGAGAATTGAGTTCCTTGGCGTGGAATCCATCTTTAAGGGGGTGTTTATGAGTTGGCATGGTTTTTGCGCTTACTTTGTGCACTTTTGGTGCAAGATCTTTCCTTTTTGTGCATTATTAGGATGTGGGTTGGAAATTAGAATGCTAATTTTGGCATCGCCCTTGAGAGCGTCATTGTTTGGTTGGAAAGTGGGGTTGTTTGTGTATCGGTGTGGTTGCGACATTAATGTGTTGGCTCGTACTATTGGTATAAATGAAGCATGAATTTGTTACAATGGCTGAGATTAGTTTTGGTGGAGCACTTTCTGCTTGGCGACATTCGCTAGTGTTGTGATTACCGAAAGATTTTTGCAGGTATAGGTTTTGACGTCTTGGTGTTCATTTTGTTGGTGTAGCCTTATACTATGTATTGATCGAGCTTGGTGAAGTTGGGTTGATGTCAAAATTGGTGAAGGGTTTGCCAACATGCACCCTAATATTGGTCAAGATTATTGAAGGGTTTTGCCAATGCACTCTTGGTTGGCACATGAAACACGAAGGTTTTATGCCAAATTGTGGAGGATGTCTCAATTCTTTTTTGATGAATTTTGTAAGGGAATTCCACCTCTTCTATATTTTCTTACTCTGACGTTGTAACATAATTTTAAATGAAAAGAAGAATGGTCCGATATCTTGTAATGCAATGAATGGAAAGGATCAATGAAACATATATTCATGTGTGGAAATTGTTTATGTTTCTATGATAATTGATGAATTAGATGTAAATGCGTATGCAAAGAGGTTGATAACTCCCCAGTTTTTATTTCAATTATAATGCATGCTTCTACACACTGATTGTTATGTTGCGACACATTCTTTTATTGATTGACTTGTATGCTCTCTCGTCAGTTTCTCCAGGGAAGCTTAAGTCTTAAGGGAGTGTGGTTCAGAACTATAGGTCATAATCTATGGCCGTAAGGCCCAAAAAGATTTCAGGGACAGATCTGACATGGTAAAATATCTATCAAAGAACAAGAGGTTCTTGGGGTGTTAGGGAAATAATGTACCGGTAGGGACAGCAATATAGAGCAGTCCTAAAAATAGAACAAATAAATCCACATTTGGAGTTAGCACCTGAATTTTTCACATTTTATTCTACACTCTATAAGCTTTCCTCCAAATTTGAAAAATGAACAGTGAAAGGTCCTGTTCAAGAGAAACATGAAATCAACATGGTTCACATTTTAATGTGCCAAAGTGTACCGCAGAAGAAAAATTGTTTTAAGTCCGTCTCCAAGAGGATTTATGCCATGAAACTTGGTACTAGATGCCCATGTCTTCTAAGATTTATTTAGCATCAAAAATCTCGAAAAAAGGATACACTGTGTATGGAATATGTCTAACAGTTTGAAGGGGTGTTTGAGCGTTCCCCAGCCAGTAATAATGAGTGAAGAGAGAAACCTTCAAGGGGATTGCTATTGTTAACTCCTGCTATTAGTTAAACATATCCCTAAGAGGACTCAACAACAGAGAAACGAAATACCTATGTCACAAAATGGGAAATGGGCCTTCAAACTTGATGTCGTACCTTATGCGGAGGGACAAGGGGCAAGTGCACCAAAACATGAGGAGAAGGGAAGACTTAGAAACAATGCGACCTATTTGATGAGAAAACATCAATGTGTAGTGGTGTGATTCCATACCTGTTGATATGTTCATGGATTTATGGGAGATCTGCAACGACACATTCAGGTTGATGGTGGAGGGGGATGCAGTGAAGGTGGCTATCACCTTGGATGATGTTCATGCTATATGGGGCTACCGATTGAGGGTACATGTCCATGATATGCGATATCCTCGAGATAGACGCAGGAAGGTAGGCATTGGTCCAATCGGCTAGAGTATCAGATTACTACTACTTGCACTCTTATATGTACGATTGAGGAATGTGTATGTAGTGCTGATTCCGGATTATCTGGAAGGCAATCTTTGGGTTGACGGTGACATGTTTTTTTGGTCACAAATCAGATGGAGGGGCCCCATCATTTGCAATAGCCATTTTATTAAACATGTCTAGTATAGCAATGGAACATGAAACCAAAGCATTCATTTGCAACAAAAAATTATCATATTATGCCAACTGATTGGATAGAAGTATGCATTTGTAAAAGAGGTATGACCAATGCTTATTCTTATTCAAAGTGTAGTTACAAGGGGGGTGAAAAATACAAAAGGCCATAAGATAATTATGATAGGCCATTGATTTAGGTGTTTTATAAGTTGCATATAATGCTTTCAAATAATAAACTAGGTAATTTGAGCTATCTTTGCTATCTACATATTGGCGATTTTCGCTGATGTCTGTAATATTGCCATTTGATGTCAAAGGCAGCTTGTGATATCAGACATTAATGCTAGAAGTTGAATTGCACAGACTTATAGTGCAAATCGGACTTATGAAGAGCTTTTACTTATAAAATAAGTAAAGCAGTCTTGAGAACGCGAATGGGTCTTGTATGGCAAATCGGGATTCCAGAACAACTTTACTTCTCTCAACTTTATAAGTTAAGTTGTCTCGAGAACCCGAATGGGCCTAATAGTGTTAATCGGGTTTATGCAACGACTTGTCTCATTGTTATAAGTCAAGTTGTCTCAAGAACCCGAAAGGGTCTAGAAGAGTTGATTGCGGTTTCGGAAGCACTTTACTTCTTTCATGTTAATAAGATAAGCAATGTGGAAAACCTGAATGGGTCAAGGAAGAGGTAATCGGGATTTCGGAGTGACTTTGCTTCTTTCATGTTTATGAGTTAAGCAATGTGAAAAACCCGAATGGGTCTAGAAGAGTTGATCGGGTTTCGAAGATGACTTTATTTCCTCCAAGTCTAAGTTGTGTTGAATGAAGAACCCAAAATGGTCTTGAAGAATTCTTTCGGAAAAATTGGCAAAGACAATTCTTTCGGAAAAATTGGCAAAGACAATTCTTTCGGAAATATTGGCAAGGACAAATCTTTCAGACAAAAAGTCCATGGAAATTGTTCCAAAGGGTATGTGGACCCTTTCAAAATAGCTGAAGGGTAGTTTGCAAAAGGCCAAAGGGTATGTGGACCGTTCAAGAAAGCCGAAAGGCACTCTCAAGAAGTCCGAAGGGCAAGTGGACCATTGCAGAAAGTTCGAAGGGATCTTTTCAAAAAGTTCGAAGGGTGTGTGGACCCTTGCAGAAAAGCCAAAGGGTAGTTTTTGAAAAGGCCGAAGGGTATGTGGACCCTTGTAGAAAACCCGAAGGGTACATTTGCAAAGCCCCGAAGGGTATGTGTTCTAAACAAAAGTGCCAAAAGGAGACCCAAACAAAAAAGTCCACGGAAATTGTCTCGAAGGGTATATGTTAAAATTCGAGCAAGTTTGAAGAGATCGACAAAGGGGAAGCATCTCAAAGACGCCGAAAGAAGCGAGATGAAGTCAACATGTCGAAGGTTAATGATCTAGTCAACATAAAGAGTAAGCATCTTTGATGATCCAACGACACACGCAAGTCAGGATTAAAAAAGATCCAACGGAGCAAGTGAATCCAAAGCCTTAAAGGTGCTCGAAGGTTAATGCACAATGGCAAAGTTAAAGATCGAGCATATTTGAATAAATCGAAAGGAGTGAAAGCGATCCATCTATAGAAGACATAGTAGAAAACATAAAAAGGGGCACGATAGTTAGAGATGACGCGAAGAAAGAAATCAAAGGCACACATTTAATATATTCTCAATGAACAATTGAAGGAACAGATAAAACCTGTAAATGATTGCACTCGATCCAACCGATCAATCATCGATTAAGGAGGTTGTGCATTTAAGAGATAATTCCTAGAGCTGCCAAACATAGTAAAGAGACTAGAACATTACGGCGTGATGCATGAACCAAGACACGAAAAGGAAACGACTCAGTTATGACCAGAATCCCGCAGTTGACAAAGATAGAAACAAGAATAGACAATTGCTGTATAATGCAAGAACCAAGACACGGGAAAATGCAAAAGTCCAATACGCATTAAAGGAGAATCCATAATTGAAACTGGTTTAGTGCAAATAGAATGTGAATGCAATAAGTGAGTTGAGAAACCCTAATGAATCCTTGTATAAACATGACTCTTAATATATCATATTGTTGTTGCTATTGCGTTTTCAAGTGTGAGAAAAAGGGCTGTCGATAAAAAGAAATATGCAAACAGAGCAAAACACAGAGAAGAAGGGGAATGAAGTGTATCTGAACAAAGCATAACCAGATGTATGCAGATACAGAGTGAAAGACATGCAGACATAGATTAAGCAAGCAGGGAGATAGAGCACACAGATAATGAGAAGAAGGTGAGCAGTTACAAATTAGACTTGTAACAAAGAACATTGAACTGGATTCACTTGTGAATCCATCTTGTACACTGGAGTTGTAGCTCCATAGTTCAAGTAGGTTGGTGCCCACATACAAACTGGGTTGGTGCTTAGTAAGGATCGGTGTCTCCTAAGGATCGGTGTCCTTGAATGTAACTAGTGAGGTTTGCCAGTAAGGCATTTTATTGTGAGGCTGGATTAGAACAGTAGATTCTAGCAATTGATTCTCACCGTGGTTTTTCTCTTTGGGTTTTCCACGTAAAATCTGATGTTATGTGTTTTTGTGTGTGTGACTTCTGCATTTGTTCTTTAATTTGCACATGAATTTACATCTTCTGTAAAAGGTTTTAAATGGACTAGTTTTAGATCATCCACTGATTCACCTCCCCCCTCTCAATAGATAGGTGTGTTCAACACTACATGCCTAGTATTTTACATATGCAATGTTGATACCTTTTTCTAACTTCTCACATATTCTGTATGTGATGTTGCCGTGGAGTTCTCACAGGAACAAGTGATTTTATTTATAATTAATGAATGTCTGCAAAAAATTGAATTATTTGTTATTAAAAAAAATTTCTACAAGTAAATACAATTTTACAAAAAACACCTAAACGTTTTTCCCCAAATTGTTGGAACCATGTTTCTTGGTTCGATCCTATTTTCGAATTTGTTCCCCATTTCTTGGTTCTAGTAACATAGCTAGAACATTAAGCATAGCAACAAGAATTGCCATCAGATGAATATGAATTCAAAACCTACTTGGGCACTAATGGAAGGAGAGAGTAGTGATCATTTATTTGAATTGTTAAATGGGAAAGGGCACCTCTAGGGGCATGCTATGTGGCTACCTTAGACATCTCATAGAGGTGCTTATTCAATGGTTAGTGTTGTCAACCTGGAGCTGCGCCCTGATTCGAAGACGTGCACGGAATGGCCAGTCCTCTATCTGGCTGAAACAATGGGATCTTCTCACGAGGGTGGGTGCCTCAACGGTGAGAAGAACCTCTAGAGAAGCCTGGTTCTTGTATGATGTATCAATTAGGATCTCTACTCTATGCTGCGGACTACCGTGGAAAAGGGAGAAGGAAAACTCAAAGGGGAAATCCTACCTAAAGGGGGTGATACACCAGAATTTTGATCCACTCAACTTGGAACCTTGAACACTGAACGAACAAGGGAAAAGAAAGATCTATGATTTCAATCAATCACTTATGCATAAATATTTCATGGAGAGGTTCGATCTAATGACCAAAATATGAGGGAAAACGATTGAGAGAGGTCTAATAAAAGACACTTTGCAGCCTCCTAGCATCCACTTACAGCTTTAACAAAAGACATAAAGAACACTTTAACATGACCTGCACAAGGATAATCTAGCAACTAGGTATGAACCAAAATTTGGGAAGGGAGAGAAATCTACCACTTATGCAAATTGCTGAATGAAATGTACACTATGCCAACGCTTGAAATTTGAAAGTACAGTCCTATTGATTGAAGAGGTTACACAACTCACCAATGGCAGAGTTTGGTCTAACTAAGAGAGAGATTGGATCCTTTAATCAAGGCTGAAAGCCATTATATAGAGAATTACAAGAGGCCAAAGATTGGCGTAGAAAATTTGAAAAGAAGGATTCACTTCGGTTAACTCAAGGCTTACTTGGCCTTTCAATAAAATATGTTTTCTTTTGTCTTTGCATGAAGCTTCTTGCGCTTGAGGAAGTGAACTTGTTTTTGTTATGAACCGCCCACCTCTCTTTGCATGGAAATCCACGCCAATGTTAATTTTAGAACTCTATGTGAGCTGCTTGATGCTGAGTTGGAACGTTTGGAAGGCTGAGTTGGATGAAGAGATCAGCTGAGTTTGACTGTTTGGCAGCTGAGTTGGTCGAAAAGATCATTCTCCTTTGCATGGAAAGCTCCTAGTGGATGCGGCGTTTAACAATTAGTCAACTCTAAATCTGGAACAGTCAACTCGACATCCGAATTTGGAACTTCGGTTGACTCTCGGATGCGTGGAGTTGACCTGGAGATGAGCATGTCTTTAATAACCAGTCAACTGAAGCTTTGACCGGTCGATTAAAAATAGCCCTTGCTTGCATATATTTTGTCCTATTCTGGTTTGCCTGTTCCTGTCTATTTCTGGCGTTGTTTTGTTTGCAATTTCCTTCGGAATCTTCTGTTGACTTCTTGGCTTTATTCTCCGAAGTATTTTTTCCCTTTGCTCGGGCTCCTTTTCGTAGTCGGGTTTTTTGCTTTGGTCATTTCCCCGAATTCCTTCGGACTTTTTGTCTGAAAGAATTCCTTCGGACAAAAAGTCCGAAGGTTTTCCCTCTGCTTTGCCTTCGTTTTTTTCTTGTTTTTCTTCAGACTTTCTTGCTCGTAGCCTTTCTGAATTTCTTCGGACTTTTTGTCCGAAGGAATTCCTTCGGACAAAAGTCCTAAGAAATTATGTCCTTTGCCTTTCCTTTTTCTCATTGCCTGCGGAAAATTGCCCTTCGGGTTTAGTCATAGTGGTCCTTCCTGCCCTTTGGGATTTTTATGAAATGGACTTCTCCGCGGCCATTCCTTAGAATTTCTTCGGACTTTTTGTCCGAAGGAATTCCTTCGGACAAAAAGCCCGAAGGAATACTTTGTTCTTTGCTGTTTGCTGAATTCAACTTCTCCGAAGCCCCTTGGATTTTTTTTACTATCGGCTTTCTTTCTTTGCAGTCTTCTGAATTCCTTCGGACAAAAAGTCCGAAGGTTTTCTTTTAGTCTTTTCCTCCAAAATGTGCCCTTCGGGAAATACATAGAGGTACTGTCGCCGACCAAGTGCCCTCCGCTAGGGCATTTAGCTCTCCCTCTGTGCCCTTCAAAAAAATTTTAGGGCACCCGAGCTTTTTGCTAAGGCTTTGAATTTGTTCTTGTACCTTCCTAAAGGGTAGGTGCCCTTCGGGAATGTTGAAAATGACCCTTCCGAAGGGTACTGGCTTTTCCTTTGTTGACTTGGGTGGACTTTAGGGTTCTCCCTGTTTGGCTGTGGGTGTTCCCTTATAAACTCTCCGAAGTATTCCTTTGTTTTTTGCCTTGCGGACTTTTCTTAGTGCTTTTCCGAAGTACAACCCTTTTGATGAACCATTCCTTCGGAATAATCTTTGCCCCCCATGTAAAACCACAAAACATCTGTTCTCTCTAGAATTTGCCCCTTCAATTGCTTGAATAAATCCGTTCTTTTCTTTGGGGAAAAATTGTCAACAGTTAGTGCCACAGGGTTCTGGTACGATTGCCAATTAGATAACAACCGTTAACATATAGCTTCAATACACTACCATAACATGATGCAAGAATAACTTCTCAATCAGTCAGTTAGGGAACAAAAATTCACACGACTTCACTACTTTACCATAACACAATCTGTGAATTTTGTGGACCTCAGATCCCAAGATGTATAAATGGCCTCAACCACAACCACCTCACACCATTAACCAATGGGATCGGAAGGCATCAAACAATGTGATCAACCGAAACCACCTCACACCATTAGCCAATGATACAAGGGTCTAGGTATTTTTTAACATGTGATCTATGTGTCAAGGTTTTCCACTTGAGTGGTTCATTTTGTATACTGCCATGTGGCACAATGGTATAAGTTATAACCATTCTCAGGACAACCCACCACAATCTAAATTAGTCTTTTACATTCACAGCAGCGTGCATGCATACAAATACCAGTCAAGTCTTCTAGAAGGATTACTCATGTTTCGTCAATGATGTTCCAATACCTTATCATAGGGATTTTATGTTATGGATCATGATATGAACTAGTATCACATTTTTTTTTGAGATTAATCTGGACAAAACTGCATAAATATTATGCTATGGATCATGATGTCAATTAGTATCACATTGACATCTCAGCACATCACTTCGGAGCGTATGGACTGAACTTGTAAATAATATATCTTTTAGGGACCGTGTATATACCACTTCCAAACCTGATACATATCCTTAAACCTGCAATATACTTAAGTGTACATATGCTCCTGTAAA
This sequence comes from Torreya grandis, assembly GCA_037957365.1. Classification (NCBI taxonomy): domain Eukaryota; kingdom Viridiplantae; phylum Streptophyta; class Pinopsida; order Cupressales; family Taxaceae; genus Torreya; species Torreya grandis. The sequence continues at coordinate 1,771,282 of JARHVA010001414.1, read as the reverse complement.
AACAACATTTTCATTCATGAATGTAATAGAATCATAAATTCAGAGTCTAAGAGTGTCCCGATGTTTCCAATGTCCAAAGACTGCTAAAACAACCTTTTAGCCCTTACACACAAGCATGGATTTATAGTCTAAATGCAGGTTTAGATTTTTGAAAATTAATTGCAGCAGCATACCTCGTGCTAGGGTTTACCAAGGCATGAGCTAGATTATTACTTCCCATGGTTCTGGCTAGTCTTCATGATGCAAACCTTATGGGAGTAGCTACAGATTCAAATACAAGTAGAGCAGATTTCCTACCATGTAATAAGCATTAAAAACATTCAAGAGAGCATTCAACCACTTTCGGGGGGTACTCATTGGTAGGACATCCCTCTAGGGCAATCCTGCCCTGTACGCATGTATAATGCCAACCTTTTTTAAAGTTGTTGAATGAAAAATGTTAGTGCACAGAGGGCATATGTGGATCATCTACTTATAAATGAGTTTGTTGGGGTTAAAGAGAATGAATCCCTCTCCTAATTCACTCAAATTGAGCCCGAGAGTACTTAGATCTTACCCCTCCCTTTGGGGATCAAATTGGCATCCGCCAAGAGTAATAAATGCCAAGTTTGTTTAGTCCTTTTCAAACACTATTTCTTTCTCTAAAATTTTTATGATACTTTAGGTTACTAAGAGAATTGCGTAAGATAGAGAGCTTTCACGCATTTATAACCTTCAACATCCAATAACTATGATGAACTACAGCTTGTAGATCAATTTTTACATAGTACACAATCAATTGTGTTCATGTTCATTGTATATGGACACCCTTAGTGGGCCTCAGTGTCTTCTGGCTGCACAGAGCCCTATTTTAATGGCTGCTTTGGCTTCTCTTAACTCCCTGATCAACTGTAGGCAACCAAATCCACTAACAATCTTTCTAGAATTCCTTACTTTCTTCTCTAGTACTTCTCTGCAGGAACGTCTTCTTCTTGGTCACAATTCTTACACACACACACACACACGCACACATGCATATATATCTATATGTGTTTATTTGTGTATGTGTTCTAGGAATCACTTTTCCATGATTTCAGCACATTAATATAATTTTTTTCTTTCCTTTTTGCGTTCCCTTATTCCTTCTATTGTACCAAAGTGTTCCATGACAGCTAGCTTATGGTGATTCATGTTTATATTTCTACAAATCTGTATGAATATTTTAATTTTGAAGCACTGCTTTTATTGAGGATTTACAAAAGGAGTTGGTTGATCTGGTCTTTGATTTTTTGTGTAATAGCTAGCTATGGAGAGGGAAGCAACATCTAGATGGGAAATCAGTTTTGTGGTTCCTCCAAATCATGGTAAGAGCATTGTAATTGGCACAAGGCATTAGATTATTTAGCAAAAATAAGAACAACTTCTATAGATTTCATTTTTCGTGGAAATTTACAGCAGAAGTGCATCCGACAGGTCTGTTTGTGAACATAGCAGTGGTTCTAACACGGTCTTTGCACTTTTTGTGTATCTAGTATAATTAAAGTACAGCATTTGTAGCAATGGACTTGAATTATGTGGTACAGAATAGTGAAAGCCACAAGACACTAGTTGGCTTTACGTTGAGTAACTAGATCATTAAAATAATTCCGTGCAAAGGAATATTTATAAATAAAGAATGTAGATTTTGAACTTATGTTGTTTTATCTTTCACTAAAGACAAGGTAGCTTTATTTCCTTTTAATGCTCTCACATGGTAGCTGTTAATGACTGTTGAATTATTAGTATTTTTGTGAACATGGCAACGAGAAATCATCTATCTATTTGATGGTGATGTGCTATGTCATGATCTGCGTCGCATTTGTTTTCATTATACCTTAACTAGGGAAAGCAAAGTGAGATAGCTGTCATATTTTAATCCTGCAGATAATGAGTATCTGGTTATTGTTTATTTTGCAGAAACGCTAGAATTTAAGTTTCTGCTCAAGCCCAAGCATGGTGGTGTTCCGTGCATTATTGAAGAGGGTTCAAACCGTCTTCTTACTGGAGGAGCTCTTCAAGGTGATGTTGGGTCAGCATCATTCAGAACTGCAGAAAGAGATGAGATATTAGAGTACCGTGTGTACATTAATGCGGACCGAGTTTCTCCAGTTGATCTTGCAGCTAGTTGGAGAGCATACCAGGAAAACCGAAAACCGTCTGTTGTGCGTGGTATACCAGATGTGAGCATAAATTCTATGGATACAACATGCTTGGAGGTATGATTTGTATTTTTACCTGCACCTAATAGGGTGAAAGTCACTACGTGGGCTGGTTGCTCTTTAAATAGAAAACAGCTTTCAATGCTGAAAAATATGCATTCCCATACAAGACTGTTGATCACTTGCTTTTAGGAATGGAAATAATATAGCTGGCATCATGTCCACCATGGTAGTAGCCACTAGTTTCGAAACACACTTGAGGGGGGGGCTTGCTTGGGTGCATGACTGGTGCTTTAATACTCTTAGCTGCTGGTTGTAGCTTGGAGTTGCAGGTTTGGTCAAAAATTAATATTGTTCAGAAGTAGTCCTTCATAGAATGACGAGGACATGGCAACGGGCAGTCCAGGATATAAATAGGAGGTTTATTGCTTCTCTAAATATGTTGATTGCAGTGTATTTTTCGTTTCCCGAAATAACTGTTGTTTGTGGGTGGTAATAATGTGATAACCCCCTATGGATATTTGTCCCAATTTTTCAAATGTTCCACAGAAAATTTAAACAAACAGTTTGCATGAACTAATTTCTATTCATCCAATAACTTGCAAGCAAATTTCAATGTAAAACATATTATAATAGTTTTAGAACAAGGATCTAGAATTACATATGAATATTGCTTTCCAATCTTCAGTATAATAATAGCAGAAATATCCAATCGTAACCACAAAACTTACAGTCGGATTGGACAACCAGAAGTATGAATTTGAAGCACAAAGTGAGACACCTGAATAATATCTCCAACAGACAATGGGTTTCCGTCCATTGCCTCCAAGCTCGAGGGTTTCTGTCCTCAAACCTGCTTCAGAATTCTCCAAAAGAAAATAATAACCAAACATAAACCAAGCATATCCAAATGAGAGCACTTTACCCTCTTTTATACTTTTTCAACTGGGAGTTTCTAAAATCCTCTTGCATATGGGATAAAACACGAGAGGGAAAATAAATTATAATTCTCTTTAGTTCTTTTCTCAACATCACCCTTAAAGTCCCCTCTTTTAAAACAACATTAAGTTGTTGTGCCTAGGCACCAAGGTCCAATATTAAATAATAATGTTTAATTTACGGACTTTAAAACAAAGGCCAAGATGATGTCGGAAACCAATGATCTATAGCTCATCGGAAATCCCTCGATGAGACGAATCCAACCCCACTCTGAAAATCCTGAACCGACATTGTTCTTGAACTTACTAAAAATAGTAACGGCTAAGAGCAAACATAGCCAACTCTGAAGGTGCCAACTAGATCCACTGAACTCGAACCACACCATTGCCAAACTAACCACAGTTCCCTAACCAAACTCCTAGTCCACGGGAACCCAATGATGGACTAACCATGTATCTAGAAGGGGACATTGCACAAACGCCCCGGATTGACTTGCAACGAAAATTGCCTAGGCCAAAAATCCTCAAGATTCCTTAAAAGCCTTGGTTGGCCTACGGAACCAAGGAGAAATAGGCTAACAACAACATCATACAATGCGCGCTAGAAAAAGGGGACATTACAGGTAATGTAAATAGCAAGTCGACTTTGCTAAATTGCATGAGTCTCTGGAACTTGGCTCAAGTTGATGAGTCTTAGGATTCCAAAGCATGCCCAAGTTTTCCCCACTAATACTTTTCTCAGTATGCAGTCCTCCATATTTCTCTTTCAATCCCAATTAATATGATGTAACTAATTCCTAATGTTGTTCATTGTAGCCAAGTAGATATCATGTGGATGTGTGTAACAAATATTTGCTTGTACACATTTTATAATGCTATTGTTGAGAATTTTCTTCATGGGATCCGTTTTAAAATATTTAAATTTTATATTCAATCTGTTCTCATATTTACATCATATTTGAACATGCATTCCCATGAATGTAGAAATGTCATCAGCTCTATTCAGGACTGTTGTGAAGCTCTTCTGCAGAACAAGAAACCAACTTATACATGCACTGTTGTGATATTAAGTGGATACGTAACAAAGATTTGCATGTACACATTTTGTAATGCTATCATTAAGATATCTTTTCATGGGATCCATTATAAAATATCCAAATTTTATATTCAATATTTTCTTCTCATATTTACATCATATATGAACATACATTGCCATGAATGTAGAAATGTTACAGTCGTAAGCTCTATTCAGCATTGTTATGAAGCTCTCCTGCAGAAAAATACACCAGCTTATACATGCATTAATATATGGTGAGAAAACGCTTTTGATAAGAAACAGTATTGAAGCACCACAAATCAAAGTGTCATAGATGTCTTCATTGTTGGTCTGAAAAATATTTGCTAGAAAAGCATTGTTCGTAGGATCCTTCATGTTAATTGTCGCAGTTACATCTCGAGAGAGGATTTTACTAAATCACAAATGGATGAGCAGGAACCTCAATTTGAACCAACAATCCTTAGTACGATTCCATTACTATACATTGGTCCAAACCAAATAATTCCCTTACCACTTAATCAGTGTTAGGTTTAGTATACAGTAATGGAGTCATAAGGGCTCCATTTGGTTTGGAACGGTGTATGGTCATGATCAGGGAAAAAGTCAGGAAATTGAGAAAATGAAGAAGTGAGAACAATGAAAACAAATCAATTTTATAAGAATTTATAACGTCTTTCTTGATCTTTTCCCAAACAACGATGTCTTTTTGAAAGAATGCAAGTTTTGAAATTTGTTGATATTTGAGAATTTACTAGCCAGATTGAAACTTGCAATTAATTGCAAAAATCCATGATTAATTGTTGATATTGTGTAATATCCCCAAATACAAAGGAGACCATAAACATGAAATGCATTAATGTAAATAAATTACCAATGGAATCGCCCAAACCAGCAGCAATTAAATTAACTACACAACAACTAAATTAAATAAATTGTCCATAGGGGAAGGAGAGCCACATTTAATGCAAGGAATAGAAGTTATATTAATGCAAGTTATCCCATTTGATGAAAAGACACATCACTTTGGAAAGGAGACACATCATTTGATGCAAAGCTATGAAAGGTTTTTATAAGAAGAACTAGGTGAAAGAAAATGATATATATTCAGATTTTGACATTCATTCCCTTATCTAAAGTTTAGGCAGCAGCCTCTTCTTTTATAATTGAGGACGAAACTCCTCATTTATTAGATACAAGGACGAAACCTCTTGATATCAACCCCTTAAGGATGAAATCCTTTGAAAGTTCTCTATTAGAATATTTATAGCCAGAATTCGACATTGCACATTCGATGATTATACAACATTATTTGTTATATAAATTTATTATCTTGTTAATAAGAACATAATTCTATATTCATTGAATATTATTATTTTGAACTTTAAAAAGGAATTCCGAGAAATCCAAATTAACGTATAATATTCTGATTTGGGTTATTACAATGGTATTAGAGCTTTTCATCCTGCCAACCTGAGGGTTTCGATAAGCTTTATGCATTCAAATCATACGGTCAACTTAAATAACATAAGCGATGCACAGTTTGACCGGTGGGCCCAAGGGCAAATTCAAGTATATACGTTGATGTGACAATTAGTTCAACAAATGCAGCAGTTGAATAACTCGCTAACTCATAATTCTAATGGTGAGGGAAGATCATCACAAGCACAATAGGGTTATACATTTAATAACAGTCGTGAAGGACTCCCATCAAGAACTTTTGTATGCCCAACCATGCCCACATTCCTTCAACGAGAGGAACCAATATAGGAAGAAGATGAGGTCGAGTTGATTTTCAATGATATCAATGCATGTCATTGTAGAGAGATTTTGAGTAACTTTTTCGAAGGGCACTTCAGCTTTTTCAAAAGGTACTTTGCAGTTTTTTCGGAAGGACACTTTCAATTTTTCAAAGGACTTTTTCAAACTAAAGGATCACTTGCAACTTTTTTGAAGGGTATCTTTTGTCGGAAAATTGTCCATTTCAACTTTTTTGAAGGACCTTTTCTGGCTAAGTGGACACTTTCAACTTTCCCGAAGGGACGTTTTCAAAAAACCCAGAAGATTGTTTCCACGAGAGAGTGGACCATTTCAAAAAATTTGAAGGGTCACTTGCAAGAATCCGAAGGGTATGTTTCCTTTCAAAAAAGGTCTTTTTCACTTTCTCGAAGGGGTCGTTAACAAAAGCTCGAAGGAATTCTTTCGACGAAATGGACCAAACAAAAATTCCGAAGGGAGACTTGCAAATTTCCGAAGGGCCAAATAGAAAGTCCAAAGGGACTGTTCAAAAGAATTCTCCGTGGGAAAAGATATCCGAGGAGAAGAATTCTTTCGGAAAAAAAGGCCGAAAGAAATTATCCAAAAGAAATACCCGAAAGGTGATGCCCTGCAGAACGTCAATTTCAGACTGCGAAAACTAGCCGTTAGAGTTTAAAAGAAAGGATTAGCGAGAACCAAAAGGCAAGGATAAAGGTAACAAGTGGCAAATATAACTGAGGCTTTGGTTCAGTTGTAACAAATGTAACTAATACTTTTGGTTCAGTTATAACTCGTTGTAACTGATCTATTCGGTGACATGGCATAGCTCACCCATTTCTCTCTCATGCAAATGTAACTGATTCTTTCAAGATGACACATGTCCAAGTGACCCTTGGAAGTTGTAACTGATCTATTCGGTGACATGGCATAGCTCACCCATTTCTCTCCCATGCAAATGTAACTGATTCTTTCAAGATGACACATGTCCAAGTGACCCTTGGACTTCCTTTGATTGCTCCACCTCTCAAAGGCTATATATATGCATTCTCTTGGCTCATTTCGCATCCTCCGCTGGTTATTGGGGAAACTCTAGCCAGATTTGTACTCGAAGAACTCTTAAAGAGAGATACAAGTGTGATTGCTTCTCATATGCTGTAATATTGAGTAATGATTGAATCATTGTTGGTCTAGTCTAGTGAAAGATTGTCTTTTCTAGCTTGTACTCTTGATGGTCTATTAATTTACAGAAAGGTGATTGTTGCAGGTCTTTGCTAGTATTCTTTTCTAAGTGTAGAGATATCTTAGAAGTGATTCATGACTATATCTTTCTTTGGATCATTCATTTCCTTCTTAAGAATCATATACCTTCTTGAATCTAGCATATGAAATACTGATGTAAGAATGGTTCCTGAGTTGTGAGTCTTGTGCAAAAAAACACCTTGTTTTGTCTTTAAAGTAGTAGTTTTAGTCAATTGGGAGGATATCAAATATTGGTGCATCACTGCTTGTTTTCTTAGTTGTTTTTCTTGCTCCCTTTTCATACACAATTGATAGATTAGAGAGAGCTTTAAAGGTGCAACAAGGGGAGCTAGCCCCTAATCTAGAGGTTCATCTCAATGAAATTGTCACCCACAACAAGAGAGATGATTTCATTTTGCCGCTTGGATGAGGAGAGCTGAGCATCTCCTCAAGGGTGCAAATCCAAGTGTCAACACAAGACAAACATAACAAACAAGTAACACACACACAAGTATCTACATGCAGTGTTATAATGTCTTGCCTAATGATAGGATGAGTGATTGGGTGATGGGTTGGATGATCATGATGTGATTGTGGACTTAGAATAGATGTGGATTTGGATAAAATGATTAGGATTAGGATTAGGATGTTGCCCCTAGTGTAGGATGGAATGATGGAGGATAGGAGAAAGTCTTTGAATATTGATTTGGTCTTGAAATCGGATCGAAAAGTGGTCAAGGATGGGGATGGAACAAAGTGATGGCCAAGGATTACCAACAGACAAGGCCTTGCAAGGATCCAATCTAGCAAGGAGACTAGGAAATGATGGGATCATATACCTTTCATACTAACAAAAGTGATTGGATGGGTGCTAGACATGAAGAGGCAATGATAAGGATAGTGATGGGATCAAGTACCTTTCATACTGGCAAAGGGTAGTTGGATGGGTGCCATATATGCAAAGGCCTTGATAGGAATTGATGGGTGCTAGATTAAAGTCTTTGACAAGGTGATGTATGTTGATAAGACCTGGCCAATAGGATGATGAAATGATGGGCGACCACTTAGATTGGGTTCCAAGACTAAATGTGGTATCCAAAGATGGGACGGATAGGAAGATAGGAGATGGATGGAGATGGATGCGACTAGTAGATTGGGGATAAAGACAAGACACCATGGACTATTTTTGACATATTTAGATTTTTATGATCTTTAAGGTTTTTGATATTTTTTAATTTTTAAGGATTTTGTGGATATGTATATACACTGTACAAATGGGGTTACTAGCAAAGGGAATACCAAACTTAGCAACTAGGAGGATAGAGGGATGATGGATGGGATGATAAAGGATGATGATGATGGGTACCAAGGATGAATGGACTAGGGATAGCCAATGACTACATCATGAAGGAACCAAATGGTTATTTCCCTGAGTGTCCATTGGAGGATATGCCAAGATGGTTCGAGGACATTTATCAAGACACCTTACACTTCCTTTTGGAGGTCAAGACGGGAGGGAAGAAGAGATAGAATGTGTGATATGATGGATAGGAACAATGGATCAAGGGATAAAATGAGGGGTGATGTAGACAAGGTGGACAAGGGATATGATGAGTTGGATGAATGGATGAGAATATGAAATGGATGGATTTGCTTCCGAGTGTTGAGGAACAATGTAGACAATAGATTATTTTACCATGACGCTGAAAACTGGTTTTCATCATGGTACTTGCTTAAGGCGCCATAAGACTGGTTTTCACTATTTTGGACGAATGTTTTTTATTTATTTTTTTGACTTTTTGTCTTTTTATTTGGCATCTCGATTTATTAGTTGACGGGTGAGATGCAAGGTGTTGATACTAGATGGAGGCACGTGGGAAAGTGTGTGGTGATGCTCAAAGAAAATATGGATGAAAGATAGGTTAAAATAATTACAAGAAGTTAGAATAAATAATGAATGATAGATGTGAAGGGTGGACTATATGAATATAATGGATTGGTGATAGGATGATGTAAGGGTAATATGGATGGAGGGATGAATAATAAATGTGAGAAGTGGGCTATATGGATAAGGGGATTAAAATGAAATATGGTGACTTAAGGATAGAATAGGTAGATTAATGAATGAAAAATTGAGTATGAGGATAAAACAAGTGAGGGGATGGAATGATATAAGATGGGTGGATAAGTGGATGATTGGTGTACTAGATGGATTACGGGGATAAAATAATTACAATAAGATGTGATGGAAGGGGGATATGATGTAAAAAGGCGGGGTGTTTTAAACTATTCTACAAAAATAGGAAAGATGATAATTATATGAGGCTATGGATGGAGGTAAATACTAGGTGGATATATAAGATGAAAATGTAAAGGGAATAGATGATGAAGAGAATGGATAGAAAGTGGATAATCACTATATGTGAGATGCTATGAGATATAAATAGGATGGGTGTGGACACAAGAGGCACTATTAACTAAGTGATGATATATGGTGATTATGGGGGGGAGTATATGATGGTCAAAAGATTGGTGAAAATATACAAACTATTAAGGAAGAAGGATAATATTAGGATGGGCGTGGACAAAGGGAAACGTTATGGAGTGGAAAAAGAGAGATGATGTGATATGGATAGCCAAGATGAGATGATGATGAGACGAAGGAATGAGATGAAGAAATAAAGATGGGATAATGGAAGTGGTCCTATAGGTTTTCTAAGGTATGCACACAAAAAGTATGGGTGTGGCCGACTTGGCTATCAAATAAAAGGGGTCTCGTCACAACACAAACAATCATGCACAAGTACAACCCTAATTAGTAAACTGTATGGGAGTGTAACGCGATGTACACACATCTAATGGCTACACAAGTGAGGTAGGCCGGTGACCCGTTACGGAATCGACCGAACCCTCATGATGGTCACTTGGGCACTGATACTGACGCCGGCAGTGGAACACCTGTTACGACCGCAGTCTGCTACTCTAAGGTTTACACAAGGCTCCAGGGGAGTCCCCTATATACACAATGGTACGTTGGGGCTCGAGTCTGTGTAGGAGGCTGTCTGATTGCTCTGGGTATATGGACTTAATTGTCCTTACTCCACGGAATCCTTTATTGAAAATTTCACTTAGGCTGTAACGACAAGCTCTCCTGATTGTTATACTCTGTCGTTAGCACGCAGTGGTGAAATTCATGACACTAACCCCTAAAGACTAAGTCGTGTGCGTGGTGATGAAATCCATGTCACGTGCTATCCTAAAGGAGGGCTTAAACAAACAAGCAAGGGCACGATACAGTTAATTAACCATTCTAATTACCTATGTGAGCTTCACATGATATGACAAATTATATACAAGCAGTGGACACACACATACAACAAACAAATATTTACAAGCAAGAAGATAATGATTTAGTTAAAATCAACAATTTTAACCACTATGATAAAATGCTAAGCCAATTAATTAAAATGGTACCCTTTCTTGCAAACACAAAGGTTAGAAATCCAATAGGAGTGCCCCAAGAATCCTCCAAAACCTGCAAAAAAGATTAGTTATCTCAACTTTGCAATCCCGCAAGTACATAAGGCAATACCGCAACCAGAACAGTCAATCCCGCTAGTGGGATGCAATACTGCTAGACACGAATGGCGGGATTGTCGTCAATATCGCTAATGGAACTCACAAAACCGCTACTTAGGAACATATTCTAATGGTGATATTGCAAGACCTAAACTAACTATGCAAACTTGTCCTAAACAATCTAAAAAAGGTCTATAGGACTACAAAATAATTACAGGGCCTTGTTTTTAATACAATTAATAATGATCACAGGACTGCAAAAGCCTAGACTGAGCCTAAATATACTATTTTGCAATATCGCGACTTTGAGTGACAACCTTGCTATTTGCAGGTCAATCATGCAATTATCGAAGTAGCTGTATTGCAAGTATTAGTCAAATCAACAAAATGGGGTGCCAACAGCTTCTCTCAGGGTTGACAAGCCCTGCAAAATAGAATGTCTCCTGTAAGCAAATGTTCAGATATCAAAATGACAAGATATAATGAGGAATGTTTGCAACGTAGGTTATTGAGAAAAAGATGATGCTTTAGAAACTCACAGCCCTCTATATCCTTTTTTGTCTGCTAAACAGAGGCTAGGTGCAATATTGATGAGGAATCGAAGATTGATAGGGGAGGAATCTTACTAGTTCCTGATACTTAAACAATACCGCTATTGGGAATGCCAATACCGCTACTTACAGGGCAATACCGCTATTCCGAGAGTCACGGGGTTGTCGAAAAATAAGCAAAACCTTCCCTTTGTTGCAAGGTGATGTCCTCAAATTCTTTCTTGCTCACAGTTTCAACAACAGAGGGCAAACAACCTACATAAACACAGTGATAAAAAACAATAGATAATAGACTTAATAACTAGTTCTTACAATACCGCTATTAAAATCCACGTTACCACTAATAGCAGGGCAATACGCTACTTGCAAAGTGGCGAGATTGTTTGATGTATTTGAATGGCTTGATTCTTCAGAGGAACAATGCCTTATCCTACACAACCAACAACACACCTGCAACAGAGTTCACAGTCAGCCCAACAGATGTCAAAATGCAAGATTCTTAGTAGGAGTTGCAATACCGCCACTAGAACCGACAATACCGGTATTAGCAGGGCGATACCATTACTTGCGAAGTAGTAGGATTGTTTGACCTTAAAACCCTACTAAAACCACCTGACTGCTAACGGTTAAACTACAATACCGCGATTAGCATTAGCAATATCGCTATTGCAATACTACGACTTGCAGGGCAATACTGTGACTTTCCTGAAACGTGAAAAACACAAAATCTGTGTTTGATTTCTCTTCTAGTTAGTCCTACAATCATCCAAAATGCTTCCAACAAGAGTGTTAGCGTAAATAAGGGAGGTTGGTCCCACCATGGTCACCAAATTGCAAAGAGATTTTGAGCTCTTATATGAATTTAAACACACTAAATCCAAACTCAAAATACAAACTACTCAATATGGAGGATTTATAAAACAAAATCAGAATGATAAAGAAGCTTACCAATTCCTTTGCTTTATGTTACCTCCTTCCAGGATTTGCAAAAGGATGATTAGACTCAGATTGACAAAGTGATAGCTTGATATTGGAATGCTGATAATGGATGCTTGATGATTGATTATGGATTCATTTTGACATGGTTTCCCTACAAGCTTTCTAGTTGGATTTTGGCATGATGTTATGAGTTTCTTACTTTTGGCCTTCCATGGAGGAGAAGTGTTGGTTATATAGAGGAAGGGAGGGAAGATCAAGGGTTGCAATTCAAAGTTAGATGTGGAGATCTAACGGATAGAAATTATCCATGGAATATTAAATTCCTTGGAAACCTCTAGAATTAGAGGTTTCTAGAGAGGAGGGATAGGTTAGAGAGAGTTCTAGATTTAGAGAGTTCCAGAAATCTCTTTAGGAGTTAATGATGATTTAGAGGAGGTTAGATGCGGATTAGAGAAGGATTATGTGACTAAGGGTGTAGGAAAGCCTAGGGAGTAGGCTATTAGGTGGTTAGTTGGGGCCATGGGAATTAAAAATTCTCAAATAATAGATAACTAGGATTAGATTAGGATAATAAGGATTTAAGAAGAATTAATGAGGGAATGGGGTGAATAAGGTTAGTGAGTGTAGGATAATGGAAGAGGGATATTAGGTAAATGGTTAGAAATAGGATAAATTAGTGGGATAAAATGGGTCAAGCGGAATTAGTGTCGACTAATAGGAATATTAGTCGACTGTAATGAAGCGAGCGATTTTAGGTGCATACAGCCACAATAAAATTTGAATCTTGATCTTATGATAAGGGATGAATTGACCTTCATGGATTTTTGCCCTTTATATGGGAAATGTGTACCAGAGGAAGATGAATGGCAGCCAAATGCGGTCAAACAAGTCATCACGGAGCAGCTATTGAAGGAGCACAAAATTTGGATGGTTGACAATGATTTAGGCAACAACCTTGTGTTGCAGGAGTAGCTAGTGAAAGTAAACTATTAAGTGTTGAAAAACATCCCAATAGCATCACTCAAAGAATTCTCTGAGCTCGAGTTGGAGGTGATGGTTCTTGAACTTGAACAACCAAGCAAACATTGGAATCATCTTATGACAACCATAAATTCATCCTATTATCGCAATGAAAACATGTATGAATCTTTTATCAAAGATGAACCATTGCTTGGTCTCCATAATAGCACAAAGATAAGATTTGTCTTCATGGACAGTGGAGGTGAGTCATTAATGGAGACTGTAAGGGTAGATTTGGTGACAAATGAGCTTGAATAGGTCATTACCAGTCCAAGAAATGATCAATTTGGAGTACATAAAGGTCCCAGGATCCTTATGCTCAGCGAAGAGCTCATTAATAATTATAGCAATGGTTATAATGGTAGAAGGCTGTGGGATTCGGGAAAGAACAGTTGTAATAATCCCTAATTAATAATAATGCAATTAATTCCACCAAGATAGGGAAAGAAACATCTAAAGCTTGGAATAGATTATAGTTTGTCGTGGAGTGTACTATCAGTTTTAAAATTGCTCGAGGACAAGCAATCTGAAGAATGGAGGTTTGTAATATCTCCAAATACAAAGGAGACCATAAACATGAACTACATTAATGTAAATAAATCACCAATGGAATTGCCTAAACCAACAACAATTAAATTAACTACAACAACTAAATTAAATAAATTGTCCATATGGGAAGGAGCGCCACATTTAATGCAAGGAATAGAAGTTATATTAATGCAAGTCGTCCCATTTGATGAAAAGACACATCACTTTGGAAAGGAGACACATCATTTGATGCAAAGCTATGAAGTGTATTTATAAGAAAAACTTGGTGAAGAAAAATGATATATATTCAGATTTTGACATTCATTCCCTTATCTGAAGTTTAGGCAGTAGCCTCTTCTTTTATAATTGAGGACGAAACCCCTCATTTATTAGATACAAGGACGACACCCTTTGATATCAACCCCTAAAGGACGAAACCCTTTGAGAGTTCTCTATTAGAATATTTATAACCAGAATTCCGCATTGCACATTTGATCATTATACAACATTATTTGTTATATAAATTTATTATCTTGTTAATAAGAGCATAATTCTATATTCATTGAATATTATTATTACGAACTTTAAAAAGGAATTCTGAGAATTCCAAATTAACATATAATATTCCGATTTGGGATATTACATATTGGGAACACCGGTTAGAACATATGTCATTGGAAAAGTGTCTACTCGTAACTTGTATACAGACACATTCTTTTTTTGTGATGTATGAATAAATAAATAAATGAATGAATAATATATATGGCATTATGTTTTGATTCTATAAATAGTTGCTACATAATGTGCATGTGGTTGATTTTAATTTAGTTATTATTGGTGGTTGGATATGGGATGTTCGAGCGGTTGTCACCAACAACACATCTGCTTTGGCTGATTCTATATGTTCATCTTTTGACATCTATGGAATGAGATTTCTTTGATCACCTATGTTTCCCATTGCACACGTAATCTAGAGATATGTATGTTACAAACATTTGTAACGAGAGTAATGCTATTTCTGGATAATTATGAGTCTCATCTATGACTGTCATATTGATCTGAATAATGTAATGATGAATTTGATACATTGTGTTTATAATATTCTCTATTTCTGATCTACCATAGTCTATTCTTGGCTTTGATATTACCTGAATCTGGCATCATAGCCACACACTCATAGGGTAGTCGTTTTCAGTTTGAAGCTACTGTAGGATATGAAAATCAAAACATGTGTCTTAATGGAGTATAGTCATTGATGGGTCAAGTACTGGACCAAACAAAGATGAACTAAGGATGCGAAGACAAGTTAGTAGAGTCTAGTTTTCTCTCGAACATTAATATCAATGAATACGTGAGAAGAGGCAGAGGTCACTCAAGTTACACCACCACAAGTGGGTAACCTGGTGTGGAATAAACATGTGGACCGTTTGATGGGAAACTTACTGACATTTATTGCATGTTGACATATTGGCTTGCAGAATATGCAAGACATTGTTACGAGGATAGGTTATGTTAAGACAATGCTACGAGGATAACACATTGAAGTCGGAGGAAGCACTTTCATAGTGGATTTCGTGGTCATCTCATTGCTAAAAATAACATATGATGCTTTGCTTGAACAAGTTTGGATGAAAAAGGAAAAGGTGGACTTGGGCATAAAGGGAGGTGTCCTATCATTGGAACAAAGAGGCTGGAAGATAATAAACATAGTTTTAAAAACCCAGAGTTTGAGTCTGGAAGCTGCCTTGTCCGACTTGGATGACAATGCCGAGTCTGATAATGGGGTCACAAATCCTACAGATGGCAGAGCATTACCATTTGATCAAGGTTCTAATGATGCAGAGCAATCAAAGAGTGGGACTAGGAGCTTTCACCATCTTATCGTGTCAATATATAACCTAGAGACAAGGGGCAAGGAACCGCGTACACCTCCAAAGACAAAGGAGAAAGGGTCGTGAGGGAGAAAGCTATTTCTCCATCATAAAAGGTAATTGTGAAGCCCTCCTAGAGACATGAGTTCCTATCGTGTTCTTTGAAGTTCAACTTCAAAGAACTAAGATGGACAACACTGATGCATACCTTTATGACTAAAGAGGGTATCAAGTTTGTAGAAGTGGACCTTGGGTTTGAGATTGTTCAGCAGGTCATTCATGTGGGGGATGACTAGATTGTGTTGAAAGCCTCATCTTTCCATTTTTTTATCAACTATGATGGCTTCAAGGATGTGGTTGCATGGATACAAGGACATGAAGCGAGTACCGCAAGAGTTGCGTGTGCATTGGATACCATCTGATGGTTTATTTTTTGAGGATGATTTATGCTCAAATTTGAGCATATTAATGGATATCTCAAGTGCATATAAATAGCTGCTGTTTTGATCTGATGATAATTCAGCTTCAGTTTTAGTGTAAATGCAAGAGAGGAATACATGAGATGTTTGCAGGACAAATCTGAGTGTATTAATGAATATTTTAGGTGCATATAAATATCTGCTGTAATGATTTGATGATAATTCAGCTTCAATTTAAGTTTAAATGAAAGAGAGGAATACATGAGATGTTTGCATGCGAGTTAATAAAATAAAAATATATTTGTATATCAAATATCAGGAAAAACCTGCAGGAGAAATCTATGGCTAAACCATGCACAACAGATTCACAGATAAAACCTGAAGGACAGTTGCATGTGTAGACAATATTTGCCCGACGTAAATGAGGATCTGTATGAAGTGTAGAACGATGGAATATTCTGAGGCACTTACCTACAAGTTTGAACAAAGGATGATTTGAAGAAGATTATGTATTATTTCTCATATTCAAAGTACGAGAAATTGTAGACATCATATGGGAATGGATAATGGGACCTTTTGTATTAAAGGGGATATGGTTACACCCATGTATTTGTAATGATTCTAAGTCTAAAGTCTCTTTACGCTTTTTGTGGGCTACATAAAAAATGATAAATCAGAGTTTATGGGGGCTTCTCGAGGATTTGTTAGAGGCCCTACCAAAAGTCATTCAATAAAACCCACTTAATAAATAGTAAAGTGTAGCTAATAAATGGTTTTAATGTAAGGCAGTTGAAGAGTTGGTTATAAGTCCCAAGATATGAAAGAATTGTTGGAGGATGTTATGGGAGAGCAATGTAGAATTTCGATTCATTCTAGCCCGTCCTATTGTACATTTCTTTTTTGATCAAATAATACAAGAGGTAAAAATTTCATAAAATGAACCTAGGTAAGGGGAGGTGCTCTTCTTCCTGGGCAAGGCTTGGATGCGTTACATAGAAGGAGGTACACCTTTTGGAACAGGGAGAGGATTAATTAGTTTTTCCATGCTTTCCTAGATTAATGTTTCCTTTTCTTGCAATTTACTTTGTAGTATTTAGGGCACCATTAATGCAAGAGTGTGTTCCCTGCACTACTTGGTTTTAAAGTCTTTTGTCATGGGTTGAAATTTTATGGTTGGATTGATTTGAACCATCATTTGGAGCCATTGCTGGGGAACCAAACGCCTTTTGCGGAATGCTTGTAGGAGGGGTAATGAAGAGATAACATGGTCTTCAGCAGACGCAAGATCTGCAAAACACGTCATGGAGGGACTCTAGCCCTATAATAATTTCTTTCAAGTTATTCCCAACAGTTACTTTTAGTTAGATAACAGTTATTTTCAGTTTTCTAGTGGCTACCTTTTACTTGCATTTGCATTTAGAATGGTAGTTGGGGCTGCTTGGTGCACAGGTTTGGTTTTCAACTTCTCATAGAGTTAATTTTAGAAGTTTTTTTTATGTATTTTTGAATAAGTTAGAGTGTGATGAATTTTAAGCATGGAATGTACCGTAATCCCTAATTCATATCTCTATGGATGTTGCATTGGGATGAACAGGGATGAACATTAAACGGGGGATATACAATAGTCACCTATCCTACAATAGTTTTTTATTCCTTGAAAACAGATAAGAATAATAAGTGTATAAAAGGCGCACATAGAATAATCCGTGCACTGGTTGTTATAAGTGCAAAGAAGGAAGAATAATGGGATTCCAATGAAATGCGTCACATACAGAAACCCTCATTTTAAAGGAGGAGGTTTGAATCAATGTATATATTTTGATGAATAGCTATAATAAATGTGGTTATTTTGCAAGGGTAATATGCACAAAACTTTTCTATTTGCAATAACCAATTCATTTTCTTTTCATAAATTCCATTGATAATTTTTCTTTTGATAATTACATCATCAAATCTATAGAAACTCTAGGTGAGGAATGGAAATAAATGAAATATTATGCCAAGGATAAAAATGCTGCACATTTTCAAGGTCTGAATGCACAAGATGAATAATGAATTACTTACACAGAGGGCTGCTGTATTTTTCAAATTTCTGGACAATTTCTTGAATTTTAATTCCATAAGGAATGCTTCTTTAGAGTCAAAAGATCAATGCCTTAAGGTACCGGTTAGATCTGTTCAATTTTTGTTCATTTTCAGATTTGCAATTTATTTTTTCTGTTTATGTGAAAGTGTATCTAATTTCTATTTCATGGAAAGAATGGCAAATGAATATAGGAGAAAAATAAAAATGTATATAATGAACAAAAGGTCACAAGAGGATGATCAAGAAGGGTTTGGTAGATATAAACTTATAACTACCACCTACACCCTTTCTTGGATTGATATAATGCTACAAGAAATAAATAGTTCAGTGGATGCCAAATATCAAATCATAAAAATATATGGAAATGCAGCCATAAAGAGTGTAATTAATTTCTTTCAGAAGACAAAGAACCATGGGGAAATTGACACCACGTACATAAATAAACTGAGTTCCAATATAAGTCACTGGAAAAAATAAGTTTTGAAAATATAATTTCAGTTTTACATGGTGCTCTTTTGCTGGAATATATAGAAGACATTTTTCAGATTTTATTTGGAATCTTGTTGTTGCAAAAATTTTCAGATTTTTGGCTGTGCCCTACTCAACATAATTCGATGGTCGGTAATGTTATATCTAAAACCACCCATATCTTCAAGTCATTTTGATATTTTAAAGAGTACATGATGTGTCTTGATGGTCTCCTTTTTATTATGTATCTCATGTTTTCAGTGGACTAAATGTTGTCACTTTCCATTATATGTATTCTTGTCATATAATGCTGATATTTCTATGTCAATCCCAACATGCATGGAGTTTTAAAGTGTGTATCCTGGTCGTGCATGCCATGCCCTAACATCCTTTCATTGTTATAAAAATGCTTATATTTGTAATAAGCCCTTGTTTTCAATGTTGTTTTTTAAAAGGGTAGAACTATAACAGCTATACACAATGTATTTTTTCATCCCCATATATGTATCCATCTCCCAAAGTTTGGTTTTGTTTCAGTCATTGTGGGGCCAGTGACCTACAAATAGGGGAGAGGAAAAGTTATCTGTACTTTTAAAATTTGTAGTTTTGCAAGTGGGCAGATGAAATCCATGTGGAGTATTTTTGAATTGGATTGGCCGACATCCAACTTTTTGGGAGTATTACTGGCCATAAATCTTTCTGAGTTTTTCAGCATGGCATAAATTTGCACATGAAGAAAAGCTACAGGGTAAATGATGAATGACAACGTGGATATGATGAATTATCTTGGGAGATTTAAAACACTGCTGATGATCATTGTTAATTTTTTTGTTGTTGTGGATGTCACAACTTGCACAATATTATTTTAAATGGAAGAAAGTTTAATTTATGTTTTTGCTATTTTGTTGGAAGGATACTTTGGATATTGTTGATTGATTTCAGCATATGCACCTTTAAGTCTACGTTGTAGGGAAACGCCCTAGCCTTCTGTTTCTGCCCAGAAACGTTTCTAGTACAAAATGTTGCTGGAAATGTTCTAAAAATGTCTGGGCACATGCTGGAAACATTTGGAAACTTTCCTGTTGTTTCCATAATGTACTTGTTGACAATTCTTCCACAGGATAGATTGTCTCTTGCCATTTGGAAAATTCACATCTCCATCCGAGGAAAGAAAGAATTCATTGGGAAGAATACGTTGTTTTTTTCTTTGGTAAGGGCCTTTGCTACAACAGGACTTTTGTCCGAAGGAATGGTTCATCAAAGAAGGCAGAATGTCACATAGCTTCGGAGAAGTGCTAAGGACATAAGTCCGCAGGAAATTACAAGTTTCAATTCCTCCGAGGAATTTGCAGAGCTTACAACAAAGGAAGTAATTCCTTCGGACTTTTTGTCCGAAGGAATACTTCGGAGAATCCAAGAGAAAAGTCCGCCCAAAAAGCATGCAAAAGCCAAGGAATAATTCCTTAGGACAAAAGTCCGAAGAAATCCGAAGGAATAAGTCCGTGGAATTGCAAAGGGTTGTCTTTGGAAGGCAGAAAAGGGCAAAACAAGAAGTCCGAAGGGCAAGATACCCTTCGGAAGGGTCATTTTCAACAATCCTGAAGGGCACCTACCCTTTGAGAAGGTACACGTCAAATTCGGGACCCCTACAAAAACTTGGGTGCCCTACAATTTTTTCGACAAAGGCGCAATGAGGGACAGAAGCCCTTGCGGAGGGCACTTGGTCGGTTCCTGGACCCTTGTAAAAAAATCCGAAGGGCATTCTCAGCAAAGACAAGGATTAATTCCTTCGGGATTTTTGTCTGAAGGAATTCCTTCAGACAAAAAGTTCGAAAAATTACAAAGAAGAAAAGTCCGAAGAAACAGGTGAAGAAGGCAAAGACGAAGGGTTAATTCCTTCGGGATTTTTGTCCGAAGGAATTCCTTTGGACAAAAAGTCCGAAGAAATTCGGAGTAAGCCAAGGAAGACAAACCTGTGGAAAAAGCCAACGAGGAAAAAAACAAAGGAAAACTTTGGACAAAAAGTCCGAAGGAATTCCTTCAGACTTTTTGTCCGAAGGATTAATGCTGCAAAGAATCCCGAAGGAAATAAGGCAAAAGATGAAGCTAAGAAAGCCGCAAGAAAATCCAAGGAAATGGAAGGAGAAAACATAGAATTGCAGCTAGAAAAGTCGAGGGAAATAAGCCAGGGCAAAACAAAAGTCACAGGAACAAATTCGGGATAATTGGTAAGCACAAAGACGAAGGAAATCAAAGGTAAAATCAATAGAAAATTCGGAAGGAAATAAGAAGACTGAGCGGCTTGACTGGAAATAAGCTCGAGAAAATGCCAAAGGGTGATGTCCCGCGAGACGTCAAATTTTGACTGCGGGAAGTAACCGTTGAAACAAAGGTAGACCCAGAATTCCGAAAGAATTAAACCACGAGAAGTTGACCTCAGATTAAGCGACATGATGTTGAAAAAGGCCAAACGGAGGAAATATAGACTACTACATCCGAATACAGAATCTCGCCAAAAATAGACATGAATACGCAGACCAGAATAGGATAAAATACATGCAAGCAAGGGCTATTTTCGATCGATCGGTCAAAGCTTCAGTTGATTGGTTGTTGAAGTCTTGCTCATCTCCGGATCAACTCATGCATCCGAAGGTCCAACTCAGCTCCAATTAGAGTTCCAAATTCGAATGTCGAGTTGACTGTTCTAGATTTAGAGTTGACTAATTGTTAAACGCCACCCCATGCAAAGGAGAATGATCTCTTCACTTAATTGAGCTTACCAAACGGTCAACTCAGCCTTTCAAATGTTCCAGCTCGGCATCAAGCAGCGCACGTAGAGTTCTAAAAATGACATTGGCATGGATCTCCATGCAAAGAGAGGTGGGCGGTTCAGAACAAAGACATTTTCACTTCCTCAAGTGCAAGAAGCTTCATGCAAAGACAAAAAGAAAACATATTTTATTGAAAGGCCAAGTCTGCCTTGAGTTAATCTAAGTTAATCCTTCTCTTCAATTTTTTCAATGCCAATCTTTGGCTTTTGTAATTCTCTATAAAATGGCTTTTAGCGTTGATTAAAATCATCCATCTCTTGGCTAGACCAGACTCTGCTATTGGTGAGTTGTGTAACCTCTTCGATCAATAGGACTGTACTTTCCGATTTCAAGTGTTGGCATAGTGTATACTCATTCAGCAATTTGCATAAGTGGTAGATTTTTCTCCCTTCTTAAATTCTGATTCGTACCTAATTGCTAGCTTATTGTATTATGCGGGTCATGTTCAGTGTTCATGTCTTTTGCTAAAGCTGTAGGTGGATGTTAGGTGGGTGCAAAGTGTCTTGTATCAGACCTCTCTCCATCGTTTTCCCTCATGTTTAGGTCATTGGATCGAACCTCTTCATGAAATAGTTATGCATAAGTGATTGATTGAAATCAAAGGTCTTCCTTTTCCCTTGTTTGTTCAGTGTTCAAGGTTCCAAGTTGAGTGAATCAATCTTCTGGTGTATCACTTTTATTAGGTAGGATTTCCCCTTAAAGTTTCCTTCTCCCTTTTCCATGGTAGTTTGCAGCGGAGAGTAGAGATCCTCATTGATACATCTTACAGGAACCAGCCTTCTCTAGAGGTTCTTCTCACCATTGAGGTACCCAACTTCGTGAGAAGATTCCATTGTTTCAACCGGATAAAGGACTGGTCATCTCATGCACGTCTTTGATTCAGGGCGCAGCTCCAGGTTGACAACAGTTTTTGGCACGCCTGGTGGGACCTATTTTAGCTGGTCTTGATGAAATTGCAGTTGTAACAGTGTTCTTCAAGAAGTATTTGGTGATTCCAAGCTCAAGCAATTGCTTCTAACAGTTCAGGGACAACTTCCATGTAAGTCTATTTTTTGCATTATCGTGAATGAATTTTGATGGCTGTGTATAAAGAGAATTCCTATGCTATATTTCCTTATCAGCCCAATGATGAATCATACCAGCCTAGTCATGATACCTATGAGCCTAATCAGCCTTATCAAGAGTATTATCAAAGCTGTGTTGAGCCTTATCAAGTTTCTCATGATCCTTATTATCAAGAGCATGAATCTTACCTTCCTTGTGAGCCATATCAGTCTCAGGACCGGATTTCATATTTCCCATATGGCTATGATATTGCATATGAGCAGTCTTGCCTTTAAGAAAGAATGAATGAAATAGAGCTTAGAATACTAGCATATGCAAGAAAGGTTTGTTCTAACTCTCAGTATGAGGAAGTGAATGGTCTATTTCAAAATGTGTCCAGTGATTCAGAAGAGATAAATGGATTATGTATTCTTGTATTGGAAAAGATGGAGACTTGGGAGAGGCAGAAAATTGAGTTAAACCAATTGTCTACAAAGGGTTCTTGTGCTTCTTATTCTCATGAAGTTCTTAACCATGCCCAGTGTGTGCCAAGGGAGCTTCCTAGTTGGAGTCAAGAGCCTATTCAAGAGCATATTCAAGACCCTGTTCAAGTGACTATTCATGAGACTAAACCTTCCTATAGTCCCCTTTCCTTACCAATCATCCCTCAAGTTCAGGGTGTCTAGGAAGACAAGCAGGTTCCAGACTTTGATGAGGTAATGCCCAAGTGGAAGGAACAAAATACAGACGTCTTTAAGAGTTTCTCTTACCCTCTCCAAAAATCCCTAGATAATTCCTTTTCCCTCAAGATTCCAAAATCTGATCATGATCGCCCTCCCATGCTTCATTTTCCCTCTCAAACAAATGAATTTTATCACCCTCCCACCATCCCCCTTCCTCAGGAGGATCTTGTTCTTTGGAGCATTGAGAAAGAGGTTGCAGCTATAGTGCAAGTTCTTGCAGAGCGTGTAGAGAATGCTTCAGGAGTGTTTGAGGAAGAATTTCGTATTGATACTTCACTTGAGGTTGTAATTGAGCATCCAGTTAGAGCTGAGATTGGGAACACTGATCTTGATGTAGAGGAACTTCAAGGGGAGCTGATACAGATTGAAGTTATAAATGAGTTACAGGTATCTCCTATTGAGAAGGATCTAGATAGCGTTACAACTGATTCAGTTCAAACATATCAAAATAAGGAACAAAAAGATGATTGGAAGCTGTACCTTGAATCTCTACAAGAGATTGAAGAGCTGAATGAACATGCAACAGTCGACAAAAAGGGTGTGGCCACTCAAGAACAATGCATGGATGAGATATCACTTGACAAGGTGGTAGATGACAAGCAATGCGAAAAATATCAGGAAGTACTTGACGAGTTTGTCTTTGTTGGTGACTGGTTTGCTGTTGATGACTCATTTGAGAAGATGCTAATGCAGCTGGTGGACAAGGAAAATGCCTCATCAAAGGTTATGATTAATAAACAACCTGCTTTGCAACTTGTACCATCTCTTGGAATGAGTGAGTTCAAGAATTTCCCATTTGATCCAGGGGGATCATGCTTTATCATGGTTAGCTAGGTTCCTTAGTTGTTTCTACTTTCCTCCAAGTGCTGTTCAAGCACACTAGTTTGCTTCAGTTTTGTTCCAATAAGTGCTTGTTTGCACATTTGCTTCTTAGTTAGTTTTCTGCTTTCGTGTGTTTTCCCTTCTTATTTTGAAGGAGGTTACTTCAGCCATGATCAAAGGAGATTTTCAGTCAGAAATCAGGGTCACCATTTGGGAATTCAAATAGCATGTAAATGGTCTGAGTTCTCAAGCATAGCAGGCATGCTGAGCCAGCTGAGTCGCCAGAAATGTTGACAATTCTTCCACATGATAGATTGTCACTTGCCATTTGGAAAATTCACATCTCCATCCAAGGAAAGAAAGAATTCGTTGGGAAGAATACGTTGTTTTTTTCTTTGGTAAGGGCCTTTGCTGCAACAGGAATTCCTTCGGACTTTTGTCCGGAGGAATGGTTCATCAAAGAAGGCAGAATGTCACATAGCTTCGGAGAAGTGCTAAGGACATAAGTCCGCAGGAAATTACAAGTTTCAATTCCTCCGAGGAATTTGCAGAGCTTACAACAAAGGAAGTAATTCCTTCGGACTTTTTGTCCGAAGGAATACTTCGGAGAATCCAAGAGAAAAGTCTGCCCAAAAAGCATGCAAAGCCAAGGAATAATTCCTGCGGACAAAAGTCCGAAGAAATCCGAAGGAATAAGTCCGTGGAATTGCAAAGGGTGTCTTTGGAAGGCTGAAGATGGCAAAACAAGAAGTCCGAAGGGCAAGATACCCTTCAGAAGGGTCATTTTCAACAATCTCGAAGGGCACCTACCCTTCGGGAAGGTACATGTCAAATTCGGGACCCTTGCAAAAACCCGGGTGCCCTACAATTTTTTCGACAAAGGCACAGATGAGGGATAGAAGCCCTTGCGGAGGGCACTTGGTTGGTGCCTGGACCCTTGTAAAAAAATCCGAAGGGAATTCTCAGCAAAGACAAGGATTAATTCCTTAGGGATTTTTGTCCGAAGGAATTCCTTCGGACAAAAAGTCCGAAGAAATTCGAAAAATTACAAAGAAGAAAAGTCCGAAGAAACAAGTGAAGAAGGCAAAGACGAAGGATTAATTCCTTCGGGCTTTTTGTCCGAAGGAATTCCTTCGGACAAAAAGTCTGAAGAAATTTGGAGTAAGCCAAGGAAGACAAGCCCATGGAAAAAGCTGATGAGGAAAACAACAAAGGAAACCTTCGGACAAAAAGTCTGAAGGAATTCCTTCAGATTTTTTGTCCGAAGGATTAATGCTGCAAAGAATCCCGAAGGAAATAAGGCAAAAGATGAAGCTAAGAAAGCCACAATAAAATCCAAGGAAATGGAAGGAAAAAACATAGAATTGCAGCCAGAAAAGCCGAGGGAAATAAAGCCAAGGCAAAACAAAAGTCTGCAGGAACAGATTTGGGATAATTGGCAAGCATAAAGCCGAAGGAAATCAAAGGTAAAGTCAACAGAAAATTCCGAAGGAAATAAGAAGACTGAGGGGCCTGACAGGAAATAAGCCCGAGAAAATGCCAAAGGGTGACGTCCTACGAGACGTCAAATTTTGACTGCGGGAAGTAACTGTTGAAACAAAGGTAAACCCAGAATTCCGAAAGAATTAAACCACGGGAAGTTGACCTCAGATTAAGCGACGAGAAGTTGAAAAAAGGCCAAACGGAGGAAATATAGACTACTACATCCGAATACAGAATCCCGCCAAAAATAGACACGAACATGCAGATCAGAATAGGATAAAATACATGCAAGGGCTATTTTCGATCGATCGGTCAAAGCTTCAGTTGATTGGTTGTTGAAGTCCTGCTCATCTGCAGAGCAACTCATGCATTCGAAGGTCCAACTCAGCTCCAATCGGAGTTCCAAATTCGAACGTCGAGTTGATTGTTCTAGATTTAGAGTTGACTAATTGTTAAATGCCACATCTACCAAGAGTTTCCCATGAAAAGGAGAATGATCTCTTCATCCAACTCAGCTTACCAAATAGTGAACTCAGCCTTTCAAACGTTCCAACTCGGCATCAAGCAGCTCACGTAGAGTTCTAAAAATGACATTGGCGTGGATCTCCATGCAAAGAGAGGTGGGCGGTTTAGAACAAAGACAAGTTCACTTCCTCAAGTGCAAAAAGTTTCATGCAAAGACAAAAAGAAAACATATTTTATTGAAAGGCCAGGTCTGCCTTGAGTTAATCTAAGTTAATCCTTCTCTTCAATTTTTTCAACGCCAATCTTTGGCTTTTGTAATTCTCTATAAAATGGCTTTCAACCTTGATTAAAATCATCCCTCTCTTGGCTAGACCAGACTCTACCATTGGTGAGTTGTGTAACCTCTTCGATCAACAGGTCCGTACATTCAGATTTCAAGTGTTGGCATAGTGTATATTCATTCAGCAATTTGCATAAGTGGTAGATTTCTCTCCCTTCCCAAATTTTGATTCGTACCTAATTGCTAGCTTATCGTATTATGCAGGTCATGTTCAGTGTTCATGTCTTTTGCTGAAGCTGTAGGTGGATGTTAGGTGGGTGCAAAGTGTCTTGTATCAGACCTCCATGCAAAGAGAGGTGGGCGGTTCAGAACAAAGACAAGTTCACTTCCTCAAGTGCAAAAAGTTTCATGCAAAGACAAAAAGAAAACATATTTTATTGAAAGGCCAAGTCTGCCTTGAGTTAATCTAAGTTAATCCTTCTCTTCAATTTTTTCAACGCCAATCTTTGGCTTTTGTAATTCTCTATAAAATGGCTTTCAACCTTGATTAAAATCATCCCTCTCTTGGCTAGACCAGACTCTACCATTGGTGAGTTGTGTAACCTCTTCGATCAACAGGTTCGTACTTTCAGATTTCAAGTGTTGGCATAGTGTATATTCATTCAGCAATTTGCATAAGTGGTAGATTTCTCTCCCTTCCCAAATTTTGATTCGTACCTAATTGCTAGCTTATCGTATTATGCAGGTCATGTTCAGTGTTCATGTCTTTTGCTGAAGCTGTAGGTGGATGTTAGGTGGGTGCAAAGTGTCTTGTATCAGACCTCTTTCTATCGTTTTCCCTCATGTTTTGGTCATTGGATCGAACCTCTTCATGAAATATTTATGCATAAGTGATTGATTGAAATCAAAGGTCTTCCTTTTCCCTTGTTTGTTTAGTGTTCAAAGTTCCAAGTTGAGTGGATCAATCTTCTGGTGTATCACCTTTATTAGGTAGGATTTCCCCTTAAAGTTTCATTTTCCTTTTTCCATGGTAGTCCGCAGCGTAGAGTAGAGATCTTTATTGATACATCTTACAGGAACCAGCCTTCTCTGGAGGTTCTTCTCTCCATTGAGGCACCCACCCTCGTGAGAAGATCCCATTGTTTCAACCGGATAGAAGACTAGCCATTTCATGCACGTCTTTGATTCAGGGCGCAGCTCCAGGTTGACTACAGTACCCGGGTGTTTCCGGACCATTTCCAGGGCATTTCCATCCAGCAAAATCTTCGACCAATTTAAAAAAAGGCTAAAACATTAAAAAAAATGTAATCTTCTAGAATACATTGTCAAACCTATATAACACATTCAATGCAATGACAAAACACACTCTCTCATCATTGCTGTTTTTTACGAGAGCAAGGAGGAATTTAGGAGGTAGCCATTGAAATGACGAGCAGCTTGGAAGCAGCTGTTGCAGCAAGGAGCATAGATTCAAAAATCGCCAAAAACCAGCAATTAATCACGATTTGATTGTGAAACGATATATCTTCTGTAAAATCATGAGAAGAGGAAAGACGATTAATCACCGATATTTGCCGAGTAATATCTGTTAAAGTTATAATTAGCTATCAGTTAATGTTTAACTAATGGGCAGTTATGAAACCTTCCCAACTGATGTAACTAATTTGTGATTAATAAAAAGACGGACACAGAAGAATGTAAGTGTGCTGCTTACCTTATATTTTTTTTCATTCTCTTAGCATTCATTTGCTAACATTGGTATCAGAGCCACTGTGTGGGAAGGCCTTGGCTAGAAGGGTAGTACGAACAACAAGTTGCCGGTTTTCAAATGCATGGTGGTTGATCCAGGAGGATTTGAGTCATCACTTTGACTTGCGGCATATGGGTGTTGCTCGACAACATATGTGGCTTTGCTAGCAACTTCAACACACATGTCGGAATTGCAATTCCTAACTCTTTTTTTTGTCATACCATAGAGCTTGTGCAATATTAGTACTGTATAGTGCAACTCAAAAGTAGTTTTTAGACTAATGATTGTTCATGAAGCGGGTGTTGCCCACCATTGTAACAGTTTAACCAATGCTTCATCTTCCTCCATTGTATATTAACACGTTCTTCTATTCTTTGTAATAAGTTAGTGATATAGAGATAGACTAGGAGTATGTAGGCATCACATGTGCGATCTCTTTGATCCTGTATAAAACTTAACGCAATACAACTTATAAAAGTTCTAATATGGTGTCCATTGCTTCTCTACCCTTTCCTTTTGTCATATTGCACTCTAATATATATTTTGGCCTTTATCATTCATATATGCTTTCACAATAACCCATTCAATCTGTTAAGTGAGGTTGTCCTTTGAGTGTCCTCCTAGGCCCCAAATCAATGGTCCATCCATTACAGTCCAACAATATGGAATATGAAAGTAGAAGTACAGGTTCACCAATTTGTGGACAAATTACTCTATTAGGACAAGTCAACATAATGAAAATTAAGAAAACTCCATCTTATAACATAACAACTCTCGCATATCTCACTCTCAAGTATACTCTTTTATTCATAATTTATTACATTCTTTATTCAAATACATAGACATCATTAGCATTTACCCCTCTTGTATAACAAGTCACCATCCTCAATGACTTCCTAGGGTAGGATAAACTATGTCTTGAGAAGTAGTATGCGAGGTAGCTGACTTTGACGTGCTATAGGAGTCATAGTAGAAGCAAGCGAGGCATTTGTGGTGCTCGAGGAGTTTGAGATGACGAAGCACTCTTTCCCTTAAGCTTTTCCAACTCCTAAACTATCATAAATTTATTTGCACTCCTAGTGTTCTCTCTTGTGTGTACTTTGTCTCTCTAAGCGAGGCATTTTTGGAACATTGCCAATTTCAACTCTTAACAACAAAGCTTTGCACAAAGCCTCCTCAAATCTCTTAGCTTTTTTGGCTTGTTCCCTTGCATTCATCCTTCAAGATCCTTGGCTTTCATTTGATTGTCGAAGCCAACTACTTTCCTCTCATGCTTCTGATTTTCCACTCTGAATTGGATAAATTGTGTCTCTGTTTGCTTTGCAACCTCTTTGTCCAGAGCTTGTTGTCCTTTTTCCATGTCCAACTCATCTCAAAGATTGTGTTTGCTCCAAACTATGTGCCATGACGAAGTACTATCTAGAGTGAATGCCTAGATAGGCTGATTGGTCAATAGTGTTTTGAAGGGTCAAACCTCCATAAGCTTTCCTCGTACTTGATCACTCTGCAATTGTGTTTGGTATACATCCATCCTAAGGTCCTTTATTGCTTGATAACATCGTACATGCTCATAGACCTTTGTCTTTACTGTAGTATATGCCACATAAATTTTGGAAATCAAAATGCCTAGGTGAGAATCCTATTGGACTTCAAATCCATGATCTACTTAGCCATCTCCTGGCTAAACTCTGTGAGATGGTTATGCAAGTTTGCTCATGTGGGGCTTGAATCTTCTTTGCCCCTAAAAAAGAGTTTGTAAAAAGTACCATTTGCTACTTTGTCTTTGTCCTTGTCTCTTTGTTGGGTGCTTTGGAAGTTTCACCCACTTGGTGCTCTTTCGGTACGAACACATCTTTCGTCTAGATGGGTACTCTCTTCTCACCCTCTCTATATTCACCAAGATAAATCACTTCCTCTAGCTTCCTTGTTTTGGGCCCTTGAAGAGTTAGCTATGTATGACTCTACTAATGAAGCTCTTCGAGCAACTTATCCATAGAAACATCCTCTCCCTTCATGCATTTTACATGTTCTCATCTGAATTACTCTCCCTAGTGAGCATCCTCGAGCTCACCGAACACCGTGGAAGAAAGATGTGGTTCCCACTCTCCAAAATACTTTGTTGTGAGCAAGTCATAATCATCTTTTATGAGAGGCTTTTGTCAGACTAAGAGTAGGATTAGTCACTATGAGGGATTGAAGTCTAGCAATAGATATGGAAGGAAGTGATGCTCATGATCCCACCCCACTAGGCACCAAAGAAACACAAGCCAACTTACTTGTACCAAAAGTAATGAGAGGAGGGGCTTTATCCTTGAATTTATGTTGACTACCCTCCTTAGAGTGCTTTGCATCATCCTCACAACCCTTGAACTCTCTTGCATCATCTCTACTATCCTCCTCATCATCCTTGTACTTGAACCTTTCCTTGTAGGTCCCTTTGTCATGCTCATTTTCTGAGATTTTTTCCCTGGGCTCTTCTTCACGAGGGCCATCCTCACGAGGACCATTTATTGGTTCTCTAGAAAAATGCGTCAAGTCCTTCGATGGTGGCTCTTGATCAATAGTTGGACTCTATCCGTAATTTTTTTTTGAAACATACTTGGACCAATTGAAAACTATTCTGTCACACAATCCAAGTGTGTATTTAGTGAACCATAGTGGGAGGTCATAGCTCCTTGTTTCTCCTATGAGCTGTAAGAAAATGAGGTATTGAAGCCCCTTTAGCACATCAATTTTATGTGAATGATGTGTAGTCCTTGACTCTTATGTACAGTGGCCACATGAACCTCCTCTATGCCCTCATCAACCTTCTATTTGCTGTCCTCAGGGACCTCATCTGGAACTAAATTTTAGTTAGCAATATGTAATAGCATTTTATAATCATTTGATACAATATGTTGTACAATGAGAACCGACCATGATTTTGTCTTAATACATGGGCTGGTAAACTTTAGTGTACTTAGTTATGTCTTGGTTAACATAGGTCGATACAACCAAAACATCTCTTGGTTGACCCATCTATATGTAGGAAGATCTTCGTTAGGGAAGGGAGTTCCAATACATTGTTACATTCTCCTTGTACTATAGTCGTGAATGTGCACTACATAGTATGCTAATAAAATAGTTGTTTCCATACAATTATATGTTATGTGCAATTGCTGGTATGTTATTCCGTTCTTCAAAGTGCTTTGGTGTTCTTTATTGGTATCACAATTGTGTCCAAAAAAATCTTTAATGAACCGCTATTTTTCATCCCTTGTTAATTGTTGATTCTTAATCTTTTTTCCAAAGTTTGGAATATCCAATGTTCACTTAATCATCTAGATCATAAGAAATATGAATGGCCTGGCTATTCACTAGAAAGTTGGATGTCCCCTTAGCCAAATTATAATGTCTGAAAAAATCCACGAGGATTTCCTTATGAAAAGCATCCCTATCAAAGATTAGCATGGCGGCTTTCATGATGAACACCCACTGCCATCAACTTACATACCCTTGGATGATCCAAGTCGACCGAAGGAAGCTACCACTGCATTTCCTTCAGGGGTGTCTTGGTATTTTCCTTCTTCCCTTTGGGGTTTGCCATTTTGCTTGGCCTCTTCTTTTTGGCTTGAGCCTGATTTTAGATGTTCACTTGTGTAACTTGCCTTTTCCTTTCCTCCAAGGAATCTTAGATCACCACTCCATAGGATTATGTGACTTTGTTGCAACACCTAGAATAGGACACTATCCTTTGTCTTTGGCATTGAAAGTGTTCTTGGCATTGGAAGGTTTGTGCTTCGTCATTGTTGCTTCTTTTATCAAATCTGAATCCAGTATAGTGGTAAGGGAAGGTGACAGTCGAGCTCCTGCAACTGTCAATTGGATACACCCCGTCCTCCACGTGTCTTATGGTCTATGTTGCATTCGTCATATGCCAAATCAGCAAACGTGTCCTCTCCTTTGCCCTGACCAAAAGGTTCAAATTTGTATTGGGCTAGTAATGATGTGGCACTCTTGAGAATTCACTACAAAAAACCTCCTTTTTGCAAATTTTTAAAACCTTTGATTTTGGATGGTCCAAGTTCTGATCATTAAATGCTTGGGACTCTTGCTGCGAGGTATTGATTTGTAGGCCACCTCCAATAATTCCTCTTTTGTTTGGTACAACTTTTGATTTCTCCCAATCTTTTGGAGAAATATACATGACATTTGATAGCATGTTGATGTCATGAACCTTTTATGACCAAATAAAACAATTGTGGAATTTGCAGCAAACCCTTATACTGGAAATATGAAATTCTGATTTTTATAGAAACCCTAACCAAAATTACAGAATTTTGAAAACAATCTACTCACACATGTAAATTAAATTCAGACCTTGAAGATCCCTCACGAATGCATGAAAAATTCAACAATTAACTTAATACATCAAATTTGATTTTTTTGCATAATTTTCAGTCCTGAAAATTAGGATAAAATTACAGCGGATTGGATGAGTGAGCAAATACAATGATCTGCCAACCAAACTGTCTTCTAACTGACTTTTGACCCCTGTAGGTGGGTCGCCACCTTCCAAAAGGGCTTCTAAGTGCTGCGCTTCACCAAGAAAGCAGCCCTAACTGCTGTGCCAATCTTCCCAAGCCCTCCAACTGCTGCACCACAATCCAATGGTGCCCTATATATCTGAAATGCTGCCGCTCAATTGTGACTCCCGTATGAAGTCACCAAGGAGATATTGAGGGTATTCGTCCTCAAATCTGAAAGAATATGAGGGTTTGTCTTCAATAGCTGAAAGTGCAAGCAAACATGCTTAACATCAAAGAAATCAATAGATAGCTGATCGTAGATCCCGAAATTGGACCTCTCCACTTTCTTTTATACCCCCTTTCCCTCCAATTCAACTCCCAAGTGGGGTGCTCCAAGTGGGAGGGAAAATCAAATATTCAAAAAGCAATTCCCTTAGAATTTTTAATTAAGCGCTGACTTACATCAAATTAGAAATTTCCTTTCTTTATTAAAAATCAAATTACCAAAAGTTGCCGACATAGTTACTTTTTAGCAACTTGAACAAATAACCAAGTTTCCCTTTTTAAAACCTTCCTTTAGCCAATGGGAAACCAATTAAGTCGGCTAAGGGCCCCAAACCAAACTAAGCTCGAGAAGGGGTCATTATAGTCCTCTCTATTAATTGCTTGTTCTCAAGCAATTGCAACCTCCTATGCTCAAGCATCACCATGCCAAAGTGATGAGTCGTGTTGTAGTGCTCGTAGGGTCTGGACCCTGTACCTGTCAAATGAGATAGCCCCTGCCAAAGAACATAGTGTGATATATCCCCAATGGATACTGAATGCAATTCATCCTCGAGATGATCCTCCAAAATTCGTTGATGCTTGAAGGCACCCATAAACTCCCATAAGACTGAAAGCTGCCATATGTTCTCTCCATCGTGTAGTTGCTGTCCCACTTGGCTCCTCCTATACAATGAAGAATCTGGAATACCAAACCTTTGTTATGTCTGATTTGTTTGTTCTCTGCTATTGGAATCTTTTGCCTATATCATCCAATGATAGAACAAAGAACCAAGTTTCCCTTTTTAAAACCTTCCCGTAGCCAATGGGAAACCAAATAAGTCGGCTAAGGGCTCCAAACCAAACTAAAGCTCGAGAAGGGGACATTACAGTCCTTCCCTCTCGAAATTGCTTGTCCTCAAGCAATTGCAAACTCCTATGCTTAAATATCACTATGCCAAAGTGATGAGTCATGTTGTAGTGCTCGTAGAGTCTGGACCCTATACCTGTCAAATGAGATAGCTCTTGCTAGAGAACATAGTGTGATATGTCCCTAATGGATACTAAATGCAATTCATCCTTAAGATGATCCTCCAAAATTTGTTGATGCCTGCAGGCACCCATAAACTCCCATAAGACCAAAAGCTGCCATATGTTCTCTCCATTCTGTAGCTACTGTCCCACTTGGCTGCTCCTACGCAATGAAGAATCTAGAATACTGAACCGTTGATTCCCAATGGATCCTTCCATGATTTGGCGAGTTCCTCCCAATATATGGTGAAAATCAGAGTGTGGATAGGCTGGGGGCAAGTTACGACAGCCACAAATCACTTGGAATTTCATCTACATCAGGGCTATCATGTCTGATTTGTTTGTTCTCTTCCACTGGAATATTCTGCCTATATCATCCAATGATAGAATTCCCTTAAGGTGGGCAAACTCGCAGCTGTTCATGACTACTAACAGCCATCCTAAGCCTGATTGTTTTTTTAAAACCCCAGCCACATGACAATGGTATAACAACTACCAAACTGAAATTTTATTGAAAGAGACAAAACTATGAGCAATGTAGACGCTGATAGCCACCATATAAGGACTGGAAATTCGAGATCAACAGATCTAAAGTTGGAAACCACAAACATGTTGGCCCTTAGTTCCAGTTTCTCACAGACAATACCCATCCCAATTTTGTATAAAAGATGGCTTTCAACAAGAAAGCTCTATTTTGTACACAACCCATCAAGTGTTTACACAGGGGCAGCAGTAACAAGCGTATTTGAAGCCAACCAAAAATTACCACAATGGAGGATCTATGAGCATTGAGTGTTTTGAAAATATGCCACTCTTTCCTTTGCAGCAGCCATGCTTGGAGCTCTGCCCATTATACCTTGAAATATTGTTTTCTTTTCTACATCTTTGACTTCGATCCCATCAAATGCTTTCAACCAATGCATGCCAATACTTATGTTCACCTCTTTTTTATTGTTGTTACCCTGCTTATTTTGGGCTCCAAATGTTGCTTCGATGCCACTCCATAGAATTTTCTCCGAAAATGGGTTTGGATCAGATCCTATGAGTGCTGAAAGGTGAGTGTGGCAGTCACGTATAGCTCTAGAATTCTTCAAATCAATCAACTTGTGGCTGTTAGCAGCAATCCCAACCCCAAATCCTTGGATATCAGTAACATAAAAAAAGTGTAGCAGCTGCACTTCTTGAAATTCTCCGCACAAATGAGTAATGACAGCAGTATAGGGGCTGGAAACCATTTTGTATCGACTGCAAAAGCTTCATCAATGTCCGTAGATGGAATATGCATCTTTCAAGTGCCAAAACTTTCTTCTATCGCTGCAAAAGGTATAGGGGCAAAGCTGGGAATGTGGTACACAATAGTCCCCAAATTTGCGATAGTACTCTTCAAGAACCATGGGTCATAGTCCTTGTCACCTCAAGCTGTACCATTTGACAACTGGTGTGGATCAGATTGTATGTGGGCTTGATAATGGCTGTAACCGTCATATGTTGCTCGAATTTGCTCTCTATACAACAATGTGTAGGATAGGATACTAGCACTTAGTGACTCCAATAGGTGAGACCAACTACACACAATATCAAGCAAAGAAATTTCCCTCATTCCTGCAGAACTATAGTTGCTTATGACAGATATCATTCTTCCCAAGCATGATACTTTCGCAATGCTCAATAGGAATATGGTACCATGGCTGCCAAGCTGATTTCTCTTACAAAAAAACAAGAATGTAACTGTTGAAACCCATCTTATATCAGTTATCAACGCTTCATCCATGACAATAAGTGGGAAATGCATTTTCCTTGGGTTACAATATTCCTTTATGACTGCAACTGGACTGTTGGACAAGCTAGAAACATGTGGAATAGTAGTTGTGACATTGGAGACGCTCCCTTGGCGATCCATGTCTCCCCTAGACCCATGATATAGGAATCGATACATGCTTTGTATCTACCCTAGGTGTTGAAAAGTGGTTGTGCCATTATGGTGTGCGGAATGGTGAAGGTGTGTTGTAATATCTCATCCTTCACGATGTGGTTAGAATGCACAACAAACTCTATATGACTCCTCATAAATTTTCTTTCATTCCAAGTACAAGAGATGGAGAACCCAATCATGACATCTACCTTGATCTTTATGAGACCATCCGGATCCCATATGCCGCAACAGTCTTGGACTTGAATCGAGGAATCAACATACCCACAGCTGGAAGTTGTGTTCTTGACCCTAACACCCTTCTTAGAATACTTCCCATGTTGACAAGAATCCTTAGTTGCTGAATTTGTGAACTCAAAACTCATTTCAACTAAAAGACTCTTTTCAAGCACATGCTTATCAGCGGAATCAAAAATATTATGAGAGGAGAATGCTGCTGTCCTATCTAGAATACCATAGATCATGTCTAAAAGGTAATCATTTATCAATTCATCTCCCATCACCATAACATATACATCTACCCTTTCAATTATAGCTTGAATATTAAATCTGAAGCTAACAACATTATTCTGAGTTTGTTTATCTGAATTCTGAGTTGTTCCATTGTTGCTAGCTCTGAGAACACTCACAGATGTGAGGTGACATGTCTTTGGACCTTGCATTTGTCCCATGAGCTGCAACCACTAAACATATTTCTTATGTTCCTAGAACTTGAGCTCTTTGCATTCAACAAGTAAAGCCCTTTTTGTTTCGATCTCTTCACTGTTTTGCTTGTGTTCTTGTTTTTTGATTTCTCTCTTTCCTCATTGCAAGGGAAGAATTCTTTCCCTCTTGAGATGGAACTTTTTTCCCACTTTCCTTTTGTATGGTTGGTGCCTCCATGGGGTGTTCCCTCCCCCTTACTTGCAGCCCTGATTTTTCTTCAGATTCCAAACCGCCATAACGATGATTCAAGCGCTTACCTTTCTCTTTAAATTCCTTTAAGTGTTGTTTTGCTTGAATAGCTATCAACTTACCTTTCTTAGCTCTGCTCCACCATTCATCACACATTTCCTAGGTCCTTATCACATCCTCCGCACTTGCTTGCAATGTAGTTGGTTTCATTTCAAGACTAGGATCCACCACAATGTAGCTGGTTTCATTTTGCTGAAGCCTTTTGGTACACGGAATGGTGAAGCCATCAAATACTATCACATTAAAGCCTTTATCCTTTTTGTACCTCAAAAAGTCACTCGGATTCCATACCATTATGCAAAAAATTATTTTGAGCCAAAGGCTCTATCTTTATTCTTTCACCCTGCTTAGAATGATGGTAGAACTGAAATAGAGTTGTGCTATCATTCCCATATTGTGAATTGACATTATAAGAGTGCTTACCATGGTGACAACAAATCTGAAATGGCTTAGTATGAAACAAACACCCTGAAATACGACTTTCCTTTTTATACTCTAGGCTGGAATCCAATTGGTTCTCTCATTTTTTTGATTCAGAAGTAATAGCTTTTGAGAGATTTGCCTTGACACAACCATCCTTGTAATTCAGAATTTCATAATTAGTGGCATCAACTGAAACATTCTCTTTGCTTGCATGCTCATCTCTATAGTTACTCTTAATCTCATACGACAATGACTGAATTTTTGCAATGCTTGGAAGATTGATAGGTGCTTCTAGGGCTGAAACATCCTCAATTTTGGGTATTCGGCATTCAACATGTAATGCTTCTTGCGTTGGAACAATTTTGATCTTGGGTACTTGGCATTCAACATGTAATGCATATTCTTCCTTGACATTGTTAAAACAAACATTCTGTTTATCAAAAGTCATACTTGTTTCTTTTGAAGACCCTCCCTTTCCACTTGCATGGTGGATTCCTTTATGGGATACTAACTTTTTTTGGATCTGAATTTATTGCTTCTTGATTTTTTCCCTGGGATTCTTTTGAGTTTTGACTTCCCATCCTTGTTCTCTTTATTTGACAACATTTCTTCATAGTGCCCTGTCCCATGCCATGTCTCTATCAACTCCATAAAGTCTGTAAAAGAGATTTCTTTTTGAATCTCTGTTGGAAGAGTTTTGTATGAATCAAAACTAGCCACAATATCCTTATGTAGTAACCCCATGCCATGAAGAAAACTTCTGCAAACAACTCAACCACACAACTGGCAAGAAGACAGGTTCTAATACCATTGTAATGTCCCTTTTAGGACCAAATAAAACAATTTTGGAATTTGCAGCAAACCCTTATATTGGAAATATGAAATTCTGATTTTTATAGAAACCCTAAGCATAGATGGCATAACCGGCGAGTAACCCCTGGTTGGCTGGTTACTCGCTAGGGAAACCACTAGGCGAATAATCGCCACTCAAAACCGCCAAATTTGAAAAACCGCAATTTTTTTTAACAAAGGCAAAAAATACTTGAAATTCGCCCAAAGCAGACAGTATATAAATAAAATAAACATTTAAGTTATGGCACGTCCATATCTAAATGTAAACTTATACTTTAAGTTATATTTTATTTATATACTTTTAGGATGTTTGAGAGTGGTTTCGGACCTCTAGTAGCTATAATGCAGATTCTAGGTTTTGGAGGATCCTATCATATTTCAGACTTAGTCAGGTTTTAGTGTTTCAGACTTAGCCATATTTCAGGGTTTCAAAATTTCAAGGAGACATCGTAGGAGGAATGAATGCTGCATTAAGGGATGTAGGTATGATAGAATAGTATGAGACCATCTCTCGCAAAGTGCCACAAGTCGACCCCACCCGATTCCCTGTGCATAGATTAAAACTGATACAATGATACTAATACAAGAATCTACAAGTACAAATTACAAGAATCTATATTTTTCTCTTCCCTGCTCTCTGGAAAACTAAGGGAGACTGAAAAAGTCTAGTAATCTATTCACAGGGAATGCGGTGGGATCGACTTGTGGCACTTTGCAAGAGATGTTCTCTACTATTCTATCATACCTCCATCCCTTCATGCAGCGTTCATCCCTCCTATGATGTCTCCTTGAAATTTTGAAACCCTGAAATATGGTTAAGTCTGAAAACCTGAAATCTAACTAAGTCTAAAATATGATAAGATCCTCCAAAACCTAGAATTTGCATTATAGCTCCTAGAGATCTGAAACCACTCTCAAACATCTTGAAAGTATATAAATAAAATATAACTTAAAGTATAAGTTTACATTTAGATACGGATGTTTATACTTAAATATTTATTTTATTTATATATTGTCTGCCTCGAGCGAATTTCAAGTATTTTTTGCCTTAATTAGTTATTGTCGGTTATTTGACCAAGTGGGTCAAATAACCGCCGGTTACCCATTTTCGCCCCTTGCCGAGTACTCGCCCCAACCAGTTATGCGAACTATGACCCTAACCAAAATTACAGAATTCTGAAAATGATCTACTCACACATGTAAATTAAATTCAGACCTTAAAGACCCCTCATGAATGCATGGAAAATTCAACAATTAACTCAACACATCAAATCTGATTTTTTTTGCATAAATTTCATACCTGAAAATTAGGATAAAATTACCACTGATTGAATGAGTGAGCAAATACAATGATTTGTCAACCGAACAGTCTTCCAACTGAATTTTGACCCCTATAGGTGGGTCGCCACCTTCCAAAAGGGCTTCTAAGTGCTGCGATTCACCAAGAAAGCAGCCCTAATTGATGTGCCATTCTTCCCAAGACCTCCAATTGCTGCACCACACTCCAATGGTGCCCTATATATTTGAAATGCTGATTTTTGTTTAACTGTGATCCTTGTATGAAGTCACCAAGGAGATATTGAGGGTTTTCGTCCTCAATGTCTGAAAGTGCAAGCAAATGTGTTTAACATCAAAGAAAGCAATAGATAGTTGATCATGGATCCCAAAAATGGACCTCTCCATTTTCCTTTATACCCTTTTTGCTTCCAATCCAACTCCCAAATGGGATGCTCCAATTGGGCGGGAAAATCAAATATTCAAAAAGCAATTACCATAGAATTTTTAATTAAAGGCCGAGTTACATCAAATTAGAAAGTCCCTTTCTTTATTAAAAATCAACTTACCATTAGTTGCCGACATAGCTCCTTTTTAACATCTTGAACAAAGAACCAAATTTCCCTTTTTAAAACCTTCCCTTAGCCAATGGAAAACCAAATAAGTTGGGTAAGGGTTCCAAACCAAACTAAGCTCGAGAAGGGGACATTATAGTTGAGGTGAGGGCTAAGATTTGTGTGAGTGATCTCATAGTACAACTCTACGATTAGATGATTAGACCCATCATTCGACGCAGGTGGAATTGTATTAAAACACCCATGCACATGGAAGCCTATACATAGAACCCAAATTGGTATTTGGATTGGTTCAGAAGAGTGCTTCCATTGATGATGATGGGGTAAATCAAGGTTTTTTATTTTCCGTTAACAAGATGTATTTTGAGTGGGAGGCCATGAAGCTTCAGGAGCAATTTCTTCAGTTTTAAGAACTTGGTGGCCCTTTCAACATTCCCAACGAAGCTAAAGACAAAGCAGGTTGGCACAAAGGAACCCAACTGGGTGGGCAGAGGATGCATGGAGATAAATCTATCGAAATTGTCCAGCTTGCTATTCGGTTTCTCTCCAACTACTAGCTCTTGTGGCTGAGAGGAACTAGTCTGCTTATAGCTTCATCAACTCTATTATGAAAAACTAACTAGCCTCTAGGTGTAGTGTCCCCAAATGGGACGAATTAACAAATAAGGGGTTTTCCCCCCAAATTCTCTTAAATTTGATCCAAAAATTCATAAACCCTAGTTTCAAATAAAATCCACAAATTTCTTATTTAATGCAAGAAACCCTAGATGCCAAGAATGAATGTTTCATAGGGTAATTTCCACCAATAAAATAATTTGAAAATAAATAATTAATTTCAGATTTAAACTCTTCAAATAAATACCTTTGTCTTTTCTTCGGATGCCACAAAATAAGTAAACAAAATTAGATTTAATCCTTGAAGTTTCTGCTGTTGTTCGGAGACTAAAATACCTCTGAAAAACCTTGCAAAAGTCATTGGCCACCTCAGAAAATTAATAGAAAATTCCAGCGTTGAGTTTTGGTCTTTATCTTGACAAATTGACCCCTCTAGGTTAGTCGCCACCCCCTTGGAAGCCCTGGAAAAATAGCAGAAAAATAGTATGGCGATTTCCATCGCTTCTTTAGCAAAATATTATTCCGAAAAAGTTTAGAAAAATTAATAATAATTTCAGAAAATTATCTATTAATTTTCCATCTTCAATATCCCTCACAAAGGGTCCAAAATACCTCAAAGATGATTAGAAAAATATGGAATAATTGCAAATAAGAATTTAAGAGTATTTTGTCCATAAAAATGTCTTCAAACCCTAGCGTCCACTCTCCTAAGTGGTTTGCTCCACTTGCAGATTTGTTAGAATAATTCTAGCAAGCAAAAAATGGAAGAAAACACATAATCAAACCCTCAAAACAATTACCAAACCCTTCCAGGTAGTTCGCTCCAACTCTAGGGCATCAAACAAGCTTTCCGTAGCAAAGGCTGTTGTCAATAGACACCTTTGTAGATCGATCAATCACCAAGCAGAGCAAATCTATTGGGCATGCATCCCAATAGCCTTCTTCACGCAAGAAGAACAAGATAACAAATTCAACATATCCTCCTTAAAGCCTTCGTCTTCTCTTTATAACTTTTCAAAGGGTTTGAACCCTTATTGGAAAGATAAATGTCTTTCCTTATCTTCATTTTAGCTCCATGCTAAGAATTCCCCTTTTTGAAAATATAATAATAAATTAGCCTTAATTAAAAAGTAATAAAAATTACTTTAAGACCAATTTATTTCACTTAAGCACTTTAGTGGTAAAAACCACTTTTAAAGTATTTTATTAATTAATTTAATAATTGCCTTGTGATAAAAATCACTATTTCGACAATTAATAAAATAACTTTCCCCAATAAGGACTCCTTTAGTCTTATGGGGAGATAGGCTAAAGGCCTTCATACCTGTTTCAATTAAGAGGGGAAAATGGGGACATTACAGTCCCCTCTAAAATTTGCTTGTCCTCAAGCAATCCTAAACAAGGCTTCCTGGATAAAGCATTTGCAACTACATTATTTTTTCCTTTTACATGTCAATATCAAAATCATAACCCTGTACCTTGCTTACCCATTTTTGCTGTCTATCATTGAGTTCCTTTTGATTAAGAAAGAATCTCAAGCTATTGTGATTTGATTTCACAATGAATTTGCCACAGACCAGATATTCCCTGAACTTGCTCAAGGCATGCATAACCGCCAACATCTCCTTGTCATAAACTGAATAAGCCTTTTCTGAATCTTTTAGTTTTCGACTCTCAAAAGCAATTAGATGCTTATTTTGTATTAGGACAGCCCCTATTCATTCTCCTGAAGCATCACACTCAATCACAAAAGGAGTAGAAAAATTTGGAATAGTGAGAACTGGACAAGAACACATTACCTTTTTGAGATTTTCAAATGCTATTTGAGCTGTTTTGGACCATTGGAAAGCCCCCTTTTTAGTTAAATCAGTCAATGGGGCAGCAAGTTGTGAGAATCCTTTCACAAACCTTCTGTAATAACTGCATAGTCCACAAAATCCTCTTGGGTGAGTGTAGAGGGAATAGGCCAATCCATGATCGCTGCAATTTTATGTGGATCCAATTGCACACCATGTGCATTGATGATATACCCCAAGTAAAGAATTTTTGTCAATCCAAATTCACATTTGGATTTTTTTGCAAAGAATGAGTGTTGCTCTAGAGTGCTCAAAACCAAATCCAAGTGTTCTAAATGTTCTTCCCACGTTTTGCTATACACAAGAATGTCATCAAAGAAAACTACCACAATTTTTTTCAAATATTTGCCAAACATATTATTCATACATGATTGAAAGGTAGTTGGAGCATTAGTCAATCCGAAAGGCATGACTAGAAACTCAAAATGCCCAAAATGACATCTAAAAGTGGTTTTGTGAACATCTTCTCTTACCTTGATTTGGTGATGTTAAATAATGTGATTAGTCTTAACTAAAATCAGTTGAGGTCTAACTAGTAACCTCCATAACTGCTCTTGTAACCATTTTTGCACTGCATAAATAAAGATCCTACATTGATTTGAAAACATCAAGTGCTTTCAATCATTTCTTCTCTTTTGCTAACAGTGGTATCAGAGCCACCACTCAAGGAAGCCAATGAGGTACGAGTGTTCGTCATTCGAGGAAACCCTTGTGTTAAGGGTACAAACGGGAGGAGGTAGAGAAGATCGTGGACATTACAGAGATCGTGACATGCTTACAAAAATCACAAGAGTTTTTGACAGTCATGGGGTCATCGCGGGAGGCATAGTCCCGTGGAAGTGATGTATT
This sequence comes from Torreya grandis, assembly GCA_037957365.1. Lineage (NCBI taxonomy): Eukaryota > Viridiplantae > Streptophyta > Pinopsida > Cupressales > Taxaceae > Torreya > Torreya grandis. Next base: position 1,728,108 of record JARHVA010001414.1, on the reverse strand, counting down.
CAGTTGAAAACGCGAGGGCAAAGGTTTTGCAGTCATAGAAACTCATGGAGAAGGACAAGGTTGTGGGGAAGACGTCGAGAAGGGTAACGACACAATTGTCGACGACAAATGCGACGGAAAACACCAAACTGGAAGATATACCGTGAAAGATATACACAAAGATCTATGCAAAGATCGAAGAAAAGTTAGTCGGAAAGTTACGAAGAAGAATGCCACAGTTGAGGGCAAAGAAAAACACCAATCATAGCACAGTCACACATTGCAGTCATAGTTTGTGGAAAACGATAGCACGAAAAACGATGCCTGCAGTATCGTGGAAAGGAAGGAGGGCTTGCAAATCATCAATAAGGGCAGACAAGAATTTATAGTCACTAGGGACAAATTCCCATGAGTCTATTTATTTGTTTTGGATTTAAAAAAAACAACTATATCTTGTTTTGAATAGTGGAAAGTTAAATTGAACTATAGCAGGGAAAATAATATTAAAAAAAATTATAGTTCAATTTTTTCAAAATTTTTTTATTGGTTTTTGTGGGAATATTTTATTGGATCAAAATAATTTTCCGGAGTGAAAAATGACAAATATCCAAAACTTAGTTCTTCCAGAGGTCCAAAAATTCACTGGACAAAATTATAATGTTTGTAGTCATAAGATCTTGATGATTGTGGAATTTTGTGATTGCGACAAGATCATACTTGACACAGAACAGAGATCGGCAACGAATTTTGCTGATTATGACAAACGCCATCAAGAAGCCCTTCTATTATTAAAACTTTCTGTGTCCGATGACATGATTTCGGAGGTCTGCAATGTTGCACAGGCAAGTGCCCTGTTGTCAACTTGGAGTTGCACCCTAATCGAAGACGCGTTGAAATGGCTAATCCTCGCTCCAGTTGAAACAATGGGATTTTCTCAAGAGGGTGGGTGCCTCAATGATGAGAAGAACCTCCAGAGAAGGCTGGTTCCTGTAAGATGTATCTATGAGGATCTCAACTTCTACGCTACAAACTACTTAGGGAAAAGGAAAAAAGAACTTGAAAGGAAATCCTAGCTAAAATGGTGATACACCTAATTTGCTTGATCCACTCAAATCAAGCTTCTGAGCACACTGATTCAGAGAAGGAAGAGGCAAAACTTCAACTCCAATTGGTCAATACACGTAAGTATTTCTTGAAAAGGTTTAATCCAATGATCTAAGCTTGAGGGAAATGGGAAAAATAGCTCTGAGAAAGGCACTAAAAAACCACTAATATCCACTATAAACTCAACAAAAGACATTCAAACGTAGAACGTGACCTGCATAAATGACTAGCTAGTAATTAGATACGAATCTATTTTTGACAAGGAAGAAAGAAAATCTATCACTTACGCAATTCTTATAACAAAAGTACATTATACCAGCTGTTGAAAATTGAAAAAACATAGTGCTCTTCTTATTGATTATGAAAAAGGTTACTGTTGACCATTTTTGGTTCAACAGGGCAAAATCGGTCCCCTTCTCTCCCTGCTGTTCTGAACCAGTTCATTTTTTTTGATTTTGCACAAGTCTTGGAAATTTCTACGGACTCTGCAGGCTATTTCTACCGACCCTGTAGGCATTTCTACGGACTCTGCAGGGTTTTCTACGGACTTTGCAGACCTGTTTCTACGGACTCTGCAGGTGCTTCTACGGACTCTGCAGTCACATTTCTACAGACTCTGCAGGCAAGTCTTTCGGCAAAAGGAGGAACCAATCCAGTGTTTCGACGTCGGCGCCCAATGGCATGATCTTTCCAAGAGTTGGCATTTTTGAACCATTGAACCATTGAACCGGTTCAATCGATTGGTTCATCGCTTTGGTTCAAAGGCATGGTTCATTGCTTTGGTTCAACGCTTTGGTTCAAAGGTAAAGATTCAACGGCGAGGTTCAAAGGCTTAGTTCAATTCATTTGGTTCAAGGCTTGGTTCAATTCAGTTGGTTCAATGCTTTGGTTCAATCAGATGGTTCAATCACTTGGTTCACTCAGTCGGTTCAACGACTTGGTTCAGTCGGCTTGGTTCAAAGCTTGGTTCAAAGTGTTGGTTCAATGGGTTGGTTCAAAGGAACGGTTCAATCAAAAAGTTCAAGAGAGTCTCCCGAAGGACAAGTGCCCTTGCGGAGGGCAGTTCTAGACCCAAGTGCCCTTGCGGAGGGCAAGGAACACTCGAAAAAGGATCAAAAAGTGAACAAGGAGAAAGCCGAAAAGGTAAGTTTCCTTCGGAAATTTGTTTAAGGCAAAGAACGAGAATTTCTTCAGACAAAATGTCTGAAGGAATTCCTTCAGACATTTTGTCCGAAGAAATTCTTCAGAAGAAAATTTCGCGAAAATAAACAAGACCAAGGCAAAAAACAAGAAACGATTTTTTTTGGACTTTTGTTCGAAGGAATTCCTTCGGACAAAAAGTCCGAAGAAATTTGGGAGAGGCCGCGGGAAAAAGCCCGAGAAAAAACTCTGAAGAAGCGAGCGAGACAATTTTGTCTGCGGGAAAATGGCCGAAACAAAAGCCCGACCAAAGAGAAGAAAGCCGAAGGAAAGGAAAAGGCCGAAGAAATTCCAAGGGGTGACGGGCCCGAAGATGTCAAAATTGAGCACGGTGAACTAGCCGTTGGTTTTCAAACAGTGACGGGTGCACATACATCAAATTTAAGGCGGTGAAATAGCCGTTGATTTTGAAAAGCTTAAGGAGAGGCCGCGAGTGAACTCAACGACCCGCCAAGAAGATAGCCCCGAGGGTCGGAGCCAGAAAGAGACAAAGCTAGGAAGAGACAAAGCTAAGAAGAGACAAAGTGCAAAAACGAACAAAACGGCCCAGGTGGCAAAGGGGAGGCGAGTTATTCCTGCAGTTGGAACAGTGCTTGCCGAGCGGTCATCAAACGGCGCAAATAGTAAGCGGTGCGACCTGTTTTCTCCACTTTGCATTTATGAGCAGACAAACCACGTGAATATCTGGAAAGAGCAGTCTTGTTTGCAGAAAAAAAGGCGCGGCCCGTGCTTTCACATTAATGTTCGAACGCCAAAGTCAAGACCGACGATTACACAGCATGGTTCTAGCAGGCCTCTTCTAGGAGGATGATATCATCAACAACGACTTCCTCTTCGCGATGCTCTCAATGCACATGGGCCAACTTGTAAAAAGGCGCCAAAGTCTTTTCCAAAGGGGCGCCTTTACCTTTTCTCTCTCTATATATTGTAAACTTCTCATTTTGAGAAGAGGAGATCTCTTAGCCTGTAAGGCAAAGCTCTGCCCAAAAAATCCTTTGGCTTGTAATGCGGAACTCTGCCGGATTTTATCTTGAATCGAGACAGAGCATTTTTTACCTCCATTTTGAGTTTGCACTTTCGTATGTGTCTATGCCTTTGTTCTGTGTTAAGTCATTCTTTTATGCTTTCACAGAATGACTGCAACATGTTTAGTGTACTGTGAGTTCTCCTTTTGCAGGTTTGCCAGAAGTGTCCCTAGAAGAGTGTAGGTCCCTGCGAATAGGCTGCATAGTGTGTCTGAGGACGCCTCTGGTAGTTCTTCCTCTCTGTATATCCACAGACCCCTAGCTCACTGATGCAGAAGGATTTCTCATGTCAAATGAAGTGTATGGGAGCTTGTTCTTGGTGAAGAGTGTATGTTCGGACTGAGTGGATCAATTTTTTTGGTGTATCACCTTTTAGTTTAGGTTTAGGTTCTGTTTTCAAGATCCTTCTCCCTTTTCATCCCCCCAGCCCCTTTTTTTCATTTATTTGTTAGCAGTAGGGAATCCAGGACCTAAAAGATACATCAAAGGGAGCTAGCCCTTATCTAGAGACTCTCCCCCCAATTTTGCCAGGCCCACAGGGAAGAGGGGAGTTTTCATTGTTGCGTGTGGAAGGCAGGAGCTCGGCCTCCTGTCAAGGGTGCAATCCACTGCGTCAACAGTTTTTGGCATGCCCGGTGGGACCAACTAGGACAAGTTTTGTCCAAAGAGTTGAAGAATTTTTGGTGTGTTCTTCAACCAACCAGCCTTTGGAGGCTTTTTTTATCAACACCAATGGCGACTCCGAGTTGAATCAGCTGGTTAAGCAGTCTAGGTGCCATCAAGAAATCACAATTTTTTTAATGTATAATCCCTTTACACAAAATCATGGGCCTTGTATTCCTTCATATGGTTTTAATCAGGCTCAGGTTTTTCATGCAATCCCCTCAAGCAGCCCTCCTAGTTGCCCTAGGGAAAATTCCAATTCCGAGGTCATGAGTTGGAAACAAACAGTGGAATCATGGGGCAGGATGGATGAGAAGAAAGGTTTTGCTCAAAACCTTGAAGAAGATAAAGTTTCTCCTACCCATCATGATGATTCCTATGACCTCCAAGAAAGGCTCTTCAAGGAAAACATAGCCAGGGGAATTGCAGAGTTGGAGTCCAGAGCGAGATTCCTCAGCGAACGTGTGATGGACATGTCTGAACACACCCCATCTACACACCTCCAAGAGAGCTATCAGGTCACCCCTGATATAGATGAAGTGCTGGCCAAATGGAAAGAGGAGAATCATTCGATTCTAGCTCAAGGACTGCCTCCTCTTCCACATGGTTTTTTCACTTCATTCCTTCTCAAAGAGGAACCTGTTCTGCAGGAGCAGAAGATCCAATTTGCAGTTGTCCAAAAGGCTATCATGAGTGATAATGAAGAGGAAATCATCATGGAGGCTCCTTCGGAAGACATCATCAGCAATGGAGAAGATGCAGGTCATGCATACATGCAAATGTTCCAACAATACGAGGATAAACGTAAGCATGGTGAGCTCTCTCCTCCCTTGTTTGATGAACTTCCTTGTTGCTTCGATGAGGAGGACGACTATGCCATAGAGCCTGAGTTGGAGGAGGATCAGATGGATGTCTTTGAACAACTAGAGACTCTGATCCTTGAGCAGGAAAAGGAGAGGCTTGTCCATCTTGAGGAAAGCCTTGAAGAAGAGAGCTTTGAACAAAATGGTGATGTTCTGTGGGATGAGCAATCAGTTTGTGATTCCATTTCCAACATCACAACAGTCACCCTTCCTCAAGAAGGCCATGAGGGAGCAGAGGATGAGTTTGACAGGGTCTTCAATGAAGCAGAAAGGAACAAGTGAAACCATGATGCATTGCAAAGGGACTATGCGTATCAAAGGGCTTATGGTGAAGAGCCAACAACCATTGATTTTTTGGTGAAACGCACCAGCATTCGACAAGCTTCCAAGGACAAGAAAAGTACATATATGTTGGGAGCATGTTTGATTCTGATCCACTCGGATGCAAGCCAATCAAGGTGGCAGGCAAGAGGAGCAGGTCACCAAGTCTCAATTCCATTCAACCACTTGTCTGGCACCATAAGTTTCCTTGCCAGGAAGGGGACTTAAGAAATTTTTCCTTTGATCCAGGAGGGAGGCAAATATACCTGGTTAGCTGTACATAGTAGTTTGCTTTCAGTTTCTTTTCTTGTTTTCCCTAAGTGCTGTTTGCACAAGTAGTGTTTTTAGCCTTGTGTGTGTTTTCCCTTGTGTTTGGGGTAAATGTTTCATGATTGATTCTTAGATCTCTCAAGGCTGTTGTTAACCTTTTTTCAAAGCTACATTTTGACTCCGTGCCCAATGGATTTTAAGGCAACTGGTTTCTAAGCATAGCAGGCATGCTTCCCATGGGAGTCGCTAATTTGTTGACCATTTTTGGTTCAACAGGCCAAAATCGGTCCCCTTCTCTCCCTGCTGTTTTGAGCTAGTTCATTTTTTTTGGTTTTGCACAAGTCTTGAAAATTTCTACGGACTCTGTAGGCTATTTCTACGGACTCTGCAGGCATTTCTACAAACTCTGCAGGCGTTTCTACGGATTCTGTAGGCTTTTCTACGGGCTCTGCAGGTCTGTTTCTACGGACTCTGCAGGTGTTTCTACGAACTCTGCAGGCACATTTCTACGGACTCTGCAGGCAAGTCTTTCGGCAAAAGGAGGAACCAGTCCAGTGTTTCGACGTCGGCACCCAACGGCATGATCTTTCCAAGAGTTAGCATTTTTGAACCGTTGAACCGGTTCAATCGATTGGTTCATCGCTTTGGTTCAAAGGCATGGTTCATCGCTTTGGTTCAAAGGTAAAGATTCAACAACGAGGTTCAAAGGCTTGGTTCAATTCATTTGGTTCAAGGCTTGGTTTAATTCAGTTGGTTCAATGCTTTGGTTCAATCAGATGGTTCAATCACTTGGTTCACTTAGTCGGTTCAATGATCGGTTCAACGGGTTGGTTCAAAGGAACGGTTCAATCAAAAAGTTCAAGAGTCTCTCGAAGGACAAGTGCCCTTGCGGAGGGCAGTTCTAGACCCAAGTGCCCTTGCGGAGGGCAGGGAACACTTGAAAAATGATCAAAAAGTGAACAAGGAGAAAGCCGAAAAGGAAAGTTTCATTCGGAAATTTATAAGGCAAAGAACGAGAATTTCTTCAGACAAAATGTCCTAAGGAATTCCTTCGGGCATTTTGTCCGAAGAAATTCTTCAGAAGAAAATTCCGTGGAAATAAACAAGACCAAGGCAAAAAACAAGAAGCGATTTCTTTCGAACTTTTGTCCGAAGGAATTCCTTCGGACAAAAAGTCCAAAGAAATTCGGGAGAGGCCGCAGGTAAAAGCCCGAGAAAAAACTCCGAAGAAGCGAGCGAGACAATTTTGTCTGCGGGAAAATGGCCAAAACAAAAGCCCGACCGAAGAGAAGAAAGCCGAAGGAAAGGAAAAGGCCGAAGAAATTCCAAGGGGTGACGGACCTGAAGATGTCGAAATCGAACACGACGAACTAGCCGTTGGTTTTCAAACAGTGACGGGTGCACAGACGTCAAATTTAAGGTGGTGAAATAGCTGTTGATTTTGAAAAGCTTAAGGACGGGCCGCGATTGAACTCAGCGACTTGCCAAGAAGATAGCCCCGAGGGTTGAAGGAGCCAGAAAGAGACAAAGCCAGGAAGAGACAGTGCAGAAACGGACAAAATGGCCCAGGTGGCAAAGGGGAGGCGAGTTATTCCTGTAGTTGGAACAGTGCTTGCCGAGCAGTCATCAAACGGCGCAAACAGTAAGTGGCGCGACCTATTTTCTCCACTTTGCATTTATGAGCAGACAAACCACATGAATATCTGGAAGGAGCAGTCTTATTTGCAGAAAAAGAGGCGCAGCCCGTGCTTTCACATTAATGTTCGAACGCCAAAGTCAAGACCGGCAATTACATAGCATGGTTCTAGTAGGTCTCTTCTAGAAGGATGATATCAGCAACAACGACTTTTTCTTCCCGATGTTCTCAACGCACATGGGCCAACTTGTAAAAAGGCGCCAAAGTCTTTTCCAAAGGGGCGCCTTTACTTCTTCTCTATATATTGTAAACTTCTCATTTTGAGAAGAGATCTCTTACCTTGTAAGGCAAAGCTTTGCCCAAAAAATCTTTTGGCTTGTAAGGCAGAACTTTGCCGGATTTTACCTTGAATCGAGACAGAGCATTTTTTACCTCTATTTTGAATTTGCACTTTCGTATGTGTCTATGCCTTTGTTCTGTGTTAAGTCATTCTTTTATGCTTTCACAGAATGACTCTAGCATGTCTAGTGTACTATGAGTTCTCATTTTGCAGGTCTGCCAAAAGTGTCCCTAGAGGAGTGTAGGTGCCTGTGAATAGGCTGCCATAGTGTGTCTGAGGACGCCTCTGGTAGTTCTTCCTCCCTGTATATCCACGGACCCCTAGCTCACTGATGCAGAAGGATTTCTCGTGTCAAATGAAGTGTATGGGAGCTTGTTCTTGGTGAAGAGTGTATGTTCGGATTGAGTGGATCAATTTTTTTGGTGTATCACCTTTTAGTTTAGGTTTAGGTTTTGTTTTCAGCATCCTTCTCCCTTTTCATCCCCCCCCCCACTTTTTTTCATTTATTTGTTAGCAGTAGGGATCCAGGACCTAAAAGATACATCAAAGGGAGCTAGCCCTTATCTAGAGACTCTCCCCTCAGTTTTGCCAGGCCCACAGGCAAGAGGGGAGTTTTCATTGTTGTGTGTGGAAGGCAGGAGCTCGGCCTCCTGTCAAGGGTGCAATCCACTGTGTCAACAGTTACAGCACAATCTTTGGTAGAAGTTTTCTTGCCAAAAGAGAGATCATTTTTACAAGGTTGAAAAGCCATTAATATAGACGATTACAAAAAGCCAAGAGATTGGCGTTTGCAAATAGAGAGGGAGTAAACTCAAACCAACTCAGCGTTTACAAAAGTTTATTTTGTCTTGCATGAAAACTTCTTGCATTGAAAAGTGGATGGTGGGCTCAAACGTTTGACTTTGCTTATGCATGATCGGTTGAGCCATGTTTTAAATTAGAGACTAGCTCTATGGCGTTTGAAAATGGACGGTTAGGCTTGTTAAAATGCCCACCTCTCTTTGCATGGAAATCCATGTTAAGAGTCAATAGATGAGCTCTACTCGGACTGCTGAAACGTTTGGAGAAGCGTGACTTTGACTAGTAAAATTGTGGGTCAACTGAAACTTAGCAATCTGCCAAAAATAGCCCTTGTTCGCATTTATTTTCTTTTATTTTGGTTTGCCTATTCGTGTCTATTTTTGGATTATTTTGTCTATATTTCCTGGCTATTCCCTTAGCCTAATTCTTTTGGATATTCTTTTTTATCTGCGGGTTTCCTTTGGTCTTGGATTTTCTTGGGATATTTTGCTTTGCCTGTATATATTATCTTTAGGTTTTTTGGCTATCTCCTTGGTCTTATATTCCTTCGGATTTTTGTCTTGCCAATTTTTCCAATTTTATTCTTTTTGGCTCTTATGTCTGCCCCCCTAGATTTACCTTTGGTTTTCTTGCGGACTTTTATTATCTCCTTGGCTTTATTATTTTTTGCCCCTTTTCGTTGACTTGTTTGCATTTTTCCTGAAGGAATCCTTTAGACTTTTTGTCCAAAGGATATCTTTCCTTCTAAATTTCTTCCTTTTTTTGTTTACATTTTATTCCCCTGAGCTTTTTGTGTTCGTCTCTTGGCCTTAAAAAACAACCCTTCAGAAATCCTGTCATGGTCTTTTCCCGAAGGGCAGGTGCCCTTCGGGTTTTTTTGCAAGCGTCCCTTCCAATCCTGAAATGAGCCTTCCCAAAGGGTACCTACCCTTCAGGTTTTCTGTCAACGACCCTTCCGAAGGGTACTTGCCCTTCAAGGTTTTTAAACAGCCCCTTGGACTCTTCAAACAGCCCCTCCCTGTCGAATAACCCTTAAGAAAAAGGTACCCGGGTTTTTTGGAGGGCACCCGGGCTTTTTGGAAACGTCCTTTTCGAAGGATACATTGCCCTTCAGATTTTTTATTTTGTCCTTTGAACTTTTTCGAAGGAATTCCTTCGGACAAATTGTCCGAGTCTATTTGCTTGTTCTCCAATGTGCAACTTCGGATTCTTCGCTGGCACCTACTTCGGATTCTTCACTACTTGTTACTTATAAAAAGAGAAGTCATTCACCCTGAGAAACCCGAAATGCACTATCCTGAGTAATTTGGGTTTTCCAACCCGGATTACTTCTGCTGAAAAAACTTTCATAAGAAAAGCACTTCTCAAAACCCGATTTGCACTGTCAAGAGTAATTCGGGTTTTCCAACCTGGATTACTTCTGGTGATAAAACTTTCATAAGCAAAGCACTTTTAAAACCCTGATTTGCATTGTCAAGAGTAATTCGGATTTTCCAATCCGGATTACTTCTGCTAAGGGGTTTCAATTGCTGATTACTCATAAAGTGAAACAAGTTGTGTCTCTTGTAAAACCCAAAGACTTCCCCTTCCAAAAACCTGAAGTCTTCTGCTGTGTAAAAAATCCGAAGTTTTGCTTGAATGCCCACCCTTTCACACTTAGGCAAAATTTTGGTATGTAGGCCAAGAAATGGCCAACATGCCCTATGGACCAGTCTCAAGAACAAGTACCAGACTTCAGATAAGAGTCGAGTACTTTATTTGAAGAATTTGCTATTTTCCACAAAAATGGCAGGAGGGTCTCTGTCAGAACACTTATTACGGATGAAAGATCTCTGTGATAAGTTGTAAGTGATCAACAAAAAGGTGGATGACGATGATATGGTGGCTCTTGTTCTGAACAACTTGACATCTTCATATGAATCGTTTGTGGAAGCGTTGCACCTGATGATAGAGAGTAACACTCACTTTTGATTTGGGGAGTTCATATTTGTTGTAGAAAGAATGCAGGCAGACACACTTCAGTGAGTCCAATTCTGGGCAATCGGAAAGTGCATTTGCTGCCCTATCCAACAAAGGGAAATGGAAAAGACATTCAGATACGTCTTCATCTTCCTTGAAATTCAAGGTAAAATGTTATTACTGTCAAAAATTTGGTCATATTAAGAAAGAATGTAGAAAACGACAATATGATCTAACACATAACAGGAAGGCAAAAGGGCAGGAAACGTGGCAGCAGTTGAAGCTGAATCCGAGGAGGAATATGCTCTCATGGCATCATGCCTGATGAGAGGCCTACCAATGATTGGTTTTTTGATTCCAGTGCATCACGGCATTTTACATGTCGAAAACACTGGTATGTATTTTCACTACAAAAGAAAGTTTTTTCAGATTCAGTTTTCTTGGGTGATGGTAGATCACACACTGTAGAAGGGATAGGAGATATATGCATTGTATTGAATAATGTTGCAAAGTTCATAGTCAAGAATGTTAGGTATGTACATAAGATGAACAAAAATCTTCTATCAATCAGTTAATTGAAAATCCTCACATTTCAGTCAATTTCTCAGGAAAGAAATGTGTTGTGTCTGATATCAAAAATGATAGTCATAGCCCTAGGCATTGGGCAAAATGGCTTGTATAGACTTGTTGATTTTGCCACTGTCAATTTGAATGCATTAATTGTGGAGGATAATACCAGTGTTGTATGGCATGAGAGATTTGGACATCTTAATCTTCAGTATTTGGCCAAACTCCAAAAATGGAATATGGTTCTTGGATTGCCTACTATCCAGGTCAAGCAGGATATATGTGCAAGTTGTTTGGCTGGTAAATAGAAGCGGAAGCCTTTTCCCACTGAAGGTGCCTGGAGAGCAAATGGGCTCTTTGATCTTGTTCATGCAGATCTATGTGAGCCATCTTGGAAGTCATCTGCCATTCTTGGTGTAAGGTATTTCTTGTTGGTAGATGATTTTTCTAGAAAAATGTGGGTCTACTTCTTGAAAAAGAAGTCTGACTGTTTTGCTGAGTTTGTAAAATTCAAAGCACTGGTAGAAAAAGAGACAAGTCGATGGATCAAAGTCTTAAGATCTGACAATGTGGGAGAATTCACTTCAAAGCAATTTCAAAACTATTGCGGCAAAGAAGGAATTCATCGGCAGCTAACAACCCCATACACTCCTCAGCAAAATGGAGTGGTTGAAAGGCAGAATCGCACAATCATGGAGATGGCTCGATCCATGATGCATAGCAGAGGTGTGCCGTATAAATACTGGGGAGAAGCAGTTAACACAATAGTCCACATATTGAACAGAAGTCCTTGCGAGGGTTTGGAGAACATCACTCTAAAAGAACCCTGGTCCAACATCAAACCAGAGGTAACACATTTTCATGTATTTGGTTCTGCTGCATATGCTCTCATTCCTAAAAAATAGAGGAGTAAACTCGATTCAAAATGTGCACGATATTTCTTTGCTGGTTACAATACTCAATCAAAAGCATATAGGCTAATAGATGTGTCTACTAACAAAATCATCATTAGTCGGGATGTTGATGTAAAAGAAACATAATCATTCTTTGTTTGTAATCAGGGTGCTATCTTTGCTAGTCCAGATGCTTCTAGCATTGTACTTCCTTTGAAAGATGAAGAACCACATGTTGTAGAGACACCCTCACAGTCTTCAGTGCAACAATCTACAGCTAACACTCCGTTAGTGTATCAACGTCGTCGACCTGAGTCGATCATTCCATCTGGTGATCAACAGGTACAGGAATCATTGGTACAGAAGAGACCCAAGTGGTATTACACTAATCTACATGATGTGCGAGAGGGGGATCTTCCTCAATCTCCTACACGGTCTCGGCAGCTAGGGAAGTCAGTTGTGGATTCAACTGATGATGAAGAGCTTATGTACTTTGCTCTTGCTTCTGATCTTTTCAGTATTTTAGAGCCCCAACGATATTCTGATGCATAAGGCAAACCTGAGTGGGAGAATGCAATGCAATCAGAATATGGTGCCTTGATGAGAAACAATACTTGGACGTTGGTTGATTTACCTCTAGCGAAGCAACCTATTGGCTGCAAATGGGTGTACAAAGTCAAATGCAAGGCTGATGGTACTTTGGACAAGTACAAAACCCGTCTTGTTGCGAAAGCATTTTCACAACAGGAGGGAATAGACTACGAGGAGACTTTTGCTCCTACTGCAAAAATGGTCACATTTCGGTTACTTCTTTCTATTGCATCTCAATTTGGTTGGAAAGTATTTCAAATGGATGTCCAAAGTGCTTTCCTTAATGGCGATCTGGATGAAGAAGTATACATGGTGTAGCCTGAAGGTTTTCAGGACCCTGGTTGTGATCATTTGGTTTGCAAATTGGTGAAGTCTTTGTATGGGCTGAAGTAGGCTCCTCGAGCTAGTACATCAAGATTGATCAGCATCTACCAGATTCTGGATTTAGACGGAGTCCATCTGATCCAAATCTCTATATCGAAAGCACTGATGATGACATTGTGATACTCATTGTGTATGTTGACGACCTTGCCATCACAAGTAGTGGAGACAACGATTCAGAAAGTCAAATCAGATTTGTGCACTGCTTTTGATATGACTGATTTAGGCCTCCTACACTATTGTTTGGGTGTAGAATTCTGGCAACATGACCACTCCATTTTCATTGCTTAGGTCAAGTATGTCACTACTCTTTTGAAGAAGTTTGGATTGATGGATTGTAATTCAGCTTCTACATCTATGGAGGTAGGGCTGAAATTGTGTAAAATACCCTTACCAATATGACGAACTTTGATCAATTTTTCTGATTTATGGCTCAAAGGAATTTCGTCAAACACTTATTTGAATATTGCTGATCTGATATGATATGGTGCACTATTTGGTTTGGTTTGATCGTTTTGAATTGCCACATGTTTTTGAATGAAGCAAAGATAATATAACAATATAGCGATAAATAGAGCTTTGACAAGGCACTTGTATTAATTTTCTGAGTATTACAAATGACTGTCATACAATGTTTCAGACTTATAACAGCGAGTATAAATAATAACAAAACTTGCCAAATAGTAATGGACCTGATACAATGATGAATGTAGAAGATGTGCCTTTGGTTCTTGGATAAGTGGGGAGCTTGAAATGCAAATCTGGAACCAAGTGCTTTAGAATTTACAGTCTTATATCAGACCTCTAGTATAGTGCCACATGAAAGATAACAATGCCTTACAACGATCCCTAACAGCTGGAACCCTTCCTCAATGGCCCCCTTTGCTTCTTAGCTTCAATGTGCAACTCTGATTGACAGTGCTTCAGACTTTTACAGTCTGATTCAAACCTGATTAGTGAGCTTAAATGATGCCCCAAGTGTCAATAAAGTGCCCAAAAATGTTTCCCAAGGTGAGACGCCCCCTTTGGTGTGTTTTATATGATTTTTAGACCCCTCTAAGAGCAAATTCGACCCCTATCTTTGTTTGCAGACCTGAATGTTTCAGACCATGAAAATACTTGCATTCCTTCAACAAATGGCCTTCCAAAAGTATCAAAAATCTTCTCCACACTAGGCAGCCTCAAATGGATGTCTTCATTGCTTCAAATTGCACCTAGAAGGAGAGGATCGAACCAAATACCATAGCTGTAATAAATCTTCAGATTTTGCAATGAAACCCTTATTCTTCCAACCTGCAAATGATCTCAATGAAGTACAAGTTGAGCCTTAAAAGTGAAGCCCACAACTGGTAACAATTCGGTTGATATTTCACAACCTCAAAGTCACACAACCAAGAGGGTTTTCGTCCTCAATGGCTATTCTGCAGAAACCCTAGGTCTCCTCAACCACAAATCAATATCAAAACATAAACTTGGATGCTAAGAAATGAGCCCAACACTTCCTTATATACTTTTTATGTCTCCACTTTTGGTGGGGGCTAGAAACTTATAGAAATAAATAACTTTATTTCTTTTATTTATTTTTAATTTCTTTTTTTAATAAAATAACTTTATTATAAAATAAAGTTATAATTCATAAAGTAACTTTATAACATAAAGTTATAAAGATACTCTCTCTAGGTGTCGAAACGCCAATACGCCCATGGGAAACAACTAAATGTGGTAGAAAAAACCCCTCGAAAGGCCAGGTAACTGCCGAAGTGACCCTCTAATCATCCTGTCTTGGCCTACGAAGGTCAATGATAGGCCAATCTCATCGAAAATGTGATTACTCGGAAAAAGGGGACATTATAAATTGTTAGCTCATGATGATTCATCAATGGTCAATGAATCATTATATAGTCAGTTGGTGGACAATTTGATATATCTTACCACCACTCGATCAGATTTATGTTTTGCTGTTAGCTACCTTTCTTGGTTCTTGTCTCAACCGAAGCTAGTTCACTGGACAGCAGCAAAACATGTTTTGCAATATGTCAAAGGTACTCTTGACTTTGACATTCTCTATCAGAGGACAACAAATTTCAGATTGACTGGTTATACAGACTCTGATTGGGGAGGATCTGTTGATACTTGGTAATCTACCATAGGTTATATGTTTTCGTTTGGCTCAGGGGTTGTTTCATGGCAGAGCAAGCTTTAACATAACGTTGCTTTCTCTTCCACTGAAGTAGAAAAAGCAACAGTGAGTGCCAGTTGTGAAGCATATTGGCTACGTTGGATTCTAGCCGATTTGCAACTTCAATTACACCTACTCCACTATATTGTGATAATCAAAGTGTATTGAAGTTAGTAAAGAATCCTGTTTTTCATGCTCATACCAAACACATCGAGATACATCATCACTACATTCGATAGTTGGTTGACTCTAGTGACATTTCTCTTCACTTCTTTGTTTCTATAGAGCACCCTGCAGATCTAATGACTAAACCTCTATTCTTTTTGTAAAATTTCAAGACAAATTTGGAGTTGTCTCTAGTTTAGTCATTAAGAGGGGGTATTAAATAATGTAATTAGTCTTAGCTAAAATCAGTTGAGGTCTAACTAGTAACCTCCATAATTGCTCTTGTGACCATTTTTGGACTGCATAAATAAAGATCCTGCACTAATCTGAAAACATCAAATGTTTTCAATCATTTCTTCTTTTTTGCTAACAGGGGATAACCGAATCTCAAATCAATTTTGGAGAAATAAGTGGCACCATGTAACTCATCCATTAGCTCATCAATCCTAGGTATTGGGTACCTATTCTTGATGGTCTTCTTGTTTAAAATCCTGTAATCAATGCACATTCTCATAGTGCCATCCTTATTTACTAAGACAATTGAAGAAGCAAAGGGATTTGAGCTTGGCCTTATGTGTCCCATTTCAAGCAACTATTAGATGGTTTTCCCATTTCCTCCTTGAAGGCCCTTGGGTGGCGATAAGGAGTAACAATGACCGGTTTTGCACCCATTTCCAGCTCAATATTGTGCTCATAACCTCTATCTGGTGGCTAACTATAAGGTAGATCATCAAAGACATGAATATGCTTGGCTGAAATAGCTTGAAGCTTACTTTGAGGGGGCTGTATTTTCTTTTTTTCTGAGTTTACTGTGATAAGACAGCTTGCTGCCCAAGCAATTTGACCTCTTCTAAAAGCCCTCTCCATCCTTTTCATTGACACTTCTTGTGGTGCTCCATTGGCTAGACCTTTGAGAATCACTTCCATGGACTTTTGCATGTGAAACATAGGCCTTGTCTTCGTAATTCATCTCTTTCATCCCTCATGTTACTGCTGTAGGACAGCGATTTGTGTGGTGGTATATATGGTGAAAAAGGCTTCTTTGGTGGCGCATTTGGTGGTGCTTTGGACTGCCCACCTTGTGTTCTTTGCTGCCCATTCAAAACAGTCCTTGGCTGCCCTGTATTTGTTCCTTTTGGCAGCTAATAGGTGGCAGCTCTTGGTTGTCCCTTTGGTCCTTCATAACCCCTGTAGGCTGAACATTCTAGATCCAATGCCTTAGTGAGGGCATCTTGCAAAGAGAGAGGGTTAAAAGCTTTCATCATTCTGAGTTTACTGTGATAAGACAGCTTGCTGCCCAAACAATTTGACCTCTTCTAAAAGCCCTCTCCATCCTTTTCATTGATACTTCTTGTGGTGCTCCATTGGCTAGACCTTTGAGAATCACTTCCTTGCCTTCTTTGAAGAATTTAAGTTCCATAGTTTTGTAATTTTGAGTGAAGTCTCCTAAAGAATGCAACCATTGAACACCCAAAACAATATCAATATCCCCAATATCAATGATATAAATTTTTTCCATTACCTTGTGTTTCCTAAGGGTGAGTCCATCTGCCGTTGAATGGTGAATCCATTTGCCATTGTTACATTAAAGCTTCTGCAATCCGTAGCTTCTAATGTTAACTTCTTAACCAAGCTTTCATCAATAAAATTATGAGTGGCTCCACTATCAATTAAAGTAGTTACCTTTTATTTTGAATGCATGGTATTTGGGAACTACTGAAAGAGAAGCTAGAATGCTGTCCACATTTTGTTCATCCTCTTTCTGTGCATGCTTCTCATCTAAATGACCATCATGTTCAACATTAGCATCAATAACATCAAAATTTGAGTCATTGTCTATTACCTCTATGTAGTAAACATGCCCTTTGCCCATACAACGATGGCCCTTGGTCCATGGACTTTTGCATGTGAAACATAGGCCTTGTCTTCTTAATTCATCTCTTTCATCCCTCATGTTACTGCTGTAGGACAGCGATTTGTGTGGTGGTATATATGGTGAAAAAGGCTTCTTTGGTGGTGCGTTTGGTGGTGCTTTGGACTGCCCACCTTGTGTTCTTTGCTGCCCATTCAAAACAGTCCTTGGCTGCCCTGTATTTGTTCCTTTTGGCAGCTAATAGGTGGCAGCTCTTGGCTGTCCCTTTGGTCCTTCATAACCCCTGTAGGCTGAACATTCTAGATCCAATGCCTTAGTGAGGGCATCTTGCAAAGAGAGAGGGTTAAAAGCTTTCACCAACCCTTTCAAGGGTTCAATCAATCCCTCAACAAATAAAACAATTAATCTTTTTTCACTAATGTCAGAAACCATTACTGAAACCTTCTGAAAATCAGCCACATACCTTTCAACATCATGCTCCTGTTTGAGTTGTGCCAACTCCCGACAATGCCTATCCGGATTCTTCCTATCAAATTGTTTCATGATTCTTTGGCCAAATTATTCCACGGTAGCAATAGATCCGTGGCCTTGTGTGATGAGCCCATGAAAGCACCACTCATGAGCAATCCCCTCCAAATGTAGGGTGACAAATTTTAGAGCCTTTCCTTCAAGCATGGGGTTAAGTGACATATATGTTTCTAGCTTTTGTAACCAAGACCTCACATGAAGTTTATTAGAACCATCAAAAATAAGAAGGGAAATCTTACCCAACCTTTGTTGCAAGTCTCTGCGGGGTTGTGTATTTGGAGCCTTTGATTTGTTCCTTCAATTCACAAAAATCTTTGAAATTTAACAAATTTTGTGTAGCCAAACTTAAAGTTGCATACTCCTCTTGGAGTGTATCCCAAATATTTTCTCTTTGAGTCCTCTTCTCCAATGCTGGTTCTTTCTGCAAAAAAGTGGCATTAAAGAATTTTTGAGGTGGATTAAAAGAAATCCTCTCATCATTATTTAAGTGTCCTCCATTAGAGAAGTGATCTTTCTTAGGAAGGGCATCTTTTAACATAGCTGCGATTTGCACACTCATACTCTACTGGAATTCTTTCTGGCTTTCCTTGATAAACCCATGCATAAGCTTATACTGTTCTGGAAAAAACCCTTGCTCTTGGTCTCCCATTTCTTTTCCTCTCCTTTGATAAACTAAGTAGTCTTTATCTGTTTGCATCCAAAAACCAACACACAGGAATGCAAGACCGATGCTTTGATACCATTGTAGTGTCCCCAAATGGGACGAATTAACAAATAAAGGGTTCCCCCCAAATTCTCTTAAATCTGATCCAAAAATTCGTAAACCCTGGTTGCAAATAAAATCCACAAATTTCTTATTTAATGCAAGAAACTTTAGATGCCAAGAATGAGGGTTTCATAGGGTAATTTACACCAATAAAATAATTTGAAAATAAATAATTAATTTCAGATTTAAACTCCTCAAATAAATACCTTTTTCTTCTTTTCGGATGCCACAAAATAAGTAGACAAAATCAGATTTAATCCTTGAATTTTCTGCTGCTGTTCGGAGACTAAAATACCTCTGAAAACCCTTGCAAAAGTCGTTCACCTCAAAAAATTGATAGAAAATTCCAGCGTTGAGTTTTAGCCTTTATCTTGACAGATTGACCCTCTTGGAAGCTCTGGAAAAATAGCAGAAAAATAGTATGGCGATTTCCAGCCCTTCTTTAGCAAAATATTATTCCGAAAAAGGTTAGAAAAATTAATAATAATTTCTGAAAATTATCTATTAATTTTCCTTCTTCAATATCCCTCACAAAGGGTCCAAAATACTTCAAAGATGATTAGAAAAATATGGAATAATTGCAGATAATAATTTACGAGTATTTTGTCCATAAAAATCTTTTCAAACCCTAGCGTCCACTCTCCTAAGTGGTTCGCTCCACTTGCAGATTTGTTAGAATAATTTTAGCAAGCAAGAAATACGAAAAAACACATAATCAAACCCTCAAAACAATTACCAAACCCCTCCAGGTAGTTCGCTCCACCTCTAGGGCATCAAACAAGCTTTCCGTAGCAAAAGGTGGTGTCAATAGACACCTTTGTAGATTGATCAATCACCAAGTAGAGCAAATCTATTGGTCATGCATCCCAATAGCCTTCTTCACGCAGGAAGAACAAGATAACAAATTCAACATATCCTCCTTAAAGCCTTCGTCTTCTCTTTATAACTTTTCAAAGGGTTTGAAATCTTATTGGAAAGATAAATGTCTTTCCTTATCTTCATTTTAGCTCCATGCTAAGGATTCCCCTTTTTGAAAATATAATAATAAATTAGCCGGAATTAAAAAATAAAAATTACTTTAAGACCAATTTATTTCACTTAAGCACTTTCGTGGTAAAAACCACTTTTAAAATATTTTATTAATTAATTTAATAATTGCCTTGTGATAAAAATCACTATTTCGACAATTAATAAATAATTAATAAAATAACTTTCCCCAATAAGGACTCCTTTAGTTTATGGGGAGATAGGCTAAAGGTCTTCATACCTGTTTCAATTAAGAGGGGGAAAATGGGGACATTACACTAGGAGAGTGGATAAGTTGGTTGTAGTTCCTTATATCTTAAGCATAGGAAGAGTACAAAGTATTGGCAAAGACCTGGCACATGTTGGGATGTTGATCCTAAGGATGCCTCACACGTTGATGATGAGGAGGACATGGATCTTAAGCAGGGATTAGTTGTGGTGTCCTTGAGCATGTTTGATCAGCCAGAGGATCCTGAGAGTGATCCTAATATCAGCATGGAAGGAGACAAGCTTTGAGTGCATGGCGGCTGAGGATAGGGTAGTAGCAGTAGCACAAATATGAGCCATTGGCCAAGCTCATTCCATGCCTTTTTCCTTATTTGCAGGATTTCTATTTTATTTGTATTTAGTATGTGGTATGTGGAAGAACTTACTACCATTTTATGTCTCAGATTTGAAATATCTTTTAGATTTATGATTTTATCAGATATATATGTCAATGATGAATTATATCAATCTTCAGACTCATCACTTCAATTCGAGTTTACTGTTTCAAATTTCAGTCTTGTGAATATCTTTTTTCAAATGTGATGTCATATTTCTTTGTATTTTAATTGTTTTTTATTTTGAATTATTAATTAATGTCAAATAATGAGTTTGAGAAATCGTATTAATTGTATTTACATTTTACAATTTTTTTTTTATTGAAAACATTTTGCTGCATTTAAATGTATGATAATCGAATAATTTATGATTTTTCTTATCTTAAATTTATTATTTATCAGTTCACTGTTTAGTTATAAATAAAGTGTATATAGTTTAATATCTGCATTCTACTGAAGGTCCCTAAAATTTTGCGAATGTTCTGGGAATGTGGGCGTGCATTTCTCCTGTTCAGGGAATTTCATTTAACATTGCAAATTTCCACAAATGATCAGAAAGGTTAAATGGGACTATAAATTACAAGAAGATACAATACTAATGTACTAGTGTAAAAAATAACCCCCGGAGATAAAGGAACTATAAAAAATAAGATTCAGAATCTAAAATTGTATATATGAAGGTGGTTGTGATGCAAAAGTAATAATTGAAAAAGAGATTAAGAAGAAAGCCTCTGAGGCAGCTGAGGAAATATGCAGGGAATACAAGATTGAGCGAGACTATTGACAGCTACAAAAATGTTCAGCAGGGGTTGTTTCAACTTTCACCATCTTCGTTAGTTTTCTACTCATTGAGGCTGTGCAAGTCGGTGTCAAAGTCAGTACTTATAGTACCTGACCTCCAGATGCCATGGACACCACGACAGGAAGGATGGATGTAGAGAGCATTATTGGCATGATGTTTTGTTAAGATTTAAAAATATTCAGAGTTCTAAAACACATGTTTAATGGAAGGACTGATTATACAAGATGTAATGTGTTTATGGTACTTGTTTTAATTTTATGATTTGTGATGGTATAGGAAGGTTACAAGTGAGTCGTTGTGGTCAACTGCTGTACCTACTTTGTTCATTACATTCAGAGATCATGCATATTGCATATAAGAATAATGAAAGCCTTCAAAATTATTTTATCCCATATAATGTTGATTTCTGTGAATAGTCGATTGTACTTTTTGTATATCAATATCTTCTTCATATGCAATGTAAATAATGTCTTATGTTCAAGAAACTAGATTTAGCCATGTAAAGGGGAAGGCTGTCTGTAAGAGTTATTAGTCAATTTGACGGGTTACATAGGATGGTTTGATTGTTTAGTTTTAGTTAACAAACACACTCAATATGCCCAAAAATTACACACTTGTCAGTTGACATTTTCAATGATTACAACAATATCTGCTCTACTTCAATTGATCCAGATGATCAACATAAAAGTTCTGGTCAATGACTATTGAAGTGGAAAATGAGAGATTGGATTTCATGAAATCGATTTCATCTGAAACTCTTTATGCAATCCCGTAATATACATTGAAGGTTGGATGAAAAGCTATCTTTTCTGCACAAATACATGGAAGGAAAGCTCTATCTCCCACCTGCCTTTATTTAAATAGTACGAGCAGAAAATAGGCATGTTAATCTAGTTCTCGATGGCCCTGACAGCATTACTAAACAGATAAAATCATTTAGTAAATAGAAGAACATGATAAACTTCAACACTACTCTTTCTGGTAACGTCTGCAGAAGTCTGCATTGGTCAAGTTCCCTGTAGACAGTGGGCCAGGGATGTGGATGTTCTACGCAAGACCCCTTCACTCTTGAACATTCAGAGATTTTGAGAAATTCATCTGATGATCATGATGGAGCCCTCAGCAAAGTAAGTGTTTTTTTAGAAAGTTATGAGAATAGGTCTCTTGCTGCTGTGAGCTCTGCATGATATGCTGCGGCTTGGCTATTGGTTCCTAACTTGACAAGAAAGCATTAAGTCTTCATTTGCATACTTCAAGAATTAGAATTCATATAGCTTTCCTTGTAACAATATGAATGGATGTACATACTTAAACTTTCCATTCTGGCTGCATTTTCAGTTAAAGGAAAATAACTTTCTAGCATCCTTTTAGATTGGAAGCACAGTATCAAGTTCTCCTTAATTTGCAAATGACATGTAAAATTTTCTGCTAAGAAATTTGAGATGGGTGTTGAGCTTTTATATATATAATATTTCAGTCTTCTCAGGTGATTGTGGTTGAACCATTTTTAGTTTTAGTTTTCGGCATTTTGAACAGCATGCTTTATACTTTATAAATTCAGGTCACTTAGTTTTGTTGATAATTTCTTTTGTGTTTGATTTATGTGTTCAGAATGCTTGTGCAGCGAGCCTGGAACTTGACTTGGAAGACTATGAGGTCCCACCTCCTGCTTCATGTGCTAATTCAGGTGTATACTACATAGCAAATACGACCGAGAATCCAAGATCATTGCATAATGGAGGTAACTTTTCCAGTTCAGGAGCTCCAAACAGCACTAAACCGTTCGCAAGCAAGGCACTCAGCATGAGCGTGGCAGATGGTTCTATAATATCTGAGGTTTGCTCCAATAATTTAGCCATTTAAGTGGTACTAATTTTTACCATGCGAAGTATCATTCATGAAATTTTTTAGTTTCAAAGCATTGATGCTTATACTTAATTTTGCAATTGGACTTTTGTCTTCTTCATCAGGCAAGTTTCTCTTATGAAGTACTCAAAGTGTGGTTATCTTCAAGAGATATATAATCTGTTCATTGGATAGAAAAGTGAAGAGTTGAATGTCATATAGTTGAGCGGAATTCCAAATATTATAACTTGTGCACAAGGAAACGCGAGGAAGAACAAACCTTAACACAATCGAGGAGGATCCCAGATTTATAAGTTCTGCTGAAAGATATAAGGAATCCATTGAGTCTGTTGTATGGAATTAGTAAAGCTAAAAGTTAAATAAATAAAATAAATGCATGGTTTGTGAAGAGATTTCATGCTGAAATTCATGACTTGTTGGACCCTTCAACAATTTTTTGTTTCCAGGAACCTTACCTCCTCATATTGATTGGTGGCCTTTAAGCATCTCTTGTTGAGCTTCATACATGATGGTTTAGCTAATGTATATAGTATTCTGTGAGAAAATCATTTCCGATTAAGGTAGAGTCCCTGCTGACAGTGGAATTCCTTGATTTTCCCAACTCCACAATTCGATTTCAACTATAAATATCTCCTTGGGCAACATGTAATCAAAAAATCATCTGTAAATGTATCTTGATACACGATCCTGATTCCTGGACAACAAATGTTTATCTTTCTACCCCAAACACCTCTATCATCCTAAAATTAACAGACCTGACCTAATCTCTCTGGCTACCAATACCTTCCTGCATGGAGGGGGAGACGATGGCCTCCTCCAACCCCTCAAGGGATAGTCTAATCAAATTCCTACACCTCCATGCCCATGAAACAGTGGTTATGATTTGGGCCCTATGAGGCGATGCAGTCAAGGATAGGGGGTCCAGTTAAGGACAGCCTTCTCCTTGTAGTGTACCACTCAAACACACACATAAACATGAGACTAACATCAAAACTCACACTTTATTGCTCTTACCTGATGAAGTACAGAGATTAGACACACAACACTCACACTCTCTCCTATAGACTATAGTACAATAGAAGAATTACATGCAGTCCCTTTATGGATTGAACACCACTCTTTGTTCCTCTATGCTTCCTACACTCGGGAGTTATTCCCCAACTTCAGTCTGCCTGCTTCAAAGCCTTCCCTCCCCATTTGTGCCTTGTGGTGTGACTCTCAGTATTCCTATCCACCTTGAAAACACTCCAAATGAGCACTTGGATGATTATGCGTTGTTAACAGGGATGGTTAACTGCTACAGGCGAAATCATATGTTCTTGCAGAGCGCCAGTAATGAAACCGCCACGGCTGTTAACCTTTGTTCATGACCTGAAACTGCTTCTTCTCCCTTCTAGAAGACTGCCAAAGTGTGATTGAGTTCATGTAGGACGTCTTCAACTGTTGGAAGCGCACAAACACGGAAAATATCTTTTTGGATGATGCAAGATTGCTGGACTATTTGGATGCTCCTGCATCAGGCACCTAGGATAAGAGATTGTGAGCATGTTGCCAAAAAATTTGGGTTAGGTGGTAGAACCACCCTTTAGACTTCGGATGAAAAGGCCACAATATGCCTTTCCACAACGTGATGTAGCACCATATTTTCCAGCCGCTTTGCTGGACTGCAAACCGTCCTTCTCCGCCAAATACACTCAACTCTATCTCCTCTCAGCCCCACAAACATTGGGTTGACCTCCCCTACCACATCTCAACAGTTCCTTCCTCTTCTCTGTTGTAGGCAACCTCGTCTACTTCCTTCGATATGCACTCTTTCTCTATCTCCACTCTTGTAGGGATTCCCCCACCTCTATATGTCCACCTCCACCAAGTGTCATCCGGACATACTCTTTTCCTCCAAGTGCACACCTCTTTCACTACCTCTCCCTTCTCAGTTTGCTTGCTGAAGGATTCACCACGTTCTTGGGCATGACAAGGATTACCCATCACCTCCATTGCTACCTCCAGGATGGCCTTTATGTCATCCTCTTCTGCTGTCCTCATTGCCATATCAAACAACTCCACTACCTCTGCTGTAACAGCATCTTCTTCTACTGTTTCTACCTTCAAGATGATCTCAAAGAGCCCATCCATCTCCACTTGGAACGCTGCCCCTTCCAACTTCTCTTCATCAACTGCTGCAACCTCATCCTCTTCCATACTCTCCTGGGCTCATTACACCATCAGCTGCTCATTCTCTTCTTCGCCAACTTTTCTGTGGGCTGCTCCCACATCTACAACACCTTGTACTCCTCTTGCTCCTTGTAGAAACATGTCCACCACCTTCACCTCAATCCTTACCTCTATGTCACATGGGTGACATCCTTCATCTCTCTTCATCCAAAGGCTCCTTAGACCAACCCACAACTTGTGAGCTTTGTCCTTGACAACTTCATAAATCCTCCTTGCTGCCCCATCACCATTCTTCACTTGTTCACTCCATGCTTCACGCTCTCTACCCCTCAAGGCAATCTTCAGTTGCTCACAAGGTAACTCTATTCCCACATGATTCTCTTCCTCCAACACCCATTCCTCATGTACGTCTTGAAGATGCTAGAAACACATTTTCCCTCTCTTACTCAGCTTCTCCATCTTCTCTTTTGCTACAATCTCCTCATCTTCCTCTAATTGAAAGCCTTCCTCTTCACCCAATGCTCCCTCCAAATCCGTGTTGCATGCCATCCCTTGCATCTTCTTGACCTCCACCTTCATGCCTTCCAAAAGACATGCTTCTGGAGCTCCTTCCTCCACTAAAGCATCTTCAATCATCTCCAAGGTTCTCTTATTCCAACAAACCTTCCTCCCCTTCATCTTTGTAGCACATGGTGTGATCCATGCTCTCCTACTCCTTTCTTTCTCCACTACTGCAACAACAATGTCCTCTTCCATATTGTCTAACATGGCTTGCACAATCTCCAACCCCTTTTTCAAGTTTCAACAGAGGGACTTGGGCTGCACACCTCATCCATCTCTCTCATCTCTTTCCTCACTCACATCTAACGCACTAGTCCAACCTTTCTATTTCAATTTTACGTAGGTCACACACCTATTTATACCTCTCTCTCAACTCTTTGTTCTCTACCCACCTACATAAGATGGAGAACCCCTGTATGCACCCTCTACCCACTGTTAACTCATTGGAGGATGTACCCATTGTTAGCAAATGAAGAGATGTTTGTGAAAAGCACTTGATGATTTGGTTAATGCATCAATCTTATTTATGCAATTCAAAAATGGTTACAACAGTTATGGTTATACTAGTTACGGAAGTTATCCGTTAGACTTAACTAACATTTAGTTAAGTCTTTATGTTATTTAACACCCCTTCTTAATGACTAAACTAGAGACAACTCCAAGTTTGTCTTGAAACTTTACAAAAAGAATAGAACTAAAAGGTTTAGTCACTAGATCTACTGGTTGCTCTGTAGAAGCACAAAAATGAAGAGAAACGTCACTAGAATCAACCAACTGTCGAATGTAGTGATGATGTATCTCGATGTGTTTGGTGTGAGCATGAAAAATAAGATTCTTTACTAACTTCAATACACTTTGATTATTACAATATAGTGGAGTAGGTGTATATGAAGTTGCAAATTAGCGAGAATCCAACATAGCCAAACTGCTTCACAACTGGCACTGACTGCTGCTTTGTATTCTGCTTTAGTGGAAGAGAGAGCAATGGCATGTTGAAGCTTGCTCTGCCATGAAACAACTACCAAAAGAAAACATATACCTGGTGGTAGATTTTCGAGTATCAATTGATCCTCCCCAATCAGAGTCTGTATAACCAATCAATCTGAAATCTGTTGTCCTCTGATAGAGAATGCCAAAGTCAAGAGTTCCTTTGACATATCAAAAAACATGTTTTGTTGCTGTCCAGTGTACTAACTTCGGTTAAGACAAAAGCCAAGAAAGGTAGCTAACAACAAAACATCGATTTGGCCGAGTGGTGGTAAGATATATCAAGTTGCCCACCGTCTATATAATGATTCATTGACCAATGATGAATCATCATGAGTTGATAATTTGAGCCGTACCTCCATAGGTGTAGATGCAGAATTACAATCCATCATTCCAAACTTCTTCAAAAGAGTAGTGGCATACTTGACCTGAGCAATGAAAATGGAGTGGTCATGTTGCCAGAATTCTACACCCAATCAATAGTGTAGGAGGCCTAAATCAGTCATATCAAAAGCAATGCACAAATCTAATTTGACTTTTTGAATCGTTGTGTCTCTACTTGTGATGGCAAGGTCATCAACATACACAATGAGTATCACAATGTCATCAACATACACAATGAGTATCACAATGTCATCATCAGTGCTTTTGATATAGAGATTCAGAGAAGATGGACTCCATCTGAATCCAGAATCTCGTAGACATTGATCAACTTTGATGTACGAGGCTCGAGGAGCATGCCTAAGCCCATAGAGGGAATTTACCAATTTGCAAACCAAATGATCACGACTAGGTTCTTGAAAACCTACACCATGTATACTTCTTCATCTAGATCGCCATTAAGGAAAGCACTTTTGACATCCATTTGAAATACTTTCCAACCAAACTGAGATGCGATAGAAAGAAGTAATCGAAATGTGACCATTTTTGCAGTAGGAGCAAAAGTCTCCTTGTAGTCTATTCCCTCTTGTTGTGAAAACCCTTTCGTACAAGACGGGCTTTGTACTTGTCCAAAGTACCATTAGCCTTGCATTTGAATTTGTACACGCATTTGTAGCCAATGGGTTTGCTTACCTGGAGGTAAATCCACCAATGTCTATGTATTATTTCTTATCAAGGCATCATATTTTGATTGCATCGCTTTCTCCCACTCAGGTTTGCCTTGTGCATCAAAATATTGTTGGGGCTTTGAAATATTGAAAAGATCAGAGGCAAGAGCAAAATACATATGCTCTTCATCATCAATTGAATCCACAACTGGCTTTCCTAGCTGTCGAGACCGTGTATGAGATTGAGGAAGATTCCCCTCTCGTACATTATGTAGAGTGGTGTAATACCACTTGGGTCTCTTTTGTACCAATAATTCCTGTACCTGCTGAACATCAAATGAAGTGGTCGATTCAGGTCGATGGCGTTGATAGACTAACAGAGTGTTAGCTGTAGATTGCTGCACTGAAGACTGCGAGGGTGTCTCCAAAACATGTGGTTCCTCATCTTTCAGAGGAAGTACAATGCTAGAAACCTTTGGATTATCAGAGACAACTTGTTGATTACAAAAAAAAAAAAAATGATTATGCTTTTTTTACATCAACATCTCGACTAATGATGATCTTGTTAGTAGACAAATTTATTATTCTATGTGCCTTGGATTGAGTACTATAACCAACAAAGAAATATCGTGCACATTTAGAATCTAGTTTACTTCTCTGTTTCTTAGGAATGAGAGCATATGTAGCAGAACCAAAAACACGAAAATGTGTTACCTCTAGTTTGATGTTGGACCAGGATTCTTCCGGAGTGATGTTCTCCAAAACCTTGCAGGGACTTCTGTTCAATATGTAGATTGTTGTGTTTACAGCTTCTCCCTAGTATTTATACGACACACCTCTGCTATGCATCATGGATTGAGCCATCTCCATGATTGTACATTTTTGCCTTTCAACCACTCCATTCTGCTGAGGAGTGTATGGGGTTGTTAGCTGCCGATGAATTCCTTCCTTGCCGGAATAGTTTTGAAATTGCTTTGAAGTGAATTCTCCCCCATTATTGGATTGTAAGGTTTTGATCCGCCGACTTGTTTCATTTTCTACCAGTGCTTTGAATTTTACAAACTCAACAAAATAGTTAGACTTCTTGTTCAAGAAATAGACCCACATTTTTCTAGAAAAATCATCTACGAGTAAGAAAAAATACCTTGCACCAAGAATAGTAGATGACTTCCAAGATGGCTTGCATAGATTTGCATGAACAAGATCAAGGAGTCCCTTTGCTCTCCCGGCACCTTCAGTGGGAAAAGGCTTCCGCTTTCGTTTGCCAGCCAAACAACTTGCACATATATCTTGCTTGACCTTGATGGTAGGCAATCCAAGAACCCTATTCGATTTTTGGAATTTGGCCAAAAACTGAAGATTGAGATGTCCAAATCTCCCATGCCATACAACATTGGTGTTATCCTCCACAATAAATGCATTCAAAATGACAGCGACAGGATCAACAAGTCTATACAAGCCATTTTGCCCAATGCCCAGGGCTATGACTTTATCATTTTTGATATCAGACACAATACATTTCTTTCTAGAGAAATTGACTGTAATGTGAGGGTTTTCAGTTAACTGATTGATATAAGATTTTTGTTCATCTTAGGTAGATACCTGACATTCTTGACTATGAACTTTGCATCATCATTCAATACAATGCGTATATCTCCTATCCCTTCTACAACATATGATCTACCATCACTCAAGTAAACTGAATCTGAAAAACTTTTTTTTGTAGTTAAATTAACATACCAGTCTTTTCTACATGTAAAATGCCGTGATGCATCGGAATTAAAAAGCCAATCATTGGTAGTCCTCTCATCGGAACATGACACCGTGAGAGCATATTCTTCCTCACATTCAGCTTCAACTGCTGCCACATTTGCATGCCCTTTTGTCTTCTTGTTATGTGTTAGATCATATTGTCTTTTTTTGCATTCTTTTTTAATATGACCAAATTTTTGACAATAATAACATTTTACTTTGAATTTTGGGGAAGATGAAGACGTATCTGAATGTCTTTTCCATTTCCCTTTGGATTGGGCAGCAAATGCACTTTTTGATTGGCCAAAACTGGGCTTACTGAAGTGTGTCTGCCCGCATTCTTTTTGCAGCAAATATGAACTCACCCAATTAAAAATGAGAGTGTTACTCTCTGTCATTAGGGGCAAGGTCTCCACGAACGATTCATAAGGTGTTAAGCTATTCAGAACAAGAGCCACCATATCATCGTCATCCAC
The DNA here is from genome assembly GCA_037957365.1 of Torreya grandis. NCBI lineage: Eukaryota > Viridiplantae > Streptophyta > Pinopsida > Cupressales > Taxaceae > Torreya > Torreya grandis. The sequence goes on along the minus strand of JARHVA010001414.1, from coordinate 1,698,711 downwards.
CTTTTTGTTGATGGCTGACAATTGGTCATGGAGATCTTTCATTCGTAATAAATGTTGTGACAGAGACCCACCTTTTGTCATCTTTGTAAAAAACAACAGATTTTTCAAATAAAGTACTTGTCTCTTTTTCAAAGTCTGGTACTTGTTCTTGAGACTGGTCCATAGTGCACTAACCTGTGCAACATTCCAGACCTCCGAAAGCATATCATTTGACACAAAGTTTCAACAAAAGAAGGGCTTCTTTGTGACGTTTGTCATAATCAACAAAGTTCGTTGTTGGTCATTGTTCTCTGTCAAGTATAATCTTGTCACAATCATGGAATTCCGCAATTATCAAGATTTTATGACTCCACACATTATAATTCTGCCCAGTTAATCTTTGGGCCTCAGGAAGGACAACATTCTGGATATACGCCATTTTTCACTCCGAAAAATAATTTTTAGTCTAACAAATTCCGAAAAATTGAACTAGTTTGATTTTTCTGATTTTTGAATTTAATAACAATTTAGGACACCATCGCCTATACCATCACCCAAATTTTTTTGTAGTATGAAAAATTAAAATAAAAAATGGTGAACATGCAACTCACTTGGCTTTCATTCCAGGCAACTTTTATTGTTGTGCCCTTCCTGTTGCTCGATGCTCACCAATCACCCTACTGCACTTTATTTTACTTGACGTGGTTATGAACTGTCACTGGTTATTATCGTGCCCATCTTGCAACTTCGTGTTCTCTTCTCCTCTGCGCATTTGGATTTCAATGGGGATTGTTTTTACTTTTCCTTGTCCCATAATGAGAATCGACAGGACCGAATGATTTTTCTCTGCGTGAAAGCCCTTCGCGAGTTCTATCGCATACCTTTCTTCTTGACTGTGCTCACGTTTTTCTGTGACTCTGCTCACGTGCCCTTCTGCGACTCGCTTTGTGTTGTCTCCTCCTTTCTGAGACTCGTGACTCGTGTTTCCTTGCGTTTTCTCCTCGACGCGAAAAATCTCTATGTTTATTTCCTCCCGCATTCAACTCGAACGAGACTGCTTTGTGCGTAAGTCGAAGGTCGACAGGACAGCTCTTTCCTCTTCACCTTCGATCTCCTCACTACGTTCTCCTTTCCACCTTCGACCTCCGCTTCCCCTATGCGAACTAGGGTTTTCTCGAATGATGAACACTCGTACCTTTTCTGGCTTCCTCGAGTGGTGGCTCTGATACCACTGTTAGCAAATGAAGAGATGTTTGTGAAAAGCACTTGATGATTTGATCAGTGCATCAATCTTATCTATACAATTCAAAAATGGTTATACTAGTTACGAAAGTTATGAGTTAGACTTAACTAACATTTAGTTAAGTCTATAGATTATTTAACACCCATAGTTCTCTACTTTTGTGGTCACTTGTTGGACATTAATATATTTATCTTATCTACCCACCACACAAGATGGAGACCACTCACTTCTCATTACACTCATGCCCTCTACCCATTATTTTCTTAATGGAGGACAAATACTCTCCCACGTATCCCCGAGTTGTTACCTTGCTCTGATACGAATTGATGTAGTCAAGGATAAGGGTTCTAGTTAAGGACAATCTTCTTCTTGCAGCCTACCACTCAAACACACACATAAACATGAGACTGAAATCAAAACTCCCACTTTATGGCTCTTTCTTGATGAAGTACAGAGATCATAGACACAACACTCACGCTCTCCTAAAGACTACAATACAATAGAAGAATTACACACACACACAATCCCTTCGTGGATTGAACACCACTCTCTACTTGTCTATGCTTCCTACATTCACTTGGGAGTTCTCCAATTTTAGTCTACCTGCTCCAATGCCTTCCCTCCTCTTTTGTGCCTTGTGGTGTGAATATCGGGATTCCCATCCACCTGGAAATGCTCCAAATGAGCACTTGAATGATTCTAGGCTGTTATTGGTTGTGGTTAACCATCATGGGCGAAACCACCACTTTTTGTAGATTGGCGGTTATGAAACCACCTGTTAACACAGGGCTGCATAAACCAGTGGTTTCCTCATGAGACAGAGAACACTTTGTCTGATGACCTGAAACCCCTCCTTTTCCTTCCAGAAGCATGCTGAAGTGTGATTGAGTTTATGTAGGATGTCTTCAATTGTCGGATGCCCACAAACATCAGCATGAGACCTACGGGCAACACACTCAAATGGATTCAAGTGTGTTATGGTGGAATCGAAAGAGAATGATAGAGGCTAGATTAACAATTAGAGTGCCTATAGACAAAAGGAAATGTAAGAGAAGTAAGACACCATGCTAGAACTGTAAATAGAAGACTGTATAATGCAAAGTTTTGTAGAATGATCTGAGAGGTTAGATGTATGCCAGAAGGGTACTTTTATGCCTGTTGTTACAACCACTTCCTCAAAGAATGAATAAAATACACTATTAGTATTATTCAAGTGCAGAAGATGAACAGATGGTTACGGCATTACAAGAAACACAACCGCTCATTTTGTGACTGTTCAAAGTCACTGTTTTTTCATTTTCTGGAAACACTGCTATAGAGCTGCGTAGAACAAGGCTGACATTGTTAGAGTTGTGTGCCATGACTGGAGAAGAGTTACAACTTTGTGGTATGACCACATGTGCTTGAGAAGGTCCTGAAGTTGGTGGTGTAGTCAGATTATGATGCGGAGGACCATCTTTATACCACGAGATGACTGAAGTGGTAGATCCTATTAGATGAGGTTAAACACACTTTTCCTGCGAGGGAGGAAAATAGTTGTTATCTCAAGATGGATTCACCATCAAAGATCCACTTTCCTCTAAAAGAAGTTGAGAACTGATTATGCCAGTTCATGGGGGCCTATCCTTGATCCAAATCCTTAAGGCTTTGGGTGTATGATCTCAAACGCTACTATTATACTAAGGGACCTGAGCATTCCCAAAGATGCCTAGGGGTCATTACTATAATCCAATCATGTAATGTTAAAGTCCTAAACAAAAAAAGCTTCCTTAGATCTATTATAAAGCAAAAAAAGACAGATTTAACCCTATGGCAATAAACTAAAATACTGCAATTTTTTTTTACTGATATCTGAATCTCCAACTGGGGCTCCAGACAGTAGCTATATTAAGAACCCGTGGGATGGTCTGGAAGACTTGCAATACTATGGATCCAAGCAAATCTTGTTGTTGAATCTCTCAATACCACGACTGAGGCATTACTACTGAGATGACCTCATTAGAGTTTGACATTGATTTCTTGGTTCTTAATATATTTTGCACACTTTAATAGACAAGATCGAGCCTGACAGTTCAAGATATTGGGAGTAGATTTTCATCTCATCAAGTTAGATCTAGAGAAACAGGGGCCATAAGTGTGATACATGAGAAGGGGTTATACTTCATGATCTCATAGACCGACATCATTTAATTGATCCAAAATTTCATAACGGCACCTTCACCTGGTGTAACAGAAGGGAGGGTCCTCTATATGTTGCAGAAGAGTGGGAATGGTTTATGCGCACCTCTCCTTGGTAGCAGATCCACACTTTCTGATCATTGGCAAATTTATCTTCATATCATTTTTAATAAAACACTTAAGGGAATTCCAATTTAGATTTGAAATCATGTGGCTCCAACACTGAGATATCTATATGAATTTTTAACATTGGTGGAATTCCTCCTCCAAACAACCTGGGTTTGCTATTTAGTATTTACAGATTCATGAGTAAGTCGAAATATTTACAATATCAACTAGTGGCTTGGAACAAGACAATTTTTGGTAATGTTTTCAACAACTATCCAACACCAAAAAATAATTGGAGAAATTTCGGAAACAAATTAGAGAGGAAGGTTTTCCCAAAGAATTAGGAGAGGTTGAGCAAAAGTTAATAGAAGATTTGCACATCTTTCAAGGAAGAGAAGAGTTGTTTCCGCATCATAAGTCCATGGCCATTTGGATCACAAAGAGCAACTCTTACACAAAGTTCTTCCATAAATCTGTCCAAAATCAGCAGAACCTTAATGCCATACCCATTTTAAAGTTTGCAGATAGCAATATCTTGCGAAATTTGGAGGATATATGTCATGTCCCCCTTTTTAGCCTAAGCATGGACATGACCCTCAGCCTATTTTGTTTAGTGTTCCCTGTTGTCAACCTGGAGCTGCGCTCTGATTCGAAGACGTGTGCGAAACGGCCAGTCCTCTATCCGGTTGAAACAATGTGATCTTCTCACGAGGGTGGGTGCTTCAATGGTGAGAAGAACCTCTAGAGAACGCTGGTTCCTGTATGATGTATCAATGAAGATCCCTACTCTACGCTGCGGACTACCATGGAAAAGGGAGAAGGAAACTTAAAGGGGAAGTCCTACCTAAACGGGGTGATACACCAGAAGTTTGATCCACTCAACTTGGAACCTTGAACACTGAACGAACAAGGGAGAAGGAAGACCTTAGATTTCAATCAATCACTTATGCATAAGTATTTCATGCAGAGGTTCGATCCAATAACTAAAACCTGAGGGAAAACGATGGAGAGAGGTCCGATACAAGACACTTTGCAGCCACCTAACATCCACTTACAGCTTCAACAAGGATATAAAGAACACTTTAACATGACTTGCACAAGGATAATCTAGCAACTAGGTATGAAATAGAATTTGGGAAGGGAGAGAAATCTACCACTTATGCAAATTGCTGAATAAAATATACACTATGCCAACGCTTGAAATCTGAAAGTACAGTCCTTTTATTGATCGAAGAGGTTACACAACTCACCAATGGCAGAGTCTGGTCTAACCAAGAGAGATTGGATGATTTTAAATCAAAGCTGAAAGCCTTTATATAGAAAATTACAAGAGGCCAAAGATTGGCGTAGAAACTTGAAGAGAAAGATTCACTTTGGTTAACTCAAGGCTTTACTTGGCCTTTCAATAAAATATATTTTCCCTTTTGTCCTTGCATGAAGCTTCTTTGCTTGATGAAACGAACTTATCTTTGTTATGAATTGCCCACCTCTTATTGCATGGAAATCTACGCAAATGCATGGAGTTGCTTGATTGCCGAGTTGTAGCGTTTGAAAACTGAGTTAACCGTTATTTAAGCTGAGTTGGACGAAGAGATCATTTTCCTTCGCATGGAAAGCTTCTAGCGGATGCGGCGTTTTAATCAATTAGTCAACTCTAAATCTAGAACAGTCAACTCGTCGTTCGAATTTGAAACTTCTGTTGAAGCTGAGTTAGACCTTCGAATGCATGAGCTGACTAGAGATGAACATGACTTTAATAATCAGTCAACTGAAGCTTTGACCGATGTTCGAAAATAGCTCCGATGTTCGAAAATAGTTCTTGCTTGCATGTGTTCTGTTGTAATTCTGATCGTGTCTATTTCTGGCAGGATTCCGTATTCAACTCCTTCGTCGGATTATCTGTTTTCTATTCTCTTTTGCACAATCGGCCTCCATTTATTTCGGATTTCTTGTCTCTTTGGTTTCAACGGTTACTTCCCGCGGTCAAAATTTGACGGTTTGTGGGATGTCACCGGAAACTTTATTTCTTCGGACTTCTGTCTTGCCACTTTTTCGCGGCTTTCTTTCCTTCGGCTTTATTGGCTTCGCATCTTTCCCGCGGACAAAATGTCCGCAAGAAATATCTTGGTCTCTGGCCTTTGGAATTGCTTCGGTTTTTTTCGTCGGTCTTTTCTCCAAATTCCCTCGGACTTTTTGTCCGAAGGAATTCCTTTGGACAAAAGTCCAAATGATATCTTCTTGCTTGCCTTGTTTTTTTCTGCGGCGTTTTTGCACAGGTACTTTGCTTGTTTCTTCCGAATTCTTTCGGACTTTTTGTCTGAAGGAATTCCTTCGGACAAAAAGTCCGAAGGATTTCTTTCCTCTCTTGCCTTAGCATTTTCCTATTTTTTCTTTGTTTTCTCCGCAGACTTTGCTTTGTGTAAGCCTTCCAAATTTCTTCGGACTTTTTGTCTGAAGGAATTCCTTCGGACAAAAAGTCCGAAGGATTTCTTTCCTCTCTTGCCTTAGCATTTTCCTGTTTTTTCTTTGTTTTCTCTGCGGACTTTGCTTTGTGTAAGCCTTCCAAATTTCTTCGGACTTTTTGTCCGAAGGAATTCCTTCGGACAAAAGTCCGAAGGATATGTCTTTGCCTTTGCTCTATTTCAATGTGCCCTTCGGCAAGATAAGTACCCTTCGGCACCGACCAAGTGCCCTCCGCAAGGACAAGTTGACCTCCTTCCGTGCCCTTCGAAAAAATTGGAGGGCACTCGGGCTTTTTGCAAAGGTCTCTGAGTTTGGTCTTGTGCCTGCCCGAAGGGTAGGTGCCCTTTGGAATTCTTGAAATGGACCCTTCCGAATTAATCCTTGGCTTTTCCTTCCTTGCCTTTTGCAACTTTTCCGAAATTTCTTCGGAGTTTGTCCTCGGCTCTTTCTGTCTTTTCTGCCCTCCGCAAGCGCTGTTTGGCCTCTAAAATTGCCTTTCGGAAAAGTTGCAAAGGCCCTTTTGTCGCCTAAGCGTCGAGAGAGTCCCTATAAATCCTGCAGAGTCCGTAGAAATGACCTGCAGTGTCTGTAGAAATGTCCTGCAGAGTCCGTAGAAATTGCCTGCAGAGTCCGTAGAAATGACCTATTTTGGTCCGTAGAAATGACCTATTTTGGTCAAGGAAAACCATGTATTCTTCCTTGGCTAGAGACGAGAACTTTCCAAGTGGCAAGAGAAAATCTGACTTGTGGAAGGTTTGTCAACATTTCCCATTGGCTATGGGAAAATAAGAAGGGAAACTTTGATTTTAATTTTAAGTTATAAAAAAATACCTTTTAATATATCTTTTTCAATGATTTGACCCTCTTCTAGGGCAGCGACTTGCATTGGCAAGTGTGACTATCAGTTGTGGTGCTTTGGGTTGTTTTTGGGAGCCATTCACAAGGTTTTGAGCAGGGTACAAGGGCAGCGCTTGATTGGGAAGTGTTGTCGACTCCATTTGGACTTGATTTTCAGCAAGGGTTTTCATTTTGAGTGCTGCGTGTGACTTTAAAGGCAGCAATCTGCCTTTGGGAGCTGGGTGAACCCTTTTGGGATCTGATTTGATCATTTGTGGGGCTGTTAAGGCCTAAATTTTATGTATGAGGGTTTGAGTAATATTCTTATATTTTATTTGAATTTTCCAGTTTATATTTGCGTGTTAAAAATCAGATTTGAAGAGGTTTTGGTGGCTGTAATTATTCTGGATTTCTGGGCAATTATTTAATGATGAAAAATTGCAATTTATGCCCTAGTTTTATATTTCCAGAATTCTGAAATATTTGTTAGGGTTTGATTAAAAAAAATCAGGAAATTCTTTTGTTGTGTTAGGGTTTGTTGGAAAACCCCTTTATTTCAGTTTTAGCCCAAAATGGGATATTTCAATATATCAACATCTTACTTCTATGATGTGATTGAAACAAATACTAACTGAATTCATTCAAAAAATATCTTTTTAATTCTTAATTCAACATGTGTTTTCATTGGAGGATAATAATTGCTTATGCCAGCCAATTATAGTAAAGGAATTAAGAAGTGTGTTTTTTCATTTGCACGGGACAAAGCCCCAAGAGCTCATGGCTTTGTAGGTGAGTTGTAACAGTTCTGGGATCATATCAAGCAGAATTTCCTTGCCGTGGTGGAAGAATCACATAAGAACAAAAAGATGCTCAGAAGTCTCAATATGACACCGTTAATATTGATCCTAAAATCTTCCGGTGCTGATTTTGCAGTCTTTTTTCCCAATCTTGCTATGTAACATGGTCTACAAGATAATTTCCAAAATGATAGCACGGAGGCTGTGGCTTTTGCACAATAAAATCATCTCTCTCTCAATCAGAAGTTGCGAAAGGGAGACAAATTACATATAACATTATAGCTAGACATGCCCAAATCCTTTCATAGATGTAACTGGGGATTACTGTTTGAGACAATGAGATATTCTTGTTTACCATCAATATTCAAGCTACAAAGGGATAGGATTTTGAATTATCACATGGAATCCGAAAAGGGTACCCTCTCTTGTCCTCCAATTTATCATAGTGAGTGAAGATCTGAAGAAGCTCCACAATGAAGCTAAACATGGAAACACCATCCATGTAATTCCAGTGGTTCCTAGGGGCTGCAACTCATTTTTTATGCAGACTGATCAAGAAAGTGGTAAGTACACTCCATATTCTGCTCCAGGTTTATTAGCAACCCTTGGGACAGGTGGTCAATGTCCACAAATCCTTAGTCTACTTTTTCCATGCTATCAAAGCAAGGAGGTGCACCATCTGGCATCAAGGAGGCCCACCTTCCCACTACATAGTTGGGATTCCTACGTCACTAACAACTACAGATTTCCACACTTAAAAATTCGTTAATAGATTGTATACAAGGCTAGCTGCAACATTTGGTCAATCGGCAGCTTTCCCTTGCTGGGTGCATTCAACTGTTTCAAACAGTGCTTCAGGCTATGTCAGTATATCACATGTCCATTCTTTCCCTTCCAAAGATGGCAGAAGTGAGATCCAACAAAAAATTAAGTGTCCTTACATGAATGACTAGTTTAAATTCCCACTTCTAGCTTTGACATGTATCACTCAGCCCAAAACTAGAGGAGGGCACAATGTCAAGAATCTCTAAATTTTCAATCTTTCTCTTAGCATGAAATTAGCTTGGAATTTATTTGAGTAACATCTTCGATGGTGCACCATTCTCTTGTCCAAATATCTCTTCTTCCCTCCAAACAAATATCTTCCATAATAGGTGAGCCTCAAAGGGTTCTATCATTTGGAGGCATATCCTTGCTGGCAGTAATACCTGTGATCGGTGCTACAGTGGAAAATCAATAATAACAAAACAACATGGGTTTGGTAGGATAGTTGGATTGGCTACCAAGCATTAAACTAGTCAGGTGGCCAGGGGTCTTCTAAAGAATCTATGATCATGGTTAAATAAAAAAGTCATGGATCTTTTGAATGAGAATACAACCACAAGTCAAACTTGTTGGGACTGGATTAAATTAGGATGGTTCCGCGATAACTTTCCCGTCGAGATGAACCTGATTGGCCTACTTAAGCTAAAACATGTTTTGATCACCACCACAATAGATAATCTCAAATGGGGATCTAGAGAGTGCAAATAATGATCTGCAATCTCCACATACTTCTACCTAATGTGGCACACAATGCTTGATGGGTAACTTTAATTTGTCAAACTATGGTCACAGATTTCGAGGCACCATGTGCAATATACACACACCAATTCTATCCTCCTTAAAATGACAAATGACGACCAATTATAAAAAACTATACTACTGTGGAAAAGTAAAATGTTGGAAGATAAATTCTAACTAACAAAGAAATTAGAGGTGCCAAGATTCCTCGTGTTGGTAAGGGGGTCCCACCTCCCAACAATCTTGCATTACCCAAGCTTTTCTTAGGAGCTCACTCGGTTTTTTTCAGAATCAACACAAAGTGATAAAGTGCTCTTATATTAGATGATATCAATAAACAGGTGCAAGGAGAGTTTCCCAAAAGAACATTCAACCCCTTCCCTCTTGTGAAGATACAACTATATAAAACAGGGAATCTGAAATGTTTCGTTCTTGCAAAAAAGATTACTTCATATCTTGGAAATAGGTCTTCATATTCCAGAGTGATTTGTGTATTCTTCAAATACTACATTCAGCCTTACTTGCACTCATGTCGGTAAGGATTCACCTTGCCCGCAAGAGGTTCAGGTAAGGAAATTTCATGTTATACTAATCATTCAAACCTGGAAATCAAGGGAAATCCATTGTAGTTATTCATTAGTGTCATTTATGCATCCTATCCAACCAATCCCATTCATTCATTCAATTCAAGTGCTGAAATAACAAGGGAAATGAAAAGGACAGGATAGGAAAAAATATAGAAATAGGTAACCCATGCCATTATGCATAAAAGTAATTAGTAGATAAGAGTATTCCCAAAGTCCTTGACCATTTAATAGGTACTCCACACATGCATAAGTCAAGTCCCCTAAAGTTACCATAAACATTATAGCATATGAAAATATATACAGTATTAAATTCTTAAATGAAACCAGTCTGTTAAAATATCTAAAATCATTCCCAATGGAGCTTTTCGACTCTATAGACCATGATGGGGTCCATGGTATGGACACTTTGCAATTAGCCCAAGGTTAAATCATTTTCTTAGCTCCTCCATCAAAAGGTGTAGCCTATAATGTTAAGAAAAAGATTGGTCCGGTCATTCAAGGTTTTTTAGTTGTTCCAAGGATGAAGAATCATAGATCATTTTTTCATGCATTGTCCTTTTACACGAAGCATATGGCTGGATTTCTCATCTAGGTTTGTGTAGACACCTAAAATCGGACACCTCGTGTTGATTTTAATTATTCATCCCTAATCCCTTCATCATGCTAACTAAACCCTAATCCGTTATTGCATTGCTTTCTAATCTTGTCATCAACTAATATTTCTAGCCTAACCACTATTTATCCCCCCTTGCGCCCCCCGCCCCCCTAATCAATTTATCATGTTCTCTTTTGAACCTTTCCAACCCCACATCACTTTAGTTAATTAACCATTGTTAATTAGCTAACTCATCCATAATAATAAAATCCATGGAATTTGGAATATCCATATTTTCATAAATTAATAAATCCAATTATCTCATATCCCCTTTTCACTCCATACCCATGACATCCTCCTCCAAATCCCATGCAATCACACCAAATCCAATGTAAGGAATAAACTATGACATGCCTATACCTAGCCCATCCTATCCTCAACCAATTTCATTTATGATTCATCCTCCAACCTTGACTCATTCTCAACCTTTGATCTTGGATCAAGATCAGTGGCTCACAATCATCATGAAATCCTATAAATTGAGAGCTCCCCCTCTCATTTGGAGAAACTTTCTTGCCTAACAAAGTTTTGTCCATTTGGAGGAGGAGCTTCACTATCGACCCATTATCAAGCAAATCAAGCATGCGACGAGGGGACATGCTGCCCGTATCCTTGCGCACGGTCTATTGAGCACCCACATCCATCTACACATCGAGGGGCAAGTTGACAAAACGAAGGAACTTTCATCTTGGTAAGTGAAGGTATTGCTTTTTAGCACCTTTCTTCGCTCAATCAGAGGTATTCAATTGAGAATTTGTTTAGCATTCGTTTGCTTTGTTTGATTTGTTTTCTAACATTGCTTGCTAATAGTTTGCTTTTGTGTATACATTCTGTACAACTTGTCACTGATTCTACTGATCTCTCCAAGATTTCATTCTCATGGGTAGAGATTAACAGCGCCTCTCTGTCAGGTTATCCAGACTGTACATCAAGCTATTAAAATTACTTGGAGAATATTATTCCAATCCAAACAAGAGAAGGCTTTAACTGGGCTAACTTGCTAGATCTAGAAGTCTTGAACATTTTGAATATTCAGTGTGATTATGAGTATCCCTGTTTCACTATTTCCTCTCAGAAAAGATGGATGCTGCCTCCACTCCCGTTTATCAAATTATATTTTGACAGTTCTTGTTTCGGTGATTTAGGAGCGACTGGAAGTTGGGAGGTTTGTCATAACAGCCATGGAGCCAAGCTTTATGCCTTTCAAGAAAATATTGGAATAAATATGAATAACTTTGCTAAATGATAGGAGATTTGGCAAGGGGCCAAAATTGCTATTCTTTTATCTGCTCCTCATCTAGAAATTGAAGGAGACTCAAAAGTCATAATCAACATGGCCCATCGATGCTACTTTCATATCAAGAATTTGTCCCCCGGGTATCACTTTCCGAAGGTGGCATAGACTTAGGAAGTGTTGGTACTAAATTTGCTACTCATCTTCAATCTTTTGCAAAAGTCTGATTAGTCATGCCAAAAGGTATCTCGACACTTATGCAGGAAAAATGGCCAAAGAATTAGCAACCAAGCTAGATGTGTATCAATGTAACTAGTGCTTTTCTGTGGATGAGTTCCAACAAAATATTACCATTCCAATATGATATTTGATGAGTATTGACAAAGGTCAAACAATGGAAAAATATATGACCTTGAATTCCACATGTTTGCCCATGGTATATACAACTGACCTTTTTCACCTATTTGTTCCCTTTAATTTTATCTTAAAAGTCCCCACCACCCCTATCACTTCACATGCAATAAGTTAAATTGCTCTAGACCCCTATACTATTTCCCATCATATTTCACTATCTTTACTCTCAACCATAGTTCGCATACTTGGACTTGGTGGACTAAAATTTTTTCGACTTGGAAAAAACCTTGGCAACTTAAAATAAATACTTAAACTTATTTAAAAAACATAAATTTTATACAAAATACAATTACAAAATGTATCAAATGAGTCTATAAAATGTTGAGGAAGTGTTTTCTATTAGATCTGAATACAAATAGAGTACAAAATCATATCATCATGCAAATACAATTATACAACAGCGAGCTGATAACTGTTATAACTTATGAATTTATGATGATTTTCATTGAAAATCATCATGCATATCCATGCAAGTTACAAATTACAATAATTTACAATTTCTTGTTCCTAGTTGTAGTGAAAATTTGGGGAGACTGAGAGGGTCTAGTCCTTGTCTTCAGCTGCTGCTCCTCGCTTCACCTAGAAGGCAGCGCTTGCGGCTCCACCTTGGTACTCGATGGTGGTGACTCTTCCTCTGCCTCATGTTCGACATATACAAGTATGTCATCCAATCCTATCTCTCTTACTTCTGTTATACCACTACCTACACCGTCCATAGCTTGCCTCTCAAAATCAACAATCTCATCCTCTGTGAACAAGGGGGTCTTCTCATCATGCGCAGTCCAATCACTGTAGGGTTCAATTTCATCAAAATAATAAACTCTTGTGATGTGTCCTCCACCTTTCTTGTGCTCCTTGGAAATTGAAATTCCTCAAATCTGCTCTATAAATCCGCTATAAACTCCCTCCAATTCACTCAAAGGATACTCAAATGTTGTTTGATGAGAACGTGTGGGCATTCAAGCTTTAAAAGAAGCAAGTGTTGAAGTTTGACCTCCATTTTGAAGAAGAGCCAAAGGCTCGAACATAGAAGTGTTATTCCATTCAATCACAATTCAACATTATTGAAATAATATGTTTTACATATATAAAGGATTCGCATTTCATATTAAATAGGTGGTTGCTCAACTACTGATCTCTCCTAACACTAATCTAGGAAGGTTGTTCTAGCAACCTATATTCTCTCAACCTATTCTAACTATGTGGGTTGTTCTCACAACTCACTCACACATATAATAATATTCACCTATAAACTAATGTGATTGTTACTATGTAACAATGTCCACACATTATTATTTGCACACACTAATTAACTAATGTGGAGCATTAATTCCTAACATTCCCCCTCTTAGTGTGAACATTGGAGGAAACACACATTCTGAAACTGCAACATGATGGTTGGCTTTAATCTTCTAGTGCTTGCTTCCTCCAGTTTTTCCAGGTGCCGCTTACTCAACAAGTTTGACGTTGAGGCACAAGTTTTGCATTATGTTACATTTCCCCCCTCACAATGGAAAATATTTCGGATGTTGCTTTGGAGTCTTGACCAATAATGTATCCATTTATGATTTTTCGAAAAGAATTGTCCTGCCCTCTTTTTGTAAAGTGTTTTTGAAAAAATAAATATATCCCCTTTACAAAAAAATTCCATTATAGGAAAATATATTCTCCTCTTTTTAAAAAATTCACCCTTCTATTATTATTAACCCCCATAGTTATATTTTTCAATATTTTCTAAAAAAATAAATAAATTTTGAGTAAAATTAGATGTGAAGGGGATTGAACCCTAGACCTCCCCAACTTGCCAATGGCCTTGCAAAACCATTCCCACCATACGGGCTATCAAGCCCACCAAACATATAAATGACAACTTATTTTAAAAATTTGAAATTGTCAGTGTTATGAATTAAAAAAATACTAAGCCTTACTCGACTCAGCAGGGGGATTGAGGAACGTGCTTAGGATTTGGGCTTGTCGAATTGAATTGGAGTTGTCGCCTTGCTTTGGAGCCATCAAGGTAGGAGAGAGTTTGGAATAGGGGTGTCAATTTGAGAGATGGATTGAATTTGCACTGAGCTTCCACCAAATCACAGGGATCTGCTCGCCATCTGAGTTGGAGGATCGAGAAGGTGTCAAGGTAGTTGGGGAAGCTCAATGCTTGTTGTGGGTAGAAGTGACCTGAGTTGGGAAGCAACTCATATGAAAAGTAGCTTGTCTAATGCGGATTGAAACTCGTAGAAGAGCTTGGTCGAATTCATAGAGATCGGTGAGTAGGATCGAGTTAGAAGTGAATAGGATTGAGTTGGGTGCCACCTACACTGAGACAAAAGTTGCCATTGCTGAGTTTGAAGAAGCGATGCATTAACAGAGTTTTCTGTTGAGTTGTATGGTTAGCCCTGTACATGGGACTATGTGAGTGTTGGATCGAGCTTTACGAGACGAAACTTGCGATCTGCCTCTTGTTGGATCTCGCCAAGGTTAAGCTTGTGAGTCAGGGCCAATAGTGGATCACAAGTCATTGCAACTTGACATAGGAATCTTCAGGGGCTCGAGAGACGAGCTTGAATCAAGGATGTTGAGGTGAATCGATGGAGGCTATAAAACTCTGCAAGTTGATAGTGGGGTTGCGCCTAGACAGAGCTTGTGGTTGCGCTTTGGAGATGTATTTTTTATGCTGTTCTTCTTCTTCCTCATAACAAGTGCTCACACAAAAAAACCATGCTAAAATAAACAAACAAATGATTGACAATAGGGTTGCACGTGGCTTGCATTGCTAACCCATTGACAAGCACAAATACAAAAATGGAGGATTGAGGAACAATGGGTTTGCAAGTGGTCCGCATTGCAAAGCCATTGTTTGCCTCCTTATTTCAGAGAGGTCCAAGAAACTTGCTTTGATATCAAATGAAGTTTGACCTCTCTTTTGGAGTAGAGCTAAAGGCTTGAATGTAGAAGTGTTGTTTCAATCAATCACAATTCAATATTTTTGAAATAACATGTTTTATATATATAAAGATTTTGCATCTCCTATTAATAGGAGGTTGCTCAACCACTAAGCTCTCCTAACACTAATTTACGAAGGTTGTTATAATAACCTATATTCTCTCAACCTCCTATTCTAGCTACGTGAGTTGTTCTAACTTCTAACAACTCACACACATAATAATATTCACTCATAAACTAATGTGATTGTTAGTCACGTTCCACATATAAGTTTTTGCACACACACACTAATTAACTAACGCGGAGCACTAATTCCTAACAAATGCAGCATCCAAACCACGTCCATAGTCCCAAACCATGTACGGCGAGTCACACGCTCGGACTTGCCAAGTGCATGCCGTGAGTTCCACGCTGAAACTCGCCAAAAGTCGCCCAAGCAGCCTTGCGAGTTTAAGCAGAAAAAACTCCCTTGGTAAAAAAACAGCGAGTACTCGACAACTCGTTGATTAGTTGAACTATGCTCTCAACTACTATTCATGCATTTTTTAATATATATTTTTTTAATTTTTACTATACTCATCCTCATAACACATACCCACTTTGTAATTTTACAAAGCCTCCTATAATATCCTTATACTACGTTCTCACTTTGTAATTTTACCAAGTCTCGTATAATATTAGGTCTACATTACTTCCAGTATCTCTTTGCACTATACCTAAACTCATCTTCTCTCATCATTCCAATGCATATCCTTTTTATAGGTCGAAATCCTACACCTTCCTCTCACTCATTACAATTCTTTTTAGCTTCTACTATGTAATATTTCACATCAATTGAACTTGCTAGATGATGATGGGCAAGATTTGAATCCAACCTTTCTTTGTGACAAAATGTAAGCCTCAGTGTACTAGTTGTTTTTCTTCCATGGAGAAGATGAAATAAATCCAAAAATCCCCTCTTTGAACCAGTTTGTATTTGGCATATACAAGAATGACAGTTATTTTAGACATGCCCGCATGGATCACCATCTCATCTTCCAAGATGCATTTAAACAAAAATGCCAACCTTTCGTGTTGAACTTGAATTGGTCCATTCACTTGTTTAGGATTTATATAATTAATAGGACGAGCAAACACACCCACATGGTCCTGCATAGGACACCGAAAGAAAATGTCTCCTCACACTCTCTTTTTTAAACATAGTGCACACAACCATTCTCGGTTTTTCAAAACATGGTAGCATTGCTTAAGATAGGTGATTGTGTTATGTTGGGGGTGACATCTACAGAGAGGAGGCCATGGATATCTTATTTGAAAATACTTGAGCATCTTGACTTGTGTCTGTGGGATACACAGCGATGGTAACGTCCATCTGCACAACCAAACTTGTGCTAGAACGTAGGTGAAAAGAATAGCACTCTATCTTGTCATGTTCTCTACCGACTTTTGTTTTAATCAATGTGTGTCAAATTTCGAGTTGCAAAATTGGGGAAAAAAACAAAATGTTAGGATTTGCTTCCTTGATTAGTGAATGGGAGTTTAAACGTCAAACAAGAGGAATTTTTTCCAACAAAACAACACTTTGTTGTAATTGTCCAAAATCACCTCCACATCATTCCAACATTTCATTCTTCCCATTCGTGAGACAAGGTGTCATAATGGCATCTGAAGAACATTTCTATGGCTAGAGTGTATAACAGATGGAGGAAGGATGTAACAAGGCTTCTTACAGAGGGAAACATAAATTAACCCATCATCGTAGAGATTAATCAACTATTCTACCTGCCCACAGTCCGCAAGACGATCTTTTAAAGGTTGTCCACAATGTTCATGAGTGTTTTGACTCAGTACCAAATAAACAAGTTATACCTGCAATCATAGATGCCATGGAGGCAAATAAGGGCAGAGACAAGCCACCACGATCACAAGAGGTCCTAAGGACTGTGGAGGAAGAAGCATACTACATCAAAGGGAAACACTTCATGTACCCATCTTTACTTTTTGACATTTTCAATGTATAGTGCATGGCTTCACAAACTAGAAGGAGTTCATTTGCCCCCCTATCAGAGTCCAGCTCAAACCTGTAGCTCAACATGGGCTTTTGGGGGTGGAATTTTAAGGCCTCCGCTGCATTATTTCCGTCCTCAGGCGAGCAGGAATCAACCAAGCAATGCCGTGCTTTCTTCCCCCAGCACTCCATGGTTAGCCATGACCCCTCCCCACTAATCATGCATCAGCCCAACTCCAGTCACAAAAGGAAATCTCTGGAAACATACCCCTTGCGCCCTACACCACAAAAATTATAGGATGGAAGGAGGAATCTCAGTCACCTGGAGCAGTGCACACCTGAAAAGTCAGTAATACTGCTGTCCTAGGTTGAATATTTGCTATGGCCAATACCTGATTTAGTATCCCAAATGTGTGTACATCTTAATTGGGAAAGAACAATCCATTGAACTCAGGACTCTGCACTGAATCCACTAATTGGAAAAGTATCTAGAGTGATTCCTACCACCAGCACCACCACAACACAATTCTCCAGTCTGTTTCCCCACAGCATACTGCACTTGTGGTATATGCCCCTGCCCTTGGGGCATCATCTATCACTGGTCTGGATCAAGCCCTACAAACGTAGCATACATTTGCAACTGTTGGGAAGGATAAATCAGCCACTCAGAATTTGTTGGGGGAACCAAAGAAGCCAACCTGATAATCCCTAGACAAGCAGTTGTCTGTCTCCAAGGAGATGGCTTCAATATGATTAGTTATAGTTGCAAATATAATCTT
Source organism: Torreya grandis (assembly GCA_037957365.1). Classification (NCBI taxonomy): domain Eukaryota; kingdom Viridiplantae; phylum Streptophyta; class Pinopsida; order Cupressales; family Taxaceae; genus Torreya; species Torreya grandis. The sequence continues at coordinate 1,680,923 of JARHVA010001414.1, read as the reverse complement.
AAATTCTCTATTCACAATCTAGTATGTCAGTACTTTGTATTAGTTTCTTTTCATTTGCTTGAGTGATGCAGGCAGCTCACATATCAGTTTCCCTTTTATAATGTTTTCCCTGTATTAATATATCAAGCCTTTTTTTACATCACCAAAAGATTTGCTAATTGGGAAAGAATCTATAGAGTGAAAAGCGCAAAACATTTGATTTTCTAAAAATTGCTGTTTCTCCCCCATACTAAGAAATGCTTAGACATGATTGCGTGCTTTTTGGATCCCTTGTCTTATGGTTATTCACCAATGTGTATATGTTAAAAAGGTCATAGAGAAATGACTATCCATGAAAAATAGTCATCAAAGTGATGACAGGGGTACTTTAAATGCTCTCCTGTAGTCAAATATCCCACAAAAAGGGAAAATGTCTAAATAATACTACAGTTAGGAATCTCCCATTACTTACAAACAATATGTGGGAAAGAGGCTAGAGGGTGAAAAGCTCAAATCGGTGGACTTGCTAATAATTGAGAGTTAAGGTGGACTTATAAGGTATTACATCACTAAAAGCTTTGCCTGTTGGTAAAGAGGGTAGAGGATGAAAAGCCCAAAACTGTTGATTTTCTAAAAATTGCCATTCCTTCCCCATACTAACACATGCTTTGAGGTGCTTGTGTACTATGTGGGTTCTCTTGCCTTGTGATTATTCACCAATGTGTACATGAGTTGAAAAGGCTAGAGAAATGACTACTTATAGAAAATAGTCATCAAAGTGATGATTTGAGCATTACAAATACTCTTCACGTAGTGAAAAATCCCACAGAGCACTTTGGAGGTATTGGAGATCATAACCTTAGTTGTACTTATGTTAATAATTGTTTGTTGAAGGTCAAAAAATCCATCAAGAGCATCCAATTGTCTTTGTAAACCGTCGGGGGAGTGAGCGAGGAGGAACATGATGTGGGATACACCCATCCTATACATGTGTGTTGTTGAATGAAGTCCTTAGGCTCATCAATGTAGATCCAAAAGAGGGTTGGTTTGAGAGGGAAAACATGTGACTCTAATTGTACTTCTAACACAATTTTAAAGTCCTTTGGAAAATACAATACTATACCACAACAATCTCACAGATCCTAATGAGAGTAGTAAGAGCTCTAACATTCCCATATCAGGGAACCTATGGAACAGGTGTTACAAAACAACAACATACTTTAAATACATTGGTGCCTCTTCAATAATAGCTCGAAGAGTAAAAATGTAATCAGTAGTCTGGAACTCTCTCTTGGAGCTTGCCTATTAGCTCAATTTAAACTTGTTTTGCACTAGCTAAACAAAAAGCTTCATGTCCAACATCATGGCATAAATCTTGGAAAATTTGTGCTCATTCACGATTGTCTTGCAGTTATTCATATGTGATCAATCTCCTGATTTTATGGTGTAACTGTAAATAATGTGTTGTGACCCTGACCGGGGGAAACTTGAGAACACAATCTCATTAATTAAATCTGCAATGGGGAAGACAAGTGATTCAACATGATATTTGAGAATCACTTCACGATCAGCTATTTTGCTAGTGCATAATTTCCAAATACGTTCCCTGATGCTAGGAAAAATAAATGACAAGAAGCTATATGGGAAGGGGCCTAGACAATAAGTTGATCAAGAAAATCATACAATTTTGGCATTCAAGATCCAAGTTTGAGGCTCAATTTTAGAAGCAAGGGATTTCCTCAGAGGGAAAGTATGCCAAAATGCTTTACAGGAATCATGGACAGAATCAAGAAGCTTGCACCATCTAGAAGCAAGAAACTCACATTTCTTATGTTGGAGGAGAAATGATGCTCTCTACAAGTGGAGGAGATGGATGCAAGATCATGGGTCCCAAAACAAAATAGATTCTCTTATGCATGCTTTAACAACTCTTGTCATACAAAATGATTAATGGGACAAGAACCATTGGGGAGGGTCTATTTTAACTAGTGGACTGTGTGCAGAAAGGAGTTGAGGGAATCCTCCCTTTGAACATGAAACAAGAAGTCATATTTGGAATTAGATGTATCTATAGACAGAGTAAGACCCTGACATCTATAGATAGAGTAAGACCCCGACATCTGCTGAGAGAGATGAAGCATAACTGTGCACCTACCAAACATCAACATGAATGTGGGATGAGGAGTTATGGGGTTCCTCAAAAGAGGTAGGGAGGAGAGTTGTGAAGAGCTAGTGAAAGTGAAAGTCAAAACAACATGATTAACAAGGGGGAGTTAATTAGAGTCATGAAGGTTTCTAATGTGTGGGATCAAAGACCTGCTAGCAAGAACATAATCGACTACACTCAAGCCTCTACCATGCAAAAGCAAGTGAATCCAATAGAATCAATAAACCAGGGAAGACCATTAAGAATCAGGAGACAATGCGGCTGACACAAATTAAAAAATTGATTCTGATGCATTGTAATTGGATTCCTCCCATCTGTTGAGTTCCTCTAACAAGCCAATGTCCTCTTGATCCAGTTCAAAAAGAAAAAAATCATCTTGGTCATATCATGGTAAGGCACCTAGTGGGTCCCACTATAGGCATTAAATATGTAATGCCCCCAAATGGGACCATTAAGCAAACTAGGGGTTTTCCAACAAACCCTTATGTAAATCTGGAAACAATATGAAATCTGACCCAAAAACCAATAAACCCTTGCTAGAAAAAATGATCAATTTCCAAACAAAATGCACTCCAATATAGCCCAAAAATAGCTGGATATGAAACTGAAATAAAGTATTTTGTTTGTCAAGGTGACAATGGCGAGAAGGCTGGAAATTACCCTTGAAAATATTCTGATTTGTAAATGCCGGTACAACTATGTTTTCTCCTTCAAATCTGCCTTAAAAAACCCCTCCAAGGAAGTCGCCACACTTGGAAAATATTAGAGAATTAAATCTGAAAATCAAATCCTTGAATTTTCCCTTCCTCACGCCTTCCAAGCCTTCCAATGCAAGTTGTCCAGGTTGGAAAAATAATATAATATTTTTCTAGGGCACTGAATGGCCCTCAACACTACAAATTAATCCACAAACTATTCGTCAAGATGGAATAAATTGCCAAAATTATCTCAAAGCCCTAGAAGAGGGCTCTAAAGCCAAATAGCCCTTTAAAGAGGGGTCACCAATCCTCCAAATCAATTTGCCATCCTATGGATGGCTTCCAAGACAATTCTCCAAGCAATTCACCCACCTCTTTTACCTTCACAAACACAATCACGAAGCTTCCAAAGGTGCTCGCCAATCTTCTGTACAAGGTGGTGTTCTAAAACACCTTTGTAAGCCCAATTGCATGCAACCATGCAAATCTGAAGCACAATAAAAACGCTTGAATAGAGTTGCTCTTAATGAAAGAATGGAGGTTTTTATCCCCAAACCCTTGGCACACTTGAAGGTTTTCGTCCTCCAGTTGTGGTGAATAAGCTTGACATACTTGGTCAACAATTCAATACTGAAAATGAATAACCTTTCCAAATGAACCTCTCTTTGCCTTTTATACCCAACCCCCAAGTGAAGCGCCCAAAATTAGGAGGGAGAGTTTACCTTTTTCTTTTTAAAAGAAGAAATATATAAAAACTTCTTTATAAAATTCATTTTAGGCCTTAAGTGCCCATGACCCTCAAAAAGATCCAAAAATTAGATCATAAAGTGCTTTTTCATAAAATGCTCTTGAAGCTTACAAATGTTCCCTTTTTTGCCTCTAAATTCCTTAGCCCATGGGAACGAAAAAGGCTAAGGGTCTCTTCCCAAGACTAGTTCGAAAAGGGAGACATTATAGTCCTCCCTTCCCAAAATTGCTTGTCCACAAGTAATTTTAAACTTGGGTGTTGAGGATCGCTGCTCCTTTCCAAGTTGCATCTTCTATAGGCATATATTTCCATTGAACCAAGTATTCTGTGAAGGATCGATTTCGGAGTCTCCTCTGTGAGAACTTCAAAGATAGTTTCGGGAATCAAGACCAATTTAGCGTCATAATCAAGAGGTGGCATGTCAATGGAAGGTATTGTGTGGTTTCCAAGAGCCTTTTTTAGGCAAGAAACATGGAAAACATTATGGATCTTGCTTCCTTCCAGTAATTCCAGCTCATATGCCACCTTACCCACCCTTATCTGAATCTTATATGGCCCATAGAAATGTGGCCTAAACTTTTCCGCTCCACTTTGTTTGAGGGAGGATTGTTTATAAGGTTGCCATCTCAAATAGACCATATCTTCTATCTCAAATTGCCTTTCCACCCTATGCTGATCCGCATAAAGCTTTTGTTGATTTTGTGCTTGTTTTAAATCTTCTTGAGCTGGTCCAAACTTTCAGAGCTTTGTTGTACCAAATCATCAGCCCTGGGCATCTTACTATCCTCCAAAATAAGATTAAAAAATGAAAGAGTTTCATATCCATACAAAACTTTGAAGGGGGACATACCACTAGACATGTGGTAGGAAGTATTGTAGCAGAATTCCGCCTTGTACAACCATCTATTCCACCCTGTTTGCTGCCTCGAAACATAGTTCCTTAAGTACCCTTCCACCCACTTATTGACAATCTTAGTTTTCCCATCCGTTTGGGGATGGTAACTAGTGCTTGGAAACAATTTTGTACCCATTAGTTTAAAGAGATCTTGTCAAAAATGGCTCCTAAACTAGCTGTCCCTATCACTTATGATAGTTTTGGGTAATCCATGCATCTTGAATACCTCTTTGAAAAAAATTTCTGCTATATAAGGAGCATTGTACTTGACTGGAAGTGCAAACAAATGAGCATATTTTGTCAATCTATCCACCACTACAAAAATTCCACATTCACCTTGTGACATGGGTAATTTCGTGATGAAATCCATGGATATGCTCTCCCATTTTTGGAGGGGAATAGGAAGAGGTTGCAAGAGTCCTACTAGAAATGTAATCATCCCTTTATTCTTTTGACAAACCACACATGAACATGTGATATAATATCTCTCTTTAAGCCCTTCCAAGCAAATCTTTCTCTCACCCTCTTGTATGTCTTGAAGTATCCTTGATGACCAGCCATAATATTATCACGAACAACTCTTATAATTTGATGTTTCAACTTGGATAGAGGGGTCAAAAGAATTCTGCCCTTATAAAAAATCAGCTCCTCATATACCTTATATTTTTTGTCTATCATCATGCCTTCCAAAATCTCTATAGCCCACTTGTCCCTTGCATATTCAGCGATAATTACAGCCCTCCAATCTGCTGTTAATTCACTCAAGGAGCACAAATAAAGCCTTCTTGACAAGGCATCAACCACCTTATTATTTTTACCTTTCACATATTTAATATTGAAATCATAGGGTTGTAATTTGCTCACCCATTTTTGTTGGCTACCATTCAAATCAGATCGTGCGAGGAAGTATTTGAAGCTATTGTGATCTGTTTTGACTATGAATCTTCCACAAATCAAGTATTAGTGAAATTTGGCCAAAGCATGCATAATAGCTAACATTTTCTTGTCATAAACTGAAAATTTCTTTTCCTCTTCCTTGAGTTTTCTACTCTCAAAAGCAATAGGATGTCTTTTTTGCATTAGGACAGCCCCTATTTGCTCCCCTGAAGCATCACATTCCAATGTGAAAGGATTTGAAAAATTAGAAACAACAAGCACGGGACAAGAACTCATCACCTCCTTGAGTCTCACAAAAGTTTCCAAAGTGGTTTGGGACCACACAAAGGCACATTTTCTCGTCAAGTTTGTAAAGGGGGCAACAAGTTGTGAAAAACCCTTCACAAAGCTCCGATAATAGCTACACAATCCAAGAAACCCTCTCAATTGAGTCATAGGAGTTGGAGGTGGCCAATCAAGTATGGCTTGAATCTTTTGTTGGTCCACTTGGACCCCTTGAGCATTAATTACATGCCTCAAATACAAAATTTCAGAAGTAGCAAACTCACATTTGAATTTTTTTGCAAAGAGGCTTTTCTCTTCTAACATTCCCAACACAATGTCCAAATGACACAAATGCTCCTCCCAAGTTTTGCTATATACCAATATGTCATCAAAGAATACTTGCATAAACTTCGTCAAATGTTGTTTAAAAATGCGATTCATACAAGATTGAAATGTAGCAGGAGCATTAGTGAGCCCAAAGGGCATGACAAAAAATTAATAATGCCCATAGTGACAATGGAAAGTCATTTTTTGCACATCTTCGTCCCTCACTTGAATTTGGTGGTAACCAGTCTTCAAGTCTATTTTGGAGAAGTAAACCGCCCCATGAAGCTCATCAATAAGTTTGTCAATCCTAGGTATTGGATACCTATTCTTGATGGTCTTTTTGTTCAACAATATATAATCAATACACATTCTCATGGTTCCATCCTTTTTCTTCACAAGCACCACCAAAGAAGCAAAGGGGTTAGAACTAGGTCTTATGTGTCCCATCTCAAGTAACTCTTGGATGGCCTTCTCAATTTCCTCCTTGTAGATCCGTGGGTGGCGATAGAGGGTAGTGATCACTGGTCTTGTGCCTTCCTCCAACTCAATTATATGCTCAAACCCTCTATTTGGGGGCAGCCCATGCGGTATGTCACTGAACACTCCCTTGTGTCTATCGAGAATGACTTGGACATCCTTGTGATGCAATTGCTGATTTGAATCAGACCCTGTATCATGCATAAATAACTCAACTGCCCATGCAATCTGCCCTTTTTTGAAAACTCGCTCTATCCTTTTGGAGGTCACCAACATGGGTGTTCCATTGCGTAAGCCATGAAGAACAATTTTCTTGTTGGATGCCATAAATTTCAGTTTTGATTCTTGCAAATTATGAGTGTACTCACCAATAGATTGAAACCATTGGGCTCCAAGCACAACATCTAACTCCCCAAGGTCTATCACATAGAACTCACCTTCAAAAGCATATTCACCCATGGCGAGTTTCAATTCCAAGTTGCTGGAAGTGCATGAAATGGAGCCATCCCCCACGGTTACCTTAAATCCACCATTTTCCTTGGTGGGCAGCCTATGTCTTGCAACCACTTTATGAGTGGCTCCATTATCCATGAACACGGTCACCCTCATGCCTCTAAGGGTCCCTTTCACATGGAAAGTATGGCTTATAGTAGCACCAGATAGTGTAGCAATTATCCCTTTCCTTGGCACTTGCTGGCTGTCCTCTTTTTTTTTGTGCAAAAGCTCTTCAAATTCAATTTGATCTACCTTCATATCCTCTTTTTTTTGCTCAGAATTTTTTTATTGTCCTTCCCTTGGTGGCTGCCCCTTAATCTCAGTCTTGCATGCCTCAATTTTTTTTAAATTTTCTGATTTTGAATCTAGCTGATTGCTTATCATAAGAGGCTCACTATTTACTGAGTTTTGATGTTTAAACTTCCCATGCAAAGAACTATTTGTGCCAATCTGAAAATTTGTTTTAGGTTGCTCGGTAACCACTGATTTTTGATGACAAACGAACCCGTGTAGTGGCTGCCCCTTGTATAATTGGAAACTAGGCTTAGTTAGCTATTTTAAAGGCTGCCTTTTATACAATTGGAATTCCTTGCTTGGTGCTATTAGTAATTTTGATTTTCTGCTCTGATACCACTGTAATAACCACCCCTATTTTTCCAATGAAAGAAACTTGCGAACTACTATGTCATATCAATTAAATTGCTTAATGATCAACATGGCACTTTGTCAAACACTTGACAAACATACAACTATACATGCAAAACTTGAAACTCCTTATTTGCTATTAAACACTAATTTGCAATATAAATGTGCACATACAATTGCCTTATGTGCTATGACAAATATTCAAATTTGTATTAAAAAATTACAATGTTTAGATATGAAAATTTGATAGAAGAGACCTGGAAATTAGTGCTGTAGTGATCTACAGATGAAATGCCAGCCTTCCAGACCTCTAATCAGCAAGAATAAACAAGTAAACTTGATGCAAACACTGTTCACACATACAACTATACATGCAAAACCTGAAACTCCTTATTTGCTGTTAAACACTAATTTGCAATATAAATGTGCACATACAATTGCCTTATGTGCTGCGACAAATATTCAAATTTGTATTCAAAAATTACAATGCTTAGATATGAAAATTTGATAGAAGAAACCTGAAAATTAGTGCTGTAGTGATCTATAGATGAAATGGCAGCCTTCCAGACCTCTAATTAGCAAGAATAAACAAGTAAACTTGATGCAAACACTGTTCACGCACTATAGCAGCACTATTTATGGCACTATAGCGATTTTACTATTCACAGGTTACTGTAGCAAAACACTATTCACATGCACTGTAGCAAAACACTATTCATGCACATTGCAGCAAAAACACTATTCATGCGCACTGTAGCAAAAACACTATTCACGGCTCCTGTAACAAATCATTATTTTGTCCTTTATTTTAAATCCAATAAGCCCAATGTGTTTTCTGAATTAAAACACCATCAATCCTCCTGTGTCTTTCAACAGCGAAGAGAATGCTAGCAAAGAGGGATTTCGTCCTCCAAGCTCGAAAACTAGATTTCCAGGAAATCCAACAGCATAACATTAATCTCATCCAAAAAACCCCCTAAATGGAAGCTCTTCTATTTCTTTTATAGAGTTCTCACAAGAGTCCATTCCTTCGTTTTGTTAATGTGGGATAAAACATAACTCCCTTTATATAACTTAGGTATCCGATGTATTATAAAATAAAGGGGATTCTTTTATTTAAATAATTTTCACAAACTATAGAATATGCATTAATAAAGTTATATATTTAAATTTAACTTTATAAAATAACTTCATTAATGCCCAATAAATCATATCAATGATAAATATATCTTCCTGTTGATTTTAAACAATTACCATCAACATGTCACTGCCCCTAGATGTCCAGCAATGTCCATTCACGACTTTCTATAAATAGTATGCCCAAAACTGCCTCAAAAAAATATGCAATTGAAACTGTCTAGGCCAAATGGCCTCTAAGTCCCTTTAATGTCCTGGTTAGCTTACGGGACCATAGGGAAATAGGCTCACGACAACATCATGCTATGAATGTTAGAAAGAGGACATTACAATCTGCCCTTCCCAAAATTGCGTGTCCTCAAGCAATTTCAACTCTGAATGTTGTAATATCTACTCATTTTCCCAAGTAACATCCTCCACTGGTAGGTTCCTCCACTTGACTAGGTACTCCTTGATGATTCTCCTCCTGAGTGTTCTCTCCCTGGTATCAATGATGGCTTCAGGAATCAATATCAACTTACCCTCTTCATCTAGAGGGGGCAAATCTGCAGATGGAACAACACTATGACCAAGCGCTTTCGTAAGCCTGGAGACATGGAACACATTATGCACCCTGCTATCTGTTGGTAACTCCAGTTCATATGCCACCTCGCCAATGTGGCGAGCAACTCTGAATGACCCATAAAATCTTGGTTTCAACTTCTCTGCTCCACTCTTCTTAAGTGTAGATTGCTTATAGGGTGGAAGTCTCAAGTATACCATATATCCAACCTCAAAACTACGTTCTACCCTGTGTTGGTCAGCATATAATTTCTGCTGATTCTGAGCCTATTGAATATTCTCTTTAAGTGATCTCAAAATATCTTGGCTGTCCTGTAACCAATTCTGTGCACTCGGTACCCTGCTATCTCCAAAAAGAAGATTTGTGAAGCTAGGAGCTTCATACCCATATAACGCCATGAACGAAGACATCCTGATCATCATGTGATAGGTAGTATTATAACAATACTCACCTAAATAAAGCCATCTGATCCAAGCCTTCTGCTGCCCTGATACATAGTTTCGCAAGTACCTCTCAACCCACTTATTAACAATCTCCGTTTGCCCATCTGTTTGTGGGTGATAGCTAGTGCTAGGAGTGAGCTTAGTGCCACTCAATCTGAAAAGTTCCTGCCAAAATAAGCTCAAAAACTTACTGTCCCTGTCGCTGACTATGTTCTTAGGCATCCTGTGAAGCCTAAACACCTTCCAAAAAAACAAGTCTGCCACCTGTGCTGCTGTGCTGGTAGATGTAATAGCAAAGAAATGATCATATTTAGTTAACCTGTCCACCACAACATAAATACAATCTTGACCTTGCACCTTGGGTAGGTCTGTGATAAAATCCATTGAAATGCTTTCCCATTTCTTGTCAGGAATGGGTAAATGCTGTAGTAATCCAGCTGGAGGAATATGCTCATCTTTGTTCTGCTGGCAAACTGGACATTCTCTAACATATCTCTGCACATCATCCTTGAGTCCTCTCCAAGTAAACCTCTCACGAATATGTCGGTATGTTTTGAAGAACCCGGGGTGTCTAGCCATAGGCGTGTCGTGGAATGTCCTTAAGATAGTACCTTTGATGTGCGAAGAATGTACCAAATAAATCCTATCCTTGTCTAGGATAAGGTCGTTAACCACCACATAACTATCGTCTTGTAGAGATCCCTCTATCAAATCAGTTGCCCATTGATCCTTAGCATATTTAGCTATTATTTTCTCTTTCCAGTCTGCTTAAATCTCAACTAGGGAACATACATGTGGTCTCCTAGAAAGTGCATCGGCCACTACATTCTTCTTCCCTTCGACATACTCAATGTCAAAATCATATGCCTGTAGTTTGATGATCCACTTCTATTGCCTATCATTAAGATCTCTCTGGCTCATGAAATATTTTATACTGTTATGATTTGTTTTAATCAAAAATTTACCTCCAACCAGATAAGACCTAAATTTGGCCAATGCATGCATTATGGCCAACATTTCCCGATCATATATAGAGTAGCTCTTCTCCACTCCCTTTAGCTTCCTACTCTCAAAAGCAATAGGATGTCTTTCCTGCATTAAGACTGCACCCACCCCATCTCCAGATGCATCACACTGAAGCTCGAATGGTTTGGAGAAGTTTGGAAGTGTTAATACTGGACAAGATGTCATCAACTGTTTGAAGTGCTCGAAGCACTTCTGAGCTGCCTCTGTCCATACAAACGCTCCCTTCCTGGTCAAATCCGTAAGTGGAGCTACTGTCGGTGAGAACCCCTTCACAAACCTCCTGTAGAAACCACATAAAGCAAAGAACCCCTTGAGTTGGGTAAGTTTAGTAGGAGTAGACCACTCAACTATAGCTCTGATTTTTTCTGGGTCCACCCTCACTCCATTTGCACTAATGATGTGCCGAAGGTACAATAATTGTCATGCCGAATTCACATTTAGATTCTTTGGCATAAAGGGACTCATACTCAAGTATGCTCAACACCTCCTCCAAGTGTTGCAAGTGCTCCTCCCATGCCCTACTATATATCAGGATATCATCAAAAAATATAAGCACAAATTTCCTTAACTGACTCTTGAACCCCTGGTTCATACAACTCTGAAAAGTAGTTGGAGCATTGGTTAACCCGAATGGCATAACCAAAAACTCAAAGTGGCCATAATGGCACCTGAAGGCTGTCTTCTCTACATCCTTTGCTCTCATTTTAATCTGATGGTACCCAAAGCGCAAGTCTATCTTCGAGGAGCAACATGCACCATGTAACTCATCTATTAGCTCATCTATTCTCGGAATGGGGTACTTGTTCTTGATTGTCTTTTTGTTGAGAGCCCTGTAATCTATGCACATACGCATTTACCCATCTTTTTTCTTTACTAGGACCACTGCTGAGGCAAATGGACTTTTGCTAGGCCTAATGTGTCCCATCTCCAGCAACTCCTTTATTGCCTTCTCGATCTCATCCTTTTGCACCTTAGGATGACGATAGGGGGTGGTAATCATAGGGGTCGCCACCTCCTCCAGTTCAATCACATACTCTATTCCTCTCTCTGATGGAACACCTGGTGGAATGCTTCCAAACACCTTTGTATGTTTGGATATGACCTCATGAATGTCTGGATGGTACTCAACCTATTGCTCTGTAGCTGTAGGCATGATCATACATTCTGCTGCCCACTCTATCTGGTCATGTCTAAACAAACGTTCCATCCTCTTAAGTGAGACTACTCTAAGTCCCCCATCTGATAACCCTCTGAGAACCACTTTCTGACCCTGGTGCTCAAATCTCATTTCCAATTTCTCCAAATTGAAGGTGAACTCCACTAGAGATCTCATCCATGTCATGCCTAAGATGACATCATAATCTCCCATGTCAACAACATAGAACTCGCCTACCATGTCATAGTCTCCAATCCGCATATGGAGATCAGGTATCATCCGAGTACTAAGAAGCTTGTCTCCACTAGCTACCATCACTCTGAATCCCTCATGTTCCTCAGTTTGAAGTCCTCGCTTCTTAACAAAACTTGCATCAATGAAATTGTGGGTGGCTCCTGTGTCTATCAATGAAACAACTCGCTGCCCCTGAATCACACCTCTTACCTTGAAGGTTATTGACGGTTCAGTGCTGGTAAGTCGGGCAATGGTCTTATCTTCTCTAACCTCCTTTGCCATAGTCTCTTCTTCATCACTGCTTCTGAATGTTGCTCTGACTCTTTTGAGGCTGATTCTTCAGCAAAAAAATACTCTAACTGTTTTGCGTTCGCCTTAACCGTACACTTATGCAAAGGGTCCCATGGCTCTCTGCAATGAAAACAAAGTTTTTTTTCTTCTGAGCTCATTCAACTGATCACTGTCAAGTCTCCCTGAATCCGCTCGTGGTGGATGTGATTCATTTTGTCTCTTATCCTTTTCTTTTTTCTGTGAGAAACTCTTAGACTGAAATTGGCTTTCTGAATTAGAGGCCTCCATGTCCCTAGCCTTCTTAATAGCCTCTTGGAGTGTAGGTGAGTTGAGGGCCTTAATCCACCCTCTCAATGGATCAGCCAATCCATCCATGAATAGCACCATAAGTCTTCTCAGTGATATATCCGTGACTAATACTGAAAGTCTCTAGAATTTAGAGATATAGTTCTCCAATGGTCCCCATTGTTTCAACTGTGCCAACTCCTTAAAATACAGTTATGGATCCTTCATATCAAACCTCTCTATCAATCGTTCTGTAAACTCAACATAAGAAGTGATTTGATCATGTCCCATAGTCACCATGCTATGGTGCCACAACTCATGTGCAACTCCATCAAGGTGTATAGCAGCATATTTAATGGCATCTTCTTCGGGCATAGGATTAAGCTAAAGATAGGTATCAACCTTTTGCACCCAACCTCGTGCTGTAGTCTTCCCAGAAGCATCAAAATAAGGTAGAGACCATTTCCCTAGTTTCTTCCGTAACTCAAAGTTTTGGTTCCTGTCTCCTGCACGAGGCATGTGTCTCATCCTTACATCAATATAGTCTCGTAAAGATATAGCTGCCTGAAATTTAGGGCCTCCACTCTCCCAATCTCTTCTGCACTGATCTTGCAAATCTGTGATCTGAGGTTCATTGGCAGGCTGTGCCGGTGCCCTAGGTGGGAAGGTAGGTAGAAGCGGTTTAGAGTTCACCGTTCTAGTGGGTTGAGCTACATGGCCAAAGTTGTCGCCTACATTTCCCCCTCCATTACCTCCATTTCCATTTTGTCCACCATTATTACCTCCATTGTTTCCACCATTGATTCCACCATTTTGTCCATTATTACCTCCATTCTGATTAATGCCACCATTATGTCCATCTCCTAAGTTGTTCATGTCAATACCCAACTGACGTGCCATTATCTGTGTCAATAAGTCCAATCATTGATTTTGTTGTGCTCTTTGCTCTGCTAATTGTTGTCCCTGAACTAGTGTGTCCAATAACTGTAGAAATCTCTCCTCACCTTGGTCTTTTCTCTCACCCATATTGTCAATGTTTTGTTCTCCTGTAGTTCTATGTTCTTCTAGAACCCCTTGTTCCTCTGGACCTGTATTTATTACTGCTTTATTCCATCTTGTGTTGTAATGGTGAGTGAAAGGTTGCTGATCAAACCTAGACATGTCACTGTTTATACATTCTTTAACCCTTCAGGATGGCAGGATTTTCTACTTTGATACCACTGTAATAACCACCCTTATTTTTCCAATGAAAGAAACTTGCGAACTACTATGTCATATCAATTAAATTGCTTAATGATCAACATGGCATTTTGTCAAACACTTGACAAACATACAACTATACATGCAAACCCTGAAACTCCTTATTTGCTGTTAAACACTAATTTGCAATATAAATGTGCACATACAATTGCCTTATGTGCTGCGACAAATATTCAAATTTGTATTAAAAAATTTCAATGCTTAGATATGAAAATTTGATAAAAGAAACCTAGAAATTTAGTGTTGTAGTGATTTATAGATGAAATGGCAGCCTTCCAGACCTCTAATCAACAAGAATAAATAAGTAAACTTGATGCAAACACTGTTCATGCACTATAGCAACACTATTCACAGCACTGTAGCAATTTTACTATTAATAGGTTCCTGTAGCAAAACACTATTTACGTGCACTATAGCAAAAACACTATTCATGTGCACTGTAGCAAATCATTATTTTGTCCTTTATTGTAAATCCAATAAGCCCAATGTATTTTTTGAATGAAAACACCATCAATCCTCCTGACTGTGTCTTCTAATAGCGAAGAGAATGCTAGCAAAGAGGGATTTCGTCCTCCAAGCTCGAAAATCAGATTTCCAAGAAATCCAACAGCATAACATTAATCTCATCCAAAACCCCCCCTAAATGGAAGCTCGTCTATTTCTTTTATAGAGTTCTCACAAGAGTCCATTCTTTCATTTTGTCAATGTGGGATAAAACATAACTCCCTTTATGTAACTTATGTATCCGATGTATTATAAAATAAAGGGGATTATTTTATTTAAATAATTCCCACAAACTATAGAATATGCATTAATAAAGTTAAATATTTAAATTTAACTTTATAAAATAACTTCATTAATGCCTAATAAATCATATCAATGATAAATATATCTTCCTGTCGATTTTAAATGATTACCATCGACATGTCACTGCCCCTAGATGTCTGGCCATGTCCATTCACGACTTACTATAAATAGTAAGTATGCCCAAAACTGCCTCAAAAAGATATGCAACTGAAACTGTCCAGGCCAAATGGCCTCTAAGTCCCTTTAATGACCTGGTTAGCCTATGGAACCATAGGGAAATAGACTAATGACAACATCATGCTATGAATGTTAGAAAGGGGACATTACACACCTTACCAAACTCCTCAATGATCCTCTCAAAAAAACTTGATGTGTTCCAATGATGTTATGCCCTCGTGTTTCCCATCCACACTGCCACCATTCATGGACAGCCCCATCCAAATGTTTGATGACGAAAATTAGAGCTTCCTTTCTACCCCTAGGTCTCAAGTCAAGGTATACACTTACCTTGTCCACCCAAGCTTTCACCGAAATATCGAGATCATTGTAACAATGTCATTTTGAAATTAAAATAATATTATTACTAAAATAAAAAGTATTTCTAAATACTTTAAAATGAAATAATAATAATCTAATTTGCTTTTCACTTAAGTTGGGACCTTTTGAGGGTCATAGACTTATTCAGCCCTTAAGTGATTTTAAAAGCAAATTGTCCTTATAATCCACTAACTCTTCTTTTATAACTAAAATGTGGATGTATAAAGGGGATTGGTATTTGATTTGAAGGTTATGCATGTTTGGAATATTAAATTGTTGATCAACTATATCAAGCTTTTTCACCACAACCTGAAGACGAAAACTTTCAAGTGTGTCAAGGGTTTTGGGACGAAAACCTCAATTTTTTTATTCAGGGCAACTCTATTCAAAGGTTGTAATTGTGGTTCAGATTTGCATGGTTGCATGCAACTGGCTTATAAAGGTGTTTTGGAACACCATCTTGTATGGAAAATTGGTGCACCTTTGAAAGTGTGGTGATTGTATTTTTGCAAATAAAAGTGGTGAGCGAATTAATTGGAGAGTTGCTGGTTGGTTTTGGAAGCCAACCTTAGGGTGCCGAATTGGTTGGAGGATTGGGGACCTCTCTCTAGAGTGCTTTTTGATTTCGAAAGCCTCTTCTAGAGTTTAGAGGTATTTTCAAATCGTTCGAGGGTTGATTTGCATATGATTTATGGTGATTTTGTGCCCTAGATAATTTTCTGATTTTTTTAATATTATTTCGGCAGTGAACTAGGATTTTGAGAATTTTGGGTAAACTTTTGGTGGGCTTCTCATGATGGAAAAATTCTGAATTTGGTTTTGATTGATCGCTGCCATTTTTAGTATCATTTCAAGCTATCAATTGCATTGAAATTCAAAGTATTGTGGAAGTTGTGAATTTATAAAGTTAAGTTGTAATTTTGCAATAATAAATTTCAAAATTCTGAGCTTCAACTTTTGAGGGAATATTTTGATTTCTAAAATTAATGGCTGCAATATAAAGCTCATATCATATTTTTTGGAAGGTTAGAAGTATCAAATCTGATTTTTGCCCTAATCGCCTAAGGGTTTGGTGGAGAAAATTGCTGAATATTGTTTCATTTTTAGGAGTGTGTTATTATCTGAATTTGTATTTTCAGATTCTTTGAAGAAAGGGGTTTTGGATTTGGTAGAGTCTGTTGGAAAACCCTATAGTAGCACCCGATTGTGTAACAATTATCCCTTTACTTGGCACCTACTGGTTGTCCTCTTTATTTTTTGTGCAACAGCTCTTCAAATTCAGTTTGATCTACCTTCATATTCTCTTTTTTTGCTTGTCCTTCCCTTGGTGGCTGCCCCTTAATTTCAGTCTTGCATGGCTCAAAATTTTCTAATTTTTAGTCTAGCTGATTGCCTATCCTAAGAGGGCCACAATTTACTGAATTTTGATGTTTAAACTTCCCATGCAAAGAACTATCCTTGCCAATCTGAAATTTTTTGGACTACTCGGTAACCCACCGATTTTTTATGACAAACAAACTCGTGGAGTGGCTGCCCCTTGTATAATTGGAAACTAGGCTCAGTTGTTTTAAAGGCTGCCTTTTATACAATTGGAAGTCCTTGCTTGGTGCCATTAGTAATTTTGATTTTGCTGGCTCCACCTTACCAAACTCCATAATGATCCTCTCAAAAAAATCCTCATGTGTTTCAATGATGTTATGCCCTTGTGTTTCCCATCTAGGATGCCACCATTCATGGGCAGCCCCATCCAAATGTTGGATGACGAAAATTATAGCTTCCCTTTTACCCCTAGGTCTCAAGTCAAGGTATTCACTTGTCCACCCAAGCTTTCACCGAAATATCTGAATCACCATCAAAAGTTGGAAGAACTATTTTCCCCAAGTCGTCATGTGTAGCTATGTGCCCATGGGGCCTTTGCCTTGTCTCAATGCTAGCCATTCTCTGAAGCTCCTTCCCTTTCTGTATCATGGTGAAAGGGTCAAATACTCATCATAATCTTCCATTAGATCCCAACGAACCAAACGCTGGGCCTCCACTTCAAGGGGTTGATTCCTATGATCTTGGTACGAGTAAGACTTTCAATGCTAACTTTGCCCATGACATTGTTTGTCATAAGCCTTGAATCCCACAGATGGCCAAAATATGGCTCTTATACCATTGTAATGTCACCAAATTGGACAATTAAACAAAGTAGGGGTTTTCCAACAAACCCTTATGTAAATCTGAAAACAATATGAATTCTGACCCAAAAACCAGCAAACCCTAGTTGGAAAGAATGATCGATTTCCAAACAGAACACACTCCAATATAGCCCAAAAATAGTTGAATATGAAATTGAAATAAAGTACCTTTTTTGTTAAGGTGACAATGGCGAGAACGCTGAAAATTACCTTTGCAAATATTTTAATTTTTAAACGTTGGTACAACTCTATTTTTTCCTTCAAATTTGCCTTAAAACTCCTCCAAGGAAGTCGCCACACTTGGAGAAAATTAGAGAATTAAATATGAAAATGAAACCCTCAAATTTGCCTTTCCTCAAGCCTTCCAAGCCTTCCAATGCAAGTCGCCAAAGTTGGAAAAACAATACTGAATATTTCTAGAGCAGGAAATGGCCCATAACCTTGCAAATTAATCTACAAACAATTCACCAAGCTGGAATACAGTTTCAAAATTACGTCAAAGCCCTAGAAGAGGGTTCCGAAGCCAAATAGCCCTTTAGAGAGGGGTCACCAATCCTCCAAATCATTTCACCACCCTATGGATGGCTTCCAAGACCCACCACAACTCTCCAAGCAATTTGCCCACCTCTTGTACTTGCACAAATACAATCACGATGCTTCCAAAGGTGCTCGCCAATCTTTCATACAAGGCGGTGTTCCTTTGTGAGTTCAATTGCATGCAATCATGCAAATCTGAAGCACAATTACAGCCCTTGAATAGAGCTACCCTTAATGAAAGAATTGAGGTTTTCGTCCCCAAACCCTTGGCACACTTGAAAGTTTTTGTCTTCAACTTGTGGTGAACAAGCTTGACATACTTGGTCAACAATTCAATACTCAAAATGCATAACCCTTTCAAATGAACCTTTCCTTGCCTTTTATATCCAACTTCCAAGTGTAGCGCCCAAAATTAGGAGGGAGAGTTTACCTTTTTCTTTTTAAAAGAAGAAATATCTAAAAGCTTTTTCATAAAATTCATTTTAGGCCTTAAGTGCCCATGACCCTCAAAAAGGCCCAAAAATTAGATCATAAAGTGTTTTTTCATAAAATGCTCTTGAAGCTCACAAATGTTCACCCTTTTGCCTCTAAATTCCTTAGCCCATGGGAATGAAAAAGGCTAAGGGTCTCTTCCAAAGACTAATTTGAAAAGGCGGACATCACAAAAAGTGCTTGTAATTGCAATTTTGGATGCAATATGTTCAGTGCAAAATATTCATGAGGAACTTTTTCAGTTAATGTCCAGGATCCTAACACACATCTTTTGCATATTTATATAGATCATTTTTGAAGCTGTTTAAAATTCTAGGTCATAATGAAATGTTTAACTTAATGATGATAAATTCTAGTGATTAACAAGTAACTTGAGCTTGACACTAACATAAACCTGAAGGTGATGTATTGTTTTTTAGGGTTCATTAATTTTACTATTTGCAAAAGAGCAATCCAAGCTAGACTAAAAAAATCTTCAACTACTTATGGAGACTTCGTTAAATGTTTTGTCATTTATGATGCCCAAAAAGGAAAATAAATGTCTCGGTAACAATCTTTAATAAATCTAAATGTGTTGTCAACTATTTTTTTGAGTAGGGGTTTTTGGAGGAAATTTCATTTTGTTGTATATTGTCTTTTTCAGGACAGTTTTCTCGCATTGAAAACAAAAAATCTATGAAAGAAATATTCAGGGCATATATCAGTACCTTTTTAAAAGATATATTGGAACTTAAGATTTGAAGAAAAAATATCAGTGGCTGTATTTAAATGGTTCCACTTGCCACAGGGCTCAGAGGTTCTACCACCAGGTTTGGAAGAGGTGCAGGCAGTTTCAGGTGTGGAGTCCAAATCTGTTGGTACACATTTAACCCTACATAAACAAGACAGTCCTCGAGGATTCTATGTGGACAGGGGGGTGAGCAGCTCCCCAAGGCTTATCCGCTATGGAATTAGTCTCAAGGTTGGTTCTTTACTTATTTCATCGAGAAATTGCCCATGGCTGGGTATACCTGTGGTATCCAACTTCCAAATTCCAGATGTATTATTTTCCTTGGGTTTTCATATCAGGCGTGTAGCTTCCCTAAAATCCATGATTTCATATCTCTAGACACACATTTTCACAGGTCTATAGTCTTAGAAGATTTTAATTACATAAACTGTATTCTTTTATACATATATATTTTGTCTAATGTTTTCTCTCTTTTTAATATCTAGAAAGCTATACCAGCAGCATCTGGAGCTGTTGCAGCAGCAGCAGTTGCAGATCGTATGCATGGACCAAAGGAGGACTGCCATTTGGCTATCGTTTTGGTACTTTTCTTTTTCTCTTTAAACTGTATACGATTCTTGACTGGAATAAGAAAAATATTGCATTCTCTTGCCAAAGGATTTCATAGGTGATGTGAATCTTCATGCCACTGGTTTTTGTTTTTAAAATCCTTACTGACATTAATACAAAATATTTTGACCCTTGGTTACAGATGTAACTTATAACTAAAAACTCGGTGTGAAAGCAATCCATTCTGTCACTTGCACAAAATTTCTTTGCTTTCTGTAAAGTGCTGAACATTGATACCAGATTCCTCTTTGTTAATGCTGTGACATTTGGTAATACATATGATTGCTTGAAATATGCATGTTTACAATTCTTCCAGTTATGCTATAAAATGTGAGTTCTGAAATATCGGCTTAGAGTAGTAGTCATAATTATTGATTCAATGGAAAATTCTCAGCAGAATGCTATGACTCAGATCCAAAGAATTTGGCTTCTGTATTGGCAGAAACAGTGGATACCTTAGAAAGGAAATTATGAGATCCTTTTAGATCTCAATCAATTAATTTTATGAGACTGGAAGCAGTATTGGCACCATGATATTTGCTTGTTAGGTTAAATACTTGTGCAGTTGGTAAAGCGACAATTTACCTCGGAGCTTGAAATTTCACATTGAGATGTTGCTCTAGTTATTATTTATTTAGTTTGTCTTTGATCTTAGGGTCCTTTTACCCTAGCGCTCCTTATTGTAATTGGATGTATTCTTGAGTCCCATTGACCTAGTTTTGATCATTCCTAGGCATTAATATTGTTAGTAGTAAACAGGGCTACAAAATTGCAGACTATAATTGATAGACACGTGTGCGACTCTCACTATTTTGTCTTTTGTATCTCCTTTTGTATGTATACGACACTTGAAAGCATGTCAAAAGTCTTCAAAATGAGAAGAGTCTTTCTTTTACTTTAGTGAAATGATGGAATAGGAAGCGGCAACATCTTGTACAAGCTCTATATATATCCCTCAGTTGTATTGTAAAAGAGTTCTAATGTGATAGAGATTAATATGAAGTGCTGAAATGGTCTCATTCGAATGTCTTTTGTCATTCTTCTGTGTGCAATGAATGCTTTTAACTAAATCTGTTAATTATTTAGATTATACTAAATGTTCTGTACTTTTTATTTCTGTATTTCATGCATAAATATATCAGCTCTAACTAAAGAATGGCTTGGTTTAGTCTGTGCATTTATGTCTGTGTTATAATTTTGTTCACACTTCACACAACTATCCTTGTATTATCATGTTCTGATGGGTTTTCTAGGAACCTCTACTAACAAAGGTGCAATGAGTTTGGAAGCTTAAAACATGCTGCGATGGTAACCAGGACAGAGACATTTGGAGAGATGGTTCGATGAACGAATTCACAATTTCGCCGAGGAGAAAGTAAGAAGAATAGGGAGTTCTGCACAAGAAGTTATTCACGAGCACATTTATGGTGAAATTTATGATATTTTCTAGTGTGAGTTGCTTGGACTATTAGTTGCATGGTTATCAAAATTTGAATACTATTGTTATTAGCCAAGAAGGACAAAATTTTCAGCTTGGATAGAAGAAAGACTAGAAAACCTATGAAGATTAGACATCAACTGGACTTGTGCGATAGATGACTGGACAAGTACTACTATCGATGGATATATTACATAATTTGTTGTACAGGGATTCTGGCTTTTGAGGCAGCGCAAGATCTGTTTGTGAGAGGGATCCAAGGAAAGCTTATTCAACGAATACCTACTCTTATCAAGATGTTGGTTATTGAAAAGACCATGGTGTCTACCCCTACCGACATGGAGTAGTCGCTTTGGGTGTTATGGGGGTGCGTGTGATGTAGAAGTGAACGATGAAGCACTGAGCAAATGAACTTGAATATAAACCCAGAATATGGACACAGAGAAACAAAGGGAGATTAAAATTCTAGGATTGAAATGAGAATTGTGACAACAAATAAGGTGAAATAAACATGATAACAGAAATGTATTTGCCAATAGGATTAGGAGTAAAATAGAGGATGCAGAAGAGAGGGGAGCCCAAAGAGGCTACATAAGTTACAAAATTGGAGAATTTGAAGATTATGCAGAGCGAGGAATGGAAGGACCTGAGAAAGAAGACAAAAATTGAGATAGAGAGGATATGGAACAGAACGAGGAGAAAGAGGAAAGTAGATTGGCAGTAGAGCAGTTAGAGGATAGTGGTAGGTCGTAGTTACAAGGAAGGATATTGTTTGGACCAAGGAAAGAATATTCTTTGGAAGAAGTTATGCAAAATTGCATGATCATCAAAGGTTTAAGATTGCAGACGGAAGAAGTTGAAGACACAGAGCATTCATTTAGTATGTATGTATCCCCCAAGCCCATTTTATCTTCAAGAAAGAGAAAACAAAGTGCAGAGTTTGGGACAAAAGGAAATTGGTTTGAATCGTTTACAGATAAATTTGGTAAGCTTAGCATAGAAACTAAGAAAACAATAGACAAGAAGTTAGATGAGGCCGGGTTCTATTTCACAAGTTTTAAGACACTAGTAAAGACTAGTTTGCAAATGTCGGTAGTAGCAATTACATGTGCACCAAGTATGTCGTTGAATGCAAGAATGTTCATTGCTCTGATACCATATGATGAGTCTTTTGACCTTGAGCAATATTTCTTAACCAGTGATATGGAATGGTAGGTTAAGGGAGTGACCACTGAGGATGTAAAAAGTGCGAGCTCATCGGAGCCTTAATACGCTGAGTTATGGAATTCATTTATAAAAAGGATGTTAATTCCCTAAGTCTTCAACTGGTTAAGGACTAATTAATTGCATAATTCAAGATGAAGAAGTGCTCAAGTCAAACCATTTAGGATCTTAAAGAGATTCGACAGTGAAGTGGAGAATCAGTATGGGAATACAATTTTAGATTCTCAGATGTAATGAACAAAGTCGTATTCATTTTGGAAGATAAAGATAAGGTTGTTTGGTTTGTGGAGGGATTGTGATCCAGGATTAGGTTTGCAATTGCGCAGTCACAGTTCTTGACTAACGCTGATGCATGAACAACTGCACTTCGAGTAGAGCGAATTGAGGATTATGGACATGCTCCTTCATCTGGCTCTAAAATTGAGATGGAAATAGAAGCTTTTCTTAGGAAGATGGATGAGCTGCATGAAAGCAACAAACCCAAGTTGGGCCTATTGTGTATGGAGCACAACAAAGAAGGGCATCATAGAAATGATTGTCTTAAAATCAAAATAGAGTTCTGCGACATATGTAGAGTAGTAGGACATGCAACATCAAAATGTCACCTACTACAACAATACATCCAAAAACCACAAACTCTGCACTGCAATTTTTGTAAGTCAACAAATCATGACTACAAGAGTTGCTATGCTCTACAAGAAATAAAAGAAGACATCACTAAGAACGTCTTTGTAGTCACAACACAATAGATACCTACCATGAATCGAAGCTGGGAATTCCAGGGCCTGAGATAGAAATGGCTAGTGCAACACAAGACGGTCTTGGTTGGATGCCTTTGTTGCCACAATATCAACACTAGGGTCTGTTGAGTACAAAATATAAGCCTAATGCCCTACGAGCTGCAAAATATAAATTTTGTCAACCAAAAACGTAGCCTCAACAGTTAATGCAAAGAACTGAACAATCTGCCTATAGATCCATGATCATAAAGGCATTGGTTTTGCAGTTTCAAATGGATGAATGTAGGTCATCTTGTGTGATCAACAACTAGGTCTAAAGTGGATTTTGTGTACAAAGCAGGTGTGATAGATATGGACTACATGGAGCCAATGAAGGTATTTTACCTTGGGAGACTGTGTCCTTAGTGGTGATTCAGATACCTACATGTTGAATTGGTCAAGGGGAGATAATGAGGTACACCCAATGCGCATGTTTTTTGCCATAGAATGAAAATTGCCTCAATACTTTGTAACTGATGACTTGAATCAATTTATTGTAAGGCTCAAACATCATGTGCCAAATATGGACCAAAGGGTGAGTGAACTAAATTATGCACTGAAAGGAGTTGCTACGACTTGGTGGGAAGTCCACAGGACAAACCAGTTACCATGGGATGAGCTCAGTGAATTGCTGGATGCTCGATTCCAAATACCACCTACTATTAGGTAACAATGGCCCTTTTTGTAGGAAGAACAATGCCTAGAAATGCATGTTTATAAGTGTGTGGATGAATGGACTATGCAGGGTGTAGAACCCAAATACTGGGTGCACGTTTTCAGATATACTCTGGCAAAACTTTTCATGACCTGATACATGCACCAGGAACACAGACGAGAGACAAAACATCATTTGCAGGTCCAACAAGATTTCATTCAGACTTTTGTTTTTGAGGATGATAATTCCTTCGTGTAGAATGCTCTACAAAAGCTGAAGATTTTTCTATGCTATGGGTGAGTAGAAGACTTAAGTACTGCGACAGACTCATCTTTGTAACGGGAAGCAACTTGAGATTTGAATGTAGCTATCTAAAACTACAATGCTAACAAACAGGTGCAGATTTTTATCAAACCATGCAATCGGATTGCAAATGATGAAGAATTGACAGAGTCCACTAATAGTGACGAGGACTTGGATTTGAATAGATTTTTTGAACCAGAGAGAGAAGTGGAAGGGCCAAAAGCAAAAGTTAGAGATTAAAATAAATAATTGCAAAATCTTAATATTGAGAAGCAAGGACACAAAACATTGCATGATTCCATTCCAAGTGGTTCCAACAAAACATATCAGGGGCCCTTAAAGAAGTTGATAGGAAATATTGGGACAAAACCAACACCAAAGCTTGCAACTTTGGGTGACTACTAGACACATAATGAGACTTTAGAAGCATTGTAATTGCTTTGAGATTACTAGGGTGTTTTCCAAACGAAATTCGCAGAAATAAAAGGGGTAGACCCTTTTTTAGGTGAAATGCACATAGAACTAAAAAAGTGTGCATGACCTGTGAAAAAAGAAACATATAGGCTAAACCCCAATATGAAGTTGAAAGTAAACGCTGAACTAGATCACATGGAAGACACATGTATTATATATCTAGTAGAAAAGATAGATTGGGTCAACCCAATGGCAGTACAACATAAGAAGTTTGGAAAAATTCGAGTGTGTGGGGACTATCGTGCGTTAAACGATGCCTATATAAATAATCATTTTCCAATTCTTTTACAAACAAAGTCTTGGACTCAGTCACAGGACATGAAATGTACTCTTTCACCATGGGTTTAAAGTCTTGGAGTCAGTCGCAGGCCATGAAGTGTACTCTTTCACCATGGGTTCAGTGTGTATCACCAGATTCTAGTCGTAGCAATAGATCAAGCCAAAAAAATATTTGTAACAGAGTGGGGGTCTTTTGCATATAAAGTAATGTCGGCTGGTTTGAAAAATGCTCCAACTGTGTTCTCTAGGGCAGTGATCATTGCCTTTAAAGATTTCATCCATGATTTTCTTGAAGTCTACTTAGATGATTGCGCTGTCTTTTCCCTATTTAAGGAACACTTGTCTAAGTTTTGACTTATATTGGAACAATGCCAAGCTTCACACATTGCGCTAAACTTGAAGAAGTGTTTGTTCTTCATACCTTTTGGTGCCCTGTTGGGACATGTAGTAAGTAGGGATGGGATCTTGGTGGACCAAGCCAAAATCGCAGTGATCATAGGCATGCCACCCTCGACAAGTTCTAAGAGGTACGATCATTCGGCCATACAAGATACTATAGGGAATTCATAAAAGGTCATGCAACTATATCTGCCCCAATGGAGAAGCTATTGCGCAAAGATACAATATTTGAGTGGACAAATGAGTGCCAAACAACATTCATTGATCTAAAGTAGAGATTGGTCATGACCACCATTTTGGTCTTTCTTGACTAGAGCAAACCTTTCCATGTTCATGTAGATGCTTCAGGAACTGTTGTAGAAACTATTCTTGCTCAAGTAGGAGGATTCACTTTGCAAATCACAAACTATCAACTACAGATATAAACTATATTGCTATAGAACAAGAAGCTTTGGCCATGGTGTTTACACTTCAAAAGTTTAGACATTACCTTCTGGAAACACCATTTGAATTTTTGATGAATCATCAGGCTTTGCGATACTTAGTAAATAAGCATATGTTAGGACGAAGGATATCTCGTAGGTTGATGCTATTTCAAGAGCTTTAATTCAAGATCAATGTCAAGACAGGAAGGGAAAACGTGGGGCCAAATCATCTGAGCTGAATACACAGTGGAGAAGAACCAGAGGAACTACAAGATGAATCCCTTGATCCACATTTGTCTCGAGTCTTTGTGATTCCTGAGAACATGGAAGACATCACGCATTTTATGGAACATGGGATCTTTCTTGCACACTATGTAGAAAGAGAAAATATTTGATTACTAGAGCCATCCTGTTCAACATCATTAAGGGGTTTTTGTAGATGGGAAAATATGATGTATTGTGTAGATTGGATTTGGAGCACGAGCAACCTCAACTTATTGAGGAGGCACATCAAGGAATCACAGGTGGACATTTTGTAGGAGAATCCACTGCAAGGAAGATACTGCAAAGTAGTTTATGGTGGTCCATTCTGCTTCAAGATGCACACCGAGTCACAAAACACTACGATATTTGTCAAAGGATGGGCAAATCTAATCAGAGAGATGAGATCCAAATGAATCCTATGCTAGCGGAGCAACCATTTGAGCAATGGGGAATTGACTTTGTAGGGCCAATCAATCCACCCAGTAAGCGCAATAATGCAAGGTACATCATCACTACGTCAAACTTTTCACCAAATGGGTGGAAGCTACTGTGACCCCAATTGTAGTGATAAGGATGCAACCAAGTCCCTGTATGAAAATATTATAACCAGATTTGGGTGTCTGATCAAACTGGTCAGTGATAGAGGAACACATTTACTAAATAACACCATCAAGATTCTCACCGAAGAGTTTATGATATTGCACCACAAAAGCACAACATATCATCCCCAAGCAAATGAACAAGCAGAGGCATCAAGCAAAGTGCTTGGCAAGATGCTTACTAAGAGATGCAACATGCAAAGAGATGATTGGGAGGATCAGATCCTTGCTATCCTATGGGTGTACATGACAAATTACAAGCGTACGATAGGTTTCACGTCATTTTAGCTCGTCTATGGACTTGAAGCAATAATGATTAGGAATATATAGTTCCTAGTTTGCACATTGCAATGATCATGAGACTAGGGGATCCAGATTCCCTGTAGGCATGGTTGATGGATTTAACCAAAATGGAAGAAAACAAGCAAAAGGCGCAATGGACACAGGAAGTTAACAAGTTAAGTTAGAAAGCATGGCATGATTGCAACCTATGATCTAAAGAATTCTATTCAAAACAAGCAGTCTTACTATATGATCGCAGATCTAAAGCATTTTCGAGCAAGCTATGTATTAGATGGAAGGGACCCTACGTCATTCATGATGTCTTGCAACAAGGAACAATTGTCTTAAAAGATCTTCAGGGAATCATTTTACCAAGATGTGTAAATTGCTATAGGCTTAAGATGTACTGTCAATAATCTGTATCAGTTCTCACAAAAAAATGAAAAAGGGTGTTGAGTAGCACCATGTAGTTTAGGATTTTTGATTGATGTATTGTTTACCTGTTTTGGTTTTAGGTTTGTGTAGAATGCGATTTCTATATCATAGGACTTCGTAACTAGAATTGAAAAGTCAAATGTTGTAGAGTGCGATATGTGAACAAATCCAACATGAAAGAAAGACAACTTGTAGCCATCATACGGGGATCATCAATTAAGTCTGGGAACAAGGCAGTGAGAACCGAGGTATGGGGAAAGGACAATTAACAATCATTCAAAACTGTTAATGACGATACACTTGAAAGATTGCATCTTTCCCAAAGCAAATCGAATGTTAGAATGAAAGAATGCACAATAAAAGAAGTGCATCAGTGACAAGATGGCATGCCACATCAATGATTGCCACTAGGACTCAATGTATCTAGACACAAAATAACAACTGTCATATCATCAACCAGTTGACTTTAATTTTCAAGGTGAAATCGTGCGCAACCTGCTCAACACATTTAAAACCTTTTTGTCAAATGGATTTGAGCAGCAAAAGCTATATAAAAAGGGGCTTGAAGAACACAAGGACATTACACACATTTGCGAACAAGAGACCTCTGCGATCTAAGTCTAATTCAGCCAATTGTGCATAAATTCCTCCACAATGCTACTCCAACTAGAGAAAAATTTCAAACTTGTCTACAGTACGAACCATGGATCATGCACCACTTTTAATCCCTCTCATGGATACACAAAAGGAATTAATGGGAATTAGTTTGGCACTTCGACAAACTATATACCATGATCCAGACCCCTTTGATTTCATCAACGCCGCAAAGGCCAATATGTTTAGCCACGACCAATCCGAAGAAGTACAAGCAGGAGCCCTAGCACTCCAACACCCTCTATGAGGCTCAGATATAGGGAGACTCATCAAGCTTCCTACTTTTGGGCAGTTGGACAAGGTGATGCTCATATTACTCAACAAATATAATGAGGGTTTGATTCATCTTTCATAGGATGTCACCATTTTCATCAACATTGCAACCATGGTGTGAGTAGCATGACTCCCAACTCAGGGCAAATCTCTTCTGCTTTACAAAACCAAGTCTCCCCCAATTCATTCGTATACAAAGGAAAAGTATAATAGGACATCCATATCGACACAGTGGATGACATGTCAATGTGCATTCTTTCGGAGTGCATCACCAAGCGGTTCTGGCAGACCACCAAAAGCGCATGACAGGAAACAAAAGGGGTCATTGACATTGCCTACCGAATGATCAGGGTGCACGAGAACTTCAATTGGCTTGAATTTTTGGTTTTTGAGCTCACAACTGACATTGAGAAGGTACTCGCTGGAACATCACAGGTGTTCTAATACCAATTTTTGGTCCTATTGCTCTGTTTTACCTAGTGGAAGTCACTAGAGGGTCTGGTCAACCCTGATGAAGATTTTTGGCCTGCGAGTACATTTGCCAACCTCGCCTAGATCAAGATGGGGCAATACTACAGTCAATTGTCCAGGTTCAACCAATGGTGGGATGAGATCCAAGCCCTTATCATCTCACACCCTAGGGTACCCAAGGACATTCTGTAGTATCTAGGGCAATATGCATCTATCATAAACCTGCATGATGGGATTCACATCAAAATCCATGAGCTACCCAAGGCAACAATCACTCCACTACCCTTCTTCATTACCATGCTAGATGCCAAGGCAAAATTTTTGCACTAGAAAGCCCTGCTACAGATCATTGCAACCCTTGTAGTCTATGCCTTCGAGATCACAACCCATGCCTACACAATCTCAAGCACGAGCTCAGGCACCACCGCAGATACAAGCAACTACATCGTACACTGATAGGGGCAAGCAAAAGGCACCAACACGATGAGTTTCATTGCCACCACCAAACAAGAGGACATGCAACACTAAATCTTGGCTGGACAACATGCATGTATCGAAAATCGCTGTAGAATGCAATCTTGTGGAGATGGGCATCAGTGAACATGAAGTGTTGCAATCAATGCTCGTAGACATAAGCAATGAGGTCTGTTGACGCTGTGGATTGCACCCTTGACAGAAGGCTGAGCTTCTGTCTTCCACGTGGCACAATGGAGACTCCTCTCTTGCCTGTGGGTCTGGCAAAACTGAGGGGAGAATCTCTAGATAAGGGCTAGCTCCCTTTGATGCATCTCTGAGTTATTTCACTACTACTGCTAACATATAAAAAGGGGGGGGTTGAAAAGAGAGAAAGGTACTGAAAATAGAAACTAACCTAAGACGGTGATGCACCAAACAAGTTTGATCTACTCATTTACTTACACTTCAGACCAAAAGATGACATACATACACTTTATCTGATGAAAGAGACCAGACTGTAGGGAGCTTTAACAGGGAGGCTTAATGAAGACACAGAAAATGAACCTACCACGGGTGTTGTAGAAAACACACTGTATGATAACCCTTCTCTGTCTCTGCGCTCCAGATGCAACACTTCCTGTTAACCTGCAAAATTGGTACTCTAGCTACACCAGGGGTGTTGGTATTAACTTGTGAAAGCATCAAGCTACAATGACTAAACACCAGTTTAAAACGCAGACACACTCAAAGATATAACTAGTCAAATAGAGGTAAAAATGCATTCTATTGATTCAAGGTGAAATTTTGGCAGGGCTGTGCCATACAAAATGAGAGATATCTTTCTCAAATGAGAGTTTACAATATATATAGGAGAGAAAGCAATGGCGCCCTTTTTTACAAGTGGCCCATGCTGGGTTGAATTTATTGGGAAGAGGAAGTCCATTGAATGAAGCCATGCTGTGACAATTGTCAGTCTTGACTTTGGCTTTCAAATTATATTAAACGTCATAGTGAAAGCATGGGTCGCGCCTTATCAAGATGAAAACGAGACCGCTCCTCAAAGAGGTTCACGCGGTTGTCTGCTCATTAATGCAAAATGAGAAAAAACAGGCCGCGCCATTCACTGTTTGCACTCCTTGATGACCATTTCGAAAGGCTATTCCAACCACTGGCATAACTCCTCTGTTGACGTCTCTCTTGCCACTTGGGCCATTCTATCCGTGTCTGTTCTTGGCTCTTCGGGCTCCTTTCTCGGTGGGTCGTTGAGTTTACTCTTGGCTTGTCTTTTTCCTGGCTTTGTCTTTTCCTAGCTTTTGTCTTTTCCTGGGTTTTTTCTTTTCCATCGCTTGGCCCTTTCTGACAATCTGAGCTCTCGGGGCTATCTTCTGTCAATCCTTGGCTCTTCGGGCTCCTTTTTCAGTGGTCTCTTCCTTTTGGCCCTAAGGCCTTTGAATTCCTTCGGGTTCACGCTCAAGCATTTAAAGATCAACGGTTATTTCATTGTCATAAAGTTGACGTTCGCGCGCCCATCGCCATTTGAAAGCCAATGGCTATTCTATTGTCCTGAATTTAACGTTTGCAGGGACGTCATCGGAAGTTTGAATTCCAACGGCTAGTTCTTGATGCTCAATTTGACGTCTTCGGGCCCGTCACCCCTTTGGTAATTCCTTTGGCTTTTGTCGTTTAACCCTCGCCTTTTGTCGTTGAACCCTCCCGAAGGGAAGATGTCCCTTCGGGGCTTGGAAAAGAGGTCCCCCTTTTGGCAGTCGAGAGTCCCCCACAAGGGCACTTGCCCTTCGGGCTGCCTTGGCTTCTCAATTCCTTCGGACATTTTGCCTGAAGGAAATGTTTCCTTCATGTTTCAGCACTTCTTTTGGTCGGTCTTTTCTTCGGACAAATTGTCTGAAGGAATTCCTTCGGACTTTTTGTCTGAAGGAATTTGCCTTGCCATTTTACCGCGGATTTCCTTCCGAAGGGTAATCTTTCGTTTGGCTCCTTGCCTTGTGAATTTCTTCGGACAAAATGTCCGAAGGAATTCACACTTGGTTCTACATGGATTTTCTTCGGACATTTTGTTCGAAGAAATCCTTTGCTCTTTTCCGTATGAATTTCCTTTGGACAGAAAGTCCGAAGGAATTCTTTGCCTTGGTCTTTCTTTTTGAAGGAAACTTACCTTTCGGCCCTCTTTCTTTGGTCCCTCTTTAAGTGTTTTCCGCCCTCCGCAAGGGCTGCTTGGTCTCCAAAATTGCCTTTCGGAAGGGTTGCAAAGGCCCTACTTGTCATTTGGGTGCCCCCCGCAAGAGCACCTACCTTTCGGGCTTTTGGAAGCAATCTTTTGGCCCTTTGAACTGTTGGAATATTGTCATTGATGTCAAATGAACTATTGCCGAAAGTGAACGGAATTGATTGCTGGAAGTGAACAGAATTGATGGCCGTAAGTGAACGGAAATGTCGATGGAAGTGAACGGAATTGTTGACGGAAGTGAACGGAATTGTTGCCAAAATTGAACGAAAATGTCGACAGAAGTGAGCGGAATTGTCGACGGAATTGTCAACCTTGGCCGACCTATTGGGAGGAGTTGTGACCGTTCGAAAGGACCTTTTCACTTGAAGAGGCACGACCTTAATTTGCGACTTTCCGTGGGTTATAAATAAGTGCATAACGAATGGCAAAAGAGTAGATTCGAAAGTAGAAGATAGATAAAAGAAGAGCAGAATTTTTAAAGGCAAATTTTTGTGAGAATATTGAAAAGAAAAAATCAGCAAGTATAAGGAAGAGTATAGCAGCGAAAACACTCAAGTGTAGATCGAATCTAAAAGAGATAAAACAAGTGTTCTATCATCTGTTGTTTTGACAACAAATTTGAGATAGAAGAGTGATTTTTTCTGAGAAGGTTGGTGCCTTCGTTTTGAAGAGATTGGTGTCTCTTGCTGAGTTGGTGCTCAGTGAAAGGGGTCGGTGCTCTTGTAGGTTGGTGCCTACAAAATTGTTTTTTTGGTTGGTGCTCCAGTAGATTGGTGCCTACGAATATTTATATTAAGAGAATTTCTCCGTGGTTTTCTCTCGAAAGGGTTTCCACGCAAATCTGTGTCTATTTGCATTGTGTGGTTTTGCATTGTATTCTTTGATTGCTTTGAATATATTAATTGCAGAGTAATTTGAGGTTTTGAATTTAAGATTAATAGTTGAAAGTCAAAAAATATCTTATACTAATTCACCCCCCCTCTCAGTATAAGCTTGTGCTTAACAATTGGTATCAGAGCCGGTTCTTTCGGTGTTAGCACAACTGCTAGAAGGTAGATCTTGGAAAGCACATATGGCAGGATCTTAAGTGCTAGATGGTTTCTCCACTAAGAAAGCTCCTTTGTTCGATGGAACGAATTACGCATTTTGGAGTATAAGAATGAAGACTTACTTGATGGCCCTAGGTTTCGATATTTGGCAAGTAGTGGTAATAGGATACACAACGCCACAAATTGCACCAATGGATGCCACCGGAAAAAAGGCCAGTGAGAACAATGCGAAAGCTATGAATGCAATCTTATGCGGGCTTTCAGAAAATGAGTTTGTTAAGGTTATGTATTGTGAATCTGCAAAAGAGATCTGGGATAAACTCAACACTATTTATGAAGGTGATAGTAAGGTTAGAAAAGCAAAACTTCAAACCCACCGGAAGCAGTTTGAAAGTTTAAAAATGAAGAATGATGAAAACATTGCTGAGTATCTTCTTCGTGTCGATGAGATTGTTAATGTCATTCGAGGACTCGGAGAGAAAATTGAAGAATCTGTGATCATTCAAAATGTTTTGAGATCCCTATAATTGAGATTTGATGCGAAGGTCTCTGCCATTGAAGAAATGAAGGATTTAGACAGGATGAAAATGGACGAGCTCCATGGAATTCTTATGGCCTACGAAATGAGAACCGAATTTGAGAGACAGTCGAAGAAGGAAGCATCATTCAAGGTCTCGAAGAAAGAGATCATAGAACCAGAATCAAGTGAAAATTCAAGTAGTGAAGAAGATGAAAATGAAGCTCTATTCATTCGGAAGCTAAAGAAAGGATCGGGCAAATATAAAGGAAAGTTACTTTTTAAATGCTTTAATTGTGGTAAAATTGGTCATTTTGCAGCCAAATGTCCAAATAAAGGAAATAGCGATGATGAGAGAAACAAATCAAAGTACAAAAAGGGATTCAAGCCGAGCAAAGACAAACAAAGATTTGAGAAACAAAAGAAAAGCCTATACTCCAAGAGGTATAGCAGCTCATCTGAAGAAAACAAAGAAAGTGATGTTGAGAGTGATAATGAAGAGATTCTGTTCATGGCTACAGAAGAAAATGCCACCACTAGCAAAGATAATTTGGAGGAAGACGAAGACATGGAAGAAGGTGAAGTGAACTTGAAGAACTTATTTGTGCGTTGCAAGAAATAAAAGCATTTAAGAAGAATCAGAAACTAAAGTTACAACTTCGAAAATATGAAGAAGAGAATCGAGACTTTAAAACGGAGACATCACAAGTCTTTGAGGAATCAAACAAGGTGATTGCTGATCTAAAAGTCCAAATCGAAGAAGCAAAGAAAATTGAAGAAGATCTAACGGATCAGCTAAAGAAGAAAGGAGAAGACTGTGAAAGGTATGAATTTGAAATAGATGTTTTAAAAAGGGATCTAGAAAAGGCGAATTCTAAAATAACAAGTGAATTGAAATCTGAGAAAAGCACTCAAGTTTTGAATAAGATTCTAGAGAGTCAAAGATCACCATCTAACAAGTCAGGCATTGCGTATGAGAAAGAAAAAGAGAAAGCTAACAGCTATGTTGAAACTCTTAAGGAACCAATAAAAAAGGAGACCAAGAAGTAAGAAGCCAAGAATACAAAAACCAACTCTATCAACAAAGAAAGCAAAAGAAAACAAAACTTTAGAAGACCATTTGCTCCAAGATATACAAATAAAACCAGGGTTGGTAATTATTTTGATGGATATTGTTATTATTGCAATCATTTTGGTCATAAGAAATTAGATTGTAGAAAGAGAGCCAAGGATATTGAAGTCAGGAGCAGAAACAAAGGAACCTATGGAGCTTCGAACAAAAATTACAATTCGTTTGCTCCCTTATCAAACTTTGATGAAGCTATAGTTTGTTACAAGTGCAACAACTATGGACATATAGCACGCTATTGTAGAAGTGTTTTTGAATCTGTAAGACAAGATCAAAAGTTCAAAGCTCCAGTGATAAAGAAAAGAGAACCATCAAAGATCTGGAAGAAGCAAGAAGAATCCATGATTGTTCAAACAACATTCCATGATAGAGATGGACAACAATGGTTCATTGATAGTGGATGTTCGAGACACACAACTGGAGATAAAAGCAAATTCATCTTGTTAAAAAAGGTTAATGAAGGCACGGTGAAGTTCGGAGACAACACTACAGCGAGAATAACAGGGGTACACTTAGTCTCGATAATGGAAAAACCAAAACAGAAAATGTGTTATAGGTGGAAGGGTTAAAGCATAATCTTCTAAGTGTTAGCCAAATGTGTGATCAAGGACACACACTGAAGTTCTTTTTTGAAGGTTGCGAGATCAGAAAAAGAGACACGGGAGAACTAATTGCAGATGCTCATAGAATCACAAACAACCTATACATGCTTGGAGAAATGAGAGGAGAGAAATGTTGTCTGAGTCAAGTTGAAGAAAGTTGGCTATGGCATAGAAGGTTAGGGCACATAAATTTTGATAATCTTGTGAAAATCAGCAACAAACAGGCTGTGCGAGATATGCCCAAGATAACAAAACCTTCAAGCACTCTATGCAAGCAATGCCAACACGGGAAGCAAACCAGAACAAGGTTCAGAACGAAGGCATATTCGACCAACAAACAACTAGAGCTGATTCATATGGATCTTTGTGGTCCTACCAGAACTGAAAGCATGTCAAGGTGAGAGCTACTTTATGTTGCTCATTGATGATTATACTAGAATGACATGGGTAGCCTTTCTAAAAGAAAAATCTAAGCTATCAGATAGATTTTGGAGAGAAGCAGTTAATACAACAGTATATATTTTGAATAGAGGACAAATCAGAGTTAATAATGACAAAACTCCTTACGAATTGTGGAAAGGAAGACCAACGTCGGTCAAACATTTCAAAGTGTTTGGAAGTAAATGTTTTATCAACAGGAATGAAGAAAACTTGGGCAAATTTGATTCAAGAGCTGACGAAGGAATTTTCCTTGGTTACTCTATCAAAAGCAAAGCCTATAGATGTTATAACAAAAGGCTACAAACTCTCGTAGAAAGTGCTAGTGTTAGAATAGATGAGATCATGCATCAAAAGGCAAAAGAACCTTCAGAAGAGCCTCTAGAAATACCCAATCTTGTAGAAGAAGGGGAGGAAGAAAATGTAGAAAAATTGAGTGAATCTGAAAGGCAGGACACCAAAGCACCATCTCGCTTTGTTCAGAAGAATCATGCTGAAAGTCAGATCATTGGCAACATTGATGCTGGGGTGCAAACCAGAAGAAGAATTGTAAGTATCCTTGAGCATGTAAATTTTTCTTTGTTATCCAAGGTAGAGCCTAAGAATTTTTCTGAAGCTAGTCATGATAAACATTGGGTAAAAGCAATGGAAGAAGAGTTAGATCAAATTGAGAAGAATGAGACTTGGGAACTTGTGCCCAGGGCAATGGATCAGAATGTAATTGGCACTAAGTGGATTTTTCGAAACAAATTGAATGAAGATGGCCAAGTCACTCGAAACAAAGCAAGGTTGGTATGTAAGGGGTATGCTCAAGTAGAAGGTGTAGATTTTGAAGAGACTTTTGTTCCTGTTGCTAGATTAGAAACAATTCGAATATTTCTTGCATTTTTAGTATTCAAAAATTTCAAAGTTTATCAAATGGATGTTAAATCAGCATTTCTAAATGGCAATCTAGAAGAGGAAGTTTACATAGAACAGCCAGAAGGATTATTCTTATCAGAAAACAAGGATTATGTGTGTAAGTTGAAGAAGGCTTTATACGGATTGAAACAAGCTCCTAGAACATGGTATGCTAGGCTTGATAAATACCTACAAGACCAAGGATTCAAGAGAGGATATGCTGGTAGTAATCTTTACATCAAAACTGAAGGAGATCACCAGTTAATTGTTGTGGTGTATGTAGATATAATCTTTGGAGGAGACAATAAAGAAATGTCTAAGATATTTGTCGAAGATATGCAAAAGGAATTTGAGATGTCCATGTTAGGTGAGTTGTCATTTTTCCTTGGTTTACAAATCTCTCAATCTAACATAGGAATATTCATATCCCAAAGCAAGTATGTGAAGAAGATGTTGAAGAAATTCCATATGGAGGAGTGTTGCCCTGTTAGCACACCTATGGCTACAGGTACGAAGTTGAGCAAAGATGATGAATCTCCGAATACTGATCAAACTCTTTACAGATCAATGATTGGGAGTTTACTATATGTGACGACATCCAGGCCAGATATCATGCAAGCAGTAGGTATGGTTGCACAATTTCAAGTAGCTCCAAAAGAAACACATGTGCAAGCCGTGAAACGTATATTTAGATATTTAAAGAGAACCTTGGATTATGGGTTGTGGTACCCAAGAGGTAAAGACTTCACATTGGTAGTGTACACGGATTCAAATTGGGTAGGTTGTGTAGATGATAGAAAAAGTACAAGTGGAGGAGCATTCTTTCTTGGAGATAGCCTGGTATCTTGGTTGAGTATGAAGCAGAATTCTGTATCTCTATCCACAACAAAAGCAGAGTACATAGCGGCAGTGCTATGTTGTACACAAGTTCTATGGATGAAACAAACCTTGAAAGATATCAAAGTAGAGTATAATCATCCAATCTCCATATTCTGTGATAATACTAGTGCGATAAGTATTTCAAAGAATCCAGTTATGCATTCCAGAACTAAGCATATCCCTATACAGTATCATTATTTGAGAGAACAGGTGGCAGAACAAGTAAAATTGGAATATGTTTCTACATCCGAACAGATGGCAGATATCTTCACTAAGCCACTTCCAAAGGAAACATTTGAGTACCTACGACAGAAGTTGGGAGTAATTTCTTTTGCGTCTTGCCACTGAAGGGAAGCATCAGCTAAGGGGGAGCTAAGTACTATCTCTTGGATAGACCCTTTGCCATTGATGTCAAAGGGGGAGAAGTACAGAAAGAGGATGTTACAGAAAGGGGGAGCTACAGCAAAAAAAAGGGATTCAGACAGAAGAGACAGTGCATCAAGGGGGAGCAGTTTCAGTATGTGGTTGCCATCAATGACAAAGGGGGAGATTGTTGGAATATTGTCATTGATGTCAAATGAACTATTGCCGAAAGTGAACGGAATTGATTACCGGAATTGAACAAAATTGATGGCCGTAAGTGAACGGAAATGTTGACGGAAGTGAACGGAATTATTGACGGAAGTGAATGGAATTGTTGCTGGAATTGAACGAAAATGTCGATGGAATTGTCAACCTTGGCCGACCTATTGGGAGGAGTTGTGACCGTTCGAAAGGACCTTTTCACTTGAAGAGTCACGATCTTAATTTGTGGCTTTCCGTGGGTTATAAATAAGTGCATAACGAATGGCAAAAGAGTAGATTCGAAAGTAGAAGATATATAAAAGAAGAGCAGAATTTTTAAAGGCAAATTTTTGTGAGAATATTGAAAAGAAAAAATCAGCAAGTATAAGGAAGAGTATAGCAGCGAAAACACTCAAGTGTAGATCGAATCTAAAGGAGATAAAGCAAGTGTTCTATCATCTGTTGTTTTGACAACAAATTTGAGATAGAAGAGTGATTTTTTCTGAGAAGGTTGGTGCCTTCGTTTTGAAGAGATTGGTGTCTCTTGCTGAATTGGTGCTCAGTGAAAGGGGTCGGTGCTCTTGTATGTTGGTGCCTACAAAATTGTTTTTGGGGTTGGTGCTTTATTAGGTTGGTGCCTATGAATCTTTATATTAAGAGAATTTCTCCATGGTTTTCTCCCGAAAGGGTTTCCACGCAAATCTGTGTCTATTTGCATTGTGTGGTTTTGCATTGTATTCTTTGATTGCTTTGAATATATTAATTTCGGAGTAATTTGAGGTTTTGAATTTAAGATTAATAGTTGAAAGTCAAAAAATATCTTATACTAATTCACCCCCCCCTCTCAGTATAAGCTTGTGCTTAACATGAACTTGGTTTATTTTGTCGGTAAAAACCCTTCTGAAGCAGTTTTGCTTGCTCTTTTGCAATTTCCTGCATAATTGCTCCTTCCAACCCTGCCTGTACTCTCTGTACCAAATGCTTGAAGCTGAGCCTTTTGCATGCCAAGAGGAAAAATGAGTTGCAGAAGCATATTTCTGCATTATCCTTCATGTCTGGTCATAGAAATGAAAGAAAAGAAAAAGGAGACCGATTTTTTGCCCACGGAACCAAAAATGGTCAACAAGATTTATGATTAAGAAGAGAAGAAATTTTTCTTTTGGAAGGCAATATGCACCTGCCAAGTGTAGAACCAGGTGCAACAAGATTTGTGGGTTTACATCAGCCGATCTCCTTCAATAATAATAGATATTGTTGGGCAAGAAGCAGTGCACCAATGCTTTCAAATTGAGCTTTTTCACACAGATCTAGCTATAGGATCTTCCGCTACGCAAGGAGAGCACTCTTCATTATAGGAAAGTCCCCCACCAGCTCTAGTACACAGACAAAGGCCCCATTCTGTGTCCAGAGTGTCTCCATCAATCAAGGAACGAATGATTGCTTTGGCAGATCTATCGGTGGAGGTAGAAATGCAGTAGGCCCAAGGAATCGGGAATCAGCGTCAAGAGACAATCTAGGATTATAAGAGATTGAAGAAGAAACTCCCCCCTCCACTTTCTTCTAGGCATAAGGCATCAACATGAAGAAGTACTGTGATCAAATCGACCTCGTCATCCGATTCGCAGTCACCGCTTGATTCGCCAACTCCTATGCAGAAGCAAGAATCGGTTGATTCGCCAACTCCTATGCAAGAGTTGGAAAAGACAACTCCATCATAGCTCGAGCAACCTACTGAACAAACAGATATCACAACACAAGAACAAGCTGCCACAACACAACAAGAAGAGGAAAAGGCACAATAGGTGGCTGCGTAGAAGGCTCGAAAGGTAGTGAGGGAGAAGGAAGAGGCCAAACACAAGGTTGTTGAGGAGGAAGAACAACGAAAGAATCAAGTGGAGGAGGAACGCAAGGAAAAGGTTGAGGAAGTTGAGGCACAAAAGACAAAGGGCCAAAGAAGCGGGGGCCAAAAAGAAAGAAATAGCTACAAGAAAACTGTTGACGCTATGGATTGCACCCTTGAGAGAACGCTGGGCTTCTCCCTTCCACGTGGCACAATGGAGACTCCCCTCTTGTTGTGGGTTTGGCAAAACTGAGGGGAGAATCTCTAGATAAGGGCTAGCTCCCTTTGATGCATTTTTGAGGCTTTTCACTACTACTGTTAATAATGGGGGGGATGAAAAGGGAGAAGGATATAACCGAAATAACCTATCTAATCGGTGATGCACCAAAATGATTTTTTGATCTACTCAGCTATTCACACTTCAAACCAGAAGGGGCGAACATACACTTTATCTGGCAAAAAGACCAGACTGTAGGGTAATTTTAACAGGGGGCTTATGGAGACAAAAAAAAGGAACTTACCACAGACGTTGTAGGAAAACACACTGTCTGATAGCTACTCTTCTGTCTCTGCGCTCTAGATGAAGCACTTCCAGTTAATCTTGCAGAAATGGCTTTGGCTACACTAGGTATGTTGGTGTTAATCTTGTGAAAACATCAAGCTAAAATGATTGAACACAAAATTGATACATAGACACAGTCAAAAGCATAACCAGTCAGATAGAGGTAAAACACATTCTTATTGATCAAAGGTGAAATTTGGTAGGGCTTCGCCTTACAAAATGAGAGATATCTTCGTCTATTGAGAGGTTACAATATATAGCATAAAAAGAAAAGACTTTGGCGCTTTCCAAAATAAGTAGCCCATGCTGCGTTGAACACCTAGGGGGGAGGAATTTGATCATGCTGGTGTCATCCTTCTAGAAAGCCCTGAAATAACCATGCTATAGATGCCGCAAGTCTTGACTTTGGCACTCAACCTGTATTAAATGTCACTGCAAGAGCATGGGTCGCTTTGTCTGTTTGAATAACAAAGCCACTTATTAAATAAGGTTCACGCTATTGTCTGCTCATTAATGTAAAATCAAAGAAAAAAGGCTGCGCTCTCACTGTTTGCGTTTTTTGATGACCATTTCGTAAGGACTGTTTTATCCGTGACAATAACTTTTCCTGTCGACATCTTTTGCCACCTGGGCTGATCTGATTCGTGTCTGTGCTTGGTTGGGTGCATCCTTTGGAACATTTTCTAATTGTTGTCATATGTGTGCGTGGCCATGTTCTGGATTCTCTGTTTTGTTCCCTCTTTCCTTGCTATTTCTCGTCTCTTTCTGGCAATTTTGAGCTCTCGGGCTATCTTTCATCTCCTCCTGGCTCTTTGGGTCATTTCTTGGCCGACACATCCCATCAAAATTGATGTCTGCAGGCCCGTCACTATTCGAAAACCA
This sequence comes from Torreya grandis, assembly GCA_037957365.1. NCBI lineage: Eukaryota > Viridiplantae > Streptophyta > Pinopsida > Cupressales > Taxaceae > Torreya > Torreya grandis. The sequence goes on along the minus strand of JARHVA010001414.1, from coordinate 1,640,028 downwards.
ACGGCTATTTTGATGCTTTGATTTTGACGTTTGCACGCCCGTCATCGGGCGTTTGAACTCCAACGGCTAGTTCGCTACGCTGAAATTGATGTTCTCGGGCCCGTCATCCCTTTGGCAATTTCTTCAGCCATTTGCATTCTTTCGACCTTTTGTATTTGAACCTTCCCGAAGGGAAGGTGTCCCTTTGGAGCTTGGAAAAGGTCCCCTTTTGGGTTGTTGGGAGTCCCCCGCAAGGGCACTTGCCCTTCGGGCTCTTTCAAGCTCCCTTGGTCATCTCAATTCCTTCGGACATTTTGCCCGAAGGAAAACTTGTTTTCATGTCTCGGTTTTTTCTTTGGTCTTTTCCTTTGATAAAATTCCTTTGGTTATGTCTTTTTATTAACAATGACATTTGCTTCTTCTTGCTTTTTGATGTATGCAAGAGCCTTTGCATGTGGCAAGCCCTTTCCTGGTTTTCCATTTAGACTTGGCCCACCACAAATTTTGATTCTTTCACCTGGAATTGCACACAAATGGGCTTTCAACCATTTATTTTAGCTCTTGTATTGATAGCCACACTTTAAACATTGCCAAAGGAAACACTCTCTCCCTGGTAGTTGTTCAAGCAACGTCACATACTTCCAAAGAGGGGCTTGAGCAGTGGCTTTGGAGGGTAACCCTTGGCCCACTGAACTAGCACTTGCATCGGTAGACATTTTGGCAAATCGAAAATCCCTATAACACCTAATAAAATTATAATAATAATTAATATTGTTATATTTAGCATTTGTTGAAAGAATCTTTAAAATTTATTAAAAAACAACAAAAAAAATCAAAACTAATTACAAATAGACATACATTTAAAAACTAGAATGAAAAAAAAAAAACTTAAAAAAAAAGGCTACAAAACTGAAAAAAACATACCTTGAATTAAGAATCGTCCTTGTTGCAAGCTACACAAGGTCTTTGGTGGCAAATAGGTAGAGGTAATGTCGTAGATTTAGCATAAGGAAGGAGTTTTAAGCTTATGCAACTGAAAAAATGAGCAAGAGTGAACAAGTATGCAATGGGAGGTAAAAATGCAATGAAAGGTAAATGTGTTATCTTTTGATAAAATGAGTGTGATTCATGCTTTTAGGGTTGCAAATGCACTTTAAAATGTTTTGAAGTGTTTTTTGAGGCCCATGTTTGACTTTGATTGGCAAAATAAGGAGGAAAAAATAAGAAAATGTTTTTTTGGGGTGGTACGACCAGCCAACGCCCAGGGTACACTGCAGCCTCTATGGGTACGCCTGGGTACGTTCTCAGATGTACGCAGGCATACCTATAGGGCTGGGGCCTACCCTGAGCATTGACTGGGCATACCACCTCCATACCCATATCGGGACATTGCGTACCTGTACCTAAGGGGCATATCTAGTAGTGTAGGCTCTATATATAGCACTCAATTGTATTGTAAAAGAGTTCCAATGTGATAGAGATTAATATGAAGTTCTGAAATGGTTTCACTTGAATGCCTTTTGTCATTGTTCTGTGTGTAGTGAATGCTTTGTTTAACTAAATCTGTTAATCATGTAGATTATACTGAATGTTTTGTGCTTTTTAATTTTGCACTTCATGCATAAATATATCAGCTTTAACTAAAGAATGGCTTGGTTTAGTCTGCATTCATGTCTGTGTTATAATTCTATTCACGCTTTGCACAACTGTCCTTGTGTTAGCATGTTCTGATGGGTTTTCCAGGAACCTCTACTAACAAATATATGTTTTCTCTTTCTTTATTTCTTATATCTATACAAGTTCTTTATTTGTGTAATGATTTTCATTATTCTTTGAAGTTTTTGTAAATATTATTTATGGCACACATGTTTGTTGGCTCTAGGTTGGCCTACCTGCACGAGGAAAGACATTCACTGCAGCAAAGCTTACTAGGTACCTTCGCTGGCTAGGCCATGAGACAAAGCACTTCAATGTTGGAAAGGTACATGTATATTAATTTAATACAGAATGTGAGTTTCATTATGATGCAATTCATTTGGGGTTTTTGGAAATATAGATTACCGTCCAGTATTTCATAATTGGATGACATTGCTCGTCTGTTTTTGTATTTATTTTGCGCAGTATCGTCGCCTTAAGCTTGGATTAAATCAGGTAATTTATCCAGACCTACCAAAGAGTTTTCTTTATTGCTAAGATTTCTATGCACCGTATAAATAATATAACCTCTCTCATGCTGTTTTGTATAAATCAACTGCTGACAGTATTTCACTTACATATTTGCAAACATGTAAGAAGTATCAATCAATGTACAAAGATGTTACCATCATTTAAAATTCCTACCTTATACATTGTGAAAAAGTAACTACAAGAGAAAATCCTTTCTTTGATGAGTTTTTAACACTTGCACGTTGGAAGTTCACTGGCCTACTTCCCTCTCATACCTTTGTCTTGTATGAATAAAACTCTTCCTATATATGCCACCCCAGGAAGTAGAAGAACAAATTGGTAACAACTCATCTCTTTTTAGAGGTTTTATTGCATATCATGATATGTTTGTAAGTGATATTTCCTCTTATTGTGTGGAAGTTTGTATGCATGGTTTATAATTGGTAATTACATTAACCTGGAGATTTCTAATACTTTTTTTTTGTAGAGATTATGAGTTTGAGTAAGATGAAGAGGTATTGCACATTTTGCTTAATGCCACTCACGCTTTGATCTGCTACTTTTAGGAAATCCTTTGAGTATTGTGCTTGTATCACACTGTATAAGTTGTTGAGGAGCTCAATATAAGGAATGCATTGTTGTATGTTATATGCTCCATTTCAATGTTCATGATCTAAATTTGACCTGGAAGCTATGTACAGACAGTTATCCTTTATGAATACAAAATTCTTTCCATGTGCTTTGTTCCTTTTTGACACACTGTGATGGCATTCTCACTAGTTGGATTTATGAACTCTAGACTGCAGAATTTTTTCGAGCTGACAACCAAGAAGGTGTGGATGCAAGAAATGAGGTACTTCATTATGGTTGCTTATTTTCCTTATGTGGTTCTTATATTGGAAGTTAACCCTTCTGGCTGTTCTACTAATAGTTGTGGTCTTAAATTGCATGTTCTTCACTATGACTCTTTTAAGTGAATTGCAGTCTAATTTGAAATATGTGTTTTGAGTAGAGTTGATTTCAGAATGTCAACATGAGAGAACACAATTTGTATTTTCGACTAGGGAAGATTCTTGTGGCATGAACTTACTTATCTTAGCATAATATATACGCAGGTAGCAGTTTTAGCAATGGAGGACATGATTGCTTGGATGCAAGAAGGTGGTCAGGTATGATAATACTGTAAAAAACACAGTTACCAAGTCTGGAAATCTGGATCTGTTTGGGATGGCAAAAAATCCAAAAATTTGGAGTTCTTGAAAAAGTTCAGAAAAATCCGGTCCTATATATATATATATGAGCATAGTTTTATAAATATGCAAAATTGATATATATATATATATATATGAGCATAGTTTTATAAATATGCAAAATTGACAAATACAACGAAAAAGATTAATAACGTGATATAAAACATTAATATTATATAAACATATAAGGTTTCTAGGTGTTTTTTGCAGAAAACTTACAAAAAATAAAATAAAAAAATAAGATTTTGAAAAAAAAGGGGTCAACCCAGACCGAATTTATCTGGGCCAGCCAACAAAAGGGGATCCGGCCAGATTTTGTGCATATCTGACTGTTATTGGTAACTATGGTCAAAAGTCATCATGAATGATTTGTGTATCTGTGACTTGATATTTCATGCTGGGTTCCTTTGTTCATAGGTGGGCATCTTTGATGCGACAAATAGCACCAGACAGCGTCGCAACATGCTCATGAAAATGGCAGAAGGAAAGTGTAAGGTATTTCCAGAAACCTTGGAGCACTCATTAATTTTCTTTGCATGTGGTGATAATAGTATAGCAGCACATCTGATTGCATGAAATGGGATGTTTTATCCAACAATAAATTTGGAGATTTGAACTACATAGAGTTGATTAGTTTTGGTAGTAACTCTTCAACCATTTCATGAGCATGCTATAATATATAAGAAATGTTTATAACTTGAAATTTGATGCCACAATATTTCAAGTGACCTGCCCTCTCTTCGTATTTGGAGTGCCACACTTCCAACAAGGTCTTTTCTTTAGTGGTGCCAACATTATGAAATTTGAAAACCTAGATAGTAGAGATATGAAAATGCTGGGGTTAAGAAATAATATCCAAAAGGCTAAAAAACAAGCAAGGAAAAATTTATAGAAAGAAGATGGAATAACTAGGGTTTGTTTAAGTTTTGAACTTAGATTCTAGAAACACAAAAAAAAGGGAAGAAAAAAGAGTAGATGAAGAAAGAAGAGAGAACAATGGATGAAGGGAGAAAGAGAAAAATAATATTTACCTCGTGCTGCCCTTCAATGCTCTAAAACTTTCTTGCCAAACATTTGAAATGTGCCCTCCTATGTTCTCACGCTGAGAATCAAACAGCCCTTTCCCACCAAAAATCAGAAGAATCCCTCATGAAACAGAAAGTTTGTTTGCAAATGAGTGAGTGAGAGTGAATCTAAATGATGGGTGAGTAAAATGAGGGTGAAAATGGTCAATTATTTAAGACCTTCAGCTAAGTGACCATTGTCTTTTTGTTGTATTTTTTTTTTTTTATAAATTTTAAATTTTAATGTTTTGGCAGACTTGCTAATCTGAATGGTGGGTATTGATTGTTATACTTGTGGGTGTGTGAGTTGAGGCTGCAAGGACCCCTGATCCATCACAGAGAGAGAGAGAGAGAGAGAGTCCCCACGTGGAATATGATTATCAGCCTCAACCTGCAACTGGTGTGAGCACACCCTCAACTGGTTGAGGGGAAACCTCAAGCTGTGAGACGAAGGATGCTGGGGATAGTCAGGGCGACAAATGACACCATCCACCACTCGCAAGAAATGCTTGGCGTAAAAGGCAAGCTATGATCAAGAGAGGGAGAGAGAGAGAGAGAGTCAAACCTTCATATACAAATTTATGCCTTGTTTTTTACCAAAATCCTTAACTGGGGCCGGGGAAGAGGAAGATGGGGGATGGAAGGGCGAGCGTTTCTACATCAGCCTTACTGTCCAAGACTATGACTTCATACCCTAGGTAATTAGTACAGCCTATTAAGTGGCCTTTTCACCTTTATATGACGATTCTGAATAATGATGCGGGTCATTTTTCACTTAACCATATGCTAGCATAAGATATTTTGAACTCCAAACTACAAGATTGTTGATTTGATCACGTACTTCCATTTTTTATATATTTGAGAGGATGTATGTCTTTATTATAATTATATCTTTCAAGTGTTTCTAACATCCCCATCCTGATCGGAACAATAAACTGTCGTCATTTATTATAGGTTCAAATTGTGTGGTGTGAATTGTGCGAGTATTTTACTGGTGCAGCTTTTTTGTCAGTGCCTTTGATTTAGATGATTTAGTGGGCCATAGATGTTTTCAATGATTTAATCATATTTTTTGCTTGTGGCTGTTCCAGATAATATTTTTGGAGACAATCTGTAATGACCAAGCTATTATTGAGCGAAACATCCTTCTTAAAATCCAACAAAGCCCTGACTATGCAAATGAGTAAGTTGTAATCATATTTTTTAATCCCATTTTTTGTTTGCTGTTTTTCTAGAGCTTTACAATATGGGATATTGCATTTAATTTTGCCTCATGTACATCTACTTCCATTGTCATTGTATTATCATAATTTTGATGTTTTGTAAGGGATTCCTTGCAGGACGGACTTTGAAGCGGGTGTACAAGACTTTAAAATCCGGCTAGCTAATTATGAGAAGGTTTACTTTTGAATAGTTTCAATTCAGAAGTATTTTACCAGCCTTGATGTCTATATAGTGCTAGGACCCTGCAAAAAGTATTCCAAAAAGTACTTTGTCTGTGAATATCAGGTTTATGAACCAGTTGAAGAGGGCTCTTACATAAAAATGATAGATATGGTCAGTGGCCAAGGAGGACAGATACAGGTATGTAGGCCTCCTGGCCTTGCAGATGTCTTTGTAGATATTAAAGCCTTTTCATGGTAATTACAATTTGCAGCCTTCAAAATGATAAGATTGACACAAATAAATCAGATAAATGGCTGGGTCCTATGGAAAACAGATGCTGCCTTGATTTGAGATATTCTACTTTGATAAGAAGAAAAAGAAGGTTCGCTTTAAGAATGTGACTTGTTAGAACATATTTAGCATTAAAAGTTTTTGTTACCATAGTATGTAAGGAACAAATCCATAATTTCCCTAAATGCCTTGGGGCGATTGGTATTCAATTTGACGAAGATACATCCACAGACAAATTGTAAACCAACCATAACTCTCACATGATCAACTATATGGGCCCTTATTTCAGAAATTTCCTTTTGATGTAAACATAACGCTTAATCTGAGAAATGGCTTGATTCTAAAAAAATATTTTGAAAGTTTTGGTTATACTGTAAGCCAATCACTGAGTTTGTAATTAATGAATTTTTCACACCACCTGGTAACTTGGGACAATTTGTATCCAACTTGACCGATATACATTAAACAGCATGGTCAACTATTTCCATGCCATTTGTTCTTCCAAAGTCTAGCGTGAAACAGAATAGAATACTGTGATATTATACTTCTTGCGTTGATCTTTAGATGTGGTATTATGCTTCATATATCAAAGTCAAGTTTGAAATAGAATGACATGATGTCATGCTTCATATTCCAACAATATGGTCAACTACTATCAGGCAAGTTCTTTTAGTTCCAAATTCATGTGAAACAGAATACTGTGATATTGTATGCTTTTTTGCATTATGATTAAACTTAACATGTGAAAAAATATCTGTTTGAGGTCCCTACATTTTAATCATTAACCACTCAATAATGAGGTACAAAACGCTAACTAGATATAAGTTTTTGAGTGTAAAACAGAGAAATCAACGTACTTAACACTAGAGCTTTCCCAGCAAATAGATTATTCCTATAGTGCAAAATCATTGTTCAGATATCCTTGGATAGACCAAAGTTACATACTTCAGAAGCAAGGAAGGTAAAACAGAAGCAAACAAAGTCAAGCAGTCTCTTTTTTTTCAATTTGTTTTTTTACATTTTACAGACTGTACATGAGATTAGGATTCTTATTGTTTCCATTGATACTCTTCACCTGATAACCTTTAACTGGGGACTTCTAGATGAAAATATGGTTCTTTTTATACAATGAAATGAAGTATTTATTTTCATACAGAGTAAACACAACATTAAGAGTGTTATATTTGATTTTGGTCACTTCTGTTATACCTATGGCTTTATCGTGCTTAAGAGCCAAATAATAAGTTCCGTTTGTCCTCTTAAGTGGCTTCTTGTTATCAAGATCAAGCCTTGGTGAGAGATATTTTTCACTAATTGATATGCCCTTTTTTTCAATAGATGCTTTCTTCAAAGAATCCAACTAAATGAATCTTGGGATATGTGACATCAAACTGAGAATTTACAAGATCCCGCAAAATAAGACAATTGGATTGGTCATATAGCTGTTATCACTTACAGGGGTAATCAATGCCACAAAAACAAGATCATGACATGGATGGAAATCAGAAACAAGCTGGCCCCAGCCTGGCTATATGCTTAGGCTTAAATAGATTTCTTTTAGTTTTGAAAAGGCTTATACAGATTGGGAAAAATATTATTAACCACTTGGATCCTATATCTAAAAATTGGTAATGGAAGAAGTTGGCATCATCCTGATTTCAGACTTGCACTAATGCAAATCAAGAATGGAATCCATCCCAGTTGCTATGTGATCCTTATTTGGACTTAGGATCCTTAACTTTGACATATTTTATTCATGTACCTTTTTATATGTCAAACAGTTGGGAGGGGTTTCTGTACATCCCATTGCTGGCCCTGGTTGCCTTGAGGAAACATGTAGAATGCCTCATAAGAACACAGCTTCTAGGGTAGATGCTTGGTGATATAGATTGTTTACATGAAGTGGGCATTGGGATTTGTCTATCTCAAGCAATGATCTGACCCAGGGCTTGCATTTATGACTGTGTTTAACCATTATGTTCTCTTAATTCCCTATGCTTTAGAAAATCAGTTGGTATCATTGGGCACAAATGGATGAGACATCAAGCTTTTACAACCATCTAACACTTCTTTTTGTGCTGCGTGTCCTTGTCCATCTCGGATATAAATATGTTAATAGTAGATGCAGATACAATTCTGGTGCTACTTTCGAGTATTTTAATTTCTTATCTGATATGGATAATTGTGCTCTTGATAATTGTGATACGGATAATCTGTTATCTACTTTTGAGGTTTACTAAATACTCTATTTGCTGCCCTCCAGTGGTCAGCATTAGATTTACTAAGAAATTTGGCAACATAGCTAACAACAAAGGAAATATCAGGCCTAATTGAAGAAAGATATATGAGGCTACCCACCAATTTTTGATAAAGCGATTCATCGATTTGCTCAATAGAATCACTTGAGGTTGTTAATTTCAAACTAGCTTCCATATGGGTCTTCATTGGCTTAAAATCCGTTAGCTTAAATCTTTCAAGTGGTCCATTTGCATACTTTTCCTGATAAATAAACACACCTTTATCTTTTTTCAAAATTTCAACTCCTAAACAATAGTGTATGGGACCTAAGTCTGTCATATCAAAAGCAAAGCATAGATCTGATTTTACCATGTTAATACTGCTGGTCTCGCTTCTTATAATGATTAAGTTATTAGAAATGAATATATTCTCCACCTGTCTTGATCATTCTAACCAAATATTTTTATTAGTTAGTGTTGTGCCAACAATAGTTTGGATTGAATGCATTTTTACTGTTTAAGGAGATGGAATAGTTCCTTATCACTTTAAAAAAGTTTTCTATTCTATATATCACTCGACCAATATATCAAACCTCTCTATGTGCTTGCCCTTCCTATATACTTGCTGGTACGTGGAAGAAACTCGTCTTTTTTATATACTTAGCAGTACGTGAAAGAAACGTTAAAGCATGTGAGAGCAAAATGGTACGTGGTACCTAGGTAGTACGTGAAGAAGATTTGTTCTATCTACGACACACGCTTTATGAGAAGTCTTTGTGTGTGGGCGTAATAATCTTATATATTTAAAATATTCTCGCTTTCGGGATTTAAGTTTAGTGATAGTAGTGAATGGATAACGAAGGGAACAGTAAAAATGAAAATTGTCCTTATTTCTCTTGGAGGATTTATAAGGACAATGCCACAAAAGCCGTTGTTGCAGCTATATTAGGTTATAAGTGCAATAGTTCGATTGCGACAACATTACTTGTAAATGCGAATCAAAGGCCCTATTGACATCAAATGCTGCGATTTGTTTGTAATTGCACAATTTGTTTATTTTTCAAAATTTACTTGATTTTGAAAAAATAAATTGATTTTGGTTTGCAAAACAAATTATTTATTATGTTTTAATAAGTCAAAAAAAAAAAAAAAAAAAATCTCTAGTTGAATATCCTCCATAAAAAATATGCTTTTATTTGAAAGAAAAAGCATAAGAGCTTAAAAGGATTTAAACTTATCTTATAAAGTTTACCTTCTCAGCTTCCCACCTGGCTATGGTTTTGAACTTGATTTAAATTCAAACACCATATGAGAGTCAAAGTGCCATACGTGATGTCTTAATGCAGCCAAATGGAATTTTTAATGTTTGACACATCCAATAAATTGAATGAAGTGCAGTTTTTGGTCAAAACATAGCCAAAACAGTAAAACAATATGCTAATAAATGCCACGCAAGTCTGTAACAATTAATAATCTACCAAAGTGCCTTCCTTCAAGTGCCACACAGATCTTGTCTTCAGCAAAAATGCCAAATTAGGTCCTCTTCAGGTGAAACACAGTCATACACAACAGAATAAGACGCAACACAGGTATGTAACAGCCGAGTGCAGTTTTTTAGCAGGTCTGAGCTACTTTAAAATGCCATGCCCAGCATTTAAAACGCCAAGGAATGACCAATAGCTGACATTTGCAGATTTGAAACAGCAAATATTCAGTCAAAACGCCTCTATACAGCCAAGGCATAATCCAAAACAACCAATATTTGATCTCCAATGCAATCAAAGACCATTAGAAGCTGATACGCCACATGAATGACAATTTCAAACTGATATTAGTAGGACATATGGCTGAATAATAGGGGGAAGATTTCAAACTGATATTAGTAGGACACATAGCTGAATAATAGGGGGAAGAATGAATATATATGACAATTTCAAACTGATATTAGTAGGACACATAGCTGAATAATAGGGGGAAGATTGAATGAATATATATATATATATATATATATATATATATATATATTTTTTTTTTTTTGGAATGGAGGATGAATGAAAAAATGCAAATGATACCAATGTTAGGCTAAAAATTTAATGGAATAACAAAATTGAAAATTTGGAGCAAACCAAAGTTATATTCACAAATAAATAAAGAAAGATTACAATATTTATAGCCAAAATATGATTGGTTAATTCACCTTCCATGAAGACTATTTAGCTTCCTACATAGACTATTTATCTATCACTACAAGGCAAAAGCTCTCCTACAATTATACTGAGGATTATCTAATATTATGTACAATAATATTACATATCACTAATGTTTAATGTAAATATTGGGGTCAAAAGGAACCTTTTGAACTCAGAACTAATAAAAATATTGATCAGTTTGGTGTACCATGCTCTTGGAGCTTACTTCAACCCATAGAGTGCCTTCACCAACCTGCACACAAGTTTTCCTTGTCAAAAACCACAAAGCTTTCTAATTGCATCATGTACACCTCCACCTTTAAATCACCATTCAAAAAGGCACTTTTAGCGTCCATTCGATACATTTCCAATGAAATTAAGAAGCAATGGTAGTCACTAACTTGATTGTTTTAATCTTGGTTGTAGGGCCAAATGTATCTGTGGTATAGATAAAGTCTATGGAGATACTAGACTATCAACAAGAAACATACATAGACTAGTAAATATAGAACATACCATGTACGAGTATCTAGATAATAGCAGCTTAGTATTCCTCAGTGATAAGTCTTAATACAATTCAACTAGTTCAAGGAGGCCCTGATAGAAGCAGTCTTACCCCGACCAACATTCACTATGATACTTAAAAGACAAGACCCAATAGTTGGCGGTTAACCCATCCATCACAACCAACATAACCAAGTGGACACAAGATACTAACAAAACATGTCAGCTACATTTATTTATAAATGACAAGTTGATGGTCTACATTATTCCCCCCTTTAGATAAGTTAGAGTCCCTTCCAACTATAACAATAAAAGCATCTCATGAAGGAGTGGGAGGGGAAGAGGAGGACATCCTTGAATGAGGATGTGTTGACTCGCCAATGGGAGAGCTCAAGGGAGCAACTTTTGATTGACAAAGTTCAGTTTGTAGCACATAGCTTTGGAGGTCCATTGTTGAAGATGTTCAATAGTGACATGTTCACGTTCTCAAGAACACTTCACCATGCATATTGCTTCTTGTATTTTGCCTTTTCCATGGAAAACCTATTCTCTTTGCAAGTTGTATGTTAGCCTGAACTTGATTGAGTTCTTAATATAGGTAGCCTTCAATTGTGTGAGCTCTTGCTCACACTGTGACATCCTCCAACTCTGTGCATGTGTTAAGTTTGTTACCTGGAAGAGTTGCTCTTGAAACGACCCTACTGATCCCCTAGCTCTTGTTGTAGGGATGCCACTTGGCTAACCGTACTATCCTTCTCCTCTTGCAATTGATGGTGCTTGCAAATTGGAGACCAGAGCAATAGGTATTGGCACCTATAAGTACGCTTGATAGTATGTAATGATGCAATAACATTTTTCATAGGATAAGTAATATTATGAGTAAGTGGAGTGGACATCAACTGCTCATGCATCTTAGGAAGATACCGCTTAGGCCATCCCTAGCTGATATATACCCTTGTAAATTTTGCATAGCAATATGTCTGTACAAACCTCTGAGTACAAGCTACTTCATTTAGTATCATCCACACCTGGGAAGGACCATTGGCCACCTCTAGGTGCCCAAGGGCCAACTACCTTGGAAATGCCTTGGAGTGGCTTTGCCATGGGTCCCAATGTTTGCAGAAATTGAGACAGGCGGCATAGGGATTGTCCATATCTTGGGTGGGAAAAAATACATGAATAATCCCATCCTCTGCTTGGGAATCAGTTGCCTCGACCTTTGAGTCTAAAGGTCTTGCTGTATGCACTTCTATGGTGGCCCCTAACTGCACATGTTCTCTTGCTGACTCTGTCTTGATGGACTTCTAGGGTTGAATGAGGCTTAATGGCTACCATGGGCTCAAGGGAACCTCGACTTCTACATTCACCAATTCTTTGAAATTGTGGAGCTATTTTTCTATTTGTTGTTCCTCCCTTTTTTGTTGCCCGTCATTTCTTGTAGGAGGATCTTGTCGTGGGCTCGAATGAAAGTAACTTAGAATAGGTGGGAAGGTAGAGCCCATATGTGTGGCCTTCCTCTTTGTCATCATTATCGGTCTTAGACCCCTCCCATTCTTCCTTTGAAATAGGATGTTCCAATGTTACCTTCTTCTTTGCTAAAGCTTTGCAGTTGGTATGCTCATCCAAGGAGATGACAAGTTGTTTCCAATGGAACACCGAAGGCCAAGCTTGGTCATATGAATCATCACAAGAAAATTCTTCATCCATGGTAGCTTGTGTATGCACTACATCAAGGAATAACCCAATGGCATGTTGGGTCATGTAGAATCCCTTGCATGACAAGGATAAAATTTTGTGAATCCTTGCTGATAATAGCTCTGCCTAGTTGTATATCTCACCTCTATTTAGCCCAAGCCTATATTTAGTCCTCCACTTGGCAATGTTTCCCAAGATGCTGGTAATAAATGGCATCATATCAAATCCAAACTACACCCAACTCCTAAAATGTGAGATATTATTTTTTAATTCCTTGTTGACCTTTTGATCACACATTTCAAAGTTCCTCCTTAGTCAAATCCTTTCTACACAAGTTTTGTACAGCTAGGTATTTATATGCTGTAATTAAGTGAGGGTTGGTAGCCTTGCTGACAATACAATAACTGCTGTATTGTCAGATCAAATACCAAGCTCTCTGGAGCTCGAGTCGACCCAACTCGTATATCGCTGATAATCTCAAGTGTCATCTCTAGGTAGTACAGCAATGGATGAGGGAGAGCATCATTCGAGCACTTTACCACACCAACCACGGACCAATGATCCCCTGCACAATCCACTATCAGGAAATGACCCTCCCTTCACAGATAGGTAGATAGACCGGTGTGAGAATCTAGTGAGACATGCTAGTACCTTGTGTGTTGTAAGATTTTTAAAAAACATGCAGTGTACCATAAAAAAATCCGTTCTAACATGATATCGCACAGCATGTAAATCAAACATATGAAATGACAATGTATATCAAACATTACTTTGGCCAAAGTTTTCATACGATGATTTAAATCGATTAATTTCATAACACACTACTTGATCAGATTATCTATTGGTGGTACTGCCTAGGCTAGTGGAATTCGTCTCACTACTATTAGTATCATCAATACGGTTTCTCAAATAAGCATACATAATATATTATATAACTAAAAGACGCACTACAGATTTCATTCTCCTAGCAAAAATATCACATCATATGCTAAACAAGGAGAAAGCAAGATATACACATAATTATCTACGCATGAATGGGTCTTACCTTCAAATCAATCTCAAATTGGAAACAATGATCACTATTTAAACCAGTCGAGTAAAACACACAATAAACTATAGACTACTACTACTATAATAAGATCCAAGTAACTACACCTCAAGACAACCCATATCATCTTAGTCTGGTGTTCGTAGACATGACTACTAGTTTTCCCACAATCAGTCATACAAAGTAGTCACCATCATGGAATCATTAACTGTTATTCAAGCAAGTATATATAACACTCAAGTCAAACATACACATATAAGTCTAACCTAACATTCATTTACACTCACAAGGCTATATGCATACAAGATATCTTACTAACTGCTACAAAACCATACTGATCAATAAGTATTCAACACACATTAGATTAGTCAACATAAGAGTTTTATGCATGCAAATGCAGTATCTACCATCCGGGCATATACATTTAAGTTAATGTTTTTTATGATATCCCATACTATTATAGCTCATTGTGCCCAAAGCATCCTACTCAACATAAACAAACAATCTTACACTGTAATTATTAAATCAACAACTACGGGACTATGTCACCCGGGTATGTCCTAAATCAATTTGCACAATACTAATCAGATGAAACCATATCTCTAGCCACACAAAATGATGCACTTGTTTTATGTAATAACAGTCTAATTACTTTTACATATAAACACTCACACAAAATTAATTGCACACAAGCTTTAATCTTCAACAGTTATCATAATATCAGGTCAAGTTAAACTTTTGTAAGAACTTAAAGGTCAGTATTCATATAAACATTAATTTCTATAAGAGCACTCTTAAACTCTTTAGTTGCATCTAAGGTATTTACTAACAATACTAAAATGGATTGCAAGGTTTCGACAGTCATTCAGGTTCTGACCAATGACTCTCATCATCTAATATTGTCATATTACCTTTTCAAGGATGTTTTAGCATGACTCAAAGCATATGCCATCCGGACATACTATCCATTTTGAACATTCTTAAATATTCATACATTAATCAACATCTTACCAAAAACCTCATATATTTGGCTAATGTTGACGCGGTAGATTGCACCATCTGAAGGGAGACTCAGCTCTCTTCATCCACACGACACAATGGAGACATCTCTCTTGCTGTGGGTGGCAACCGTGAGGGATGTATCTCTAGATTAGGGGCTAGCTCCCCTTGATGCACCTTAAGGCCCTGGATTTCTTACTACTAACTACTTGGGGGGGTGAAAAGAGAGAAAAATATTGAAATCAGAACCTAAACTATGTGGTGATGTACCAAATGGATGGTCTACTCGGCTTTGACATACACTTTTAATCAAGACAAGCTAGCCTACACTTCACTCAAAATGAGACCTTACTTGCAACAATGTTTCTGTCATGTCCCCTTCCAGTGGACATATCTCAGAGCTTATGATTAGCCTATTATGCGACCCTCGTAGGCTAATAGGATGGATAGAGGGTCTTGATTGGAGCTTGGCTTGGCTTCGTTCGTTGGACTTTGCCAGTTGGCTTTCTTTCGGGGTCATTCAGACACCATTTGCCTGACCTGCTATTTTTAGCAGTATTGGTCACTCAGCGGAGCACCCCTGCTATTTTTAGCAGTATGGTTTGGTCATGTGCGAAATCAATCCCTTATTCACCAGCTTCAGACGGTTCGTGCATCGGACAATTTGTGAGGGAGATATTAATATTTTAATTATCAAATTAAATATTAATTAGCGGGAGCTTATAATATAAAGTTATAATATTATTAATATTGTAACTTAAGTGATATTGAAGGGGGCGACCAGCATTGAGAGGGGGCCACTTTTTAATTATAATTTATAATTAAAAGGGGCGTTGACGACTATGGAAATAAAAAAAGGGAAAAGTTCGAATTATTTTGAAATGAAGCCAAATTGGGGAAAATCGCACTTGGGAAGGATATAAGGGTTTTTCATTGGGAAGGGAGTTCATTATGTTTTGAAATCAAAAATTTGCTAAGTCTTTTCTTTTGAGAACAGAGCCAAGGGTTTCAGTTTTCATTTAGCATTGGAGAACGAGCCATTTTCAGTGTTGCAGTTCAGAGGCTGTGAAATACTAGCTGATTTATTGCTTTCAGAGAGGTAGCTTCATTCAGAGGTTATCACAGAACTTCATCAGAGATTGCATCATTCAGGATTTTTAGCTTAGAATTCATCCGGAAGAGTTTTTCTTTTTGGGCGCCTATTCCCTAAGGTTCTGACACATCAAACAGGGGCATACTTTTTTATTGGCTGGCTGCTGTCATAGAGCCGTACTTCTGTACAACAGGACTGTACCTTCTCAAAAAGGGCGTATTCTTTTATCCAGAGCAAATCGCTTGCTTCTTGGGTCATCTGCCACCATTCCTTGAGGCGACTACACCTTGAGATCATTTTCCAAGCATCAGACGGAGGGAGAAGTAGCTTGATGACAAAGTTGTACCGTTTTTATGAATTCTTCAGCTCGCTGCATTAACCAGGTTTTTATAAAAAATTGTTGATTTCTTGATTTGCATGCTACCAGATATTAGTTGTACTTGTTATAGAAGATCAATAAATCAATTGGCAATAATTGAATCCTTAGATTCTATCAATTTCGGATTTGCATTATTTTATTTGAATTTATTCAGTCATTCCTCAAAGAATCACCTCTTTCATATGTTCATGCAAAAACACAAAAAAAGCCAAAAACATCCAAAAAACAAAAAAAAAAGCAGTTTCATAGAAAAGTGAGACCAGGGGTTTCTATAGTTTCAGCAGGGGATCCTGTGGACAAATAAGAGAGAAAAAAAACTTGCACAAAAGGTGTTCTGAGACACACTGCTGCGCAACCTATTCACTTGCCTATACTTTTTTAGACACTTCCTGTGACCTACAATAGAAGAAAACACAAACACTAGACATTGCTAGGGTTAGCACATGAAGGTAGAGAAAGAGACCACACTTCCACAAAACTAACACCCAAATGTGTGCTCAGTGCAACACTCAAAAGAATGTAAAAGCTTTGTCTTAGATTCAAGGTAAAATTTTGCAGGGCTTTGCCATACAAGCCGAGAGATCCCCTTTCTCAATTGAGAGGTTGCAAATATATAGAATGTTGGAAACAAGATGGTTGACATCACTAGGAATGGAGATCCATGCTGAGTTAAACATCTGTTGAAACAAGAGACCATTACTGCTGTCGTATCTTCAAACTACGTGTGGAGACCATGCTGTAGACTATCCAAACCGCCGCTTCTGCTGTCCTTGGGCTGCAAAAGCATGGGAAACACATTCCCAACAATTGACAAAGCCATTCCAAGTTGTGACTGACTGTGCTCTCTTTAATGCCTGGATGCAACTGGTTGTGCATTAGTGGTGAAGCGTGAAAACACAGGTTGTTGATCTCTATAGTTCGAAAACCAATCTATTTATTGGTTTTTGGTAGATATTATTCCACCAAAATGTATTAATTCCTTTTGTTGAGTGCGTCTATGCCACTTATCTTGTTCTGAATGGTCATTGATTCTGCCTTTTGACTTTGTCAAGTTGCTAGAACTGTTCTAAGCTTTGTCTTTTTCGCTTTATCTTTCCCTGTGTTTTGTCTTTCTTTTGATTTCTCTTTTGCTTTGGTTCCTTTTCTCTTTACTTATTGGGCCTTTGGGCTCTCGGCGATCTTCTACTCCTTCTGGGTCCTTGGTCTTTGTCTTGTCTTCTTCTTCCTGTGTTTACTTGGGTTTCAGGCTCTTTGCCATCTTTTTTGCGGGTTCCTTTTCAACTTGTTTCTTCTTGTTTTCTTCCCGCTTGTCTTCTTTCTTTTCTGTCTCTTCCTTGCTTTTGTCCTTGCTTGCTTGCTCGTTGTTTACGGCTGGCTTTTCCCTTGACAAGTCCTTCGAACATTTGTCCGAAGGATTTCCTTCGCTTCTTTGTGGCCTTCGGGCTTTCGGCTTTTGTGTGAGCGTCTATTTCCTTCGGACATTTGTTCGAAGGAATTCTTCCTTTGCATCGGTCTCTTTCCCGAAGGGAAAGTGTCTTTGGGCCTCTCTTTCCTTCGGACAAATGTTCGAAGGAAATCTCCTTTTGGCTTGTCTCTTTTTCCGAAGGGCAAGTGCCCTTCGGGCCTTTGCCTTTTGTCTTCCTCTTCGGTTGGTTGCCCTCTGCAAGGGCCATTTGTGCTCGGAAATACCCTTAGGAGCTTTGGGAAAGGTCCACTTGTTCATCGCTTGCCCTCTGCAAGGGCTCCTTGGCCTCTGAATTGCCCTTCAGGCTTTCTGAATTGGCCCTGTTTGCTGCTTAAGTGCCCTCCGCAAGGGCACATACCCCTCAACGTTCCTGCAATTGACCCTTTGAAAAAGTGGAAAGAGTCCTCTTTCTTTGCCTAAGTGCCCTCCGAAAAGACACCATTTGGGACTTTTGCAGTTGCCCTACGAGGAGTTGAAGTGCCCTCCAGAGAAATCCCTTGCCTTTTGCAAACGTCTAAGACCAAATCAGTTTCTTATGGGCTGACAACTTATAAAGTTTTCAAGTAAAGGCACTTTGTAAACCCGATTCCTTCTTGATAGACCATTTTGGACTTCCTGCAAGCCTCTACTTTGGGTTTTACATCAACTTCTGCTTATAAGACAAATAAGTAAAGCCACTTGCAAAATCCGAATTGCACTACAAAGACCAAATCGGGATTGTCAAGTAGCTTGACTGATGAAAATTTCACAAGTAAAGTCATTTGGAAAACTTGATTTGGTCTGTGAAGACCAAATCGGGTTTTGCAAGTGACTTAGCTTATGAAAATTTCATAAGTTGCTTGTAAAACCCGAAATGCACTGCTGTAGGTGAAGTAGTTGCTCTTGACAAACCTGAAATACACTTGGCAAACAAAAGAGGAAAACACTTGGCTTTTCATGGAATAGGTCTGACAAAAGGCACTTTGCACAAGGCAGTTGAGGGATGACTTAGCCAAATCATGGATTGATTGACTCTTGCCAAGACAAAGGAGGGGGGTGCCCAATTTTGGCCTGTAGGACAAAAAATTGGTCAATAGCTAATATGGAAAAGACCGTGAATTGATTATCTTAACCACTTAAACTATTGTACTATGCCAAAAAGTATACTTAATACTTTATATTTTTCCCATTTGTTAAATTTATAAGTTTATTAATTTATTTTCCCCAACTGACTTTTATGGTGCTTTTAATATTTTGCGATAAAATATATAAAATGTATTAACTGTCTTTTCATGATTCTCAAACGATCCTAGTGGTAATCATGTCCATTTACAATGCAACTCGAGTTGGCAACGTAACTCCGAAATTTGCGGCAATAATAGAATTCAGCCAATCTTTGGTCTTGTATGTAAAAGAAACATATTTTCTTTTTAAAAGACTCAATTACTTAATCCAAGGACTCAACGTCCTTTAGCATTTCACTAAATTGACTTCTGCATTTTAATTTATATATAACACGACGTCTTCTTGTTAACTCAGCACTTAATATAATAAGACACAAGCATAAGAATAATTTAATAAGCAGGCCAGTGCTTTAAAAGGACACCATCTGTCAAGGATATATATATGTTGGTCATTTAAAAGGGATAATGCATAGGTATACAATTTTGAACGCAACCATATTTTAAACTCAAATTATTAAAAAGAAAAACTGCAGATCCATTATCCAAAACGCATCTATTTCAAAAGAATAAAAGATTTCTATCAAAAATTAGATGCTGGTTTAAGCATAGCACAGACTTTTAATAAAACGCAGGGTAAAAGAAAAATATACTACACAGGTTCTAAGCATACTAAACACAACCAAATAAGAGAAACTTAGCATCTATCAATCATTGCCTTAGCGTGCTGTATTTTTAATCTCAGCGATTTCAACTACTCGACTTTGCTATTTAATATCAACGACTTAGTTGACTCATCATTTGCAATTTGGCCAATAAAGATATTCAACATTGCCTATGACAAGTTATTACGCAGGCCTCTTAAAACAAATTTAACATAGTCTAAGAAGATATCACACGAATTTTTAAAATAAAGTGCTGACCCTCAATTAAGGGTGCTGGTCGAAAGAAATTAACATTGGGTCATAATACAATGCACAGGTTTTCATATATTGGACGTGGCCATTATTCAACGCCATATAACTAGCTGGGCGTAGTCTTAAGAAGGGGCGTAGATAACAAAAAAAGAAACAATAAAACACTTACCTGAAAATATTCAACGCAATCCAAAGACAAGATGCAAGCCAAAATTAAATATACCGTCTCAAGGACTCACACAGTCCCTTTAGAGCTGGTTTAAGCATTTAAATTGCTGCCTTAACAAGATGAACGCAGTTATAAAGAATAATACATAGGTTAGGAAGAATAAGACGTTGGGTTAACAATTATGACGCCAAGCTCTATCTAGTATAATGCAACATGTTGAGTAGATAGGCATGTTACAAAAACAAAGTTGGTTTTTTTTAAACAATACTCAGCTCTTAAATAATCAATACACACCTAAAACCCATTTGCACACGGAAAATAATTACAAACCCTACTTGAATATATGCTGATGATTTCTTCTCCAATTCTCTTGTTTCCTCTTTGTCACCGTCTGTGTTTGATTTTTTTCATAAATCTCTTTCCTTTATTTATGAATTTTCCTCTCCTGCTAACTTCTGCTCTACCCCTTTGCATGTAAACTCATTTTTTTAGTTTTTCTCTTGCATGCCAATCTAATCTTTTAATTTGATCCTTAAAACATGCTTTTTGAATTACTACGCCATCTTTTTTTTTCAATATTGACTTAAGTTGACTTACTAATTTATTTTCTAATTTCCAAATAAATTCTTGCATGGATATTCGAGATTGCATTTAACTTAAGTTCTAAATTTATTGACTTCCGTTAATTTCTTTTCTTTCCCTTTTGTTTACCAACTAGTATCAAAACATGCTAATTTAACTAAAATAATAATAAAATCTTTTTCTTAATTTCCAAATAAATATCATGCATAATTTTAATTTTAAGAAAATACTTTTTATAAGGATAATTATGTTATTAATTGCCTTTATTTACAAGATAATTGTATGTAAAATAATATCTTTTGAGCAATTAATAATTATTTTTCATTTTAAATACAAAAATCAAATCAATTATAATAAAGGAATCTTATGCAAATTAAAACGAAATCCATAGACACAAATATAATCACAAACCATATGTGCTACTATTTTTACGTCAATAGCATTTAAAATCTATTGTGTGTAGGGTCATTAGCAATTTCCACGGGAATTTCCCCCAATTGCTCCATCTAGCTGATCCTCTTTGATGATGCTCTTCCTCGTCAAGCTCTAAGTGTAAGACCTATCTTGCATCCACCTCACAATAAGCAGGTAGTTAGTCTGAGTCATCACCAATAACGCAAAAACTAACTGATAAATATCCACAATGTAACAAAATATATCATACAGTTGTCACATGTACTCTAATCAACAAAGTTACTATTCCATTACAGTATGTCATAAGCTAAAAATTTAAAGCGAAAGGAATCAAATATTGACCATACATACTAATCCACGGATTTATAGGTTATTAATTATAGGGTGAAATCGAAATGTGACATATTAGCTTCTTTATACAAGACATTTGTGTCTATCACGTAGAGACTTTCAGTCCTTGGTCGATAAAGTTTTAGTTTAGATCCATTGACCTTGTCTTTAATAGATTTACCGTTCAAATATTCCAATTTGACCACTCCATTCTCCAAAATTTCTAAAAGTTTAAATGCTCCCAAACCATAATACTTTGAATGTATTTGGCTTCATTTTGCGCCTCCTATTATATCTTAACATGAGAGCTCCCACTTTAAAGTTCATCCGTCAAAGATGTTTGTTATGCTAGTGTTTCCTTATCTACATGACTTTAGTTGCCCATTGAGCTAATACTCAACGTTCATCCAATTTATTTAATTGGAGTTGTTCTTTGAGGCTATTGTCATCCCCCAATTTATTTTTCATAGTGATGTATACACTTGGTACTAGATATTCCATAGGGATTACCGCCTCTTGACCATATATCAGTTGGAAGGGTGTATGGTTGGTAGTGACTTTATATGCCATTCGATAGGCCAATAATATCGCATGTAGGTGTTCTTATGACCTCTGAAGAATAGATACTAACTCTTTGTTCGTCGCTTTTGCTTGGCCATTGGTGCTTGGGTAGTATGGGCTTGATAGGGAATTAAAAATGTGGAACTCCGAAGTCATCAACCAAATCACATGATTGATGAAATGATCCCCTGTGTTATTGTTGATTTGCATTGGGATCCTAAATTTGGTAAGCATTTGTTCATAGATAAACTTCGCTATGATTAGAGCATTGTTGTTGAAATTTCCCCCTTAGTTAAGTATTCGGTGGCCACCATGATGCATTTGCAATGACAAACTTTATTTGTTTTCAAGGGCCCAATGAAATCCAAGCCCCACCTTTCAAAAATTTGTGGGCTTGTGATGAGCAGAGAGGCATGAAGTATCTTTTTAACTGCTTCCCAAGACACTGGCAAGTGTCACATTCCATCACCGATTCCTTTTCATCATGGTGCAATGTTGGCCACCAAAATCTTGCCATTAGCACTTTTCTTGCAGTAGCATCAAGTCGTATGTGGCCTCCCACTAGTCCATAAGCTTCTACGAGCACATCTCTAATTTTTTCTTTTGGTACACTGACGCAAGATGTGGTTTGGACCCATTTTATATAATAACCCATTTAAAAATTTGAACGTTTACGCCTTCAATGCCAATTTCCTTCTCTTGCCAGGCTGCATATCCTTTGGAAAGGATGTTGAAGACAACCCCAATATTCTCATACCATGCTGATACAATTGCAAATTGGAATAAACGAGCATCTGGGAAATCTTCATTGACACCTGCTGGTTCTTCTGATTTTATCTGAGACAGTCGGTCAGCAATCGCATGGCTTTTACCTGGTTTCATAATAATCTTGAATTTGAACTTCTGTAACATCAACCATATGATTATCTTTCCTTGAATGATCAGTACAATAGTGCTTGATGGTCCACATAAAAAGTGAAGGTGGTTTCTAGCAGGTAATGCCAAAACTTTTGTATTATGTATACTATACCTAAAGCTTCACGTTCATTGGTGCTATGGTTCTTTTTAGCACTAGACATGAGTTTGCGTGCAACAAACACCAAGTGATCCATCCCTTGCATTCCTACTTGTGCTAATGTCACCCCAATAGCATAATTGGAAGCATGTATGTGGACATGAAACTCCTTGTCTTAGTCTGGGCATATGAGTATAGGAGAACCAATCAATCGAAGCTTCAATTCTTTAAATGCATGTGTTTTTATCAAATTTTGGGATTTTGTGTGAAAACCCTAAACGACAACACTACTGTGCAAAATCAAGAGAATAATATAACAATGATAACATTCCCTAATTTGGAACTACTGTATTCTAGAAAATTACTAAAAATAGCAAAAGTATAATGATAAAACAAAGACTTAGTTGGAAACTGTGCCTTTGGGAGGAATCAAGATCTGAAACTTGTTGTGTAGAGAGGTCTGATGACTGGAATCAGGGGTTTGGAACTGGATTTGGCCTTGGACAACAGCGTTGGGAAGAGAACACTAGAGGGGTGGCATTCTTGTCCAACCTAGGGCGCCCTTGTCCACTTGCAGTGAGGAAATCAACGATTTTGGGTTCTGTGCCTTCGTTTGTAGAGCTTGTATCTAGTGCAGGAGCTTATGATCACTTGTGGAGACCATTGTGTAACTGATTTTCCTTAAAAAACCATAGCTCCTTGACATGCGAAGACCAATGCAAATCAATGGGGAAAAAGGGGTCAGCAGTTGAAGTTGGGCGAGACCTCAACACTCAATGTGTTGAGCGTTGTCTACATACCAATACTCTAAAGAGGGATCAAACTTCATGTAGTTCTTCCATGCTATGGTGGTGTGTGAATAACTGGTGCAATGTGTTAGATGCTAGTGCAATATTGATGTGATTAAGTGCCTTACCCATGACTTGTAACCTGTAAAATGTATTCATACTTGAGTTCTGGGTTACTAGGGCTATATGCAATCAAAATTTGGAGAAATAGGTATTTTGCTCTCAATGTGCAAGTGTGGTTCTGGTGCTTCAATGTGGAAATCTCTTGTGTGCCAAATGGTTTGAAAAGTGTTTATATAGTCATATCATTGAAAATCCTTTAAATGGGGCTCATTAGGGACATGGGTCGACCTTCCTATAGCTTTGAATTTGACAAATTAGTCATTATTTGGTAGGAAGACAGGAGAGGGGGGAAGGACACTAGAGCAATGCGCTATAGTCCCCTAGGGCGCTCTTGTCCATGGGTGATTTCATCATGCTAAGTGTTAGGTAGGGCTTAAAAGATGTCTAAAGTTGATAAGAATAGGAATGAGTACATTTGGGTGTCGTTTGTCAACTTAGAAGAGTGTGCAAAGTGGTTGAAAGTGATAAAAAAGGGCATTCAGATAGGTCTGGAGCTAAGCGTGTAAAAGAGTGGTCACAAGTGCATGATTTTAGTTTAAATGCTAATTTTATGCGTCTATGTTTGCCTCCCTTTTATTCTCGTAATGCAACAAAGTGAAAGTACTAGAGTAAAAGGAAAAAGAGTGCATCCCTGAACTTACCTATGGGAAGGAGCCTTGGATGTAGGCCACAATGCTGAATTGTGCTCCACGCAAACCGTGAAACATATGTAATATCAGTGTTTACTTAAGATGAATATCAAGAAGTAGAAGACAAAAAGCTAGAGTGATAAGGAATGAATACACGTGATCGAGTATGTGAACGGTTGTGCCTTTTCTGGTGCAAAAATTGGTGATTGTGGTGTGTTGTGCGTTTTTATTAACATTGAATTGTTTGGGTTGGACTGTGCATGTGAAATGTCCTCTTTTCATATAATTTTAAAAATTAATAAAATTTCCTGAATAGTGATTTTAATCATTCAAAAATTTAAGACAATTTAATTAATTATTAAAATAGAACGATCTTGGATAATTATTCAAATTACCGGAAAAGTGATTTTAACCATTTGAAAAATTAAGGTAATTTTAATGATTATTTTAAGGGGCTTTATAATTAATAAATTGCTTGAAAAGTGATTTTTATTACTTTAATTATTAGAGCAATTTAATTAATTATTTAAGCAAGGACCTAATATAAAATAATTATTTAATTTGCCAAAAAGTAATTTTAATTACTAATTTATTAAGACAAGTTATTTAATTAATTCAAAAAGCCTAAAGTAAAATTAAAATGAATGTCAGCGTGGGAGCTCAAACAGATAAAGAAAAGATATCTTAAAAAGTTAGCAAGAGAGGATTATGAGGTATTTTACCTCCCCAAAGTGGTTCGCCCCCTTTTTGGAAGGTACAAATACAAGGGGAAGATCACAATTGAAGATACGTTGAATTTGATATTATTTTTTCATGCTTGAAGAAAATATTGGGATGCATGCACAATAGATGTTTATAGATTTGGAGCTGATTATTCTACAAAAGGTATTTTTTGATGCCACTTTTACTAAAAGAGGTTTTGTTACTTGCCCTAGAGTAGGGTGATTTGCTTTGAGAGGCTATTGAAAATGTTTGGACTATTTGAGGTCTATTTGATGCATAATATTTGTGATTATTATTTGTATTAATTGTCCAAGTGTGGCAACTTGTTTGGAATTTAATGTTTGAAGAGGTAAATTCTCAAATCTAGGGTTTTCAGAATTTTGGAGCAAGTTTTGGTGACCTTCCCATAGAAGGAAAATTCTAAAATTATTTTTATTTGATAGTCATTATTTGCATCATAATTTCAAATATTGAGTGAGTTATGAATTTTTGAAGTTTTTTGCTGTTTGTAAGAAATAATATTTGTTGAGGGCAAATTAGCAAGGGTTTCATTCTGATTTAATTATTGCAGTAATTTTTTGAATATTGACGATTAGATTGGACTAAGCTTGAGTAGGGATTAGAGTAGAAAAAAACTTCAATTCAACTAGTGTGGCGCTAGGGTTTGGAGGATTGAAACATTCATTTCAAGCTCTTTCTTCATTGCGGTAAAAGCCATTGGTGGCCAAATTCATAAGGTATTTCTTTGTTATTTATTTCAAGGTGAGTTGGAGTTAAATTGCAGTTTGGAGGTGCAATTACAACAATTAGGATTTGCTGATTTTACTTAATTCAGAATTCAAAAATTGTGGATTTTAGGGAAACCTTTTTTTGGTTGAATCGTTCCATTTAGGGACATTACACTGGTATTAGAGCATCGATCTTGTCCACTTGTGAGGTTTGGTTGCAAGCAGATAAAAAGATTTGGTGTTATCATGGAAGAAATGGAGAAATAAAGACTACAATGCAGGTAGAAGGCTAGCGGACCTATGCCAACTAGTGGAGGATATAATTAACACCTTGGAAGTAAAAAAGAGGTTATCCAAGGTAAATCAATCACAGTATGAGTCCACGAAGTGGGTGGTACAGCCCTCAAAGACTTGGTTCAACATGAACTCTTGAAAGACATAGATGAGGGGGTAAAGCTCTTGATTACTATTTGTATTAATGAGGTTTTAAGACTAACAGTTCCTAAAGTTCCCTACAGTGATAAAATTTTGAGAAAAATATTTCATTGATTGTGGAGAGCTTCCAAGGTCTCAAAGAGGACAAAGGACACTCCTTGGCGAGAAGGGTCAACATCCTGGAAACTATGGCTTCAACTAAGGCATGCATTGTGATGTTAGATATGGAGTGTGATGAACTTATTGTTAAAATATTTCAACATTTTCTTCCAATTGCTTGTAAGAATCTTACCAAAAATGTTGTAGCTTTTATGCAGATAATCTTGACTGACACTCAATGAGAGTGATGATTTTTCCAAGCTATTATTATCTATCTTGTTGACAGGGTTGGGACTAGAAAAAGAAATTTTTTCAATTGCATATATGCTGTTTGAAAATGTTGCAATTGATTGTGAGGAAAAATTGAGGCATTATTTGTTAGTGGAGCATGTAGAGGAAAATAGTATTGAACTACATGGAGAGTTGGAGGAAAAGAATGAAGGGACAACCCTTCATAAGGGTTCCTATGAAGAGGTCAATGAAACAAAAATATCAGATTTGAAGGAGGAAGATGAGCTATAAAAAGATGACACTTTGGGGTAGCCTAGAGTGGGAAATTGTGAGAACCAAACATCTAAGTTTTTGGAGCAGCAAAGAGGGCTGCAAATGATGGATGAAAATGAGGAGATGCTAGGTGCTTTGGGGCAGCCAAGTACCCTAAACTTTGAGATTCAAAAAGTTGATTTTGAAGAAGCCACAAAAACCGAGATATTCATAGAAATGTATGAGTTGAATGATGATTTTTGTTAGGTAACTAATAATTCTTCAAATTTGTTGCATGACTCTAGATTTGATGAAAAATCTTGGAAGGAACAATTCCTTATCACAAATAAGAAGGGATTGCAAGCCTTGACAAGGTTGGATGGCACAAAGGGGCTTCTTGATAGATCAATGCACAATGAGATGAGGGAATGCTTAAAGGAAAAGATCACTATGA
This sequence comes from Torreya grandis, assembly GCA_037957365.1. Taxonomy (NCBI): domain Eukaryota; kingdom Viridiplantae; phylum Streptophyta; class Pinopsida; order Cupressales; family Taxaceae; genus Torreya; species Torreya grandis. The sequence continues at coordinate 1,612,673 of JARHVA010001414.1, read as the reverse complement.
TGGACTTACACACAATCAAAATGGATATCGGAGAAGATTAAGATTCCAACTTATTGTGGAATGTAAAAAACAATCCATTGTGTGAAATGGATAGGAAAGATCAAGACATCAAGAACAGATCCTAGAACTTGACAAGTGGATCAAAGGGGTGTTATTAAACACTGATGATTTTCCCAATTTGTTTGTTCCATGTGTAGGTTTATTTGAGAGATCCCTTGTAAAAGTGGCAAGCAAGGAAGTCATTTGGCATGACTTAAATGATGAAAAGGGTCCTACATCTTCATATAACATTATGCTTGATAATGGTTGTGTGAGCATGAGAAAAGGGAAAGAGAGGTTTGAAGGTATGTTCTTGAGCAAATGTTGGTTTCTCTTCTTGTCAAAATTTTTTGAGGATGTTTTGCTTCATTCATGGCTCAAATCCTACATAGAAGGCAACTCTTTTGGCATGGGACAGCCAAGTAAAAGTTCTGAAATGTTGCAAATAAGGTTCGAATTTGTTCCCTGAGAAATTTCTGAGTATGGGGAACATTGCCAACCACCGATTGAGGACAAAGAGGAAAAAAAGAGTGCATACTACAACCCCTTCATAGGTATGGAAAGTTTGATTTTTTCTATTGCTTACAGTTGTCATCAAATATTGAAAATTTGGTTGGAATACATGAAAATCTTGCCTCCAACAAATTTGAGTCGAGAATTTCCAGTGACATAATACGGATGAAAAAAGTGGGGAAAAGTCTTGTATACAGCCCTTTGAAGAGCAATTGTTGACTGATTTTATTGCACCATTCAAGAAGTCCCTATGGCATGAGGAAAAATCAGATTTGTGTTTACTTTTACATCTTTCCAAGTACATCTCTGATTTTAAGGTACAGGTACAACAGTTTTCTACATAGTATTTTTGGAATGATTTGGTTGTTTTTGAGGTCACTTTTCCACCCAACATTCACAAGGAGGGGCAGCTTTGGTTTGATCATGATTTTTGCATGGGAATAACCTATTCTAGTAGGCTTCATGGAAGGGTAAGTTGCTTTCAAGGTATGGTTCTTTTCCTACATTGCATCTTTGGGAGATTACCTTGAGGATTGGAGTATGGAGCTAGATACGTTTTGGAGAACATAGTTGAGGCAACAAAATTGGATACCTCTTCATACCTCACTCGGTTTTGAGTGAGATAGGGGCATACAGGTGCAGTGAGTCATTGGATGGCTTTCCTATGATTTGGAACACATTGGAGCATTCCCCAAAATACAAGTACTATAAGTTCAAAATTGATTTGAATATTTTTTCCCCTTATGAAACATATACAAATTTTGATTGCATTATGGGATGTGTTGGCAAGGTGGAATGACATTCATTATCCATTTGGGGTATGTCACACTATGCTTTTTGGCAAAAGTTATTCCACTTAACAGGTACAGGAGCAACTTTTTGAACACTACAATAGGTTTTACCACTTGGACATGGTAATTGGGCATATGAGCTTGCATTTTCTTGAAGGCAAACAAATTTGGGAAGGGAGGACTGTAATGTCTTCTTTTCATATAATTTTAATAATTAATAAAATTGCTCGAATAGTGATTTTAATCATTCGAAAATATAAAACAATTTAATTAATTATTAAAATAGAACTATCTTGGATAATTATTCAAATTATCGGAAAAGTGGTTTTAACCATTTGAAAATCAAGGTAATTTAATGATTATTCTAAAGGGCTTTATAATTAATAAATTGTTTGAAATATGATTTTTATCACTTTAATTATTAGAGCAATTTAATTAATTATTTAAGCAAGGACCTAATATAAAATAATTATTTAATTTGCCAAAAGATAATTTTAATTACTAATTTATTAAGACAAGTTATTTAATTAATTCAAAAAAGCCTAAAGTAAAATTAAAAGGAACGTCGTCTTGGGAGCTAAAGAAAAGAAAATGAAAAGATATCCTAAAAAGTTGGCAAGAGAGGGTTATGAGGTATTTTACCTCACCAAAGTGGTTCCCCCTTTGGAAGGTACAAATACAAGGTGAAGATCACAATTGAAGATATGTTGAATTTGATATTATTTTTTCATGCTTGAAGAATATATTAAGATGCATGTCCAATAGGTGTTCACAAATTTGGAGCTGATTATTTTACAAAAGGTGTCTTTTGACATCATTTTTGCTAAATGAGGTTTTGTTACCCTAGAGTAGAGCGATTTGCTTTGAGAGGCTATTGAAAGGGTTTGGTGGACTATTTGAGGTCCATTTCATGCATAATATTTTTGATTATTATTTGTATTGATTTTCCCAAGTGTGGTGACTTGTTTGGGATTGAGGGTTTGATGTTTGAAGAGGTAAATTCTGAAAACTAGTGTTTTCAGAAATTTGGACCAAGTTTCGGTGACCTTTCCATAGAAAAAAATTATAAAATTATTTTTATTTGATATTCATTATTTTTGTGATCAGTTTGAGCTCTTATTTGCATTATAATTCCAAATATTGAGGGAGTTATGAATTTTTGAAGTTTTTAGCTGTTCGGAAGAAAAAATATTTGTTGAGGGCAGATTTGCAAGGGTTTCGTTATGATTTAATTATTGCAGTAATTTTTTGAATATTGACGATTGGATTAGACTAAGCTTGAGCAGGGATTAGAGTGGGAAAGGACTTCAATTTAGCGAGTGTGGCGTTAGGGTTTGGAGGATTGAAACATTCATTTCAATCGCTTTTTTCATTGCGGTAAGAGCCATTGGTGGCCAAATTTACAAGGTATTTATTTGTTATTTATTTCAAGATGAATTGGAGTTAATTTTCAGTTTGAAAGTGCAATTACAGTGGCTAGGATTTACTGATTTTACTTAATTCAAAATTTAGAAATTGTGGATTTTAGGGGAAACCCCTTTTTGGTTTAATCGTCCCATTTGGGGACATTACAACATGCCCCAATGCTGATCTATAAGTGGGTGTGTCAAAAAACGCAAGTGTGGTTGACTCCATCATTGTCATCCTAGAGTAGTGGAGTAGCTTGGAATCCCTATATGAATCCTGATATATATATTTGGTGCAAAAACTAGTGTAAATATTGGTGCAAATAGCGAACCAACCACTGCAGATGGAATAAAGTTCAATTCTGGTGCAAAATTGATGCAAAGCTTGTGCAAAAACTGGTGTAAATATTGAGTATAATGTGGGTTTGGTGTATACAATGTAGAGAATGATATGAATTGTTGTTCCATTTGCAAAACTAGTGCAAAATGAGGAAGCAATGTGCCGCGCACATGGCCCCAATTGATATCTGGTGCATATAGATTATGAAATCGAGTAAAATAATCGTGATTTTGAGAACCCTGTGTGCCAAACTGGAACATGTCGCGCATGATTTCCCTCAAACTGAGCAAATCTGAGATAAATTGTGTAATTTTGAGTAATTTTGGAAATTGAAACTATTGAGTACTGATTTGATACGTTCAATTAAATCCCTTATTCAATGTTTGATAGTACCAATAACAAATAAGGTAAAAGACTAAATTTTTCCTACATACACCAAACCCTAACCTGGGAAAACTCATAATTTATCTTATTTGCTTGTACGATAGGTTGCAATTGTCCTTTTTACTAGTACGACAGGCTGCACATGTGATGCCAGTAGCCACAAGTGATAAATCTGCAACAATCGCCCAAACTGTTGGAAAGGGTCTTTTGTGGTCAGCATTGTTACCAACTACTGTGATGTGTGCTTGGAGGCCCACGATCTGCGCTTCAACTGCGCTAGAACAATGATTTTGGGCTTACGCTGTACGATGCCTTTCTTGGGAGGTACGACATCGATATATTTTTTTTGGACTGTACGACAACAATTAGGCTTGATTTATCGATTAAACCCGTGTTTTGTGCAACAATCAGCAGTCACGCGAATTTTGAAAATAAATTACCACGTTCAACCAACTGAGTTTTGTAATACCCTGTTTTTGTGTGCAATAGCAACTCTTGAATGTAGCCATCTCTGAAGGTTGGAGGGTTTTCGTCCTCCAACCAGATAACAATGGAGGGTTTTCTTTCTCAAAAGTAGAAGTTGAAAGAATTCTCAATTCAATCTTGAAAAAGTGAATAATGAATAATCGATAATGAATTTCCTTTTTTCCCCACTTATTCTTTTATTAATTTCACTTTTCCAATTTCACTCTAATCCTAAAAGCTTTTAAAACACTTTTAGGGAATTAGTATATTTTTGACCTTTAAATAAATATTTACTTTTGGCTATGTAATTAATATATCTTTTTGGCCCCTTTTAATAATATTACACCTAAGTGTCATTTTTCCATGTTATAACATAAAGTAATTTTGAACAACTTAAATGGATTATTATTCAATTATTTCCTTAATTAATCTTTGTTAGCTTATGGGAAATAAAATATAGGCTTCGGGTCCTTCGATTTATTTATCTAGAAAAAACTACGTTACTGCTCTTGCTCGTTTTTTCAGTTGACAAAGCCTAAATCTCCTTCTTTGTGCTAAATCTATGCCATTACATCTACCTATTTGGCATCAAAGATTTTGAGGAGCTTGCAACAAGGAGGATTCTTCATTCAAGGTAAATTTTTTTCAGTTTTGTAGAGTTTTACTTTTAACTTTTTTTTTGTTTTCTAGTTTTTAAATTTAAATGATGTTTGTAATTAGTTTTGATTTTTTTTTTGTTGTTTTTTAATAATTTTTAAAGATTCTTTCAACAAATGCTAAATATAACAATATTAATTAGTATTATAATTTTATCAAATGTTGTAGGGATTTTCAATTTACCATAATGTTTGCCGATGCAAGTGCTAATTCAGTGGGCCAAGGGTTACCCTTCAGAGCCATTTGCTTGAGCCCCTCTATGGAAGTATGTGACATTGCTTAAACAACTACCAGGTGGAGGGTGTTTCTTTTGGCAATGTTCAAAATGTGGTTGTCATTTCAAGAGCTCATATAAATGGGTGAAAGCCCATTTGTGTGCAATTCCAGAGGAAGGAATCAAAATTTGTTGTTGGCCAAGTTTAAATGGAAAACCAGGAAAGGGCTTGGCACATGCAAAGGTTCTTGCATACATCAAAGCGCAAGAAGACGCAGATGCCCTTTTTGATAAAAGACAACCATCCTTTGAGCAAGAAAGGATCCACCCCTGTGGATATTGATCAACCTCGTCCTAGTATGGCTGCTCCATCACACCCATTTCTTGCTACACCTGATGTGGTCACAGAGGAAGAGGATTCACCTTTTGCTTGCAAGAGAACAAAAGATTTGGGCCCATTGGAAAGGTCATTCGAGACTGAGTCAAGGGACATAGTATAACATGGTATTGCACGTTGCCTCTATGCATGTAGGCTTTCATTTAATGTTGTTAGATCACCATATTGGCAAGATATGGTGAGATCTATCAATGTTGCCCCTAAAGGGTTCATGGGTCCAGGGTATGAAAAGGTGCGAACCACCTTGTTGACAAAAGAAAAGAAAAAAGTTGAAGATGCATTGTCGTCCATCAGAGATTCATGGGTCGAGACAGGGGTGTCCATCATCTTCGATGGATGGAAAGATACATCAAATAGACCATTGATTAATGTGGTCGTAGTGAGCCCTAAAGGGCCAATGTTTTTGAGGGCTGTTGATTGTGAGGGGCAAGTGAAAGATGCACAATTCATTGTCAATATCCTGATAGAGTCCATTGAGACGGTGGAACCTCAGAACGTTGTCCAAGTTATAACGGAAAACACTAAAAATTGTAAAGTTGCAGGCATGTTGGTTGATGAGAAGTATGGGCACATATTTTGGACTTGTGCTGTTCATTCCCTCAACCTTATGTTACAAAAATTGGGCACAAAAATTGATTGGATCAAACAAGTCTATGAGGAGGCGAGCGAGATCAAAATGTTCATATCTAACCATCATTTGTCCCAAAGCATCTTCAGGGCCTTCTCTAAGTTGCAGTTATTGAAGGTAACATTCTATTTAAATTTTTAACTTTTATTCATGAATCATGTATATTTTTATTTTTAATTTAATTTTTAATTCTGTAATTTTGTAAATTTTAAAATTTGTAATTTAATTTTTTTTTAATTTTAATTTGTTTTAATTTGGTGTTAGGTTGCTGAGACTCGATTTGCCTCACACACCCTCGTCTTGAGACGACTTGTTAAGGTGCGTGAGGCATTGAGTACCATGGTCATTAACAACCTTTGGAGCATATGGAGGCAGACAAACACTGAAAGGGTCACAAAGGTCACAAAGGTGAAAGTGTGGATTCTTGATGATGCATGGTGGGAACGTGTGGAGTATTTACCGAGTTTTACTGAGCCTATTGTCAGCATATTGAGATATGTGGACAAAAAACATCAATGTTTAGGTGAGGTATATGATGGAATAGACTCAATGATTGAGAACATTAGATCCATCATAAATGCCAACGAGCAAGATCTCACGGAGAGATTCTTCAAGGAAGTGCAATCGCATCTCATTGAAAGGTGGAACAAAATGACCACCCCATTGCATCTTCTTGCTTTTGTTTTGACGCCCAAATACTACAGTACATAGATCCTTTCTTTGCCTAGGAGGGTCGCACCATATATGGATGTTGCGGTTAGCGAGGGATATAAGGCGGCATTCTCTAGACTCTTCCCTGATCTAAAAATTGAAGACCAAGTTAGGGAAGAGTTTGCACATTTCATATCCTCTGCGGGTCACTCCCTTGCTACCATCCATGACAAGTACAAGAAGGAAGCTCAATTTTGGTGGTACCTTCATGGGCAAGCATACACATACCTTCAACCACTTGCTATTAGAATTTTATCACAAGTAAGGTTAAAAAAATAAAAAAACTCTCTACTCGTTTTATTCATTTCTATGTTTTGTTTTAACTCTAGTCTTTTTTATTTTTATAAATTCTAATATAAATTGACTTTGAGGCTTGCCTCAATAGGTTGCAAGTTCCTGCAAGTCCTCCTCCATCGAGCGAAACTTGGGTACCTACAACTTTATCCACTTAGTGAAGCGCAACAAGGTATCGGCAAAAAAGGCAAAGGATTTGGTCTATGTCCATTTCAACTTACGTCTTCTATCACACAAGCAACTTGAGTACACGAAAAGGGCAACAAAGTGTTGCGATGTGGACCCAGAGATTCTCGACTTGGATGCCTCCATTGCCTATCTTTCCTTGCTTGATATGGATTTGGAGGTTGCTTCACAGGGCTTGCATAGTGGAGGTAGTGGGAGTGGCACTGTTGCTTGTGGTTCTAATGAACCATATCATGAGGAAGCCATGGGAGATGAAGATGAAAATATATAAATAAATATTATAATTTGTAACATTAGCACTATGTACCTATTTATAATTTATAAAACTATTCAAGGTTAACCTTTGGCATTGAAATTATGAGTATGTTTTGTGGTTATTTAACTTATTTTGTTTCCTCTATGCATATTATAATGGTTATATGGCTATATTTTTATATTTTTAATTTTTTATATATATTTTTGTACGGCCATACCCAGCCGTACCCAATCCCCCCCCAAAAAATCCCCCGTATCCATATATCGGATACTTGTACTCGTACCCATATCGGCTATTTAGAGAAAAAAGGGACATCATAGTCTGCTCTTCCCAAACCAATCTTGGAGATTTTCTATTTCCAATCCTCATTCCTCGTGATGTAGTTAGTTTCTGCTGCACTTCTCTAATACAATGAGGAATTGGAAGCCCCGCACCAGGTAATGCATCTGCAACAATCCTATTGAGTGAATCCATGATAGTTGAATCCTGAATAAGCTGAGATCTAGAAAGAGTTTGAAAACCATCTCCATCTTCAACTTGAATATATTTATTGAAAGAAGCATAAACCTCCTTGCAGTCCTTGACATCGAGTTGAAGATCATGAAACAACTGTTTGCCAGTAGATTTATAATTCACACCAAAGCAATCTACGTAATTTTGAAAAGGCTCCTTTGCTGTCTCTCCTAGCTTATTAAGCAATACTGTGTTGAACTCATGTGCATCATCTATCTTCTGACTTCCATCTTTTAACAATATATTGTCTATCTGGGTAGATTGTAGGACTTCATACAATCCCTCTGCTTCTGATTCCAGCACTGTATTCTGCTGAGTTTGATCCTGCAGCTAACTTGTTAGCTCCTCTCCTTCTTGAAGCTGTAAAACATCATTTTGCAACTTCTTTTCCTGCACACTAGTAAAGGATAATTTGTTGCTAAGAATCTCTATCTCTCTTTGCATTCCATGCAATTCTTATTTTGATTTTGTCCTGTCCTTTTCTGCATCTGATAAGTCTTGTTTGAGATGAATATTGTCATCTCTCAATGACCACACTTGCAGCTGGAGTTCACTCACTGCCATTTCATCTGTAACATGCTCCTATTTGACACTTTCCAGATCTTTTAATTTCTTTATCAACAGCTTGCAATCGCTGCCTCAGTTCACCAAGTATCTCGTCCTTTTATTTTAACAGGTGATTACTAGTTTGTAGCTGAAGGTTTATTTGTTCACACTTTCCATTAAGTAGCTTAAGCTCACTCTGCAAAGTATATGCATGTCTCTTCTCCTTGATGAATCTTTGTAGCACCTCCTGAAGTTTCTATACCTCAACTTCTAGCCTTTATAAGTTTGCATGATGTAGCCAACAAAGTGATTCCTGTGCTGACTTAAAAAAAAGAAAGAAAGGAAAAGAAACTATATTATAAAGAAATCATAGAAGATTCCTGTGCTAACTTTACCACTTCTTCAAATGGCTGTGCTGAGTTCAGTAATGTGCACCTAACATAGCGGTGAACATAATTTACTGTTTGGACAGTACCAACAGCTATGACTTCTAAATTAGTTCGTTTCATTTCCTTTTTATTATTGGCAAGGCAAGACTGTCGTGGAGGGCATCTTTCATTCAACACATTTGTAATCCTTTCAACTTCTTCAGGTCTGCAGTTTAGTATAGTTTCACCCTTTGTGTCTATTCCTACATGAGGATAATCCCCTCCAGATGGGACAGTTTCAGTTAACATATTGTCCAGCCCTACTGGACACTTTCGTAACTCTTCAACAGCAGCTAATCCATCCTTATATCTTGTCCCTACTTTATTACAAGAAAACTCTTTAATGAACTTTGCAATATGTTTTGCAATGTTGTACCTCCTTTCACGACAAACTTGTGGTCCTGCTTATCTGATCCTTGCATTTTACACGAGAAATGGGCTCTGCTTCTTAAAACTGTTGTAACTTCCTGGGACTTCAATAGCTGTTTCACTGTAATCTTCGTTGTTGTGTATAGATTAATAAGATCTGTCAAAATCAGCCATCCATTTTGAAAGAGAGCTTAAGCTGATCTTTCCAACTTGCAAGTTCTTTTGACTGTTCATCAGGTTTATCATGACATTTTCTAAAGCCTCAGTAAAATGTCTTTTATCCATGGATTTTAGCTTGATTCTACTCTCACCTAACGCCTTCAAAAATTTCGTTTGAATAATCATGGACAGACTTAAGATTATACTCCCCTGACTTTCTATTCTCATCCAACATAGATCTAACATCCAAACAATCTACAAACCTGTCATGAAATGCTTCCTGAGCTCCCTTGTTATCTCCTACACTTAAATGGGTTTTCAAAAGTGCAAGGGCATTCTGTTAATGCTGTTCTGGGGAAGTGAGGTCCTCAAGAGCACGAGCAAACCCCTTCATAATTGGATTGTCTAAAAGAATTTCAATTTTTTTGGTTCTTTCTCGCCCCATGGTTCCACAATCTGATCATCTAACATTGAGAGGAAAATATAAAGATTATGGATAAGATTGAGTAATTTCTTCTAGCAAGCCCACAAGAATTTCTCCTTCGCCTCTATCAACAACAAGAAGCATCCGGGGGATCCAAGCTATAAGCAACCAGCATGGTGTACCCTTAATTTGTGTTGACATACAACTCATATGGACCAGCTAGGAATCGAACCTAGGACCTTCCATTTGTTGCTGAAGTGCTCTACCAATTGAGCTACTGGCGCCCCTATGGCCAGCCCATCATTGGTCCGGGTGTGGCTTATTTCCAACACCCCCCCTTTCCCCCCGATCCCCCTTAAGCCACAATGTAGGTGCTTGGGGTTCCTAGTTTGACTCTGATACCACATGTTGAGCTATAGCTCATATGGACCAGCGTGGACTCGAACCTAGGACCTTCAATTTGTAGCTGGAGGGCTCTACCAACTGAGCTATTGGCCCCTCTATGACCAGCATATTGTTGGTCTGGGTGTGGCTTATTTCCAACAATTTGTGACTTGAATTCTGAATGAATTTATTTGTAATGACCTAGCATTGGCAACACTCTTGCAATGCCACACTGAACTTGCAATGAATTACCCAATTGTACAACTTTCATTATGTATTTAACAATAAAGGAGGGGTATGCAAATGAATGTGGTAGTCCACTCGAAGGATTTCCCTCTCTGATTTTAGATTGAACTTGAATCAAAGAATCTATATGCCCTATGTTGCAAGTCGTATCTTTGACCCTATCACCATTTTTAGAATGCTTTTCATGATGACAAGAATCTTGCAATGACATAATAGGAAGCAATAAATCCGAAATATTTTCATAACTTAGGCTGCAATCAAAATGCTCACCTTCTTTTGTTGAAAGAAAAATTGTTGAGATATCCTCAACACCTTCAACTTTGTGACTCAAAACTCCCAAATTAGGGCTAACCAAAATAATCTCCTCAAATACATATTCATCCACAATGCTACTTTGAAAAACAATCAATGGTTCACCATTTGGTAGTTCGATGGATAGGGCAAGATTTAGTGCAACTTCCTTCACTTTAAACCCTTCGCATCAAACAAGTGAAGTCCTTTCTCCCTTGAATTCATCAATATCTTGATGACATATGCAATCATTAGAAGTTAATAAAACATCTTCTACTATCGAAGGATCTTTACCTTTAACTTGCGTATGGGTTCCCTTCTGTTTTGAATTTCATTGTTCGTGGTTCCTGATTTCTTCGTTAGCCTTTTCTTTTGATTCTGATCTTTTCTCTTCTCTCATCACAGTAGAACTCTTTTTCTGTTGATCACTAGAAGTGAGTCCCTCAACTATAACATATGGCTTCAACTTCAATGCACGTTGATCAAATTTTTTAGCTAGTATATGTGCAAGGCCATAGATGGCATAACCGACGAGACACCACCGGTTGGTCGGTTACTCGCTAGGAAAACCACCAGGGGAATAACCGCCACTCAAAACCGCCAATTTTGAAAAACCTCAATTTTTTTTACAAAGACAAAACATACTTGAAATTCGCTCGAAGCAGATAGTATATAAATAAAATAAACATTTAAGTATAAGTTTACTTTAAGTTATATTTTATTATATACTCTCAGGATGTTTGAGAGTGGTTTTGGACCTCTAGGAGCTATAATGCAAATTCTAGGTTTTGGAGGAACCTATCATATTTCAGACTCAGTTAGATTTCAGGGTTTTAGGTTTAGACATATTTCAGGGTTTCAAAATTTCAAGGAGACATCGTAGGAGGAATGAACGTTGCATGAAGGGATGTAGGTATGATAGAATAGTATGAGAACATCTCTTGCAAAGTGCCACAAGTCGACTCTACCCCATTCTCTGTGCATAATTAAAACCGATACAATGATACTTATACAATAATCTACAAGTACAAATTACAAGAATCTATATTTTTCTCTTGCTCTCTGGAAAATTAAGGGAGATTGAAAAAGTCTAGTAATCTGTGCATAGGGAATGGGGTGGGATCGACTTGTGGCACTTTGCAAGAGATGTTCTCATGCTATTCTATCATACCTACATCCCTTCATGCAACTTTCATCCCTCCTATGATGTCTCCTTGTAATTTTGAAACCCTGAAATATGGCTAAGTCTGAAACCCTGAAACCTTGAAATCTGAGTAAGTCTCAAATATGATAGGATCCTCCAAAACCAAGAATTTGCATTATAGCTCCTAGAGGTCCGAAATGAAACATCCCCTATGGATATTTGCCCCAATTTTTTCAAATGTTCCACAGAAAATTTAAACAAACCGTTTGCATGAACTAATTTCTATTCATCCAATAACTTGCAAGCAAATTTCAATGTAAAACATATTATAACAGTTTTAGAACAAGGATCTGAAATTACATATGAATATTGCTTTCAAATCTTCAGTAGAATAATAGTAGAAATATTCAATCGTAGCCACAGAACTTACAGTCGGATTGGATAACCAGAAGTATGAATTTGAAGCACAAAGTGAAACACCTAAATAATATCTCCAAGTTTCCGTCCATTGCCTCCAAGCTGGAGGGTTTCCGTCCTCAAACCTACTGAAAGCCAAAGCTTCCTAGAATTCTCTAAGAGAAAATAATAACCAAGCATAGTTGAAAGTGAGCCCTTGCAACACTTTTATAAACTTCTCATAAGAGCTCACTCACATTTTTAACCAATGTGGGATAAAACATAACTTCCCTTTTGCCTTTTTTTGATGTCTCATGTATTTTAAAACAAGGGGCCCCTTCTACTATTCATTTCCCACTTAACTTGGCTCACATTAATAAAGTTAAATAATTGAATTTAACTTTATGATTTAAACTTTATTAATGCATAGATGAATTAAACCAATGGAGCTGAAATCATCTGACGATAATAACCAATTTTCCATTGAAAAGGCACTGACACTGGAGATCACGGCCCACCAGATGAATTACTATTAATAGCTTTAATGACTTACTAAAAATAGTAAGTATACCAAACTGCCTCCAAATGCCCCGGATTGACCTGCAATGAAAATTGCCTAGGCCAAAAATCCTCAGGATTCCATAAAAGCCCTGATTAGCCTACAGAATCAAGGAGAAATAGGCTAACGACAACACCATACAATGTGAGCTAGAAAAAGGGACATTACAGTCCTCCCTTCCCGAGATTGCTTGCCCTCAAGCAAACATCAACCAATCCGCTGCTCCACCTTGATAAAAACACCATACTCCACAAGCTGTGAAGCAACATCATGGAATCCATAAGAGCCAATGCACCCATCGTGTCAATACCTAGATCCCAAACCAACATGTAGAACCCACCATAAGAGACGAAAAAGAAGTTTGTCAACCAAGTACCCTTACGTAACCATCCGTGCATGTAAGACATCCAGTCAATGTGAAGATGAACCCCCATATGCCCATAAACCAGCACAAATGGCCACCAAACCTCGCTGTCATAACTCTGATTAGAAACATAGATGATATCAAATATGTCATCAAACCAATCACTATCGCCATCATGGGAATGATCAACTATCTCAACTGGAGACTCTGGGTTAGGCAATTCGTGCCTCATCATTAAAAGAATGGCAAATATCACGAATATGTTGAAAGGGAAGATTGACTTATTGAACCACAATCTTAGCTTCTTTAGCTATTTCCAACCATTTTTCATTCAAAACTTGGGCATATTCTATATCAGTTGTATCAAAATGTATAAACTCAGTCCTATGACAAGAGACACCATCAAAATTATCATGTACCATACTTGCCTCTTGTAGTCCATCAGTAGGTGAAATTGTGCCCTTACTTTTTTCATGATTGTTAGTGGCAACATTAGGAGAAAGGTGAAATATATCACTACTGTTCTCAAACTGAAATTTAGGACTGGTTTCAACCTTTGTGTCCTTGCCTATGTGATCTTCCTTGGAATGATGAGAAATTTCCATACCACGGTGGCCTGAATCCACCCTATATTCCCCGTAGTTATCACACACAATTTGGTTGCCATCATAGGTAGATTCCATAATGCTATCCTCCCCATGCAACCAAGTCATTACCTCCTGTTGAAAAACAGAAACATAATTGCTGTCATTCAAATTAGAATTATTGTTATGTGCTTGAGCCATGTTTTTGACCCCTTTTACCGTATCATCATTGAAAATTTCTTGGCCAACGCTTGCAACATTGTCTTCATCAGTATTCTCAAGTGTAAGTGCCACAATATCAAGAGAAGGAGGATGTAGGCTAACGCTGCCCCAAATCAGACTTTTGGGATCTTCTTCTTTGCTTTTGCTGGAACCATCAAACATCACCAATTCTAAACTTGTCTCACGTCCTTCCCATGTGATTAGAGGTGGTAGTGTGTCAAGTAATTCTTCTTCAATTGATGTCACAAGGCTGCAAGGTATGTCCTTGTGAAGCTCTTCCATTCTTCCATAAACTTGTTCAACTTCTGTACCCCTTGCTTTGTCATTCTGTATCATGGAAGGGACTGCTATAGAGGACTGATTTGTTGAATTATGCATGGAATGATGAAACACACTCAACTGAAGACAAAGATCCGTGATCTCCCTATCTTTATCTTCCCATAACATTTTTTTTTTTGATTTTTCTTCATGTGTAGGAATTGTGTCATCATAGGAATCAACAATCTCACTAAAAGATGCATTGTGATCATTCCAAGAATCCACCCCATCATTATCCATGTCAACCTCGTGCTCTACATCAAGGGAAGCTATGTTTACAATATCTCTAAAGCGCTGATCCAGGTTTGCATTATCTTCCACTTTGTGATCAACCAAAGGAACACCATTAGAAACCATACCTTCATATGGATTGTCAATCATAATCTCTACGTCACCCACCAAGAGACTCATGCATCCTTTTGTAGATGCCTCAAAATCTCTGTAGAAATGATCTAGATGTAGGGCTAATGCTACTGCCATGTCCTCATTTCCACGCAACTCTTTATCATATGAAGATTCTGACAATTCATTAGGGACATCTTGAGACTCAAGCATACTCCCTTCTTGAGTTAAGCCATCCTCTTCAAACTTTGTAACCTCATTTGTTGGTATGTTTTCAACACTGCTTGGCTGCAATGGTTCTTTTTCCTTGTTAACTCCACATATGTGATCAAATGACTAGTGTTTCTGACAAGTGAAACAAATCTGCTCTTTCCTTATTTGGTTCTTGCTCTTTTTGGGTGATCCTGGGACCTGTATACCCAAAGAAATTAGCTCTGCAACTGTCATATGTTCCTTGAACCACCCAATTTTCTGTTCAACCAAACCTTTTGAGAAAGCATAAGCCATGGGTGAAACACACTGCTCCTCCCTCCAAATGGCCAACAAGTCTAATTGCAACCGCTTGCAGAGATCATCATCCTCATTTAAGATTAAGGACATAATAGTTTGCATACAAGCCCTCACATTGTCTGGATGATGCTTCCTAATTTCAGTTAAGAAGCATTGAAACATTCGAAGAATCAATTTATCACATCTGAGATCCAACAAAATGATAAATGATCTGGTTCTTGCCATGTTTTTAAAAATCTTAGCCTTCTTACCAAAAGTAGGGGCTTTGACATAATGTAACCCATGTAGGCTCTCCACAATCAGCTGTAGAACCTTTTTTAGTATGTCATCATTATAGGGTGCTACAGGGGCTGTTATCATTATGATTTCACTGTGACAAGAAGCAACTGCAAGTCTCACCTCTTCATAAGGATGTTCCACAAAGTGCTGAGCCAAAGTGAGCATTGAGGGCTGCAAGGCCCAATTCAGAAGCCTCCAATCTGACTGGTCTACTTTGGACAAGTATGTGTCTAATTCCTCCAACTTAGAGAGAACACCATTAGGAAATTCCATGGACTTCAATTGTAATCCAATTAAATAAAGTTGATTCCTTACTTCCTTTTCTTTCTGTAAATCCCTTAACTGATCACCATTAAAAGTATCGTTGAATTCTTTTGAGAAAAGGACACTTTTCAAATCTGCCATCGTCTTCATTTTATTTGCTGTAATATCTCGAACTAATCCGCCTTTGATTTTTGATTTTTTTAGTTCGTCAAATTCTGGGCATGCTGCTGTAAGTCTCTGTATTTCTAAATCTTTAGCTTGTTTGGAATATTGTTTATGATGTCTACTTATGCAATTTCAGTTCCAAAATCTAATAGACATTTCATCAAACATATAACATGCTTTTGCTAGAAAGAAACATTACCAAATGTATTGCAATTTATCAAACAGTTGGGAAGATAGAATAGCTGGATTCAAATTTAAGATTTGAATGTTCCCCTTGCTGTTTACACTCAAGAATTCCAATATTGCAGATTATATCACAAAAGACATTCTGTCAAACAATTGACTTACATTCTTCTAACTGAGGAATTGGTGCAATAACTTCTGAATTTGCTGATGTAAAATCAAACTACCTCTAATTGATATTATACAATTCCTGTCCTTAAGATGAAGCTAACACTATTTGAAATTGATGTAGTCTGATGATACTATTGTACCTATACCGATCTGAAATCTGCTTATATCTTCCTTAAATGGTGACACACTTAGCGTCCAATCACCAAATGTTGAAACAGGTAAACCTTGCTGTTATAACTGTTGAGCAGAATTATCTTTGAATGCCCATGATAATAACAATGCAATCTTCCCCAATCACTCACGTCACTTCTTATGATGAAGACTTCACTCTATAATGCTGTGCTTCTCTAAATAATGACTACAAAATATATTATCTGCGATCTTTCAAACACAAGCACTTGCCTTAAAATTGACTTTCTTTCTTTTGAACTGGTGAATATAATGAAGGATCCACGGAACACCATAGATTATGCTACTTCTCTTTGATATATCCAGTGATTTCCTTCAACGTATTTCCCTTATACATTTATAAGCTTCAAATAATAATCTGAAGATTAAAAATCATATTTAAATTGCCAATCTCATCAATTGGGCCCCATGCAAGATTGCAAAGACTCCTATACCTCCACAATTCCTTTCTATAATTATTATAATTTTAGGACAAGGGGAAGCCTGCTGGAATTGTGTCAGAGATTGTCTCTTTTTTGCCAGCAACAATCATAAACTCTAAAATCATAAATCTCTCTTTATTTGCTGTGTATTCAATATGGAATGGCAGCTATGCAATATGTCAAACTCCACGATTCTTTGAAGATGGCATCATACAAGGAAAATAAGACTCTCGATCTCCCTTGCTGACTGAGCGGAATAGCACAACTTGCCACGATTTCATTAAACAGTCAAATAACTCCTTCAACTCACGGCCTTCTTCAATGCTGCATCACTCTGATGGTGGTCTTCGTGAATGGGCGACTTGAATTTCACGATTCACTTCTAGATATGCTGCGCTCAGAAATAAGACTCCTACGATTCCTGGCGATTTCTTCTTATGTGATCATATAATTTTTATATTTGTCTTCAAACTACACGGGACCCACACTTCTCCCTCTCACTGTCAGGGTTTGTCTCCTAGGTAGAGACCAACTTCAAATTCTAATTCTTTAATCAACTCTGATATCAAACCAAAGAATTTTTGAGATTCATTGAACCCTAGCATCATCTAAAAATATTCTTTTGCAAACCAACACAGGATGGCAGGATCAATTAGCTCTGATACCACTGAAACATCCCCTATGGATATTTGCCCCAATTTTTTCAAATGTTCCACAGAAAATTTAAACAAACCGTTTGCATGAACTAATTTCTATTCATCCAATAACTTGCAAGCAAATTTCAATGTAAAACATACTATAACAGCTTTAGAACAAGGATCTGAAATTACATATGAATATTACTTTCAAATCTTCAATAGAATAACAACATAAATATTCAATCGTAGCCACAGAACTTACGGTAGGATTGGATAACCAAAAGTATGAATTTGAAGCACAAAGTGAAACACCTGAATAATGTCTCCAATAGACAATGGGTTTCCGTCCACTGCCTCCAAGCTCGAGGATTTCCGTCCTCAAACCTGTTGAAAGCCAAAGCTTCCCAGAATTCTCTAAGAGAAAATAATAACCAAGCATAGCTGAAAGTGAGCCCTTGCAACACTTTTATAAACTTCTCATAAGAGCTCACTCACACTTTTAACCAATGTGGGATAAAACATAACTTCCCTTTTGCCTTTTTTTGACGTTTCATGTATTTTAAAACAAGGGGCCCCTTTAACTATTCATTTCCCACTTAACTTGACTCACATTAATAAAGTTAAATAATTGAATTTAACTTTATAATTTAAACTTTATTAATGTAGAGATGAATTAAATCAATGGAGCTGAAATCATCTGACGATAATAACCAATTTTCCATTGAAAAGGCACTGACATTGGAGATCATGGCCCACCAGATGAATTACTATTAATAGCTTTAATGACTTACTAAAAATAGTAAGTATAACAAACTGCATCCAAACGCCCCGGATTGACTTGCAATGAAAATTGCCTAGGCCAAAAATCCTCAAGATTCCATAAAAGCCCTGATTAGCCTACGAAACCAAGGAGAAATAGGCTAATGACAACACCATACAATGTGAGCTAGAAAAGGGGACATTACACAAAACCACTCTCAAACATCTTGAAAGTATATAAATAAAATATAACTTAAAGTATAAGAAACTAGATGCCCCTATCTAAATTTAAACTTATACTTAAATGGTATATACTGTTTGCTTCGGGCGAATTTCAAGTATTTTTTGCCTTTATCGATTATTGTTGGTTATTTGACCGAGCGGGTCGAATAACCATCTGTTACCTATTTTGACCCCTTGGTGAGTACTCGCCCCTACCGGTTATGCGAACTATGTGTGCAACTAGTGAAACTTCTTGCTCCAAACTAGCCAATGGAACGAATAATAATTACTAGGAAATATCATCACTCTCATTCAGGATCAGTGTCATACTTGTTTGCATTGAGGCAACAAAATTTTCCACATGATTCTTATGAACAGTAACAAAGAAATATTGAAACATTTGGAGAATAAGATCATCACATTCAAGATCTAACATTAGAATACAAGATTTGGGTTTTACCATAGTTTCTAGAATTGTGACTCTCTTAGCAAAAAGACTTTGATGTCATCTAGACCTTGAAAAATCTCCACAATCATTTGAAATATCTTCCTCATGGTTTTGCTGTTGTATGGAACTTTATGAGTTGTTATTCTTGTAATTTCACTAATACAAGTGATAACTACAAGTCTCATCTCTTTGTCCGAGTGTCTCAAAAGCTTGGGCTTAACCAAATAAATCATTGATGGAGTTACTATCCATTGCATAACCTCAAAATGTGACTATTCTACCATGGATAAATAGTTCTCCACTTCCTCCAAAATGTTGAGTAGATCAATTTTCATGAGACAAGTGCTCAAGTTTCTTTACTGCTCTGTAAAGCCTCTTTCCCAAATCTTTTCCCCTATCACTGGGCTCCATTAAAAGGTTAGAACTAACTTTGCAGTTGGCAAGGTCAAGCTCTAATACCACTGAAGTATCCCTTTCAGGATAAAACACTGAATTCGGATTTAAAAATAAAATAAAATTATTGCACACCATATGAACAACTGATAAAATAATGTAAATGGATATATGTTGTCCAATTAAATCCCTTATGCAATGTTTGACGGTACAAATAACAAAATAAGGTAAAAGACTAAATTTTTCTTGCATACACCTAACCCTAACTTGGAAAACCCCATGATTTATCCTATTTGCTAGTACAACAGGGTGCAACTGTCCTTTTTGCTAGTATAGCAAGATGCATATATGACGCCAGCACCTAGAAGTGATGAATCCGCAGCGAACAATCACCCCACCGGTTGTAAAGGGTCTTCTATGGTCAACATTGCTCCCAACTGCTGCAATCTGCCCTTTGAGGCCCACAATCTACCCATAATTGCCCTAGAACAATGATTTAGGGCTTAAGCTGTACGATGCTTTCTTGGGAGATATGTCAACGATAAAAAAATAATTATGGGTTGTACGACAACAATTAAAGAACTGATCTGTCAATTAAACCCCTGTTTTGTGCAACAATCAACCTTCACTTGAATTCTGGAAATTAATCAGCACTTTTAGCTAGCTGAATTTTGTAAAAACTTGTTTTTATGTGCAATACAACTCTTGAACGGATCCACCTCTGAAGGTTGGAGTGTTTTTATCTTCAAACTAGATAGCAATGGAGGTTTTTTGTCCTCAAAAATAGAAGTTGAAATAATTCTCAATTCAATCGTGAAAAATTGAATAATGAACAGTCAATAATGAATTTATTTTTTGCCCCACTTGTCCTTTTATTAATTTCATTTTTCCAATTTCACCCTAACCCTAAAATCTTTTAAAACACTTTTAGGTAGTTATTACCTTCTTAGCGTTTTAATAAATATTACTTTTGGCCATGTAATTAATATAGTTTTTTGGCCCCTTTTAATAATAATACACCTAAGTGTCATTTTTCCATATTATAACATAAAATAATTTTGGACAATTTAAATTAATTATTATTAAATTATTTTCTTCATTAATTCTCCTTAGTCTACAAGAAATAAAAGATAGGCTTCAGGTCATCTGCTTTATTTAACTCGAAAAAATGGGCGTTCTAGTTCTATTCATCCGCCATATGCTCTTCTAGGTTTTTTTTACACTTTTGCATCCTGCGAAACTTCCTTGTCTGTGATGTATGACTCCCATTATTGTGTATACCATACACTCTCTTTCAACTCCAAGATCGTCATACGATCCTTGATGTTTTTTATGGCCAACGCCTGCACTTTGTTGTACATCCCTTTTGTGTTGTATATCTCTGCACCATATGGTCACTTCCCTCTATTGCTGCCATTACTTGACCATTTGTGCCTTTCGCTTCATAATAGGAGTAATTGTTGGAAAAGAAAAATTAAAAGAAAATATTGTTATTGGATTTTGGGGTTTTCATAATCATGTTTGGGTGGTTGTTTGTGTGGACAAGATAAACTTCGAACCATTGTTAGAAGATTCAGCTTTTTTGTAGGAATATTTTCTGCTAGGGTGTCTGGATGTTTTGACTGCAATGACCTGCGCTTTGTACCTGCACAGGAATATATTACTTTTTGTTCTTCTCAGAAGTGTTTTGGCTTCTATGCTTTGTACCTGCCTTCTGCGGGCTTCACAGTGCCATTGACCTACTTTTGTGGTCACTTACTGGACATTAATATATTCATCTTATCTTATCTTATCTACACCAGTCGCAATGCCTCTAAGAATGTCCTTGTCTTTCTTCCATCTCATTCTTTTATTATGTTGTATCTGGGCTATGTTAGAAGGGACTCTGAATTATTTTAAGGGGAGGATAATGTAGGCCGTCATGTCAATATTTTTATGAGCATACTATTAATTACATGTTTTGGTATGTGATGGTTGTTATGTTTTTAATGATTGTATTGTTGACATAAGGTTTCTGTAGTGTTGTAATGACTCTTGTAGTTATATTTGGTTGTTGACGGTTGTGTAACTGACAACCATCAAATCTTGTCATTCAAATAGCATGTTACATTTCGGGATAAGGGCATTGTGTATTAGATCCTCCATGTATCTAACAATTTGATTGTATTGTATTGTCGGCATGTGTTTTTGGTAGGGTTGTAATGACTCTTGTAGTTATGTTCGGTTATTGATGGTTGTGTAACTGACAACTTTCAAGTCTTGTCATTCAAATAGCATGTTACATGTCACGGTAAGGGCATTGTTTATCAGATCCTCCATGTATCTAACAATCTCTATTGAGGACTAACTATATAATAGAAGTTGTTGTTACTCTCCTATTCTTTTATGCTACATTGTAGTATGTATTTACTGTTCTGTAATTGATGTTCCTTGGTAGTGTAGCTTCTATAACAAACATATAATGTTGTTATAAATAGTTTCAAAAACATTAAATAACTTGGATTGAGTCAAAAAAAATGGTAACTTGTTAAATGAGAACACACTAATTAAGATGCCATGTCAAAGTACCACAAGGAAACCCCAAAGTATTGTTGGAAATAAAAGCTCAATTCCTTTTGCCTATACTCGTAATTAGTGGTCAATTACATCTTAAAATATATACAAATTTAAAATTCATGATATGATTGTGATTATACTTATTTAAAAGACAATTGTAATTGTGATTCCTTATTCTTGGTTAGCTTCGGGGAAAAAATATATATATAAGTGATTTATTAGTAGGTTAACTTGCCTCTACTAGCAGATTTACCACTGTTGACAGGTTTCTCTTTTTAGTTCTGTTCATCATGTAGGATGTTAACAAGCAACCTCTAGCTATACTCTAGCCTGGTAATTAGTAAGAGTGCAAGGTAGATATCTCACCATTTTTGCACTGAGTAAATATTGTATCTTGGAGAACTAAGAAATATATAAGAAATGGAATATCTGATTTTTGTTTTTAATTTATAAAAGAAATGGAATATCCGATTTAAATTAGAGAGAATGTTACTTATTTAAGATAATATACTTGCTATGTATATATGGCCTGATATTCTATTCTTTTTGCTATGTAACTAATCATCATTTCTATTTTTCTCATTTATGACATTTCATTAATATGCCAGAAGATGTACAAGTTTATTTTTTAAATTAAACAAATAAGATACTTGTAACCAGTCAGTCACAATAAGAATCTCTTATCTAAGTTGCAGTTTGAAAGTTCACGTGTAAGAATTCATCGAGTTCTATACATCTATATTTATTTGTTTGTACTATGTCTTCTTAACAGTTTGATCATTTGTTTATTAATGAATTTAAAGGTATATCCAATTGCAATGTACGATAACTAAACAAACAATAATATATTCGAATATAAATCTGAGAGACTTTAAAGACTGATCAAGTATGCCAAGAGTTTTAAGTCTGCAAGCTGACCTCCAACCATATAAAACTCTCATATTATTCAAGGTCATCACATTAATTTATGCCATAAATGAACATCTGTAGAAAGCTTTGTATCCTTCACAATAAAAGGTAATTAAGGTCTACAGTACAATTGGGGCAATTGATAATAGATGTATTTTCCAAAAGTAACATCAGAGGTAAGACTACAAAGTAGAATGCCTACTAGATAGTTCCATTTTGATTTTCCTGAATGGATTAAAAAGTAGGAATGTGAAATGCATGTATCTAGCAGCTATTGCCCGACATCAAAATGTGTACATGTAAAGGTGTTTTATCCCTCACAGCAAAGGTTTCAGGTTTGGTACCAAATATAGTGACTTCCACAGCAATTTCAGGTTTGGTAGCAAACACAACAACATCCCAGCAAAGGTGATACATTCCGCAGCACAGGTCTGTGTACCTGCAGTAGAGGATTATAGTGAAAGGCATAAGAAAGAAAGGATGGCACCTGGTTCGACGGTTAAAATTACAGGATTTCCTGTCAAAGCATCATCTTCTGCAGCATATGTTCCACAGCAAAGGAATCTAGGGCTGCGTTAATAGCTTCAGACTTTGCAGGTAAGGGTTTTCCGATGACTCCTTTGAGTTTGATCAGTGCATTGGTTGACGTGGAGGAGGAGGATGATTTTGAGAAACATATTTCTTCGGCTATTCCTAGCCCAACTGGATCAATCAAACTCCTTTTGTTTTTCCTTATCATCAGATTCAAAAGAGATGTGGAAGGAAAACAATGTTGGGAAGACTTCAGATGGAGGCATGGAACACCATCGGTGATGGTTCCCAACTGATTTTAGAGAAGATGCTCTCTAGACGGGGTAGGAGATCCTGAAAATGCTGTTCTAATGACATTTCTGTCATAGGTGAAATTTGGCTTTTGAGCATCTTAGTTTTGCTTCTTCAGATTGATTTAGTTTTTTTAAAGTTTTTGTGTTTTTTGGGTTTTTTTGGCCTTGTTCAAGTCAGTTGGGAATTCGTTTCCAGCTCTTTATAGCTGTGTTCATTGTATTTGATTTCTTATGTTCTTAATAAAATGGGTGAGGCACCCTTAATACTCTTTTACTGATTTAAATTTCAAAATAAAAATAAAAACAAAAATTGTTAACGATACAGGGGATTATGGTTCTTGATAGACATCTTTGATGATACCACTTGCCTTTGATATGAACTGGAGGTTATTTTCTGAAATCTTTTGGATAAATCATAGAAGCTTTGGGAATATAATTAGAAGCTATTTCAAATTTTAATCTTTGCATTACTTTAGACTTAGTGTGAACTTGTGTTTAGATACTTTACCATGTAGTTGTTGATGTATTACCTTCATATTCTACCTATTAGTGGTGGCAAGACGCCTTAAAATTGTAGGTGACATCAAATTAGTTGTGACTTGCAAATGGGATCCTCCTTTAAATCAACATGTTAATGGGGGCTAGTATAATTTTTGAAAACTGGTTAATTTTTCACGATTTTTATATAAAATTAACTAGATTCACCAAGTGGTTATAGTGTATTTCGATAGGTCTCTAAACTGTAAAAGTATGAAATGAAACCTCTTAAGGTTTGTGCTCTTGCACATTTTGGTTAATGAGTGGAGTCTAGTAGATCTTTTAGGGATAGGTAGTGGTGGTGGTACAGTGTGTCGTCATAATTTTAGCTGTCAAGATATCTTGTCTATGGGCTTTGGGCTTGGTTACCGAAGGTCAATAGTGGATGATATTCACTTATATCTACACCACTTTTAATAGATTCACTTGAATGCTTATAAATTGTTGATATTTAACAATATTGTTTTAATTTTAACAATAGATTCTATGTGACTTGCTGCAAAGTTTGAGGAGAAAACAAGATAGTCCACCCATTCGAGGTAATGAAGAGAGGACAACATAACCATAAGGGAGTTTTGATGCTATTTCTTCCCAATAGCATTTTATGGCCATTGTGAGAGCATTCGATTACTATTATCATCAGTATATATGAAATGTGATATGCATTCTTAATCTCATTCTTACAAGCCTAGGAGCATATTTCAGATTCATGGTCAGTTTTTTGCATAAAATATCAATTGTGATTTCACTCTTAAACTCCTGCATTCGTATAAACTTAGGAAACTATTGTCAGTTTGTCCAAATAAATATCAAATGGGTTTTCCTAACTTGAATTTCCATTTCTCATACAGCTAGGAACCTATTGTAGACTTGGGAGGTGTTCTCCTAGCAAAACGTAAAACTAAGGTAGTTTATCTAGTATACATACATACATATATATCTATATCTATATCTATATATATATGTATGTATATGTATATATATATACACACACACACATATGTATCTATATATACACATACATACATGTATATAGATACATACATACATGTGTATGCATGCACACACACTCACATAGACACAAACACATATGTATGTATGCATGTATAGTATATATGCAGTATGACAGTGTTGAAGTTAACAATATTGATTTATAGACAACATCTAATAATAAACCTTGAATTTTTGTTTTGTTTTATTTCTCTTGTTCCATTTTAAACACTCCAAGCTATGTCTCAACTCGGAAGTGATCACAGGAAGAAATATTTCTACTCATGCGGTTAGGCTACCCTAAATTGATGGTTAAAGGGATGAAACTACTAGTAAACGACCTTTTATCAATGTTAATCTAAGCATTATATGGATTTTAACTAGACAAGTCAATGATAATCATGCAAAATTGAATTTATAGCTTTTCTTAAAGAACCCTAATCAAATACAATCGTTTAGTTTGTTCTACTTCCCCTTCAATAATTTATATTTGTGCAGAGAATTATCGACGAAATCGAACCTAATCATGGGAGATAAAGTGCAACCATAAGAATATATCATCATGCATCTTAACTTTGTATGATTTCTCATAAGACGGGATGATGCATGCTCTCCAATCCCATTGGGGGCTTTTTCTCATCCATGTAAATTGATATAATTTATTATTATCTCTTCCATTCCTCTTTGTAAAATCTAAAATAAACATGTTATCTTTTTCATTGCAGGTAAATAATATTAGTGGATATCTTCCTGGGCGGATAGTATTTTTCTTGGTATGACTAAAGTAACAAACATCTCACTTTTATTATCATTAAGAATTAATTTTTCATTCTCATTAATATGTTTGTGTTCTTTTTCTTTCAATTATTTTCTTGATCACGTGAAATCTTTACAAAGGGAGATTCTATTTGTAGGACAATATTTTAATGACAAATTATGCCTTTGTTGTTTCAATTTACCTATTTATCGTTCATGACAGAAAGTGCCATTTTGAAGCACAATAATGGATGTTATTATCTTTAGGTGATGCATATGATGGAAACAAAAGGGCTGTTTGAGAAATATATTTTAAATTTGTGGCCATTTACAAGATAGCAACTTTTTTGATATGTTACTGTTGCTTTTAATCGTGTCAAGTATTCTTTATCTTATATGATGAATGCATATTGAATAGAAATATTCTTGGACATAGACAAGCCTTGCCAAATATAGTATTTTATTTTGTTATAGTATAAACTATCACCATCAATGGAAAGTATTATGTGTTGTCTTCCTTCTCCTAAAACAAATGTACAAGATATTTGGTATTGTACATTTTACCTTTTTCCATCAGAGACAACACATCATGTTAAGGCCCTTCATCTTATAAATTAAGGTTTACATGAAGAGAAAAAGGCGCCAAATTATTCAGAGGAACAAGTCCAAAGAAAATTTGAAAAGGTTAAAAAATAAACTCGAAAGAAAAAATAAGAGCCTAATAAGACATAATAGGGGGTGCCTTGATAGAGAAGTTCCAAGGTCAAAGATACGACTTAAAAGACATGGGAAAGGAAGTGATTCATCCCCTCTTAAACCCTAAGGTTGTGAACATTGAAGATTCATTGGGGAGCACTATGATCCATAATTAGAATGGATATCTCATTCCTAATTCGCCAATAGAAATCTCAACATACTAGAATTCGGATTTAACTGAATGAGATTGTTGTCTCTAAGGAGTTATGCTTAAAGAACAGAATCATGCTTAAAATTGTGATGCCTTAAGGTACTGAAATTTGTGAAGTAGTTGCATAAGATGAAATTAAGCAAGGAAGGAACTCAAACAAACATGAAAACAAAGAATCAACAAAAAAGACTCCAGAAGAGTGGCATTGTGCCTAATCATGCAAGATTTACAAACCAATTTTATCAAGTTGAGTCTCCAAGAACAATTTGAGACTTCTGTAGCATTTCTGCAACATTTTGTAATCTTTTATTACCCAAAACATTTGCTCAAACAACAGGCTTCACCACTGTATGCACATCCTATAACTCTAGATGATCAATACATGGCCCCAAGCGGAATATTTATACAAGCAAATGAGCTATAAATTATGCACAATCCAAACACCAATTCATGCATTAAGATGAAAGAGGGAACGTTGCAACTTCCGTTCTGGGCAGTTTAAGTTTTGTTTGTCTTATATGGAGGCAGTTTCAGCAGTGCCCAACCATGTGTGTTTTTCCTGCTGCATCAGGAAAATTTGACTGGTAGCATATTTGGGACATATCTAATACGTCATCATGGCCTTACAACTGCTGGGAGCCCCAGAGTGTTTGGATCACTTTTAGGCCTTTTCTGTACCTACATTTCCGCTGATCATCTTCTGCACTTTCGGTTTGCCCAGTTTTTGTATCATGGAGTGAGCAAAAACATGTTTCAAAACTCCTCATTAGTCATACAAACTATGAAGAGAGTCTGATTATTTCAACCAAAGTAAAATGCAACATTTTTGATGATCCAATTTAGATCGCCCGCCCGACCCTGACACTTCTCCCTGCCTGCAGTTGAGATGCTTTTGGTCCCCAAAAGCTCAAGGACTTATAATGTGAGGAGATAATGAGTTTTTAGAATACCATTTGGCCTTGCTTGCCAATTGGCCTTTCAACTTTCCAATTTCCTACTCTCTGCTCCTTGTCCAACTTTTCTTGAGCATTTGGTGCAAAATATTCAATGGAAGGTAACAATTGACCTTTTTTGTCTGTCATATAGCATAGAAGGCTAAAAGAAACATAAGATTTCAACATTTGCAACCGATTATGCATTGGCACCCTCTTTCTCAGTGATCTCAAATGAACCATACCTAAGGCTAAAAGAAATGTAAGATTTCAACATTTGCAACTGAATATATATTCATATAAGGAGGTAGGTCTAATCTGAATGCATTGGTACCCTCTTTCTGAGCAATCTCAAAGGAACTATACCTAAGGGGTTTTAACTTCGTAGCCTAGACATGGAACCTTTTTTTGCTTAAGTAAAGCCATTCATTGTCCCCAACTTGGAGCTTGTGCTTAGTTCTATGTTGATCATGCCTTACTTTATACTTAGCTTGAGACTTATTCAATTTTTGAACTTGAAGACGAATTTTCCTTAATTTATTAATGTACTTTTCAGCCCTTTTCATTTTTCAATCAATTTTTTCTTGCTTTCCTTTTGGCTAACCCATCATAACATCAAATGAATTAGGAGGCAAGTAACCAAAACATGTTGAAAAATGAGGCTTGTTTGTTAAGTACAAGTCGCCCTATTTTATGAGTGCTAAATATGTGCCAATTTCCATTCCAAGTCTCAGGATTATTATTAATACACCCCTTCAAGAGCTGCACCAATGTTATGTTGACTACTTCGGTCTGGCCATTTGTCTATTTATGGAAAGTGGTTGACCTGTTTAACTTTGTATCCTTTCTCTCCCACATGGTCGTCCAAAATCTGCACCAAGAATTTTTCATCTCTATCTGAAACAATGGAACTTGACAAACCAAAGTGACATCAAAAATAAATATCTACTTCATGGCCCTTAATAGTTTTCTTGAATGAAACTGGTATACATAATTTGTTAAACTGGTCAATAACGATAGATAAATAAACATGCCATTTCTTTGACATGGAAAAATCTCCTACAAAATCCTTGGAAATGCTCTCCCATGGTAAAGAAGGAACTAGTAGTCGCATATGCAACCCAATATTTTGTTGTTTGGCTTATTTATGTTATAAGAAATACATCCCCTTGTGAATTTAGCAACATCATCTTGCATGTTTTACCAATACATATACCTTTGCAAATGTGCAAAATTCTTTGCTACACCAAAGTGGCCATCAAGTTTTTAAGTGCAAGTGTCCCTCATTAGCTGGATCTTTCCATCCCTTGGAACGCAAAGCTTTCTCAACTTGTTGAACAACCTGTCTTGGAGATGACACCCCATATAAAAGCTGGTATATCTCCCCATAATTTACATCATATGCATGCGTCTCACCAAATAACTCATTGAAAAATGGTTCAAATTGAGTTTTCATGCCCAAAGCTGAAATCAAAGGTGGTCTACACAACAAATGAATGAACTTGTTAGTCACACCTCTTTTATATTTAACCATATGAAATTGTTGTAAGAAACCCATCCATTTTTAGTGTCTTGCTTGCTGCAATTTAGATTGTACTTGAAAATATTGAAGTGCTTTGTAATTTGTGGGAACGATTCATTTTTTAACCACTTGTTCCATAAAAAAGTTCCAAATGATTGCATATCAGCTTACCTCCTTTCAATAGAACAATCCATAGCATAATCTGATGCAAGCACAAACATGGTATCCACCTAAGGACAACCTCTATTTCCATGATGCTTAGATATTCATTTAGACCAAGACATAGACTCAGACCAATCATGCAGACAACAACATTACTTTGAATATTTGCATTCTCATTCATTCAAGCATTACAATGGTTGGATCATCTATAGAACATTAAACTGCCATGCAGGATTTTTTTCCAATACAAAAACGCGAAAAAACAGAGCCCACACTATTTTGCTCTACTCTACTCTGCTCCTGCTCCACCCAACTTGCCCCCTCTCATAAAATGGCTTCTTTAACTAAATTAGAGTATTCCTATAACATTTCCAGCTTCATGGGGTGACTCTTCAACTTCCCTAACATTCTCAAAATGTCCAAGATCCGGGAGGCCTTCCATTTTCAAGATCAACACCAAAATGTTAGTCACTGTCAGGGGACGTTTCAAGGTGATCAACAGTTACAAAAACCACCATAACTTCCACATCATTAATCCAAATGATGTGAAATTTTAACCACAGGTTATATACTACATTTTACATCATCCCTCCAAATTTCAGATACCACGGGTTAACACAAGTCACCGCAGGTGAACAACTGTCCAGTGTCACACAATATATAGATGACACTTCTAGGTTAAAAGGTAGTTGCTAGAACTTCCACACTTTCAATTATGTTCATCCAAATGATGTGAAATTTAAAACATAACAAGTTTACTATGTTTTATAGAACCCCATTAAATTTGGGGATCAAATTCTCACAACAACTATAGCGCAAGGTAGTGCACTGTTAAGCTAGACAAAAGCTTGTTTCTCGCTGAATGACAGTCACAAAAACTGTCATAACTTTGGCTCCACTTATCCAATTGCGCTGAGATTTGTCACCTCTCCAAATTTGACTACCTACCTCTTATCACAGCTATACCGCAAGGTCATGAACCTTTTGTAGTCTCGACAGATGCACTGCCTAGTAGAATGACAATTTACAAAAACTATCCCAACTTTTGCTTCACTTGTCCAATTGATCTGAAATTTGGAACATAGCTTGAAGAATACATTTTATGAAACTACTCCAAATTTGGTAAGCCAATTATTACCGCAGCTATATTGCAAGTAAGAAAACATCCTGCCATTGAAACAATTGGAATGACTCTGCGGTGACTCCAAATGGTTTGAAATTTTGTGCAAAGGCTGCAAGTGTCATTTGCACAACTGCCACCAAGTTTCGACATCTAATTCATTCCGCAATATACCTGTAAGTGATGAAACCTTTTGCTATTGAAACAACTAGTACACCTCCGCTATAGCTCCAAATAGTCTGAACTTTTGTGTAGAGGCTCTAAGTGTCATGTGCTAAATTGCCACAAAGTTTCAACATCCAATTCATTCTGAAACATAACCGCAAGTGAGGAAACCTTATGCTAGTGGAATAGTTGGTATGCCTCTGCGGTAGCTTCAAATTGTCTGAAAATTGTTAGATATGTTGTAGGCGTCATATGCTATGACTCCACAAAATTTCATCAATTAATTCATACAACAGATGAAGAACCATTTCAAACAAGTTTTTGTGACTGAATAGTCCCCTCAGATCAACAAAAACAGTCAAAAGGTCTCCGCACTTTCTATGGCAAAGGAATACTTTTGCAACATCATTCATAAAGGTTAACAAACTTAAGAAAACAAGGCCACAACACAAACGAAAATAAAAACCTAAGCTAACATATTTTTGGTTGATGCAAGATTGCCCTACACCTATGGAATGCAAAGGTGCTGCTATTGTGGAGAATGATGCTACGAACTTCTTCAAATATTGGATAACCCCTAAAAATCTCCTTGTGTAATGTCCCTTCCTGGATAATGTTCGAATTTTAAATTCCCACAAGACCACCAGCTGCGACATCTACTCACCACTGTGTTTTTGTTGCTTTGTTTGGCTTCTCCAAAGTGATGAAGAATCTAGAACACTTATTAGAGATTCATAACTGAAACCTTGATTTCCAGTAGATCCTCCCATAATGTTGCAAGTTGTACCTTCTAAAATATGGCGCAAATAAGACTGTGTATGGGCTGAAAACAAGTTACAGCAGTCACAAACCACCTGGAGTTTCACTCGAATTAGAACTATGGTGGTTGACATGTTTGTTCTCTTCGGCAAAGACCTTCTGCCCACATCATCCAGTGATAAGACCCCCTTAAAATTTGCAAACTTGCAGCTGTTCATGATTGATAACAACACATGATCTAAAATTATCAAAACTGACAACATGACATGGACGCAACAGCTGCAAAACTGCCTATCCACTTGTATGAGTGCAACCAAAATAATGTGGTCGCTGATAATGGTGATGACATTAGCATGAAGGCTGAAAATTAGACTCATAGCTTTTCTGAGTGTGTTCCTTCTAACGTTTGATGATAGGATACTATCATGACTTGCTTCCTTCATATCTTATTTATACTCAATGTTTTGTTGTTGCAGTTGCTGATCTGTGTTTTGTAGTTGAGATATATGAGCCTTGTGCTTCAATAATCGAATCCTATTGTCATTCATAATATTTTCCTTATGCTCATTTGAGGTCAACTCTAATTTTTCCCTTATCCATTTGTATGAGATATGAAATTATCAACAATAATGATTTTGAAATTAGAAATTCTATCCTTTATAGACTTCAAAATGTCACTTGGATTCCATACCATTATGGAAAATGCATTTTGAGCCAAAGGCTCTATCTTCATTCTTTTACCCTTCTTAAAACAATGGCAAAACTGAAATAGATCTGTGTTATTATTCCCATATCTTGAACTAAAATTATAAGAGTGCTTACCCTCTCTGGCTAAAGTAAGAGCTTCTGAGTTATTTTGAAATTCCAAAAGCCAGTCTTATACGGTAGTGGCTTACTATTCGGAAGATTGTTGGGTAGCTCATGGATTGGCACATCATTTTCATCTTTGGCTCTTTGCATTCATCTAGTGATCTCATTTCCTCCTTGATTTGCTTTCTTTTAATTTCGTGCAACTCTGATTTTTCTTCATGCTCCACCATTACAATTGGAGAATTCTTTCCCTTAATTTTATATAGGTGTTGTTTTGCTTGAGTGGCTATCAACCTATATTTCTTAGCTCTTTTTAGCCATTCATTGCACCTTTTGTGGGTCCTCATTACATCCTCTGCGCTTGTTTGCAATGTGATTAGTTTTTTTTCAACCATATTCTTTGGTTCTTTTTCAGATAAGATCTCCTTACCTTCAACTTGTAAGGTGGATTCCTCTGTCTTTCTCAACTCTCTTATGTATTCATACAAACCTCTTTTATTCAGATATCTCATTTCAAGTAACTCCAGGTACTCATCAAAGGAAACGTGAGATTTAAAACTATCAGACATTCCTTGATACTAGTCAAGGATTCAAGTGGCCTCAAGTTGGCATCTTTCCATGTCCTTTTGTAGCCTTTGGGTAGCCTTGTTCTAATTTATATTCTTCAAGGATTGTATCATCTCTGTCATGGTTTCTTTCACGGTCCTCTGGATTGCCCTTGTCAAATCTCTCTAACTTTGATTTATACAATACAACTAGATAGATGTTGATATATCTCTGAGCTTCTTTGGAAGCAACATCCTCAATATGGCTTATAGTACAGAATGAATTTAAATCTGCAATCTTGTATACATGAGAATGTGTCTTTACTTATTTGAATGACCCTATAAATTCTTTAGGACGTCTTTATTCATAAATTGAGAGGAAAATTTTATAAAGTGAGTGAGAGGTATGCATAATTGACAATTAAAAGAGGGTGAGAAGCATGAAAATCCTAAATTTAAGGAATTAATTTCATGTTTACAAGGATATACACAATGGCATTAACCCCATTGCTATGGATAATATTAGTGAAACTATTAGAGTTAACATGATAAGAAACCTTATTAAGAATGAAAGGCCATTTGACTGACCTAATTTGAAAAGCTGGCTTCCATATGTTGTGATTGGAATCTCACCACAATTTAGACATTTGACAATTCAAGATTGTGAAGGCAAAGCTTTCCCTCAATCATATCATTAATTGTCAGTCTTTTGGGTCCTAGTGCAAGTGTTGATGTTCCTCAAGGAGGGAAAATGAGACATCTTTGTATAGAAATGAATGAATGGATCACTATCATTATGAATCTCGAAATTCAAACATATTAGCGGAGAATACTATACTACAACAAACACATCAAGGGGGAAACCTTGCAAATCTTGATATAAATATATTAGGAGTGCTTGTCAGATGCCTATATAGAGATCTTAGAGTTGTACTTTCGAATGAAGGCAAGTACCACCTTATTTTATTTTTTCATACCACATGTCATAAGGGCACACTCAAAGTTCAACTGTTATAGAATGGTACACCTTTTTAATGCCAACCACCTTGCTTGAATGCCTAAAAATGAAATAGTCATAAAATTGACCCATTAGATTGTAATGATTCACAATGAATGCATCATGATCCCCAAAACAATCATAAATGTAGTTTTTTCTCATATTCATATGGGAGGCTGTCATTTTCAGAAGATTGGAATTATCGTAATATCAATCATACATGCTCAATGAGTAGAACTGTGATGAAAAATGAGGGGTTCAATGATTTGACATTGAATGAAGTGTGAGGCTCAATGAGGTATATTTATACATCATCATGCATGGAGATATACTAGTATGAGGTCGACATAATGACCAATCTTGTTAGTGTATGATAGGAGTTAGACATCCTACTGTCATCATCCTAGGCAATGTTGCCCTTGGAGAGGTTTCCCTGTTGATTTCAGTATGGCGTTGTAGAGCCATTACTAATTAATGAAAGATTCCTTTGTAGTTTAGTTTGCTTTTAACTTTCATGCTAAGTCTTATGACCATTAATTATTAGATTAATGATGTGTGCATTTATTAATGATTTATTAGTTGTTGGAGATTACTAGCTTCTTTTATGGATAGACTAGGTTGTAACACCAAGCTTGTAGATATTGTATTTAGTTAATGTATTTTCAAGGATATATAAGTTATATTAAAGAGTAAAATTTCTTGGAACTTGGAAGGCTCTAGTTGATGCTTTACCTGTTTTTTTTTACTTAGTGGGTTAGGCCTCAGGGTTTTTGCTTAGGAATCCAATTCCTAAGATGTGTTTCTTTTAGTAGGCTCATAGTGGCTAAGATTAAACTTTGAATTTCTCTAAAGTGAAAGCTTCTTGGCACTGTACCATAGCTAAAAATGTGCCCTTTAAGTTTGATTCAAATTTCCTCATAGATTTCTCTTTTGGGTAGTGTAGATTTTATTTCCGCATGGTAGGTAATCATGAATAGGAATTCTTTATCGCATGTGGAAAGCCAAAATACATTTTTAAGAAAAAGGAATTAGTAGTACAGATTTCACTTGGAAATGAGCATGATGCTATGGATGTTATTTCCAATGTCTCATTTTGGATCCAATGTTGAGTAGAAAAGATGACTATGGAGATGGTTCACCTTTGCCAACTAATTGTGTATTGGGTCCAAGTTCCACCAAAGGCCTACTTTGCGCTCTTTAAAATTCCACATTAGGTGTGATTGAGACCTTGGGACAATGATCCTTGGGGGCATGTCAATTGGAGGTCACATGGGAGCTCTCCCAAATAGGAAGGTTCCTCTAGGACACATTTGAGTGGTTTTAAATTGGACAATGATCATGGCCTCCCCCAAACAGTAATATAGTGTGATGTTTTTTTGTGACCAAGAAATGATATATATCCTAGGATCTCGCTTGCCATTTCTGATAACAATCATACTCAAGATCAAAGGGCTTGTATAGGTGACAACTGGAAAATCACTAACAAAGATTTGGGGATATAAGCATGGTAGGGCTTAATTACTAATAAAGATGATGCCCCTTGATCATGACCTTTTGGTTTGGTTGTATGGGTGACAACTGGGAAATAACTAACAAAGATTTGGGGACACAAGCATGCCAGGGTATAATTACTAATAAAGATGATACCCCTTTATCATGACCTTTTTGATTGGTTGTTGTGGACACTTGATGAGTTAATGCAAAGCTATGTTCCATGGGGATGCAGCCCCACGCCTCATTTCTCTTGGGGATGCTTATCCTACGGAATTGGTGTAATGCCCAAAATTTACCTATTGGACACACCCAAAAACACACTATTTTTTTTTTTGACACTCTAATGAACACACTACCTCCTATGCATATAGAGGTAGTGACACCAAGATAGAATACAAACTCTGTAATGTCCCGTTCTAGCTAGACATTTATACTTCAACATGATTAGCCTATCAGTGTTCCTCGTAAGCTAGTGAGGCATAGTTAGATGATCTTTTGGCGGCAGTTACCCCGTTGGTCTCCATTCCTAGATTCTTTGGAGTTGGAGAAATAAGGAGAATTAATCAAATTAATTATTTGTAAGGTTATTAAATAAATAAATATTAAGGTGACCATTTATTTAATTAATTTAAAAAAGTGATTTAAATAAAATAAAATAATATTCTAGAAGTTTCTTGAAGGATTGGTAAAAAAAGAATAAATAGAGGGCTTGGCTAAGCTTCTAATCATTCAGTGTTGACATTTGCTTTGATGTGTTCATTTGTGGAGCCAAGGGTTTATGTAGATTTTTTATTGTGATCTTTGGGAACGATACCTCCTATCGATTGACATAACTGAGGTGGTGAAAGATTCCTCCGAAGGGTTGCAACTGAGAGAAAGATACTACAATCTTTCTATTGGGCTTTATTTGGTGGTCATAGGCCAAATTTTCTGACATCTTGTATATTTGGTTCGAATAAGAAGCTATGATGCAGATTGAAGGTGACATGAATAGTGTCATGAATAGTAAAGTGAACACTGCTGTGAACAGTGCATGCTACAGTGCGTGAACAGTGTTGACAGCAGTTAAGCATCATTCTAGACTCATTCCAGCAACGTAGGCAATCAGGTTTGAAGGCAAATAATATCGGTTTGAAAGAGTATCGATGCATTTTGTGGTCTGCATCTACAACAACAATTTAAATACAAGCCGTGGGCTCATTGGGTCGACTAGGTTCTCGACTAGGTTCTCCTCATTGCTACTTAAAGTCTGTCATTATATTGTTGTCATAGGTTGCATTGTTTCAGTCATTAGCTCACTGTCCTATCAACATATGTCATGCCAAAATTACAGTTAAAAGTCTGAAGTATAATCGCTGTCATTAATGTTGCGTTGCTATGTAAATGTTCTTGAATGCCAAATCATTGTAATAAGATTTTTGAGCATTGTAATCAGTTGTATGCAAATCAGAATTCCAGTTCTGAATATCAAGATGAAGTTGAAAGGTTGCATAGCATATGTTTGACAAAATGCCTTTTAGCGGTAGCTTCATATTTGCATAAGTTTCAGTCTTAATAGAGTTGGGAGTTTGCATGTCAATTGTTTGATATATTGTCATATGGCTGTAGTTGTACGTGCATTTCATTTTTAGTCACTTGGAGTTGTGAAGTTTGCATGTTAAGTGTTGTAAAAATACCTCTTAACTGTAGATGTTCATTCATATGGCTACATATTATTCCCAACCATCATATAGTTTGAGAAATTCAGAAATTTACCTTGCATTACATTTTAATTCATTTGCAGTCATTTGACAAACTAGTAAGTTATTTTATGCATCTTATCATCACTCAAAAAGCAGGGAGCGAAACAAGAAAACATTTACCAGCTGGAAAGAGATTGTTTGCGAACTGTTTGACAAAATTCCTAGGTGTTCAAACAAAAAATTAAAGTCAGTTTGACAAGGGATAGTACAAACTCAAGCGAATGCATAAACACGTCATGACCCAAATGGCTACGCTTTACTCTACCAAGCAATGCACAATCAGTCTAAGCTCAAATACAACTTGGATCAGTTATACGTGATCTGGGTACCAATGGTCTGAAACAATGCAAATATCAATAACATGAAAGCATGCACAATCACTTCACACTAGTCAGGTTTCATTCCTCTTAACAATTTTGTCACGAACCCCACAACCGAGGGGAAACTACCTTTTATAAGTACAACTTTGCAAACACGAAATGATCACATTCCAACACTGGTAACATTCACAAATAGAAATTTAAGAATAAACAAAATCCCATGATCAAACCGGGTCCATGCTATGGTTTAATGGGTAAAAACACTCTAGGGCTACAAAGGTTCAATAAGGCTAAACATGTTATAGAACAACGCTAAAATAAATACCCAGATAAGGAAATAAATCTTTATAAAGAAATGGACCAATTTTGGGTACTAAAGACATCACCACTAAAGTATTGTTTCAATCTCAGGATGAATGACTGCCATTCCAAACATCACTTGACGACAAATTCTATCATTCTCAGAAAAACAATGATAAATAGGGTACAAGACAGACTTACTAAAAATATCAAATGGTGAGATAAGATGCATTTGAAGAAACCTAAAAGGATAAGAAACTCAAAGAAAGGGGTTACATATTTTGGTTTCTATAAATACTAAACTAGGCAATTAATTTGACACCCTTTTCGAAGTGACTTCGCAAACAAAAAAATCAGAATCAACAAAAATTTCTGGGTAAATTGAATTTGGAAACGAGTTAGTAAAAATAATAAATGTTTTTGAAAGAATAAAATAAAAAATCGTATGATAATTTAAAGGTATATAAAATTATTACCAACTTTTGGTTTATTGTAGTACTACTCTTAGATATGTGTGGCAGGTCATTTCCAAATCAACTTTGCAAATTGTAAAGTCATAATAGGTGCAGAATTTCGATGAGTGCCACCTGAAATGGGGCCTCTGAGCGATGATTGACCAAGGAATAAATAAAATGATTGTTGCTGCTAATTTTTGTATGACAATAGATTTGATTCTAGGTCTTGGTAGCATTAAACTATAAGATTAAGCAATTAATTAAGCCTACTTAATAGACTGTTCTGGACTGATTTTCCAGCAGTTGTCAGCGCATCCAACTAATCTATTTTGCAATTTGGAGCTGAAATGTATTTAGATAGGTTCCTAAAACACAGTGAGACACGAAGGAATCAAAACACACCCTTCAACACAAGCTAGAACAAATGGTCACAACTGGTACAACTTGTTCAATTATCATTATGTAGGTACAACTTGTTCAATTATCATATGGAATATGAATTTCCTTATTACATATCAGATTACAAGGAATTTCATAAAATTTCACTCAAGTCTTGTGTATATAATACTAATGAGGCTGAATAATGATTAACATTAACCGATAAGAAAGATTTCATTTTTGGTTACTCAAGTGACCATCAAACTTGTTGTACCTGCACTAAAACCACACAAGTGTGTCAGAGTTAAGTTGGAAAGCAAATTCTATCATAACCATGGAATGCTATTTAAAGTATGCATCTCAATCAAGATAATCGATAGCCTAAAAAAATATCAAAATTTAACATTTTAGCATACTAAAATAACCAATATAAGCATGAGGATGTTGAACACACAATCTACTGAGAGTGGGGGGGGGGGTGAATTAGTAGATTAGTTAAAACTTGGTTTTTAGAACTTCTAAACTAGATACTCAATTTATATGCAAAGTAAAGAACATAACAGAGATCACACACATACACAAGAATGCTCAACACCCGATTTTAACGTGGAAACCCACAGGGAAAAACCACGGTGAGAAAAGCTGCTAGAAGCTATTGTTCTAATCCAGCTTCACAAAAAAATGTCTCACAGACAAACTTTACTGGTTACATTCAAGAGCACCCACTCTAAGGAAGCGTCAACTTCCTAACTGAGCTCCAACTTAGTTTTTTTGATGGCACCAACCTATCAAAGAAATGAAGCTACAACTCCAAAAATTACAGAAGTGATTTAGAATGAATCTTGTACACTTTTCTGTTACAAGTTTGGTCTGTAACTGCGCCTTAACCGTGTGTCTTCTCGGCTTCTCTGCCTTTCTGTCTTAGTGTCTGGATATATTCTTATTTGACACACCTTATTTGTTTTGCCCCTTTCATGTTGTCTGCATATGTCCTTTTTGACAATTTTGAGTTAACACTTATGATTTTTTGCAACAACAGTAAAAATACAGCTTATTCAAATGATCTGTTTGTAGCATATATAAACAAATGCATCTTAGGGTTGTCTCTCTATGAAGTGTTCACACTTCATCTTAACCGGTTCAAGCTTTTTATCTGCATTCAATGCAATTTTGACTTTGTGTCTTGATTCATGCTTCAAACGGCAATATTCAAAAATCTTTACTATCTTTGGCATCTACACTTCTATTGCACTTAACTGTGCAATTCCTTGATCACTTCGATTGAGATATCTCGAGCTCCGTGAGGATATATCGAGTTTAACACTAGTTCTAGTTGTTCTTATTCAGACAGTTGGAAGACATGTATTGCGGGCTTTTTCAAATTCCTTTGTCGCGCCAAGTTCACGTGTTTTTCCTTGTCGAATCTTCTCTTATGACCTTTTGACACCTGTCAAATGCACGTTCTTGAGATTACTATCCCATTAACCATCGAGCTCCTTTTCTTCTCTTTTTATATCTCGCTACTTTATATACCTTGGGTTCGCTTCCGCTCCTTTAGATTATCCTCGATATGCTCGATCTTTATCCTTTGTTTTTAGTGTTAAACTTCGGCATGTTGACGTGATCTCATTTTCTTCGGCATCTTTGTAATGATTTTGCACCGTTGATTCTTGTAGACTTGCTTGATCTTTAACATGCCTTATCCCTTTGAGAAATCATAACCCATAAATCCAATTTATTATAATTTGCAAATTAACTATGGTGGTTTCATATAGAGTCTGAGAGGTCCTTGCTATCTTAAAGATGCTTCAAAAATGTGCCCTTGGTCAAATGTAGCCTAAGCCAAGTCAAACACAATACCATACCCGAATTTAACTTTG
Organism: Torreya grandis; assembly: GCA_037957365.1. Classification (NCBI taxonomy): domain Eukaryota; kingdom Viridiplantae; phylum Streptophyta; class Pinopsida; order Cupressales; family Taxaceae; genus Torreya; species Torreya grandis. Next base: position 1,572,400 of record JARHVA010001414.1, on the reverse strand, counting down.
CCAAAAGAATTAATCACTAACCATGATCCAAATTATAAACTTGGACCTTGTAATTAACAATATTTAGTTATAATCTAAAACCTTATTATGACTAAGTTCCTTGACCATAGGAATGGATAAATATATTGCTTAAGCAATAATATTAACATATGCGCGGTTGAATATCAAGAAAACCAGGAACAATTGATCCTCGATCAATGACGGCCTTCCAACAAGATTGTTCATCATAGGGATTTGAAATATGTGTTTCTAGCTAGGACTCAATAGAACAACGAAATCATTGATATGATCATACTTAAAACTAATCCTAGTCGGGGTGATCAAAGTGTTAACCAAAAGGTTTAAACCCAAAAAAAATAATGCATTAATGTAAAAATGATATAATCAAACAAATTAGTTTAAAACATTAGTATGGATGGAGGAAACTCCTTGAATATAGGAAACCCATCTCAGAGCGATGATGAAGTATACACTGAAACTTTCTAAAATAGTGCTCTAAAACACCAAAATTTCAGGGTATGACTAGGATAAAAGATAAGCCTATCTTAAATTTGAAGTCCATAACTGCTTTTATGAGTCCAAGTCATTCTTGGTAAACATGTTATCTAACATCTATAATCATTATTGAAGTATTATGATTATTGTTATGGTCATTCTTTTGGCCTTGCACAATGTAATTCCTTTGGCTTCCTTGCACTATAAATCTTGAGTATGAAACAAGGTGTAGGTAGGTGAAATAAGACAAAAATCTCCTCCTCCACACTCCATATCACATCATAATTTAATACCCTGCAAACTTTCTCCCATCATGCCACCCTTCCTATCCACCTTCACCAATTCTCTGTACTTCATCCACCTTCGCCAATTCTCTGTACTTCATCTTTAAAACAATGTTTTGGTCTTTGTGTACTTAGTTTTATAAAAAATTATTTGTTTGAAATTTAATCGTACTTATAATTTGCATATGAAAATGAATTTTTAATTGCATTTCAAACTTTTATTCTTGAATATTATTTATTGTTGTTTCCTTACATAATTATGTCACTCGCGCGCGCACACACACACACACGCGCGCACACACACACATATTAAGGAAACAACAATATATATATATATATATATATATATATAAAATTAATTAAGGAAACGACAATAAATAATTTATTGTTTCCTTTATATATATATTATTTATTATTGTTTCCTTAATTATAATTATATATATATATATATATATATCTATATACATTAAAATATATATATATATATATATATATATATATATTATTGCTGTTTCCTTACATAATTAAGGAAACAACAATAAATAATTTATTGCTGTTTCCTTAATTATGTAAGGAGACAGCAATAATATATATATATATATATATATATATATATATATATATATGAAACAGCAATAATATTATTGCTGTTTCATATAATATATATATATATATTATATGAAACAGCAATAATATTATTGCTGTTTCATATATATAATATATATATATATATTATATGAAACAGCAATAATATTATTGCTGTTTCATATAATATATATATATATATTATATGAAACAGCAATAATATTATTGCTGTTTCATATAATATATATATATATATTATATATATGAAACAGCAATAATATTATTGCTGTTTCATATATATAATATATATATATATATTATATGAAACAGCAATAATATTATTGCTGTTTCATATAATATATATATATATATTATATGAAACAGCAATAATATTATTGCTGTTTCATATAATATATATATATACATATAATATATATATATATATTATATGAAACAGCAATAATATTATTGCTGTTTCATATAATATATATATATTTCATATATGAAACAGCAATAATATTATTGCTGTTTCATATAATATATATATGAAACAGCAATAATATTATTGCTGTTTCATATAATATATATATATATATATATTATATGAAACAGCAATAATATTATTGCTGTTTCATATATATATATATATATATTATTGCTGTCTCCTTACATAATTAAGGAAACAGCAATAAATTATTTATTGTTGTTTCCTTTATTATGTAAGGAAACAGCAATAAATTATTTATTGTTGTTTCCTTAATTATGTAAGGAAACAGCAATAATATATATATATATATATATTATTTATTATTGTTTCCTTAATTATATATAGATATATATATATCTATATATAATTAAGGAAACAATAATAAATAATATATATATATATATATTATTGCTGTTTCCTTACATAATTAAGGAAACAACAATAAATAATTTTTTGTTGTTTCCTTTATTATGTAAGGAAACAGCAATAAATTATTTATTGTTGTTTCCTTAATTAAGGAAACAGTAATGAATTATTTATTGTTGTTTCCTTAATTATGTAAGGAAACAGCAATAATATCTATATATATATATATACAATAAATATTTAATGTATATAGATATATATATAATTATAATTAAGGAAACAATAATAAATAATATATATATAAAGGAAACAACAATAAATTATTTATTGTTGTTTCCTTAATTAATTTTATATATATATGTAAAGAAACAACAACAATAATATATGTAAGGAAACAACAACAATAATATATATATATATATATATGTAAGGAAACAACAACAATAATGTATATATATATATATATATATATATATATATATATATATATATTATTGTTGTTGTTTCCTTACATATATATATATATAATATATATATATATATTCCTTACATATATAATATTGTTGTTGTTGTTGTTTCCTTACATATATATATATATATAATATATATATATTCCTTATATATATATATATATATATAAGGAAACAACAACAACAACAATAATATATATATATATTTCATAAATCCAACAGCTAGGTTGAGAGAAAAGAAAAGATCTTAGCTCCCTCCTGACTATTACAGACGGATAACCCTTAGGAGAGGCCTTGAACCAACACGTTAATAAGATACCACAATTCATAAGTGGTAGGAGCTCACACCTAAAATCATTGCATGGGTTAACCAATGCAAGAGATAGAGGTCACGACCAAGAATATATAAGTAGAATAGTAAATATGATCTCTCTAACTCCTTAGCTACATCAAGATAGTCTTTCGTATTTAACAGTATACTCAACACAAAGAGAAGTCGGTAGAATAAGAAGTCCCAAAGATGGTGGGAAGGTAGCATGGTTCACAACAAGATATAACATGTGAAATTTTAAACTAATTTAAATATCTAGACCGCTGTGTTTGATCAAATACCATGACATCAAAGCCTCCACAAGGTGGAACAAGTTAAGAGTTGCCCCACAACGGTCAACTCCAATTATCGCACACACAGTGTACACTACGCATTCAAGCAAAGCAACAATCTAGTCAAGATCGACAAGGACATTGTGGCACAACACGAGTGTTACAATTGGGGTGGGTGCGGGGGGTGGAACGGGATGGGCTAGGAGAGGATGCGGGGGGGTTGCCCAAACCCATTTACGATGGGGCTCGTTCCCTTTTAAAAAAGAAAAAATAAAAAACTTTAAAAATAAAAGTGAAAAAACTTAAATCATACTTTTTATATTGTGATGTTTTTAAATCTTTAGTTCGTGTATAGTGAGTAGTGCGGCACTGTTTTGTAGTATGAGTATCATTGTATATTCATTATGACACTTGGGCTGCTATTACTAATGAGAAAATCAATGATCACTCCAAATTTTGCTTTTATATATATGATTAATTTTAATTTGTTGTTTTTATATTTTTTATACATTTTTAATTGTTTGGTATAGCAATCACCTTTTTCCTATAAATTGGAGGGTACTTCTAGGTCGTTCCCTTTTTGTGTGCACCCGTTTCCGCACCCCCCAAAAGAGGACTCAATGGAACGTAGATGCAATGGTTGTATTACAATTGTGCTTGCATATAATATGGCTATCCTGAGGTCTCCACATAGGGTGACATTGATGAAGTTGGTTATATCTTTGATTTCTGCTCTATGGTGATTGTTTGGTGGTTCTGATATATATATATATATATATATGAGTTTTACCAACTCAGCCAAAAAACAAGCCAGTTTGTGTCAGACTCAGTTGATAGCTTGACATTGTCAGGATTGTTGATATGAAGAGAAAAATCATAGGGCATACGAAAACTCAATAAATGGTGAAGGAAAAACAGAAAATTACAAAAGATGGAGAAAATGTTAATAGCTATAATTTTACAGGAACATGTAATTTTCTCCTTTTTTTTTTTTTAAATTTTTTTTCAAGTTTTCTCCTGGTTTTTGTTGTTTACTAGCCTGTGTTCCAATCTTAGGCCACATTGAGTCAATGCCGAGTAAGATTCATGTGAGAAAATATACCATAGTCATTTATGAATATTCTTAGAAAGTGGAAGCTTTTTTACCAAAATGGTAAAATTTCCCTTGCTATGCAATTGTTTTTAAACATTTAGGAACCATCTTTTCCTTAGGGAATATTTGCAATTTATGAAGTAATGTGGATAGTTAGTCTCACAAATGATAATGATATGTGAGGAAATACTTCGAGTGTTTAATTTACATTAATTAAATCTGGAATGATTGATGTTGAATAAATTTTACTATAGTTACACATTTATTACATTACAAGTACAAACATAAGTTTATTACTTTTTGTGGTCATGTCTCTATAGGTGAATACACATCTCACTCCACGCCCCATATTGCTTACACGACATGGGGAGAGTCGTGACAATGTACGAGGACGGATTGGGGGAGACACTGTTTTGAGGTTTGTACATACCTATATTTGAAATGACATATATGTTTTGTTGTGTTTTTAGGTCATGGTTTTCGAGCAGTACCAAATTAAATTAATTGAATTTTCATTGTTCTGCTTTCTATGATGGTTTTCTATATTTTGTAAAGACAGCCAAAATCTGACTTGAACTTATCTCTAAAAATGAACAATTTATTTTCCTAGGCTATATATTGCTTAGGAACGTTACTGTTTGACAATAATAGAAATCTATTAATATTCATCCTTTTAATTTAATTGTATTTAAGCAGCCTCTAACTTTGATTGAATATCTATTCAAATTTAAGAATCATAGAGTTTGTATCCAAGTTTTGACAATGTAAATGAAGAGAGTTCATTGTCTAACGACAATAAGAGAGTCAAGTTACAGTGTCTTTATTTTTCAATCTGTCCTGATTCTATTAGATATTTCTACCAAGAGCACAAGTACAGTAATCATCAATGATTATTTATAGGTTAACCTTAACTGCCTTAGCATCACTAAATATTTGATAAAAGTAGTACAATGGTATTTATGTGAGTTATAATTTATCATTCAAGACAATCAAATATTACTATTGTAGATAAAATCAGCACAATAATCTATGCAGCAGTTAAACCGACATTTTATCCCTAGTCAAAGAAAATAGAGCAGCAAAACAGCATTAAATTCATGGTCATATCAACTACAGTGGTCTAACAAGGGACCAATGCTCAACTTTCTTGTGGAAGAAGGTGAACTCTATTACCTTGCTGCAGTCCACAATGAATAGAAGATAGTTTTTCTCAAACAATAACAAATTATACCTGAGAACTAATTAAATGACATAGGTCTTGTCGGTGCACTGGATAATTCATTGATGTCACAGGTAGCTATATTGGCATCACTTACTGCTTTCTGCCAAATATTTTCTTCTGTGTTCAAGTCTTCATTGCGCAATAGAAAGTTGTTCGACTTCTCATGGTGCATTTAACAAAGTTAATGTATGAGTATTTACATGCATTAAAATAAGTTTTTTAGTGTTGATTTTGCACAGGCGAACTCCATTCAATACGACAACTTTAATAAAGGTTTTGAAAACCTCCAGGTTAGCTAGTAGAAAGAAATAAATAAAGAAATAATATTAATGTCCACAAATGACCAAAAGTAGGTCAATGGGACTTGAGGATATAACCATTAACAATAGAAAGTTCAAGGAAAGAGAATCCAAGAAACTAAAGTACATAAGATGAAGTAAATCATTGTGCCACTAACAAAGGTGGTAATGGAACCTATACCAATAGCAATGAGGGGTGAACAAGAGCCTCCAAAAGCATGTGTTGATGAAAACTGGAAGACCTCATCGGAAATCTTTGTCTGTGCTTGAAGTGGAGGCGCTGTTTGACAGTGACCCATCATCAATCACTGTGAGAAGATCTGATAGTAGATAGATAAGATAAGATAAATATATTAATGTCCAACTAATGACCACAAAAGTAGGTCAAAGGGACTGCAGCTTACAAAAATGTGTTAGGAAAAAGCGGGAAACCAAAAAGCTCTCCAAAAACAAGAAAAACAAAGCTTAAAGAAATAGTATAAAACATGGCAAAGAGTAACCACGCTCAGAGCCAAAGAACCGAAGGACCCAACCACACTCAAGTCCAAAGAAGGGAACAAAAGAAATGAGCAATCCCCAAATATCTCTAAACATCGGGAGCACGAGAATGAGCACTAAGAAAGAAGAACCAGGAGGGAACCCATCAAGAGTTCAATCCAACTCTCATAGAGAAAATACCCCACTTTATGCTAAAAAAATTAGAAAATTCATCACAAATGCAATGATAATATCAAAATGATGTCAAAAAATAAGTTATGGTGATATCATCACTTGTTGGGTCTAATTTGGATTCTACTTTGCACCTTTGGGCTTAGGCATACCTTCCATAAGTTTTGTAATGGCTTCTTGAGACTATAACATGTATTATGTACATTGATGCACCCCAAATAAACATTAAGGGTAATGTTAGGCTTTATGTTTATTTGCATCTTCACTGCCTCTCTTTTTGGTATCCATGGATGAATGTTTTTGGACTTATTCAAATTGAGTGGAGCCATCCGAAGAGATCAAAATAATTCATGGAATTGTGGGAAAACTCTAAAGGAAACACTGAATCACAAATAAAATGGAGAATTGGGCTTTCATTGATTCCATTGAAGGTTTGGAAGGAGGCAAATCACTGCATCGTTATAGATTTTAAAATCTGAGAAGAGCAGTTGTGGTGGAGTCAAGTACATGTAGTCGAAACTAGTGAAGCATGGTCCACAAAACAAACTCTTTCTGATAATTCTTGTTATGTGAGACTCTATTGATAATCTTTCAAAAGATGAACTTCAAATCCAAGGGATTTTTCGAAATCACTTTTAGAAGATTTTCATGTTTGTGGGTACTGACCCTTTGTGTGAGATGTGCATGGATCTTTTCAAGAAAGTGGTTCCTAAAAAGATGGAAATTTATGAGAATTTTTTTCTATCTAGAGATCTGGAGTTAGAGGAGTTAGAGGCAGCAATGAAAGACATGAAGAATGACAAATCTCTAGGATGTGATGCTCTCCCAATGGAATTCTATAAGATGGTGTGGCCTATTGTTGGACCAACTTGTTTAAAAATGTGCCAAGAATCCATCAAAAGGGGAGTCATGGGGGAGCTAGTTAATGGAGGATGATCAAACTCATTCCAAAGGGATCCAAAAGGGATTGGGTAAGTCGTTGGCGACTGATTACCCTCCTCAAGTTTCCTCTAAAATCTTAACAAAAACACTTGGTAGAAGGATTAAGATATTGGTGGCACGAATATTCCGAAGAGAGCAGACATGCTTTATAAAAGGCAGGTTTATTTTGGATAATATTATTACTGCATGGGAAGGTATGGAATGGGCAAAAGAAACTGGGCAAAAAGATTTTTTTTTTGGAAGATTGGCTTTGATAAAGCTTATGATTGGATAGAGTGGGGTTTCATTTTGAACATGCTGGATTGGCTGGGTTTTGGCTCCTTTTTCGACAAGGCAGTGGAGACTTTGTTTTCACATGCTTCTGCAAGAGTTAATGTGAATAGTATTCATTCATATCCTATCCAATTGCAGCGATCCATCAGGGATGGATGTTCTTTAGCCCCTTATCTTTATGTCATTGCTGCTGATGCCCTTGGATATTTATTGGAGGCAGCAATAATTCAGGGACAAGTTAGAGTTAATTTGCTACCAAACGACAGTCAACTTCTTAATATTCACTTTACCGATGACTTGGATCTAACTCTTGAGCTTACTCAACGATCCATTGAATGTACAATGCTTTGTTTAGAGACCTTTGCTGAGGCTGCTGGTGCGGTTATAAGTGAAGAAAAAACATAAATTTTTCTCATTGGACAAGAGGACCCTCCATCGTGGCTGAACCAACAATGGAAACTCATAAAACCAAGTGAAATTGTTCATTATTTGGGGGTTCCATTTGGTAGTTCCATTTGGTAGTCATCTCTCTATAGCTGATCAATGGCGATGGATACTAGATAAATTTGAAAAGAAGATGCTAATGTGGAATAAATGTGACCTTCCTCTTGCTGGGAAGTTTACCATTGTTGAAAAAATATTATCAGTAGGGGATATGTTCTACTCTTCTTGCTTGTTCCTAGCCCAAGGAACATTTAAAGCACTTGAGAGCGTTCTTTGAAGTTTTTTATGGGACAACCAAGGAGGGAGCAAAGGGCTGCCTCCTGTTGCTTGTGATGTTTGCACTCTTCCAAGAGATCGAGTTGGATTGGAGATTCCAGACATAAGAGTGCAAGGAATAGCCTTTGTAGGGAAGTAGATTGTATGAGCAGTGGATGGGGACACCCCTTGGCAGATTCTTGTCCGACATAGAATTCTTCATGCATACCATGTTCATAAAATCAGGGGACCCTTCCAAATTTGTGACATAATTGGTAAGACTAGTGCATTTATGATTGCTGGATCAACACCGCTTAAGAGAATATGGGTCATGTGGCAGATACTTGTGTGTTTTCTCCATTGGCAATTTGAGGGCCCACAAGATGCTTGGGATTTAGCTGCATGTCTGATTTGGACTTTCAATTTGCAACGTGGACAAGTTGGACTTCAGCATTTTTTTGTGGGCAAAAGATTGGCAAGGAAGAGCTTGTTTTGTTGGGGGGACCTTTGGAACAATGGGAGGCAACAATGAAAATATTGGAGATACTTAAATATGGCTCAAGTTCTGTCATCAGCAGACAAAGTTGCTTTTCAAGATCTTTGTAATATGATTCTTGAACAATGTCTTTTCAAAATGCATTTACAAGGCATAGGCCTTTATTGGAGGGATTGGAAATGGAACACATGAAAAACTATCCTCAACCATGAATCAAAGGACTTGTATAATCAGGTACATCATTTTGATTTCATTGTCCCCCGATTGAGCAGACAATGGCAGGTCTAGGACCCTAAAATGAGATGGCAACGACATTGTCAAGTTATTTGGAAAACGAGAAAATCCTTCAAGCATAAGGTGATGGGATGGTTAGGAATGCATTAGGGTCTAGCTGTCAAAGCAAGGTTGAACAAGACTGGTTTTACAGATGCATTTGGATTGTGTGTGGAAAAGAAGAAACAAATAATCATATTTTCTGGAATTGTCCAATAGTAAGAGGCCTTTGGGGATGACTGCAAGCTGAATTCGATTTCCTTTTATTGCTCCTCTCTCTTGGATGGTTAGGGACAGCTGCAAGGGTTTATGGCATACAACATGGTTAGCAGCAATCAACTTTCTTTGGAGGACAAGATGCCAAGGCCATCTTTCAGAAGGTTGCCTCCCCTCGTAGTATGGGAAAGTTGAGACCTTTCAGACAAGAGTTGGCTTTGATTGTACAAGCCAAGTTTGAGTGGTTTCAAAGAGATGGGACAGGGGCATAGGCTCACGAGCTTTATTCCCTTGCGTATGTAGGGACATATTCTTTCTGCTAATCTTATGTTCAAATGATGTAATTATTTATTCTTCTTGTTGGCGTTATGCTCAAATTATGTAACTTTTTGTTCCTTGGAGTAATATAAGATGCATTTTTTTAAATAAATAAATAAATAAAATACCAAAGATCCCTCATTTGGATCCCCCATAGATTTCTATCATCAAATTGAATTTTATCAGGGCCTCAATGTGTAACCATGGTCTAGTAGAAGGTGGTGAAATCTGCAAAGATAGTAAGGTTCAAATGATTTCTTCTTGTGCTTGGTTCTTGCACAAAAAGACCAACAATCAAGATTTCTTAAACATCATCAATGCTATGGCCAAGGGTCAATAAAAACCTAAAAATTAAAATCTATAAGAGAGTAAAGCTGAGATAATAAAAAATCATTTTAAAAGATTGAATTTAATCATTGTTATCAGGAACCAAAAAAAGATGCGAATTTCTTACCTAACACAAGGATTTAAATGGGTCATCAAGGGAAAAGAACATGGAATAGGAAAGAATTTGAATCCCTATAAGAGAATGTTGAATTCACTATCAATAGGTAAATAAATGTTCAACTTAAATCATGCCTTGTAGCAAGGACACATGATTTGTACTTGATGATGCCATGGAAAAAAATAAAATCACACAATGGTAATGGTGAAATTAAAGATCATAAGAACGGTGTATAATCAATAGCCACTTGGGGATTGCAATACATTGTTGTGCCCCTCATTCGATAAACAAATGGCTAGGCAAGTGTGTAATGTCCTCTTCTTAGTCAGTATCAGTTGCAGAGGGGATTAGCCTATCATTTCGACCCTCGTAGGCTAATGGACTTGATTTGAGGGTCTATTGGTAGCTGTTGTCTGGTCATATGAGACATTACTTCTCATCAGTGCTTCATTAGGTTCAGGTTCAGGCCATTGCAGATGTTTCTTTTGGCTCAGTTTGACATATTATTTATAGTAAGTTATCTTTCTTGAGATTCTATTTTTGGCACGGCACCTGGACATATGGTATTTGTCGTGTTGATCCTGATTTTCAGTTGACTTAGTGAAATAAGTCTTTTTGAGCAAGTTATTATTATTTAATTATTAATAAAGATAACTTTATTAATAATTAATTATTTAAGGTCAATTATAAAGTGTTTTTAATGAATGGGGTCAATACACATCAATTAAAGTGTTTTAAGTGATTATTTTATTGGGGTGCCCATACCAAGATATTTCCTAAGTCAACATTAAAAACAAATAATTTAAATGATTATTAATTCTAGAAGGATCGACCTCCTCTTGGGAAAAAGGTATAAAGAGAGGATCAACTAAGCTTCTTTCATGCAGTGTTGACATTTGCTTTGATATGTTCATTTGTGGAGCCAAGGGTTTTTGCAGATTTCTGATTGTGATCTTTGGGAAAGATACCTCCCATTGATTGATATAATTGATTTGGTGAAAGATTCCAACGAAGGTTTGTAGCTGAGAGAAAGATACTACAGTCTTTCTATTGGGCTTCATTTGGTGGCCATAGGCCAAAATTTTCTGAGGACATCTTGCATATTTGGTTGGAGATCATTTGTGGCATCATATTTGCATCGACTAGTAGCTTTGAAGTCATATTGGAGGCAAGTGAAGTTTGATATATATACTTGCAGAGGTTTGTTATAAAATAACAGTCATCTTGGCAACCATTGAAGACCATGATTTCACTCTTGGAGGCCTCATTTTGCATCGATTTCACCTTCTAACTTGGGCACTCCATTCCTTGGGTCACGGCAACAATATTTGATGCTTGAGAGGAGACCAAGAAGCTGCTATTTATTTATTATTGGCATTCATATCAGAACATGGGCGATTTGGAGAAAGGTTCGATTTGACAAAGAGGAGGCGCATTTTGGATTGTTATTTGATTGCTTCTTCATCATCAGCCCTAGGCGCTTCATCCAGGTTCTTTATATGTTGCTTTGCATTCATTTTCAGTCATGTATGTTTAAAGTGTGAGAGGCTGCCATTGTACTTAGACTTAAAATTGTTTTTTCATAATATTGTAAAGCCAAGAGTCTTGGCTGTCATGCATCTATTTAGATCATTAGTGAAGGAGTTATAAGTTGCCTCTCGTATTGTATGTATTGTTCATGTTCACATTGCACTTTTTAGGTTGCATGCCAATTGTTTGACAAAATGTTAATTGGTTGTAGGTGCACATTTTACATGTAAAGTTCATATATTTGCATATGAAAATACAAAAAAATTAAACTTGCATTACATTCCTACTTTGATAGTAGTTAGTTTGCATTATTCTAAGGCATTCAAACATATCATTTGGCATCAAACAAACAACAAACAAACACTCAGAAATTTATAGCAGCAAGTTGAAAGGTTACATGACAAGTGTTTGACAATATTCCTTGAGGATTTAATTAAGCAGCTTGAGGGCAGATTGGGCAAGGGATACTACAAATTGTAGCTCCTAGCTTCCACTTTCAAACAGCCCATTAAGCTAAGCTTCCATTTTTTATTGATGCATCACCATTTTCCCTTCTCATTTGGGAAATTTTCAAAACACAAAATTTTGAACTTCAAGAGGATGAAGATCTATTTATGGAATGACAAGTTGGAAAATGTCAATTTTGTTAAAATTCCAACATATTCCCTCTCCCCCTTCACCTTGCAACAACTGAAGCACCTGTGTCAATTTGACTTTGCACATGGAGATTTATGAGTTGAAGTGGTGGAAAAATGGTATTTTTGAAGCCTCCATGGCCCAATGGGATAAAATCTATACCTTGAAATATCATTTGGAGGCATGCATCATAAAAGACACCAAGCATTGTTCTCCATTGGTTGTGTTCCAAAAGGTTAGTTGCCTCCTCATTTATCACGATTGAGGGAATTATCTAAATGCGGTGCCCCATTAATCTGTATTTGTAATGTCCCTTCTAGGGTAGAATTAGAACCAAAGGGGTTTGCCAATAAACCCTAGCAATAAATGCAATTTTTGGATTTTCTTTTATTCAAGCCCTAACCAAAAAATTCAGAATTCTGGAAATTCAAGTTTAGGCCACAAATTGCAATATTTTATAATTAAAATCCTTGCCAAAAATTCCAGAAAAATTACAGCTCATGAAATACCTTCGAATATGATTTTAGCTTTGCACAAATAGGTCTGAAAATTCACAAATAAATGCCAGCTATTTGTTTGATGAGCAAAATATCAAAATATCATAAATCTGCCCCCAAAACATGCAGATTAGCTTCCCAAAGTGGGTCGCCACCCTTGGAAAAGCCCTCCAAGTGGCTCGCTGACCTACAAAGGGCCCTCAAGGTGATTCACCACCCTCCAAAAGGGTCTTCAACAACTACACTTCATCCATAAAACCTTCCAAACTGCTGCATTCCACAAATGATGCCCTAGAAATCCACCAACTGCTCAAATCTTCCCTTTGCAACCTCTGAAATGAAGCTGCCCAAATGAGGTTAAGGGTTTCTAGTGAAGGTTGTCATTTTCAATGGAGATAAGACAAAGTGTTTCGTGCTCAAACTCAAAATTCAATTCATCAAACATTAGATGATTTAATGAGTCTCCCTCTCTTTTTATATCCTTTCCCTCAAAAGACTTTCATTTTAAAGTCAAAACAATTTAGAATCAAGTTGCCGACATAAGTCACTTTTTTGGTAACCAAGACATATTATTACTTTTATTTAAAATATTTAAAAATACTTTTTTATTTTAATAATAATATTATTTTATTTTTAGAAAAAGGGACATTACAGTCCACCCTTCCCAAATTTGCTTTCCCTTGAGCAAATGCAAGCCCACTTTCTATTATCTTTGAAATACCTGGATCCCACTTCAATCTTGGGAACTTGCAACCCCAAAGACTTGCTTCATGAACATAGCCTTGAGCTTCAATGGGTCCCATATTATTACTACGGGCTGAAAACAAACTGAGCTGCCGCCACTCATGCTTGTCACATGTCTTGGTTATTGTACTTTTCTTTGACATATGCAAACTATGCACTTTTTGTCTCATAAGAGTCTTTTTATCAATACTGATATGTGTTGTTCTTAGACATGCACATAGAACAAACATGCCAATGAAATCAAGAGCTCTCCACACCACTCCTTCAACCACTTCACTATGCTTCGTAGGCATGTTGTTCAACTCTCCTCCCATGCTTGCAACTTCTTCATAGTTTCCATTCATGTAATGGACTTCCAAAGGTTCATTCCTTCTGTCCCAAACATGGATGATGACAACACATTTGAAAGGACATAGTAGGAAGCAACAAATCCCTATCACTTTCATATCTATGACTTTTCTTCTCATACCTTGAACTGGAATCCAATTATTTACTTCTTTTTTCAGATTTAGAAGTAAGAGCTTTTGAAGGACTTATCTTGGCACAACCATCCTTGTGTTTATCAAGAGCCATACATGTTTCTATTGAAGGTTCACTTTCCACTTGCATGGTGGATTCTTTTATGGGCTGCTCACTAGCTTCTTTTAGATTTGAATTTTCTTGCTCCTTGATTTCCTCCTTGGAGTTCTCATGAAGGTTTGGCTTTCCATCATTTTACTTCAAAATTACTTCTAATTCAAATTTTCTTCATTCTCACTTATTACAATTTGGAAATTCTTTTCCTCTTCCTTTCTCAAGGCATGCTGAAGATCTCTTGGATTATTCCTTGGTTTATGACCAGCCCTATAACCATACTTGCCTTTTTTCAAAGCCACAAACTCTGCAATGCTCATTTCTTCTTTGATTGCCGGTGGAAAAGTCATATTCCTCATAGTTTGCAACCATATCATTCTACATAGAAGGCTTCTCTTTTTGGCTTCGCATCCGCACCTCTTGGATATGACCTATGTATTCTTCTTTTGGTAAGAACTTAGATCGCCAATCTATTGTAGACCACTCAAACCCCACAGCTGACCAAGAAATGGCTATGATACCACAGTAATGTCGGTTCTAGGGTAGAATTAAAACCAAAGGGGTTTGCCAGTAAACCCTAACAATAAATGCAATTTTTGTATTTCTTTTATTCAAACCCTAACCTAAAAAATTGAATCTTGGAAATTCAATTTTAGGACACAAATTGCAAAGTTTATGTTGACAATTTTGCCCCCATAGGGCAAATTGTCACCCCTACTATTCGGAACTTTGCTATGGTGCCAAGTTTGTCGTGTGAATCAGTTTTGGGGTTCTTAAATGTGCATTTACAGCCATCCAAGTGGCCATCTACAGCCAAGAATAAGCCAAAGTGGCCATCTACAGCCAGGTGAAGTTTAGTCATTCAGAGGTTTCCAAGGAGCTTTCTTGATTACAGCGAATGCAATGTGCAAATACAACAATGCAAATGATGACGAAAAGGTCTCCTACGGCCATGTAAATTTTAATGGACTCCTACAACCATCATATAGAGCACACAGTTCGTTCAAAAGGACACATGCAGTAGTTTTAAGAGGGTTTTTCTCCTTCTAAAAATGTCATCTACAACAATTTGAAAGGGTTTTTCTCCTCTTCTAAGCATCACGTACAGCTAAAAGCCAAGACATACAAGCTGTAAGTTCATTTATTTTGTCTTCCCAAGGATTTTTTCGGGCTATAAGAGGTGGACTATTTCTTCGGATATTTTGTCCGAGAGAAAGAGCTCTCAAAGGACTGTGTAAAAGTCCGAAAAAATGACTAAGTGGCAGTTGTGCAAAGTTTATTTCCTTTGAACAATTTGTCTGAAGGAAATCAAGAGACAAGAATCCGCAAAAGGGTGTCGGATAATAAGTCCGAAAGAATTTGGGCACATTTTTCCGAAAGCCCATTTCACAGTCGGAGGGATATTATCAAAGTTTATTTCCTTCAGACTTTTGTTCAAAGGAAAAGCATAGTTGAAAAGACCCGAAGGGCACTTGCCCTTTGGAAAGGTCCAATTCAAAAGTCCCGAAGGGTATGTACCCTACGAGTTGGTTCACTTTATGATTCTAAGGACGCAGACAATTCATCCGAATGATAGTTTTGGAAAGCCCGAAGGCCACTTCAAAGAGAGACGTTGGCAATTTTCCCGAAGGGTATGTGCCCTTCGGGAAGGTCCTTCACAGCTGAGGGGCTTTTCAATTCCTTCGAAAGGCTAAGTCCATTCCAAAAAAGGACAGTTCAAGGCAAAAGGGTCTTCTACAGTTTTCCTGAAGGGCATTTGCCATTCGGGAAGGTTCTTAAAAAAGCCGAAGGGCAAGACGTTTCGGAGGACAATTTCAAAAAAGCCCGAGTGCCCTTCAAAAACCTTGGGTGCCTTTCAAAAAGCCCGGGTGCCTTTCAAAAATCCCGAAGAAATATAAACAAAAGAAAGAAAATAAAGAAGGAATCCTTCGGGCTTTTTGTTCGAAGGATTCCTTCGGAAAAGAGAAGTCAACGAGAAAAGTCCGAAGGAAATGAAGAAATTAAAGGGACTTTGGACATTCTTTCCGAAGGAAATAAAACCAAAGAGCAAATACACAGGGAAATAACCAAGGAAGAATACACACATGAAAATCACAGATATTTGTCCAGACATACATGAATAGAAAATCCGAGAACCAAGTCAAGTCCGGAAGAATAAAATCATGGATTTCATGCAAGGGAAAACAAAGGGAAGATTTGTGGAAAAGACAAATACAGATGGTGAACATGCCTAAATAGTCCGAGGATACAAGAGCATGTAACAACGATGAACAGGTAGACATGACTAGATTTGACCGTTCTAACATGTCACCTTCAGTTCTTAAACAAAGGCTCGCTTTGCATGAGGACTCGAGTAGTGGAATAGTGGAAAGCTTAAACAAAATAAATTCCATGCATGCACTCTCGTTTGTCTCAAAGCTTAAAACGTTTTAACGATTCAAACGTGATTCTTAATTTGGCATTTGCATTGATTTCATGCAAAGGGAGACTTTCAAACGTTCCAACAGTTTGAGTGGATTTGACTACTCTTGTTTTCGATGATTGGTTTTCAAGTCAAGACATCTATTTGTAGATTTCATGAATCCAAAGCTTGTCTTCTTTTTTAATGCAAGGAATTTTCATGCAAGACAAAATAGACTTTTGTAAAGGCTAAGTTGGTTTGAGTTTACTCTCTCTATTTTTCAACACCAATCTTTTGGCTTTTTTTAATTTTCTATATTAATGGCTTTTCAGCTTTGGATAAGCGATCCCTCTTTTGGCAAGAAAACTTCTGCCAAAGTTTGTGTTGTAACCTTTTTTCAAAATCAATAAGAAGAGGATTGTGTTTTATCAATTTTCAGTAGCCAGTATAGTGTGCTATTGTTATAGATTTGCCTAAGTGATAGATTTTATTTCTTCCTTGTCAAACCTGGATTCGTACCTAGTTACTAGTTGGTCATTTATGCAGATCATGTTCTGTGTTGGAATGTCTTTTGTTGAGTTTACAGTGGATATTAGTGGTTGTTTAGTGCCTTTCGTCAGGCCTATTTCTATTTTTTCCTCAAGCTTAGGTCATTAGACATAACTTTTTCGTGAAATACTTGTGTATTGACCGATTGGAGTTGAAGTTTTGCCTCTTCCTTGTTTGAATCAGTGTTCTCAGAAGCTTGATTTGAGTGGATTAAGCAAATTAGGTGTATCACCACTTTAGCTAGAATTTTCTTTCAAGTTCTTTCTTCCCTTTTCCTCAAGCAGTTTGTAGCATAGACGTTGAGATCCTCATTGATACATCTTACAGGAACCAACCTTCTCTGGAGGTTCCTCTCACCATTGAGGCACCCATCCTCGTGAGAAGATCCCATTGTTTCAACTGGAGATAGGATTAGCCATTTCAGCATGTCTTCGATGTAGGGTGCAACTCGAGGTTGACAACAATTTTTGGTATGCCCAGTGGGACCACGAAAAAGTCCTTTGCATATTTGAAGATTTTTTGCAGTAGCAGAGGATATTCATCTACATCTAGTTGCAGAGTTCATAGCATCATTTAGGCAATCCGTTCATGCCAAAGGTTACCACAAGATCAACAAGTAAAGGTATTCCGTTTGAATTTGTAACTTATAAAAGAGCAAGGTCTAAGAGGGCAAATCCATATCCTCAAAGAGAATATTTACCTTCCCTTCATCTTATCATTCTAAACACTGCAATCCCCACTATCCAGATGGCCATTAGAAATCAAGTGTTTGCTCCGTTCAATAAGGGAAGTCCACTGAATCTAGCATAGTTTGAAGACATTCCTGTATCTGTCCTCAAAAGTATTCCATTCTTCTTAAGAGAAAATCAAACAACCTCTATTGAGCATATCTAGGATGTGACTAATCTTTGTTTAGTTCATAATGTTGAGGATAATGTTTCTATTAGATTGCTTGCTGCTTTTTTCAAAGAAAAAGCATTACAGTGGTATAGAACCCTTCCACTTAGATCCATTTCCATCTGGAATGAATTGGGTGTAGCCTTAGTCAAGCAATTTGAAGACAAGTTTGATAACTTATCTTTAGTTGAGCAATTAACTGCCATACAAAGAGCTCCTTATGAGTTCATGTTCGATTTTAATTTCAAATTCCAGAAGACACGAACTAGAATACTAATTCTGATTAGGCCATCCCCTGAATATGCATCTCTGTATTTTTTGAAAACTCTTAATTCTGACATTAATGTGATGATACAGTCAATGGGTGGTACTACTTTGTCAGATGCTTATGAAGTTGCAATAAGGATAGAAAATAGTTTGATACAAGCAGGTAAGCTTTCTCCAAGACCTTCAATGCCCATATTTCTAGAAATAAGTTCTATACTAGCCCCTTAAGTTCCTCAAATTCCATCCTTGGCTTCAATTTCAGCACCTCAAATTCCTATTGCAGCTCCTATTAGTCAAGTTAGTGAGATAGGAGAGTTGAAAAGTTTGCTACAATCTTTTGGAAATGAAATAGTGCAGCTCAAAAGACAACAATTTCATTCAAATAGGCCCTATCAACAGCAAAATCAGAACAACTACCAGTCTTTCAAAGATCAAAGGGCTTCTTATCAGGGTTTCAGAGAAAATAGACCACCCTATCAAGCACAAAGAGCCATAACTCCAGCTATAAGCCATATGCTGCTCTTGATCTGAATGCTCCTTCCATTTCAAAACCCATTGTTCTAACCCCACTTCAAAATAATTTGGTGCAGGATTCAAGTTGACAGCGCTCAAATCTTAATGATGCTCAAAACCAAGCTTTGGTATCAGAAAACATCCCCATGCCACATATGACACAATAAGAGTTCTCTTTTTCAAAGAGGTCAATATCAAGATATAGGTTTGACATCACAAGAAGAGACTCATCAAGTTCAAAGGCAGCTTGATGCTATTAATGTAAAGTGACAGGGCGATGATCATGTTGCTTTTACTTAGGATGTTAAAACTAATGATTCAAGTGGTCAAGTTATAGCTATAACTTATCAAAGAACTAAAAGAAGCGCTGTTGATGAAGCCCAAGCGGTAGCAAATACTTAAAGTACTCTTAGTATTGTTGCTAAAAGTACAAAAGAGCAGCTTGCTGCCCCCACAACCCAGAAAAATAAGAATATAGAGGTTAGTAAAGTGTAGTAAATCCTTTAATTCGTGAGTAGCAAGTGCCTCAGAAAGTGCAATCAAAGGTTATTGCATCTCAATTTAGTATTGTAGATCAAATGAAGAAGTCTAACATCAACATTAGCATGTGGGATTCTCTTTCAATTCCAGGGCAAAAGGATAAACTCATTCAAGAACTTTCAGCTCTTGAATTGTTTCCAAAACTGATTGAAAAAGGTGTTGTCTTGACAAATTCAGATCAACCAACTAAGTAACAGGTATAGCAAGGAGATAAGATGTCAAATGTGGACAAAACTGAGGTAAAATAAAAAAAAAAAATTCTTTTTTATCTTTCTTTGATAGTGGGTGATACTTTGGTTCATAATTGTATGGTGGATAGTGGAGCTAGCAGTACAGTAATGTCCAAACAGATTGCAGACAAGCTCGGCTTTGTTTATGAGCCAAATATTAAAGAGATATTGTAGTTGGATGGTTCACCAACAAAGACGGTAGGCATTATCAAAGATTTGAAATTAACATTACATGTTTGTCCTAACGTTACTATTCAATAGGATGTTGTAGTGGTGGACTTGCGTCCTTATTTCGCTATGTGCCTTTCAAGGGACTTCACCTCAAAGATTGGAGGATATTTATTAGTTGATTGGACTTATTTGCTGTTCAAAACCAGGATGGTATAAAGATAACAATTCATTCAGAGTCTATTGCACGTTTTCATATGGAGCCTTATACCCCAAGTGTTGTCAATGCAAATTGTATCATCTCAGATGAAATATTACAAACTAGTGATGTAGAAAAGGATTCACCTTTGGATGGAATTCCAGATTTGTTTCTTGATGAGTGGGCTTCTACCTTGCATGAGCATGATCCCTACACACTGATTGAAGAGGAAGGTCTTGGTGTGTATTGTCTTCATGAAAACGATGCACCAATTCCAGCCATGGTCAAAGAAGACGAATCTAATGAAGGCTTGTGGCAATTGTACTTTGATGGATCAAGAAATAAGCATGGAACCGGAGTTGGAATGATGTTAATTTCTCCTACAGAACAAAGGTTATTCTCCTCTATTAAATTTCAATTTGGTTGTTCAAACAATGTTGCTGAATATGAAGCACTAGTTCAAGGATTGCAGTGGGCTAGGAAGATGAAAGGCAATTGCAAAAATATGTTGCTTAAATCTTACAGACAGAGTTTGGGATTTACTTGAAGATTTTCAGGCTTTTAATATTCAGGTAATACCAAGAGATAAGAATCAACATGCTGATAGGTTGGCTACTGTTGGGGCACAATTTAACATTCAAGTTTATGTAAAAATTGACAATTTTCAGTCACATATAAAGGTAGTTGTAAGGCCTTTTGTTCTGGATAACCATGATAATTGACAGGTGTTTGAAAATGACAATCAAATTGTGAGATTTTTGCAAGAAGAGGTTCTGTTTTCTTCAAGAAATCAGTTGAAACACTTACAACAGTATGCTGATTAGATTGTACAACTGAAAACAAATAGGCTACCCAATGGATTGGTCACTCTTGAAAATATTTTCAGTGAAGATGATGAGCTAAGGAAAGATAAATTATCCTTGTCAACAAAGGAAGAACACTATGCCAATGTAGAGATTGCAGCTGGTAAAATTTTGAAATTGGGCAAGGTATGCACTCCTCCACAAAAGAAAGCTTTCATTGATTTAAGCACAAGTTTTGCTGATATATTTGCATGACGATATAGTGATATCAAAGGTTTTGATCCAAGTTTGGCTCAACACACCATTGAGTTAGAGGAGGAAACTAAACTAGTGAGACAAAGAGAAAGACCAATCAATCCAAAGCTTAAGCCTTTGATGAGAGTTGAGCTTTACATACTCATTGAATCAGCTATTATATTTCCAATCAAGCACTCAACTTGGGTGGCGAACCTCGTTCTAGTACGAAAAAAGAATGGTGAGATTCGTTTGTGTATTCATTTTCATGATTTAAACAGGGCTTCGCTTAAAAACCACTATCCATTGCCATCAATGGAACAAATTTTACAGCTTGTTGCAGGTTCAGAGAGGTTTTTCTTGTTGGATGGATATAGTGGTTGCAATCAAATTTTGGTCAAAGAAGAGGACCAATTCAAGACAGCCTTCACAACTAAGTGGGGGACATTTGTATACAGAAAGATGCCATTCGGTTTGTCTAATGCTGGAGCAAATTTTCAGAGAGCCATGGATATGGCCTTCCAAGGCCTTAACAAGTTTGTGCTTGTTTATTTGGATGATATAACAGTGTTTTCAAAAAATGCAGAAGATCACATGGTTCATCTCAAGCAAGTTTTCAAAAGGTGTAGGCAATTTGGGATATCTCTAAATCTCCAAAAATATGTATTTTTAGTTCATGAAGGTAAGCTTCTTGGACATGTTGTTTCAAAGCACGGTTTAAATATAGATTCTAAAAGGATTCAATCCATTCTTACACTCTCCTTGCCTAAGCACAAAAAAACTTTGCAAAGTTTCTTTGAAAAAATCAATTTTATAAAGAGATACATTCAGATTTTGTTATTGCTAAAGAAAAATTAGAACTTTAGCTGGTCCAAGGAGGGAGTAAAAGTGTTTGAAGATGTTAAGAAAGCCATAGCAAGTGCTCCTACGCTTTTAAATCCAAATTTTACGAAAGATTTCATTCTGTATATGTATGCTAATGTGGACACCATTTCAGGCATTTTTATGTAGCAAAATAATGAAGATTTGGAGCAGCCAATAGCTTTCTACAGCCAAGGTTTGGAGGAGTATGAAACAAAGTATTCTTTTGTTGAAAAACATGTCCTTTCAGTTATAAGATTTTTGAAAAAATTTAGGCACTTGTTGTCTAATAATAAAATACATTTAATGGTTGCTCATCCAAGCATCAAAGAATTTCTTTTGAACAAAGATATAAATGAGAAGAGAGCTAGTTGGATAACCAAGGTAATGGAATATGATGTGGAAATTAAGGTTACAAAGCTAGTTAGAGGCAAAGGACTTTGTGAGCATTTAGCTCCGGACTTGCAAGAAACTAATGAAGTTGTTTTAGTGTCAAATGATGAAGAGATTGTTGCTATTCACACCTCACCTTCCAGCTGGTTTCGTGATTTGGTAAGCTATTTGCAAGATGGTTTTTACCCTTCTCACTTAAGTGCTTCAAAAAGAAGGTATTTCAGATTGCAATCAATTCCATTCTTGCTCGTTGATGGTGTTTTGCTCAAAAATGATATTAATGGAATGTTACTAAGGTTTGTGGAACCAAGCCAAACTCAAAGATTACTTGAAGAATTCCATGGACATGGTGGAGGACACTCTTTCGCAAGAACTACAACACTTAAAATCATGAGAGGTGGTTCTATTTGCCTACTATATTTGGCGATTGCCATACATGGGTTAGGAAGTGCAAACAATGTGCTATGTTTGTAGGAAAAGTTAAACTTGCAGCCCTGCCCCTTCAACCAATTGCAGTGGGTCAGCGTTTTGTTCAGTGGGGATTAGATTTTATTGGTTTCATTAATCCTCCTTCAAGTTCAGGGCATAAGTGGATTCTAACAGCTATGGATTACTTCACATGTTGGACGAAAGCAATTGCATTGAAAGAAACAAACGAAACTAATGTTTTTGATTTCTCTGAAAGTTTGCTTACTAGGTTTGGAGTTTCTTCAACCATTATTTCTGATAATGCAATGGCTTTTGTGGGATCTAGGATCAGTCAATGGGCTGTCCAACACGGAGTTTATCTCAACACTTCATCGAACTATTATTCACAAGGAAATAGCCTCACTGAATCAACAAACAAGAACCTCTTAAGGATCATACGAAGGACTATTGAAGACAATTAGAGGTCATGGCATCTCAAGATGAAGTCAGCTCTATGAGCTGATAGGATCACCTACAAGAGGTCAATAGCCAACTCTCAATACAAGCTAGTATATGGTAAGGAAGCAAGGTTACCTATTTCTCTTGAGTTTCCAGCTTTAGAACTAATGCATTAACTTGAGTTGTTAGAAAATGAGCCTATGGAAATCAGGTATGTAGAGCTTATGGAGTTGAAAGAGACAATAAATTAATCCATGCTAGCCATGGAAAGTCATCAGGCACAGGGGAAAAGAACGTTTGACAAAGGAGCTTCCTCACGAAGCTTCAATGAATTAGATTTGGTCCTCAAGTGGGATGAGGATCGAGCCAAATCAGGAAGGCACACGAAGTTTGATTCCCTTTGGAGTGACCCATACACAATCTCCAGTTGCAAATCCTACAATGCCTTCCAACTTGCCAAGATGGACGGCCAAGAGCTTCCAATCCTAGTCAATGGGATACATCTGAAACGTTGCTATTGAAGAGCAAAGCTCTATGTACATAGTTTGTTTTTGATTTCCTCCAAGTGTTGTTCAAGCACAATAGTTTGATTTAGTTTTGTTCAATAAGTGCTTGTTTGCACATTTGCTTCTTAGTTAGTTTTTCTGCTTTTGTGTTTTTCCCTTCCTATTTTTGAGGGAGAAAGGTTACTTCAGCCAAGGTCAGGAGGAGATTTTCAGTTAGAAATTAGTTTTACCATTTGGGAGTTCGAATAACATCTATATGGTCTGAGTTCTCTAGCATAGCAGGCATGCTTTCCAGTTGAGTCACCAAAAATGTCGACAATTTTGCCCCCATAGGGCAAATTGTCACCCCTACTATTCGGAACTTTGCTATGTGCCAAGTTTGTCTTGTGAATCAGTTTTGGGGTTCTTAAATGTGCATTTACAGCCACCCAAGTTGCCATCTACAGCCAGGGATAAGCCAAAGTGGCCATCTACAACCAGGGAAAGTTTAGTCATTCAGAGGTTTCCAAGGAGCTTTCTTGATTACAACCAACGCAATGTGCAAATACAGCCATGCAAACGATGACGAAAAGGTCTCCTATGGCCATGTAAATTCTAATGGACTCCTGCACCCATCATATAGAGCATACAGTTTGTTCAAAAGGACACATGCATCAGTTTTAAGAGGGTTTTTCTCCTAAAAACGTCATCTACAGTAGTTTGAAAGGGTTTTTCTCCTCTTCTAAGCATCACGTACAGCGAAAAGCCAAGACATACAAGCTGTAAGTTCATTTATTTTGTCTTCCCAAGGATTTATTCGGGCTATAAGAGGTGGACTATTTCTTCGGACATTTTGTCCGAGAGAAAGAGCTCTCAAAGGACTGTGTGAAAGTCCGAAAAAATGACTAAGTGGTAGTTGTGCAAAGTTTAGTTCCTTCGGACAATTTGTCTGAAGGAAATCAAGAGACAGGGATCCACAGAAGGGTGTCGGACAATAACTGTGAAAGAATTTGGGCACATTTTTCCGAAAGGCCATTTCACAGTCGGAGGGATATTATCAAAGTTTATTTCCTTCGGACTTTTGTCCAAAGGAAAAGGAAAAGCACAGTTGAAAAGACCCGAAGGGCACCTGCCCTTTGAGAAGGTCCAATTCAAAAGTCCCGAAGGGTAAGTACCCTTCGGGTTGGTTCACTTTATGTTTCTAAGAACGCAAACAATTCATCTGAAGGACAGTGTTAGAAAGCTTGAAGGCCAATTCATATGAATTTTCCAGCAGGGTATGTGCCCTTCGGGAAGGTCCTTCACAGAAAGCTCGAGGGTCTTTTCAATTCCTTTGAAAGGCTAAGTCCATTCCAAAAAAGGACAGTTCAAGGCAAAAGGGTGTTCTACAGTTTTTTTGAAGGGCATCTGCCCTTCGGTAAGGTTCTTCAAAAAGCCGAAGGGCAGGGCCTTTCGGAGAAGGACAATTTTAAAAAAGCCCGGGTGCCCTTCAAAAACCCGAAGAAATATAAACAAAGGAAAGAAAATAAAGAAGGAAGGAATCCTTCAGGTTTTTTGTCCAAAGGAATTCCTTCAAACTTTTTGTGTGAAGGATTCATTCGAAAAAGAGAAGTCAACAAGAAAAAACTGAAGGAAATGAAGAAATTAAAGGGACTCTGGACATTCTTTCCGACGGCAATAAAACCAAAGAGCAAATACACAGGGAAATAACCAAGGAAGAATACACAAGAAAATCACAGATATTTGTCCAGACAAGCATGGACAGAAAATCCGAGAACTAAGTCAAGCCCGGAGGAATAAACTTGTGGATTTCATGCAAGGGAAAACAAAGGGAAGATTCGTGGAAAAGACAAATACAGACGGTGAACATGCCTAAATAGTCCGAGAATACAAGAGCATGCAATAGCCATGAACAGGAATAGACACGTCCAGATTTGACCGTTCTAACACTTCACCTTCAGTTCTTAAACAGAGGCTTGCTTTGCATGAGGACTTGAGTAGTGGAACATTGGAAAGCTTAAACAAAAGAAATTCCATGCACACACTCTCGTTTGTCTCAAAGCTTGAAACGTTTTGGTGATTCAAACATAATTTTTAATTTGGCATTTGCATTGATTTCATGCAAAAGGGAGACTTTCAAATGTTTCAGCAGTTCGAGTGGATTTGACTACTCTTGTTTTGGAGTTGACTGGTTTTCAAGTCAAGACATCTATTTGTAGATTTCATGCATCCAAAGCTTGTCTTCTTCTTTTTCAACACAAGGAATTTTTATGCAAGACAAAATAGACTTTTGCAAACGCTGAGTTGGTTTGAGTTTACTCTCTATTTTCCAACACCAATCTCTTGGTTTTTTGTAATTTTCTATATTAATAGCTTTTCACAGTTAGATAAGGGATCCCTCTTTTGGCAAGAAAACTTCTGCCAAAGTTTGTGCTATAACTTTTTTTCAGAATCAATAAGAAGAGGACTGTGTTTTTTCAATTTTCAACAGCTGGTATAGTGTGTTATTGTTATAGATTTGCCTAAGTGATAGATTTTCTTTCTTCTTTGTCAAATTTGGATTCGTACTTAGTTACTAGCTGGTCATTTATGTAGGTCGCGTTGTGTTTGAATGTCTTTTGTTGAGTTTACAGTGGATATTAGTGGCTGTTTAGTGTTTTTCGTGAGGTCTATTTCTAATTTTTCCTCAAGCTTAGGTCATTAGACAACCTTTTCGTGAAATACTTATGTGTATTGATCAATTGAAGTTGAAGTTTTGTCTCTTCCTTGTCTGAATCAGTGTTCTCAGAATCTCGATTTGAGTGGATTAGACAAATTAGGTGTATCACCGCTTTAGCTAAGATTTCCTTTCAAGTTTGTTCTTCCCTTTTCTCCAGGCAGTTTGTAGCGTAAAAGTTGAAATCCTCATTGATACATTTTACAGGAACCAGCCTTCTCTGGAGGTTTTTCTCATCATTGAGGCACCCACCCTCGTTAAAAATCCCATTATTTCAACTGGAGAGAGGATTAACCATTTCAACACATCTTCGATTTAGGGTGCAATTCCAGGTTGACAATAGTTTAATCATTAAAATACTTGCCAAAAATTCTAGAAAAATTACAGCTCATGAAATACCTTTGAATCTGATTTTGGCATGCACAGATAGGTCTAAAAATTCACATATAAATACCAATTATTTGTTTGATGAACAAAATATCGAAATATCAGAAATATTCCCCAAAAACATGCAGATTAGCTTCCAAAAGTGGATCGCCACCCTTGCAAAATCCCTCCAAGTGGCTCGCTGACCTATAAAGGGCCTTCAAGGTGATTCACCACCCTCCAAAAGGGTTGTCAATAGCTACATTTCACCCACAAAACCTTGCAAACTGTTGCGCTCCACAAATGATGCCTTAGAAATCCACCAACTGCTTGAATCCGCCTTTTGCAACCTCTGAAATGAAGTTGCCCAAATGAGGTCAAGGGTTTCTATCCTTAACTTTGGGTTTCCAATGAAGGTTGTCATCTTCAATGGAGATAATCCAAGCATTTTGTGCTCAAACTCAAAATTCAATTCATCAAACATAAGATTATTTAATGAGTCTCCTCTTTTTATATCCTTTCCCTGAAAAGACTTTCCTTTTTAAGTCAAAACAATTTAG
Source organism: Torreya grandis (assembly GCA_037957365.1). NCBI lineage: Eukaryota > Viridiplantae > Streptophyta > Pinopsida > Cupressales > Taxaceae > Torreya > Torreya grandis. The sequence goes on along the minus strand of JARHVA010001414.1, from coordinate 1,545,136 downwards.
AATCAAGTTATCAACATAATTCACTTTTTTGGCAAAGCATTTAAAAATACACTTTATCACTTTTATTTAAAGTTTTTAAAAATACTTTTTAGTTTAATAATAATATTATTTTATTTTTAGAAAATGGAACATTACAAGATTGGAAGCATTTGTCTGCACGAAGTAGTGTGGAACAAAAAATACTCCCTTATTGTGACATGATGGAAGGAATAGGTTTCATGCAGAGGACACCCCAAAAGACGTTGAAGGTGCTTCAAAGGATTTTGTGGAGTGGCTCACATTTAGTGCTTACTTGACATGCAATACCTACTCGGCCAAAAAAACTATCCAATCATGCAACATTTATTGGTTTGATCCTAATGCGCATCTTGACTTATTCAAAGGCACAAAGACACTCAAGCTGCCTTATGTTTTGCTCTCTTTGATCAAATGTCTCTTACTGAAAATCCTCAAGTTTTCAACTTGATCAAATATAGTAGCCACCTTTAAACAATGCTCACTCCTAGCACAATGTCATACTTGAACGAGGTTCACTGCCCCAACCAAATTGTCGAAGTTAAAATTGAGAGGCATGATGACAATTTACTGAGCAAGAGGAAGTAATGATGGGTTTTTTGTGTTAGATGAGCATTATCTCATCAACTTGTTATATGAAATAGAAAGGATGGAAAATATTTGGAGGAGATTCCAAGAACATAGGACATCTCACCATGTCTTTGTGTGCCTTGCCAATGCTATAAATCATCCCTGAAAGCTTTGACAATCATGGCGGATGATGAGGGACTCCAAAGTGATACCTACTTTGTGCCCTAACCCAACTAGGATGGAGAGAATGGCTGGAATGATGGTATAGGTATGGGTGGTAAAAATTTGGACCTAAAGGATAAAATGATATCTCATTTTGATGTTGTCAAAGCTCACTTCAATCATTCAGTCACCCTTTGTCATGAGTGTGAGTTCAAGAACAAACCTGGTCTTTGTACAGTGCATTGTGGGGCTTGTGGTAGTTTCCTTTGCTAGTGTCATAGCCTCTTTCTAGTTTTATTTTTCTTTTGTTCATGTTTTGGTTTTTGCTCTCTTTCAGTGCCTTAGTGGCCATAGTTTTAACTTTTAGGCTTATGTTGTGGATTCTCAGCTGGTATGATGTGGAACTCTAATTTAGTTTTGATAAGCGCTTATATGTCACTCTTGAGGACCATGTTTATTACGGAACTTGCTTACAGGGTGCTGTAATTTTTTTTATTTTAAATACATAATATATTTTATTTATCTAAAAAGAACTTGGCACACATGGTTTTAGTTAGTAGCTTTGTATCAGGTCATTTATTGATCATCATAACCCTAATCAGTTTCTAATGGCTGTCTATAGTTTCCTCTTGTATCATCACAATGTATTGGATTCTTCATCGGAGCTTATTTCCATATCTTGTAATGTATTTCACTGGAACTCATTTCCATATCTTAAGTTGAAGTTTTTTATAGGTCAGCCTAGATCCTTTGTCTCATTTTTCTTCTCTTGTTGGGATCTAACAGCAAATCCTTCAGTTATTAAGGTCAACATTTTTTCTTGGTGCTTCGGTGGTTCAAATAACTGTTTTAGGTATAAATGGAGATGGAAATTGTTTTCTGGTTAGAGGACTTGGCCATGTTTCTTGGAAAATCCTTTGGAGCTGCCTTGTTTATATTTTGATTTAGTTTATATGAGAGATCCCTTCATTACATAGAATGCCATGTTCTTTGTCTTGACTACATGCTAGCACCAATTACTTTATTATTGAATTTCATTATTTTAATACGTTCTTGTCAAAATGGTATTTTTTGAAGGAAAATATGGTGAAATGTAAACTTATTTGATTGGCATGTTAAGGTCAACTGTTAAAAAAATGTTCATATTCCATGGAGATGCAACCATAATGATGGTATTATGATATTTCCGAAGTATCAATAAAGAGAATATTGCATTAGCATCAACAAATGACCAAACAATGTTATCAAGACACAGTAAAACTAAAATGTAATGTAATAAATAAAGGAGTGCAAAAGCAAGACATCCCTAAAATATCGAATAAAACAAAAGGGTTTGACCTGTAGAAGCTAAAAAGAAAATTTGTTAAGGGGAAGGTTGAGCATTCAAAATAAATAAAAATAAATCATATATGTTGGTATAAAATCAGAATTTTCCATAGGTTAGCATCCCTTAAGTTTTCATTTTTTATAGTTTACCAGGCTTCAGAATTTTCTAGAAAGCAAATCAAATCTTGTTCTAGAAACGACTGATCTAAGTATTGGGATACTGGAGAATGAATATAGTAGTATTTCAAAAGAAAATTTGTTTTTCAATCTATCTAACTTCCATATGTAGATGGATCTCATGAGCTATATATTGAAGCTAAAGAGTATATGACAGTCTTGAAATGATCTAGTCAAAGGAACATAATAAATGAGTTGTGCATTGAAAACAAAATGCAACAATTTATTCCTTTAATAATAATAGTCTAGCATTAAATTTCCTTCACTCTTATTAAATCACCAATAATCTCTTGCAAAGGATTTTTTGTTTCAATAGCTATCTTTCTCAATGATGTTTACTTTTGGAAAACAAGAAATCAATATTGAAAGCTAGTAAATCTCTCCCTCCATAGTGATGAGTCTATTAATGTGACTTCAAATGTCAAATCTATAATGCCTATGCAGTTTTATCCAGAAACATCTACCAAAAAATCTTTATTTGTTAGTCTCCATTCCTAATGTATATTTGCAGAATTTATAATTGAATATTTTTGATTTTCTTAGTGTCATTCATTTTTTGACTGTTAATACTTTTTTTTGGGCAGTGAAGCTGGAGAGTTATATGCAAAGAGATTGGCTAATTTTGTGAACAAGAGGTTAAAATCCGAGCGTACTGCTTCTGTAAGTTATTGTCATATTTTCTCCTCGCCTATGTCTATGTATAGTGGATAAGATCCACTTATTCATTACTAGAGTTTTGGTTATAATTCTTTCTTATATTTCATGCCACTCATAAAATCTATATTTATTATTGAGTCCTTTGTGCTTTATATTTTTATGTGATTGACGCCATGCATGTTGATATAAAAAATAACTGGTGAAAAACACCTGATGAACATAAGCTGGTGGTTATTGTTTGTTATACAATTATGTACAATGGGAAATGGTGCCACGATATATCCATATTCATCCTTTATGTATCACAATTCCTTCACTGTTATTTGTCTGCCACCAATGTTAATATGTATACGCTAAGTATTCTACTCTTGAATCTTTAAGATGGACTCCAATCATGTACGATATTTGCATATAAGATTAAAACAATGATACAATTACTTTATCAGTTGTCTTAATTCTTTTCACATTATAAATTATATGCAGAAAATAATGTGTGATGTTTAGATTATCCATTGGATGAATTGTCGTATGATAATAATAGATATAAAAAACCATTCCTACGTTTTGCTGTTGTTTTGGTCATAGTGAAATTTATAGAAAGCATAAATTTCGTACCTTTATGAAGCAAACATTTTTTCCTTCAAAAGGCTCCATCTGTAGCAAAAAATCTGATCAAATAGTAGAGAAATTGTTACAAAAAGAGGATATTGCTTGGCAGGACTGAATGCAAAGAGGTTTTAAAAGCATTGTTCATTACTATGAATATTACAAGTTTCTATGGAAGTATTTCACCTGATGGACTAGAAAGGTTGTGGGGGTGTTACATCAAACGAATGAGGGTTTTTGGCCAGGGACCAATTGAAAAATTATTCATGAGGAGAGCAAAACATCAAGAAAAGGCAAGACATCTTGAGAAGTTGAAAAATTATCAAGTGTTGTTACAGTTATGGAGAACAATTGCATAGAACACAATGGCAAGTTGTAGTCCACCAAGATAATGAATGAGGTTTCCTGCTTTTGGCAGGAATGACAAGCAAAATCCTCTTAAGACTTTACAACGTCTTCAAAACTAGTTGATAGCAAACAACCAACTAAATATAAGGAATTGACTTCATTATATGTAACAACCGCTCAAGTTGTACTTAGAATAATGGAGTATTTAAAAAAAAAAAACTAATTACTTAACATATATTCCATAGAAACAAACTTAAGAACTTAACCAAACAATAACTTAGAACAATATCAATTCCAAATTCAAATTCCGAAATGCAATATAACTTATTACAATTGTAAGGAAATTAAATACATAAGGACACAACCACAATGGGTTCAATAATACAATTACTATTCAGTATAATATATATATATATATATTTACAATTACATTTCCTTCAAGTATTCAGTTTTAATACTAAAATAGATACCATGCCCTCCAAAGCTCGAGTCGAACCAACTCGTGTATCTCTGACAAGCTCAAGTGTGGTGTCCAGGTAAGTAGTATTGTTGTGGGGAGGGAGAGCATCATCCGAGTGCTTTTCCACACCAACCACAGACCAATGATCCTTCACACTAATCCCATCAAGGAATGGTCCTCCCTACACGAATGGGTAGATAGTGACGGTGCTGATAATTAGAGAACAATCTAGTACCAAAGTGTATGATTTTTAAAACTAAACATGCAGTGTATCATAGAAAACTCATTCTATTGCAAGATATCGCACTAACGTGTAAATCATACATACTAAATGATAATGTCTTACTATACATTATTTAACCACAAGATTCATACTAATACATCCTCCTAGCAATCATATCACATCACATGCTAAACATAGGAGAAGCAAAGTGTATATTTGTTCCATCAACGTATGAATGGATCTTATATTATTATATATCCCAAGCTAGAAATAACGCTTACAGTTTATACCACCTAGGTATAATTCGCATTAAACTGTAGTTTTCCAACTACTACAATAAGATCCATATGACTACACCCCATGATATCCCATATTATCTTAGTCTACTGTTCTAAGATGTAACTATTAGTTTTTCCACAATCAGTCTTACAACATAGTCATAAATACATGAAATCATAAGCTTTTAATCAGGCAAGTATATATAACAAAGTAAGTCATACAAACACACAAAAGTCTAACCTAACATTCATTTACATTCTAAAGGTTGTATGTATGCATACATGATGTTCTACTAACTGTTACAAAATGTACTGTTCAAGTAAATACCAACACATACATTTAATCAGTCAACGTAGGTGAGAATCTAGATATACAATTATAGTATGTACCATCCGGACATATACATTTAAGCTGAAGTATTTTATAATATCTCATACTATCATAGTTCAATGTGCATGAGCACCCTACTCAAACATAAACAATCAATCTTACACTAATAATTATTAAACAAACAAGTACATGATTATACCACCCAGGTATACTCTAGTTTATATTGCACAATTATAATCAGATGGAGACATAATCTCTAGACACATCACAATGCACTGTTTTATTCTAGAAATGTCTAATCACTTGCACATAAAATACTCTCACAAATATGTGGGTATTTGGGGCAATAAACAAATTGTCTTCTGCCCTCAACCCAGATCCATGCTTCAATGGAATTCAACTAGGTATGCCCTCCAATCTCACCAATCCTTCCCTTATATACATATGGGTTTCATGTAAATTATTGCTTGGTCAATAGTTCTATTCTCCATTACGGCAATAATAAAATTACTATAATATACCAATTGATGGGAGTGGGCTATAAGCAATACCTCCAACAGGGTTATCCTTACGGGCAATTTTTAACACTATCAAAGCAGCGTAGGAGAAGAAAGGAGGGCACGACTTCGATCAAAGAATAATTGACTCCTTGTTATGGTTGATTACAAATGCCTCAATGCTGGATTTAGAGTTTTCTCAAGGGCTGTTCACATGGTTAAATAGAAGAAAAAAATAAAGTTATACTGCAGGAAAGTCAAATGGATCATAAACTGAGGAAATTGGTTAATATCCCAAGTGTAGGATAGTGCAAAGCATAGTTAAAAAACTTGGTGTCAGGTAAAACTCTGCAACCCAAAATATTGACTTGGACTCGTGACTCAACAAAATCTTGACATATTGAAAAAATATAAATTCATAACATAAACTTAAATAACATGCAAAATACTATTAAAAGTGCATAAAAAATGAAAATAAAGAATGCAAAGGTATATTTTCTATTAGTTTTAGGTCAAATATTGAAAAAAATAAAATAAAAATAATTTTTGTTTATCTAATGGCTGGCGAGTTAACAACAATTTGGCAATTTTGCTACGATTTCTCACAATTTTTGTAACCATGTTGCGAAGGTCAGCGACACCAATGTCTATGAACATTGGCCAATTTTCCTAGAAATCTGCAAAAGAGCCACATGTTTAAGAAAGAATCAGTTCAAATTGGAAAGCATGTGCTTAGTGCCCCCACACTTTTCCTTCAATGTGGCCTAATGGTGGAAGAACGCTGATCACGGAAAAGGTCTGGTGTGTATTAATTCATGGGAAAATTAAACTTGTATCATCATTGTCCATTTGATCATTTTTTGCATCTTCAACGATTTGACAAAATGTCATCAACCATATGATCATTTTATACAACATTGATCATTTGACAAAACGTCATCGGCCATTTGAACATTTCCTACATCAGTGACCATGCTTATATAGTAGGCATATTCAACATCATCGGCCCGATTGTTGGCTTTGTACAATTTACGTGCCATAATAACTGCTTCCTTTAATTGCCTAACTGTCTAAAACCTATTCTACCCAAAACCTACTAGCATTTTGGCTTACCCTGCATTTTGACGTCGGTGCAAATTCCATCTTGCAAAACTTCCCTAGGGCACACTTTCCTAGTTTTGGCCTAATGCCCCACACAAATTCAAAAACAAAACCTACCAAAATGATTGTCGTTGTTGGACCTTGAGGTGGCATTTCTTGTTCTCTAGCTCCACGTGCTCCAACCATGATCTCTCATTTGTCAATTTTGATATCCTAGAGCTCGTAATATCTAAAAATCTCAAATCGAAATATTATAAATGAAGTTCTTTGACTCCTATGTATAGACCACAAGTCCAAATTTTGAAAAGATAAAAATTACTCTTTAGATTTTGTAAAGCTTCCATAACTTTGAAACTGTTGAACCTATTGAAAAAACAAAAAAGCGCCGAAATGCCAGCAACCTTTTTTTTTTTTTTTTGTGGTACTAGTGGTAATTTTTTACAATTTTTTCAAAAAACTAACTATTTTGCAGGCATGCTAGTCTCAGCATAGCACTAGTCTATGGGACTTGTCTTAGCAACAAGTCAATGGACTTAACACCAATGTTGGAGATGATAAGCGTTCTTCATCAACCAATTAAGTGAAGATACATATCTATTTATTTTATTTTAATTTATTTCCAACGTTATTTTATCATTTATTATTTTTTGTATGTTTTTCACAAAGCACCATCCCTCGTTGCACGTCTGTGACAAGTGGTGAGCTACACGGAGGCATATATATACACATTAAAATCACTTTACTAATGTTTCATTTTTCTAGGACTTTTTAAACTCCCATATTTGGGATTGGGGTGGGTCAGTTTTGAGCCAACTCCGCGAGAGACATGTTGTAGGTGCTTTTATACCACCTTCATATCAGATTTGCCCCCTTTGTTTTCAAGTCCTTCCCCTAATCCCCTTCCAAATTTGCTTTCTCCTAGCCACCGTCATAGGCCAACAAATGATGTTCTGATTGCACCCTATTTTGGCCAACGTCATCAGTCAAGTGATGACATTTTGATTTATTTCAACATCTTCAATCAGGCCAATGATGTCGACTAAAGCTGAGATTTGATTTTAGGGATCCGTAGCCCTGTTTATGGGATTCTTTTGGTCATTTCATAAGGAACAAAAACTTCTGCCTTGCTTGTCGACTAAAGACAAGTTGCAATAAAGACCTTGGAGATTCAGGAATAGTATCTAAGTGGGAGAGATACATGGATTCTTTGGACTCTTGGAGTCACAAATGTGGCCTAGTCAGGGTTTCTTCTATCCATCTTGACTCCACCTAAAATCATCTCAGTGTTGAAAGCCAAGTGGGAGAGTAATGCGCCAACAAGTTGACTCAAGGTAAGCATCCCTAACCCTAGCCCCTTTAATTTTGCACATATTTGGATTATGAATGTTGTATGTTCCATTTCATTTATGTTATAACACATGCTTATTACCATTTACTTGATTGTTTCCTTGTATTATTATTACGGCCATTGCCTTTACTACGATCCTTGACCTAGTTACCATAGTTCTTACCTATTGTCTAATGACATAGTGGTTCTAGTGAAAGCTGTCACCCTTATCTAAATAGAGATTGTATGTGTAGGTTCCCCTTTACTAGGCTCCTTAATCCTCTTAGTTACAATCTTGTTATTTACCTCATTCAGATGGCATCTTGCTTATAGCCACAAACCGCTTTGTGGACCATCATGTTTATGTCTTGGATCTAGAATGGCCTTCTACCTTTTACCTACTTTGAGGTTTTTAATTTGTAGAGATCTATTTTAAAGCTCAATACAAGGCCACATTAATAGAGAAGACAACACTAAGGGTACTCTTCAAAGGGTTGTCGAGGCACAATGGGAGTTGAAGCAGGGTGGGACAGCCACCAAGACATAGAGGTCATTATGGTTGTGACAAGCCCAATGGAAAGGATGAGGCAGATTGAAAACATTTATAAGCTGTCTGCCATAAAAAAGAACCCATTGAGAGCTGTTTTGGGCCCGATGATGTCGAGGAAAGGGTGGAACAACACACCAAGTTCATCTACCAACGTGATGAAGGCATTGACACCCATATGGGAGCCGCTGTAAGAAAGGTTAGGCTGGGATGTGAAGAGAAAGCCAATTACCATGGAAGAGAAATCAACTAGCAAAGGGAAGACACCATAAAAGGCCAAGAAAAAATTGTGAAAAATCATGGGGCTGTCCAAAGAAGATCTAAAGTTGGGAAATTGGAAAAACACACAATTATTAACGAAGATGAGAATTTTAAAATTGAAGAATTCAACGGTGAAAGTTGTGAAAGAATCCAAAAATTGCAAAAGCACAGTGTTAATTTTAGGAAAGATGCTGAAAGCAAAGAGTACGGGAAGAGTATTGCACAAGCAAACACTATTTGTAAAAGTGGGTTTAGAAATAAACACACCTAACTTAGGATGGCAAGAAAATAGTGATTTAAAGTTGCACGAAGACCATAAATACAGTGCAGAGGTCATTGATGTGATCAAGCATAACATGACAATTAAGATTCCAAAATTTCATAGGGAAAAATTGTTAGTTTTTATAGATTTTCAGCAAGGCATGTTTTTAAAATTGGAGACAAGTTGCTAAAGAAGGAAACCTTTGCATAGAGTTTTCAGCAATGAATCTAGAGTAGAAAGTGGATTTTAATATGCAAATTTCATCTATAAATTGCACAAAAGATACAAAGGATATATCCAATAGTGGCTAAAGGTAAAATTTTGCTAAAGCAATTGAGGAACCTGATTGGATAAAGAAGAAATATAATTAAAATAAAACATTTTGTGAAAGGGTTTTGGCACAACGGAGGTTGCGAGACAAGTGTTTAAAAAAAGACAGTGCAAAATGTATAGAGGACAAGCAACTAGAGCGGTCAAATGCACATTTGGATTAGTACCAATATACAAGTGAAATCCTGTTTGTGTGGAGAAAAGAGTTTTTGAAGGAGGATTGTTCTATGGAGTGTTCATATGCAAAATTCCCTTGTATTGCCAAGATGATATTGTTATACAACTTACAGATTGACATCAAATGGAGGCTGATACATTCAACATGCAAAGGAAGTAGAAACCTTCAATTTCCCAAGAAAAGTGCAAGGAAATAGGAAGTGAAACAAGTCAAGGGGTATAGACTCCAAGCATTGGCATCACAATCTGTAACTCCTTGGAGAAGCGAAAATGGTAACATACTCCCACACAAGCTCGATGTTGTAGAGCAAAAAAATGTGAGCAAGCAATAAAAGCGATGAGAAGCAATTCAATGTTAAGACAAACTTGGAGGAAATGATCTTCTATTTTCCCATAGGAAAAAAGATTTATCGTTAGCGGAAATCCAATGATAGGAATTGGATGAAGAAAAACTTGGAATAGGCACAAGTCCACCATGTTGCACAAATGCCTATCTTCAACAAGAAGATGACTTTTCCCAAGGAACTCTTGGTTTGGTTATTTAATTGTTTGATCCGAGGAGGGGAAGATCCAGTTACACGGTTGGAAGATAGAGGATTAATGTGATTTTTTAGCTGAAGGACTTCCACCAAGTTATCAAACTACCATGCACAAGGGAGAAAGCCAAGACCAAGAAGATCACAAATCACGAGAAGGAATTTATTGATGATTCTTGTGGTGATGAGCCACCTAGTGGGAGTGATGATATGAAGTAGAAGGGAAAAAACAATGCAAAGGAGACAGGAGGAAGAAAATTGACCCACAATACAAAAGAACCATGGAAATTAGGTATTGCACATTAGGAATGAGGAGACTATCCTTGATGCGTGGACTAGAATGTGCCCAAATTTGATGGGGAGAAATCACTAGAAGTGGACAAAGGACAAAGTGATGAGACTGCAACACATGATCTCAATGTGATGAGAGTTGAGATGAAGGATTCACCAATGATAAGGAGAATGTAAGAGCATTTGCACGATGAGACTGAGATGCACATGAAGCACCCAAGTCACTTGACAGATGTCAGCATGGAAATGGCGAAAGGGATTCATGAGTCCGAGCCTCGCATAGAGAGCACATAGAGACAAATTGCTGAGGAGGACCAATAACAAATGGTACTAGTTGCATAGATATGGATTTTGATACAAGAGCATTTTTCAAAGTTACACATAAGGCTATTGGAGTAGTTGGAAGCCTCAGACATTCAACATGGCAAGATGCAACGTGTTTGGATGTGGTGACTTCCAAAATTTACAATTTGTATTGCAAGGCCATGTCAAAACAACATAAGATGAACGTAGTCCACCACAAGAAGGAAAAAAGCCTCGTCGTGGTGAAGGATGTACTACACCTCATTGCAATCTTAAAACATACTGGTTGAGCTAGTGGAGGATTCTCACCTCCAAAAGATACTTGATGAGTTAGCATATGTTGAGAAGCATGTAGAATGGAATTTGGTTATGGCTCACAACTTTGAGGAGCAAAGAGAATCACTAGAATTTTGTTGCAGATGGTCAAGTAACGACAGGGGATGACCAAGATAATGGACAAGCAGATTGAGTATAATTACTTCACACAATTGGTGGAGATGGAGAGACTATAGAGAAAAGTGGCCACATTGTAGAAAGCCAAGGCAGAACAAGAGGGTCTTCTTTGGACTCATAATGCAAAGCTGAGGAGTATCCAAGAATATGGGCGTTCTACTTGCAAGCATTCTGAAGAAGTCTCTTCTAAGGCTTCTTTATTGGATTTAGTAGTGGTAAAAAGTTAAAAATAAAAATATTAGGGTTTGGAGTGGGAGAAGAAGATGAAAGAGAAATATGATGAGTGGCAAGTGGAATACAAGATTTAATATGAGAACACGGAGACAGTTGTCCACAAAGTAGCCAAGCTATAAAAGAGATTGAAGAAACTTGAGGGAAGAGTGCTATACCCTCTTCCTCCCAAGCTTCACAAAGATCCAATGCCAATCCTACTTCACTGACTTCGACATCAGCTTTCAAATCTATAATGATTTGTCAAGTATAACGACATTGTCTTAATTTGGGGGATAGATGTAAACCCTAAAATGTGTACTTAGCAATAATGGAGTAATAACTGTTGTAGTGGATTTGCTAAGTAGTATGAGTTGTAAAAACAATGTAATTTGATGTTGTAAGGAGGATTGAGTTTGTTGTTGTCGTTACACGCGTTCCCCATTCCTCCTCAAGGGTATATATGCACATTGCTTCTTCTTATGTAATATATGTAGAAGGTGGAGATGTTATCTCATCGTGGTGTGATCATATGATGCAATTTACTTAGAGCTATGATATAATATTATGGAGTTTTCTTCAATCTATTGTGCCATCTTCTCTTATGGTATGTGATGTAACGTGTATATTACAAGACTAGTCTATGTTCTTATGTATAGGACTTTTGATGCATGAGCATTTGGGTTCACAAGTAATCCTACATCAAACCATAAACACTTATTGTAGAAAATAAGCAGTTTGTAGTTTTCCGTAAAGTCTTTGTTTGTGCGAGTCTTTTGAGTTATTTTGAGCAGCCTTTGTGCATGTGTGTTTTTTCTCCCATGTATTCTTGATGGTGCACATAGCTTTTGCATAGGTCTATTTTGAAGGTCTTTGTCTAGTTGTGTGTAAGATTGAAGGTTCCACACAAAGGAGTGATGCCAGAGTGATTGTGTGCAACATTTTCTTACAAAGTTTTTGATACCTTAGAAAGAAGGAATGGCACGCATTATTATGATAATGAGGATCTTGCATAGCCCGCACATGGAGTTCTATGCAGAGTTTTTGTTTGTAAACTTTGCAACTTGATCTTGTGAGCTATGATCTCCACATAGCATTGTGTGGAGCGTGAGAGTTCTTGCGGAGCTATTCAACTGATGAACAAGGGAGTCGTTGCAAGTTCCTACTTGTTCTATTTAATGCTTTAATTCACATGTGGTTGTTGATAATTCATTTAGTGTCATGTTGTGGTGCATTACAAGTGCAATGTGTTGAGTCATTGGGATGGTCTTGTGAATTTAATGATTTTAGCGCATGGTGATGTGTTATGGGCATTTAGTGATTATAGTGGGTTGTTGAGTTAGCTAATAGTATTAATCTAAGTAGGTGGATTATGTATCTATATAAACACATCCCTGCAATTGATGAGAGCATCATTTGGAGAGGATTAGGGAGATCAAATTATAGATTTGAGAGCAAAGAAAGTTTGTAACTTATTTCATTTGATATTGTTGTAGATTGCATTTGTTTAGTAATGCTTGTAATCAAACTATTGTGTGTGCAAGCTGTATTTTAGTTCTTTGAAATCAATAAAATAACTACTATTCTTGTTGTTTTCATTTTGTTTCTATGTGCAAGGCTACAAGTCAGTTTGTTGTTGTGTTTGTTTTGTGGGCTGCATGGTCTAAGGCTGCCCTTAATTGGATCCCCTAACCCCCTAACAGTGATTGCATCAATTGGTATTAAAGTGGGGTTATCCTTGCGGAGTGAAGACGTGAAGAAAAGTCATTTTTCCACATTTGCAAGTGTAGGTAGAAAGCAATAAAGGCATCTTGCAATGGGGAGTGTTGGGTAGAAGGCGTGGAGTTGTTTTTAATTTAGAGGAAAAAGTAATGGCACATAGGAGGTTTCGTTGCAATAGAGCTCAAAGCACCAAGACTTGTCGACTTGGTTGAGTTAATGAGAGGAATGTGAGATCCTTTGGAGGCTATGGAGACTGCACAACCCAGAGGATTGTAGTGGAAGATGAGAGAGAAAATGAAGTCACAGAAGGAGCCTTTGATGTTTAGGATGAAGAAGAGCTTGTCGATGAACCAGAGGAAATATTTTTGCACGCAACAATGAGCATGAGTAGTAAGCTGAAGTTGGACACCCCTAGTTAACCAGGGAGTTTGAGTTCTGAAGAACTTATTGATTGGATCAATTGAGTTGGAGAAATATTTTAATTTTGAGAAGATAGAAGATCCCAAGAAAGTGAAATTCGCATGAAAAAAATTGAAGGGTCATGCATCCTTATGGGGAGCATGTGTAGATGGAAAGAATTTGTAGAGGTAAATAAAAGATCAAACCTTGGGATAGGCTGGTTGTGAAGTTGAAGGCTAAGTTTATGCCTTCTAATAACTAGTTAAGTGTATTCAAGAAACTACAGATTTTGAAACAAAAGGAGACGAGTGCAACGGATTACATTGAAGAGTTTTATAGGCTCATTATTAGAGCGAGTCATGTTGAAGATGACACCAAGAAGATCTCAATGTACATGAATGGATTGCATATTTCTATTCAAGGCGACTTTGGTATGATTCGTGTTTGTTCAATTGAAGAATCCTATTAGTGTGGACTGAAGGCAGAGAAGTAGTCCTGTAGACAACAACGCATAGTGTGAAGAAAATTAAAGTTCGTGCCACACGAGGGTAAGGAAGTACAGGCATAAGTTATTCTATGCAAGGAGAAGCTAGCCCTTCTCAAAGCAATCATACTGTGCAAAGAGGAAGAGGATATCATACTAGAGGTAGAGGAAGAGGATTCATGGGTACATGCTTAAGATGCGGTGAAACTAGGCATAAAGCATTTGATTGTCCACAAGCGCACAACGATGGCAATAAGAGAAATGATGTGAATGCACATATCGTGCAAGTAGAGGAAGAAAGTATTGCACCTATCCATAACAGAAAGGACCCAAAATGTAGAGAAGCTCTCTTGATGAAGAGAGCATTGTTGAAACCAACAAAAGAGGAAAATAGTTCAGCGCAAAGGAAAATAATCTATTCATAACCATTTGCAAGTCTGGAGGAAAGTGTTTCAAATTAACAGTTGATATTGGTTGTACGGATAATCTTGTTTCATAAGAGATGGTTGAAAAGCTTGGTTTGAAAAGGATTGCACATTCAAATCCCTATAAGGAATCTTGGTTGCTGAAGGGACATAAACTTATGGGAATTGAGCAATGTTTGGTTAGTTTCCAGATTGGTACATTCAATGATGAAGTCGTGCAACATAATGCCCATGGACATTTGTCATGTGTTACTAGGAAGACCTTAGCACTTTGATAAGAAGGCACAAAATGATGGTTGTGCAAACACCTACACATTGGTGAAGGATGGGAGGAAGTACACTTTAAATCCTTTAAAGGATAAAAGTGAAGAAGTGGACAAAGGTCCAAGAGTTTTGATGGTTTTAGGAAAGCAATTTTTGAAATATGTGGAGGAGCACACATGCTATGTGTTCTTAACGAAGCCTGCACAAATTGTAAATGTAGGTACAAAAGCATCACTTTTGCACGAAGTGAAGGACTTGTTGAGCAAATTTGCAGAGATTGTTTCCAACGATCTACTAGATGGGTTGCCACCCATGAGGAGTATAAGTCAGCACATGGATCTGATTCCAGTATCTAGTTTACCAAACAAAGTGGCGTAGAGATTGACACTTAAAGAGAATGCAAAGATGCAAAGACAAGTTCAAGAGTTGTTAGATAACGGGTTGATAAGAGAAAGTTTGAGCTTGTGTGTAGTTCGAGCCATGTTAGCACCAAAGAAAGGGAGAGAATGGAGGATTTGCACTAATTCTAGAGCCATCAAAAAGATTACAATTAGGTACAAATTTCTATTTTTGTGCATAGATGATTTGGTGGATTGTTGAGTGGAGTGCAATACTTCACCAAGATTGACTTGAAGAGTGGATATCACAAAATATGCATAAGGGAAGGGGATGAGTGGAAGACAGTGTTCAAAACGCAAGAAGGATTATATGAATGGCTAGTCATGCCATTTGCATTGAATAACATGTCGAGTACGTTCATGAGACTCATAAATGAAGTACTGAAATCATTTTTTGGTAAATTTGTTATTATATATTTGGATAACATTATGATTTTCAGCAGGACAAAGGAAAAACACTTAGTACACTTGAGACAAGTTTTGCAACCATTGCGAGATGAAAAGTTGTTGGTTAATATGAAAAAATGTAGCTTCATGAAAGAGGAATTACTATACTTGCATGGTTGTCACTTAGGAGTACATTTTAAGCACAAAACTTTCATGGCCTTGCGACTTTCTACAGGAAGTTCATTTGCAGCTTAAGTGGAACATGTGCACCTATCATAAAGGCATTGCAAAGTGATAGAACAGAGTTTGTCTGGAGCACAGAAGAAAAGCATAGTTTCCAGTAGTTGAAGAAGAAAGTGATTGAACAATCGGTGTTGGCATTTCCTGATTTTAGTAAAGTAATTTAGGTTGATTGTGATGCAAGTGGTGCAACAATAGGAGCTGTGATGAGTCAAGAAGGTGGGACCTTGCTGAATTCAATGAGAAATCAAATAATGTGTAGATAAATTATTTGGCTTATTATCAGGGGTTCTATTCCATAGTGCAAATGCTCCAAAAGTGGAGGCATTACTTGTTGCCCAAGGAGTTTGTGTTGTACCCAGACCATCAAGCATTGCAACTTATCAATAGTCAAGGTAAGTTAAACTAAAGGCATGAAATGGGTTGAGTTTCAACAAAGTTATGTATTTGTGTTGAAGCACATAAGTTGTAAGTCAAACAGAGTTGCAAATGTGCCAGCTAGAAGGTGTTTCTTGTTAAACGAGATGCAAGTGGAAGTCATAGGATTTGATTCCATGAAGGAGATTTACACAAAATGAAAATCTAAAGAATGCATGCATGGAAGGCATGTGTAAAACCAATGTGTGTGGGCTGAACACCATGGTTAGATTATTTCGTACAAGATGGATTGTTGTTTTGAGGAGTGCAATTGCGCAAACCTAGAGACATGATGTGCGAAAATTTGATTAAGGAAAAACATAGTGGTGGACTAGCAGGGCGTTTTGATTATGAAAAAACTTATGCACAATTGGCTGAGAATTACTTTTGGCCTAAGATAAGTAAGGATGTATGCAAATATGTTCAAGAGTGTAGAGTTTGTCAGTTGCTAAAAGGAAGAAGTCAAAATGCAAGGTTGCATAAACCATTGCCTATTCTAGAGAGACCATGGGAAGATATTAGCATGGATTTTGTTTTAGGATTGCATAGAACGTAAAAAGGATATGATTCTATATTTTTTTAATTGTGGATAGATTTTCAAAGACAAAACATTTTGTTGCATGCAAAAAAGCTAATGATGCCACACAACTATTTTTTTTTAGGGAAATTGTGAAATTGCATTTATTTCCATGCAACATAGTGTCTCATAGAGATACAAAGTTTGTTGGACATTTTTGGAGGACATTGTGGAGGAAGCTGAATACCAAGCTACAATTTAGTTCAGCATATCATCCTTAGAGGGATTGTCAGATGGAGGTAGTCAACATAAGTCTTAGTAACCTATTCCAATGTTTGATTGGAGGGAAGCTAGGAACATGGGATTTAGTTTTTGCGCAAGCTGAGTTTGCTTATAAAAATTCAGTTAATAGGAGCACTGGAAGGATACCATTTCAGATTGTGTATGGGAGTAGTCTAAGAGGAGTTGCAAAATTGCGGGACATTGGAGATGAAAGAAGGAAGAGTGCTAAAGGAGAAAACTTTGTTTAATTTCTGCCTGACTACATCAGCGAGTGCATGGACAATTAGAAATAAACTCTACGCAATAAAAGCAACATGTATATTTGAAGAGAAGTAGAATATTAAGCTAGAGTCTTAGTCTTAGCACACCTAAGGAAGGAAAGGTTCAAAAAAAGGAACATATGATTAGTTGAAGTGGAAGAAGATTGGATCCTGCAGAGTCTTGCGAAAGTTTGTGTCCAACGACTATGAGATTGAGTTACTTGAAGGGATAGACATTTCACCTATTTTCAATGTAGCAGATTTGTACCCTTACCATGAAGGGAAAGGCAATGAAGAAAGCACAGGTGCAGATTCTGAACAAGTTTATTATAGACAATAGATGCCTAAGAAAGAGCATGAGGAAGTTGAGAAGGTAATTGACATCAGAGTTAGCAAGACAATGCGCATAAAAGAGTATATGATGTATTTGGTAAAGTGGAAAAGCCGAGAAATTGAAGTTGCAACTTGGATGAGTACAACAAAATTTGCTAAGTATGGAGTACCTGTTGAGGAGCTCATGAGTGACACGAGTAAGAGGTCATGGTTCATTTCATTTATGTTGGGTGTATGATGCAGGGTCATCTAGGTTCCCAAGTAACCCTTCATCAAACAAAAAACACTTAGTATAGGAAATAAGCAGTTTCTTAGTTGTGTGCAAAGACTTTGTTTGCACTCGAGTCTTTTGAGTTATTTTGTGTAGCCTTTGTGCATGTGTGTTGTTTTTTCTATGCATTATTGATGGTGTGTGCAACTTTTGCGCAGCTCTGTTTTGAAGGTCTTTGTCTAGTTCTACGCAAGATTGGAGGTTCTATATAGAGGAGTGATGCCAAAGTTGTTGACCATTTTTGGTCCTGCAGACCAAAATCGGTCTCCCTTTTCTTCTCCTTCCATTTTCAAGCTCAGACATGAAGGATAATGCAGAAGTATGCTTCTGCAACTCATTTTTTTTCTTGGCATGCAAAAGGCTTAACTTCAAGCGTTTGCAAGAATAGGTAGGGTTGGAAGGAGTGATTATACAGGAGTTTGCGAAAGGTGCTAGCGTCATGAGAGTTCCCAAAGTTGAGTGTAAGTTTCGTGTCTCAAACATCTAAGGAGCTCCATGATGTGTTCTCGAGTTTGACAGAGCAAATAAACTGTTTCGGAGGAATTTTATTGGCAAAATAGACCAAGTTCAGAAGGCAGAAAACGCTTGTAAGGGTCAAAATTTTCCTTCAGAAAAGGGACTAAGGCAAAAGAAATCCAAGGGAATTAAGGGGATCAATTCTTTCGGACTTTATGTCCGAAGGAATTCCTTCGGACATTTTGTCCGAAGGTATTCGCCAAAGGATCATTTTCAAAAGCCCGAAGGTTACCCCTTGCGAGGGGCATTCAGGGAACAAAAAGGGCCTTTGCAACTTTTCCGAAAGGCAATTTTGGAGACCAAACAGCCCTTGTGGAGGGCAGGTGATTAGCAAAGTGGACCATTACAAAGCTCCAAAGGGTAACTTTGGGTTTGATTTATGAAAGATCCCTGATGGATCTCTTTTGCTGATTTGCTGTAATTTTTGTTATTTTAAATTGATTTTTCCTATTTATTGATATTTTCTTTCCGAAATAGACGGAAGTTGTAGAAGGGTTTGATTGTTTTTGTGTTTTGATGATTTTTCAGCAAATAATTAATGAAGTACAAGAACATGAACAATTTCTGAAATTGAATACCAAATATAGCCAAACAAATTCGCTTCTAGGCAGAATTCTGGATATTAAACCAAATATGTAACTAGATGCGAATTTCCAATAGTTTCAGGAAGATTACAATCAGAAATAAACCCAACTTGAAGGCTGCAGGAGAAGTGTAACCCAAAAGGAAGCTGCGGCAAGGTTGCAGCCCTCTAAGTGCTGCACGTGGGAAGGAAGATGCCTGCCAAGTACAGCCGTACAGCTGCAAAGTCCTCTCAACTGAAAAGAACTCCCAAATCCATGCTGAACTCTGTCACAATCACTGTGCCCACTAGAAGGAATACTGAACAATCTCCAAGATGCTAACGAGCAAATCCAAATCAACAACCACTGAATTGGGGGCTACGTCCCAAATAGGCAAGGCGTTGGGGTTGGCGTCCCAAATGCTGAAAGCTCTTCCAGCGCCAAATCGCAAATCCCAAGATATAAAATGTCAAGAATAAAATAGAATTTGGTCTTGACCTCCTTATAACCCCTTCACACTTAGCTCAAACCCTAAAAGCAACTCAATGTGGCGTTGAGTGATAAAATGTTATATTTCTCATTTTTAAGTGGTCAAGTACATAGAAAATGATCCTTTTTCAAGTAAAAGGAAATCCGTTCACCGAAAGGATTCGAGTCAAGAGATAAATATTTAGAAAAGTCCAAGACCTTTCCAACGAGCTATTACACCATGGGATATGCATCCAGATGAGACCAAAAACCCCTTATTACTCCAAAATGGCTATAAACTTAGCCTTATTTAAAAAATGCTAACTTAGAAAATATTAAAAATATAACCCAAATAGCGACAAAATGCTCCAATGACACCACAAACCAGAAAGTCACCCTGCCACCTGTCTGTGATTGAAGTCAGAAATCAAGGATTCACTGGCAATCTCATCCCTAAAATCTAGGGATGCTCCTAGAAACTAGGAAACAAACCCTATTCCTCTGAAACTGAACTCAAGGAATAATCTCATGGAGACCCAACCCTGGGTATGATCATACCCTCCTAAAAAGTAGGGATAACCCATATAATTTAGGAACTACCTCCTAAAAATAAGGAATGTCTCCAAACTGATCAACGACTGCCAGGACACCAAGTCCCCAACACTGTATAACCATACTGGGTCTCTATCCAACATTGTCAACCTACAAGACCCCATAATAAGTTGACTCACATGTCTCTGCTAGACCGAGCTAAAGAGGGGACATGACAGTCTTTCCCTCTCGGAGATGCTTGCCCACAAGCAACTGTAATGCTGGATGTTGTAAAATGCTCTCACCCTCCCAAGTGGCATCCTCTATGGGAAGATCTCTCCAAGGTACCAAATACTCTCGAAACACCCTGCTTCTCAACCGCCGTTCCCTCACCTCAAGAATCTCATCAGGAACCAAAATCAATGTACCTTCCTCATCCATGGGAGGCAATTCGAGTGAAACTGTAATATGCTGTCGAAGGGCCTTTTTCAGGTAAGATACATGGAATACATTATGTATTTTACTACCAGGTGGTAATTCAACCTCATAAGCAACCTCTCCCACTCGCTTGAGTACCTTGTATGGACCATAAAAATGTGGTTTGAGCTTCTCAGCTCCCCCCTTTTAAGGGTGCTTTGTCGATATGGTTGTAAGCGCAGAAAGACCATATCATCCACCTCAAATGCTCTCTCAATCCTTTGCCGGTCAGCGTATATCTTTTGCTGATTCTGAGCCTGCTATAAATTCTCCCTGAGAGATCTCATGACATCTTGGTTCTCCTGTAACGAATCTTGGGCCAAAGGAACTCTACTGTCACTAAGTGCCAAATCAATGAAAGATAATGCCTCATATCCGTAAAGAGCTCTGAAAGGCGTCATGCCAATGGACATATGATGCGTGGTATTATAACAATACTCGCCCAAATACAACCAACGTACCCATGCTTTTTGCTGCCCTGACACATAGTTACGCAAATATCCCCCAACCCACTTGTTGACTATCTCGGTTTGTCCATCAGTTTGAGGGTGGTAACTAGTACTAGGTGTCAACATAGTGCCTGTTAGCCTGAAAAGTTCCTACCAAAAGGAACTCATGAACCTGTTGTCCTTGTCACTCATTATGGTCTTGGGAAGACCATGGAGTATAAACACCTCTCTGAAAAATAACTTAGCCACCTGAGATGCTGTAAAGTCTGCTGCAATGGGAAAGAAGTGGGCATATTTTGTTAGCCTATCCACCACCACATAAATACAATCCTTCCCTTGCACTCGAGGAAGACCTGTAATGAAGTCCATAGAAATTCCAAACCACTTCTATTCCGATATCGGCAAGGGCTGCAACAATCCAGCAGGGTAAGTATGCTCTGACTTGTTCTGCTGACAAGTCATACACTCATGGACATGCCACAAAACATCATCTTTGAGACCCTTCCACGAGAATCTCTCTCTAACCGCCCTGTAAGTCTTAACATACCCTGGATGTCTTGCCATAGGAGTATCATGGGAAGCATGCAAAATTTGTTCCTTCAATTGTGAACCCGGAACAAGATAAACCTTGCCCTTGTAGTAGATAATATCATCTACTACGCTATATCTGTCATCCACTATCAAACCCTCCATGATCTCACAAGCGTGCTGATTTTTGGAGTACTCAACTAAAAGTTGAGCTTTCCAATTTGCTGAAATCTCGCTCAATGAACATAGGGCAGCCAATGAGGGTTTCCTAGAAAGTGCATCAGCCACAGTGTTATTCTTCCCCTTTATGAATTCGATATTAAAATCATAAGCTTGAATCTTGCTCACCCATTTTTGTTGTCGATCATTCAGCTCTGTTTGATCTAGGAAATATTTCAAACTGTTGTGGTCAGTCCTTACCACAAATTTGCTGCCAACAAGATACTGTCTGAACTTGGCTAGAGCATGCATAATAGCCAACATTTCCTTATCTTAGGTAGAGTACAACCTTTCATTATTTTGCAATTTCTTGCTCTCATAGGCAATGGGGTGTCTGTTCTGCATCGACACGGCTCCTATACCCAAGCCTGAAGCATCACACTCTAAGAGAAATGGCTGCGAGAAATCCGGTAATGCCAAAATTGGACAAGTGCTCATAACCTCCTTGAGTCTATCAAAGACTCCCTGTGCCCGTTCTGTCCATCTAAACACCCCTTTCTTTGTGAGATCTGTCAAAGGTGCTGCCAACTGAGAGAAACCTTTCACAAATCTTCTATAATAAGCACACAAACCAAGGAACCCATGTAGCTCAGTAATGTTCTGAGGGTTGGGCCAATTCCGAATTGCCTGAATCTTCTCCTCATGCACCTTCACCCCATCAACACTGATCACATGGCCCAAATATAAAACCTCCCTAAGTCCAAACTCACATTTGGATAGCTTAGCAAATAGAGACTGGCTCTCCATTATGCTATGTACCTCCTCAACATGTCTGAGATGGTCCTCCCAAGTACGGCTGTAAATCAATATGTCGTCAAAGAACACTAGAACTGATTTCCTCAACTGCTTGTTGAAGATATGGTTCATACAGGACTGGAAAGTGGCTGGTGCATTGGTAAGGCCAAAGGGCATTACCAGAAACTCATAGTGCCCATAATGACAACGGAAGGCAGTCTTGTGTACATCTTCTGCTCGTACATGTATCTGATGGTAACCTGAACGAAGATCAATCTTAGAGAAGTAGATAGCTCCATGAAGCTCATCCAACAACTCATCAATGCGTGGAATAGGATATCTGTGCTTGATTGTCTTCTTGTTCAACACTCTGTAATCTACACACATCCGTAGAGTCCCATCCTTCTTCTTAACAAGTACTACAGAAGAAGCAAATGGGCTAGAACTAGGCCGAATGAAACCCATATCCAACAATTCATGAATAGTCTTCTCAATTTCATCCTTATAGGCTCTAGGATGATGATATGGGGTAGTAATCACTGGCTTCGCTCCGTCCTCCATCTCTATACCATGCTCAAAACCTCTATCTGGAGGTACTCCTGAAGGTATGTCACCAAATACTCTCCCATGACGGTCCATCACTGACTGAATATCAACATGAAATACCCAGTTATCTTGAGGTGTGGGTGTTTTGGACTTAACCAAAAAATGTGTAGCCCAAATCACATCATTATGTCTAATAATAGTCTCCATCCTGTGAGACAACACCTCCTTAGGTCCACCATCTAACGCTGCCCTCAAGATAGTCTTCTTTCCCCCAGAAAGGAACTCTAACTGCATACGGTGGTGATCAATAATGTAATGCCCAATACCCTGCAACCACTGCATGCCCAAGACCACATCATAATCCTCTAAGGGAAGCACATAAAAATCATCGGTCAGAGTATAATCCCCCATTTGAATACTAAGCTGTGAAATCCATTTGGTACAACCCAAAACTGCACCATCTGCCACCTTTACTCCAAAACCACCAAACTCCTCATACTGTAATCCACGACTCTCCACTAACTTCTGGTCAATAAAGTTATGCGTAGCCCTTGTGTCTACCAAGCTCATGACCCGCTTGCCCATAAGTGTACCTTTCAACCGAAATGCATGAAATTTAGGATAACTGGAGAGGGTAGCCATAGTTACTTTGGCTGACGCCATGGGCTCAGGGGTATCTAACTCCAACTGTGTTTGTACCTGCTCAACATCCTCCATGCTATCTTCAATATCAGTGTCGGGTACCTCCTCATCCCCTAACTCAGATGTCACCTGAATCAAATGAACCTTTCCTTTACCCATACAACGGTGTCCGAGTTCCCAAGGTTCTTTGCAAGAAAAGCATAACTTTTTCCTTCTCAATTCGTTCCTCGTCACCTGATTCATCCAAGGGGTTCTAGAAGATGACCCTCCTTTATTCTGTGGTGTGTTGACCTTTTGTGCAGGCCGAGAGTCCCTGAATGGTTTCTTATCTGCTTGATAAGAAGTGGGAACAACATCCAGTCTCAATGTCACATCGATGGCCTCCTTAAGAGTCGCTGGTTGGAAATCATGTACTAGACCCTTAAGTCTATCCTGTAATCCCTCAATGAATAACATCACACTCCGCCTCTGGGGCATATCAGGTACCATAACCGCAATACGCTGGAACTCATTAATATAAGCTTTTGCATGACCAGTCTGTCTAAGATGGGCCAACTCTCTATAGTAGAGCTCTGTGTCCTTACGATCAAACCGTGTAATGAGTCGCTCAGTGAACTCGGCATAGGAACGTACCAAGGCGTGATCCTGGGTGACCAATCCATGGTGCCACCAATCATATGCAATTCTCTCTAAATGCAACACAGCAAACTGAATAGCCTCACGCTCAGGCATGGGCCGCAAGGATAGATAGCCGAAGAAAAGAAAGCCGAAGGAATTCAAAGGGGTGACGGGCCCGCAGACGTCAAAATTGGACATCATGAACTAGCCGTTGGAATCCGGACGTCAAATGACGTCCTCGAAGACATCAAATTCAGGGCAATAAGATAGTCGTTGACCTTTAAATGCTTGAGCGCGAACCCGAAAAAATTCAAAGGCTTTGAGGCCAAATGGAAGGGACCGCCGAGAAGGGAGCCCAAAGAGCCAAAGATTGATAGAAGATAGCCCCGAGGGCTCAGATTGCCGGAAGGAGTCAAGAGAGGAAAAGACAAAACCAGGAAAAGACAAAGTTGGGAAAAGACAAAAGTTAAGAAGGAACTCAACGACCTGCTGATGAAAGAGCCCAAGGTGCCAGCAAAGGACGATAAGATAGCCCCGAGAGCTCAAATTCCAAGAAAAGACAGCCTGAAAGAGACAAAATTATGGATATGGACAAAACAGCCCAGATGGCAAAAGAAGGTGTCAGCACAAGGAGTTATTCCAGCGGTTGACACAGTCTCTGCCATGTGGTCATCAAGGAGCGCGAACAATGAAGATGCAGCCTGTTTTTCCACACTTTGCATTGATGAGCAGACAAACCACGTGAATATCTAGAAGGAGCGGTCTTGTTTGCAGAAAAAGAGGCGCGGCCCATGCTTTCACATTAATGTTTGAACGCCAAAGTCAAGATTGACAACCAACACAACATTCTCTTTTAAGCGGCTTCCTCTTCCCAATGCTCTCAATGCACATGGACCATTTAAAAAAGGGCGCCGAAGTCTTTTCCAAAAGGGGCGCCGTTCACTTCTTCTTTCTCTATATATATTGTAATCTCTCATTTTGAGAAGGCATCTCTCATTGTTGTAAGGCGAAGCCCTACCAATTTTCACCTGGAATCAATAGAATACGCATTTTTACCTCTATGTTGGTGGGATATATCTCTGAGTGTGTCTGAGTGTTAACCTTGTGTTCAGTCATTTCTTTCTTGATGCTCTCACAAGCTTGATACCAACACGCGTGGTATAGAAAATGCGCCATTCCTGCAGGTAACAAGAAAAGCTATATCTGGAGCACAGAGGCAAAAGAAGGTTACCGGATAGTGTGCTTTTCCTATAGCGCCTGTGGTAAGTTCATTTTTTGTGTGTTTCCATTAAAGCCTCCCTGTTAAGCTTCCTTCAGTTTGGCCTTTTCATCAGATAAAGTGTATGTATGTGTTCTTATGGTTCAAAGTGTGAGTATGAGTAGATCAAACATGTTTGGTGCATCACCAACTTAGCTTAGGTTCTGTTTTCCAGTAATCTTTCTCTCTTTTCAACCCTCTCCCCCCCTCCTCCCCCATTATATATATGTATTAGCAATATTATTGGAATAACTTAGAGATGCATCAGAGGGAGCTAGCCCTTATCTAGAGACTCTCCCCTCAGTTTTGCCAGACCCACAGGCAAGAGAGGAGTTTCCATTGTGCTGCATGGAAGACAAGAGCTCAGCTTCTTGTCAAGGGTGCAATCCACAGTGTCAACAAAAGTGATTGTGCACAACTTTATCTTGCGAAGCTTGCAAACCTTATAGAGTAGTAGTGGTGTGCAACAATATGATAATGAGGATCTTGCATAATCCGCACATGAACTTATATGTGCAACTTTTGTTTACGAACCTTTGCAACTTGCTCTTGCGAGCTGCGATCTATGTATGGTATCTTGTGGAGTGTGAGAGTTCTTGCAAGGCAATTTGATCGATGAACAAGGGAGCCGTTGCAAGTTCCTATCCTTTCTATTTAATGCCTTAAATCATAGGTGGTTGTTGATAATTCATTTAATGTCATGTTGTGATGCATTGCAGGTGTGTTGTGTTGTGAGTCATTGGCATTGTCTTGTGCATTTAATGATTGTGGTGCATAGTGATGTATTATGGGCATTTAGTGATTATAGTGGGTTGTTGAGTTAGCTGAGAGCATTAATGTAAGTAGGTGGATTGTGTATCTATATAAAAACATTCCTACACTTGAAGAGGGAATCATCTGAAGCAGATTAGGGAGATCAAGTCATAGATCTGAGTGCAAAGAAAGATTGTAATGCATCTCATTTGAGGTTGTTGTAGATTGTATTTGTTTATTAATGTTTGTAATCAGATATAGTGTGTTTGCAAGTTGTATTTCAGTCCTTTGAAATCAATTAAAAGAACTGCTGCTGTTGTTTCCATGGGCATGGCTGCAAGTCAGTCCGTTGTTGTGTTTCTTTTGTGCATTGCATGGTCTAAGGCCATCCTTAATCGGATCCCCTAACTGCGACTGCATTGAATTCACTTATATGGGATAGAGATTTCTCGTCTACATACTTCAGTAATACTGCAATGTGAAATAACCAGGAATCCGGGTAGTAATCACGAACTCCTGCTGCTGTTTGATCATTTCAAATTCTTAACAAGTGATATACTATTACATAAATTCTTCCCTTACTACTATTGAGCATACGAACTCTTGCAATAGTTGTAACCATCATGATATTCTTCCTTGAAGGGGATTCTAAAGTTATTATTCATATGGTGCGACAATGCATATTGTTAATCACTCATAACTCACTTGCCAAGCTTGCCCTACATTGGACGCTTCACAATTTAATTGCTAGTAAAATTGAATGCTTGTTTTCCTTTGACAAATTTGATCTTATACACATTGGATGAGGATGTAATAGGGTCGTTGATTCTGCAAAGGCATCTTGTCCAATGCATGTAGCCCATTTGACTTTACAACTTTTACCTCCATTGTTGTCTTGAATGGAATTCATAATAGTATTTTCAATGAGTATGCTTTCATTTAGCCCTTTCATTGTTTTGTGGACATATTTGATGCTCCCCCTTGGCTTAAGTGCTACTTCCTAGTTTTTATTGTTTTCCCAAGTTTATCACTCTTCATATTTCCTCCCCACTTTAAAATCTGAAGATCAACAATAGTGATGTCTAGATATTAGTTTGAAGGGTGTTACAAAACAAATTTCAAGTTCCAAGTTTGAGCAAATCCACGAAAAGTTCTCCCAAAATCAAAGAAACTATTAAGCATCAAAATCTGCCAGTTTCAATGTTGTGTCAACTTATAGAGTGCATTGATCTTTGGGGACCAACATTGGTAATGACCATGCCAAAGCTATTGACAGCTTCAGTCCCCAAGGATCTGTGCGAGTGTTTCTTCTGAATCCATGCCTATCCATTTGTGGTTTGTCCTCTATAAGCTTCTTAGTGCTTCCCTCGGTTTTTTTTCTTTAGATTTTAAACAAATTGCTTGGGCTGGTTAATCAAAGCTTCAAATTTGTATTGTCCCTTTTTCTTTTCTGGAAGTTCTGTATTTGTTTATTGTTTACGGAGCATTAGTCGTTGATGTGAAAAGCATTTGACTAGATTTTGCTGAAGGAGATTACCTGATTGAGCTGGAGCATTTGTTTCTTTGGTCCCAAAATGATTCTAAATGAATTTTGATGACTATTTTGGCTGTTCAATTTTGATGTCTTCAACTTTTGTCTTCCTATGAGGCTAAAGTGTGGAAAGAGTTTGTGATTTGTGTTGTTCCCTTAGCCTCAATGGCAAAAATCCACAATCTTAGTGGTCCCTTAGATTTATGTAGTGGTCCCTTAGATTTATGTTGTAACTGTGTCCTCCTCACCTTAATCTTTTTATGATGTCCCCTTGCTCCTTTCGCTATTCACTTTTCAAATTGCCCACACTTAGTTTAAGATTATATATGATTCCGAAAAGTGAAGATCAGATTTGATATTATTTTGACTTTGGAAATATAAGGAAAATAAATATCATATCAGATTTTATTTTAGAAAAGTGAAAGAAAAGATAAAATGAGTTGCACAACTTTAGCATCAATGACATTAATGCACAGCCTAAGTGGTCCCTTAGACTTATGTCATAACTTTGTCCTCCTCACCTTAATTTTGTTATGCCGTCCTCTTGTTCCTTTCTGTTGTCAATTTTTAAACTGCCCATACTTAATTTAAGACCATATATGATTCGGGAAAAGTGAAGATCAGATTTGATATTATTTGACTCTAGAAAAGTAAGGAAAATAAAGGTCAGATCAGATTTGATTTTAGAACAGTGAAGTAAATGATAGAACCATATTCATATATGATTTGGGAAAGTGAAAGAAAAATAAATACAGTTTTAATTTTGAAGAAAAACTAAATTTTATTTTAGAGAAGTGAAAGAAAAGATAGAATCACATTTGAGTTTGAGAACGATCAGATTTGCTTTTAGAAAAGTCAAATAAATTATATGCTCAGATTTGATTTAAAAAACAAACTGATTTGATTTTAAAAAGGTCAAGACAAGATCAAATCTGATATGATATAATTTGAAAAATTCAATGTAAGCTGAAGAATGGTGTTTGAGAAGGTCACATGTCCCCATTCTGTCATATCCTTGTGATCAATATTCTTAGACACATCTTTCTATCAGAAGACTTAGTTTCTGATTTGGGAAAAGTGAAGATTAGATTTGATATTATTTGAATTTGGAAAACTTAGGAAAATAAAGATTATATCAGATTTGGTTTTATACAAGCGAAAGAAACGATGGAATCATAGTCATGTTTGATTTCAGGGAAATTAAAAGAAAAATAAAATCAATTTTGATTTTGAACAAGATTAAATTTATTTTAGAGTAGTGAAAGAAAAGATAGAATCACATTTGATTTTGAGAATGATCAGATTTGATTTTAAAAGGTAAAGAAATGATATGCTCAGATTTGATTTTGAAAACAAATAGAGTTGATTTTAAAAAGGTCAAGACAAGATAAAATCTGATACGATATAATTCCAAAAATTCAATGTAAGCTGAAGAAGGGTGTTTGAGAAGGTCACATGTCCTCATTTAGTCATTTCCTTTTAATCAATATTCTTAGACACGACTTACTGGCAGTGACTTGGTTTCTGCTAATTTTGTAACTCTCTTTCCACATTAATGTAATCTCATTTATTTTGCCAATAAAAATAAATAAAATTAAGAATTTAATGTAGACATAACCACTTTTATAGGACTTCACATCCTTATGTTAGTATACCCTCATAAATGTCTGAAAACAGTCTCCAAAACGGATCAAAGAAGTAGAATGGGGGTTTGGTCCATTTAAGCAGCAAAACATATGGCATGCATGCATTTATATTCAAAAGTCATTATAAGAGGCTCAAGTTTCTACCTTCTGTATGTTGTTCAATCATCTTATTCTTCCTAATATCGCAAGAGCAAAAAAGTACATCTTCCTGAATACAAAACAAAATGAATAAAGAATATAAGGACATT
Source organism: Torreya grandis (assembly GCA_037957365.1). NCBI lineage: Eukaryota > Viridiplantae > Streptophyta > Pinopsida > Cupressales > Taxaceae > Torreya > Torreya grandis. The sequence continues at coordinate 1,515,561 of JARHVA010001414.1, read as the reverse complement.
AAACGGGGTGTTTATACATACAGTTTTGTGCATGGGGCACCCAAGTAGGTAAGTTTGCTTGACATACCTACTAATTGCCTCTGATAAGGTTTAGGTCAGCATCTGAGATCTTCTTAGATGGCAGACTGAGGGAGGCTGACTTAGATGCAGTTCCATTAATCTACGTTACAATTATTACTTAATGAAGGTGATTTTTGTGATTAACATATTCTCCTTTTCCAGTCCTGGCCTTGTAACGTCTACATTGATGACTATGAATAGTCCTAAGAGATCAAGTAATCACTTATGCATTTAATGATGACTTTTTAAGAGGAAAATTGGTTCCATGTCAATTTATAGCTGGATTTTGTTCATTATGACCAGGGTTTTAGTGGTTTAGGATAATGCATTAAGTTATAATCATTATGGATGAATGAAAACAATTATCATCATCAACATACGATCATTGATATTATTGTTAATGTAGGTCTCTAAACATTGTCAAGAATGGCTAGTCTATAATTGACTAATCTGATAGGAATATTCCCCATGTATACAAATATTCAAAGACATAGGTGTATTAAATATATTGATTTAGTGATCTTAATGATCCTTCTTACACTGGAATAGTTGAGGTATGCATAACATCACAAATTAGTTGAAATCTTTGCAATGAAAATTAAATTCTTAACTATATATTTTTACTACCTTTAGAATGTGGTCGAGTAATTCTAAGATGGTTGAAGCCTTAGAGGCTCTTAAATAATCTTTTGATATTGAAAGATGCCAAAGCAACATCCCCAAAGTGTAAATAAATTGCATTGGAAAATATGCTTAATTTTCAACATAAAAATCCATGCCATCTTGTATAAAATTAAACGGTGAAAAAGTACAATTCAGCTACCATCAGATGGCATGTGTTGCAGCCTTATAGGTCAATTTTGTGGACAACTTATTTACATATTTGCAAGTGGGTCAACCTACACATTCTTGCCAATGTGCCACGGTATTCCCTTTATGTTGCCATATACAAGTAACATGAAACCACAACTGCAATGACAAAGTGACGAGAAACGGCTGTAGAGAGGCTGCAAATAAAACACACACACACACACACACATATATAATTAATTCAATAACATAGAAAAGAAAATGGGACGTTTCTGAAGAATTGACAGTTTTTTTTATCATGATTCCTTTGGACAAACCCTGAACTCTGACTCCTACTCATGTGTGGTGTGTCCCCCTAACTCCTACTCCTAGCTTCCAATTAATTCATTAATGCATTGTGTCGCTATCTCCATCTCCTACTCCTATTCATACCCCTATTCCTACTCTTAGCACTTGATAAGGGGACTCTATCATAACATACAGGGAGAACAACTCTGTCATAGCATATTACTCAAAGCACAAATAGTTACATCATTTGAGCATAAAGCTAAGAAGAAGAGCAAATAGTTACATCCTATGAGCATAATGCTAACAAGAAGAATCTTTCCCTACACAAGCAAGGAAAGAAAGCACCTGAGCCTACGCCCCAATGGGCAAAAATAGTTCACATCTCTTTGAAACCACTCAAATTTAGCTTGTACAATCAAAGCCCACACCTGTCTGAAAAGCCTCAATTTCCCCATACTGAGAGGGGAGGTATCCTTCTAAAAGATGGCTTGACATCTTGTCCTCCAAAGACATCTGATTGCTGCTAACCGAATTGTATGCCTGAAATGTCCCCAAATGGGACGAATTGGAAAACAAAGGATATTTTCCCAAATTCGTCTAAATCTGATCTGAAAATTAGTAAAACCTAGATTAATAATTAAATTCTCAAAACCCTTATTTAATGCAAGAAACCCTAGACGCCAAAAGTGAGGGTTTTGTAAGGAATTTTTGCCAATTAAATACCTTGAAATAATATGAAAATAAATAGTAAATTCCAGATTTAAATCCTCTTAAATAAATAGCTTTTTCTCTCCCTTTTTTTTCACGAAATGATGAAGGAAAAATCATATTTAATCACCAATTTTTTGCTGTTGTTCGAAGAATAAAATCTTTAAAACCCTTGCCAAAATCGCTGCCAACCTTAGAAAAATATAGGAAAAATACCAGTGCTTCATTTTCACATAAAAATCGCCAATCTGACCCTCCTAGGTCAATCGCCCCACTCTTAGGAACCCTGGAAAAATAACAAAAAAATAGGACTATTTCAGCGTTCCACAAGCAAGAAAATATTTAGAAACTTGTTAGAAAAATTAATAATAATTCTAAAAATTATCTATTAATTTTGTCGTCAATATCCTTTGCAAATTGTCCAAAATGGCCACAATAATGATCAGAAAAATAAGAAATAATCGCAGATAATTATTTGCAAATATTTTGACCGAAAAAGGCCTTCAAACCCTAGCGCCCACCTCTTCAAGTGGTTCGTTTTACTTGCAAAATTAATAGAATATTTTAACAAACCAAAAATGTAAGAAACATATGATCAAACCCTAAAAAACAAGCACCAAAACCCTCCTAGGTAGTTCACTCCACCTTTAGGGCACAAAACAAGCTTTCCTTCGCAAAAGGTGGTGCCAATAGACACCTTTGTAAGATTGATCAATCACCAAGCAACAAACTTCTATTGGGCATGCATCCCAATAGCCTTCTTCACGCAGGAAGAACAAGAAAACAATTTCAACATATCCTCCATTGTAGCCTTCGTCATGTATTTATAACTTTCTGAAAGGTTTGAACCCCTTTGGGAAGATAAAACACATTTTCTTATCTTCACTTTAGCTCCCATGCCAAAATCTCATTTTTGAATAATATATTAAATATTGGCTTTAATTAAAATTACTTTAAGGCAAATATATTAATATTTAATTCACTTAAGCACTTTAGTGGTGAAAACCACTTTTAAAATATTTTATTAATTAATTAATTAATAATTACCTTGTGATAAAAATCACTATTTCGACAATTAATAAATAACCAATAAAATAGCATTCCCCCAAAAAGGGCTCCTTTAGTCTAATAGACTAAAGGTCTTCATACTTGTTTATTTAAGAGGGAAAAATAGGGACATTACAGTCTTCCCCTCCAAAAATTGCTTGTCCTCAAGCAATTGCAAAATCCAAGTGGTTGTCTCAACACTCCTTATCAAACAATGTCCACATTTTCTTGTTTTCCGATGAAGGAAATTCTCACGTCTTCTTCATACTGCTTTTCCTGTACTTTGGGGGCTGCCCCCTAGTGCTAGATGTGTCCTCATGGCCTTCCAAAGGCTCCACATGTTCCTTGCCAAACACCCCTTTCAATACCAAGTGCTGGATGAGGAAGCTCCTTTCCCTTATACCCTCCAAGGAAGTGATATGTGGTCGAAATTTATAATAAAAAATATAATAGAATTTGATTACATTGCTGCCCTGAGGGTAATGACTTCCCGAATGCCATGTTATCACTCTCCAATCATGCCAAAAAAAATCAGCTAGGTACCATCTTGTAAACTTATTGTTGACCATTTTTTGCCCAACAGGCCAAAAATCGGTCCCCTTCTTCCCCTGCTGTTCTAGGCCAATTCTTTTTTTTTGATTTTGCACAAGTCCAGGAATTTCTACGGACTCTGCAGGTCTGTTTCTACGGACTCTGCAGGTCTGTTTCTACGGACTCTGCAGGTTAGTCTTTTGGCGCATGAAGAATCAGTTCAGAGAGTGCTGGGTTTTACAAGGCTTCTTCGGGCTCTTGTCTGAAGAAATTCACAAGGAAGGTTGGCATCGTTGAACCATTGAACCATTGAACTGGTTCAATGCCTTGGTTCAACGCCTTGGTTCAATCGGCAAGTTCATCGCTCGAGTTCAACGCTTTGGTTCAAAGCTCAAGTTCATCGGTCTTGGTTCATCACTTGGTTCATCGCTTTGGTTCAACAACGGAGTTCAATAGTTTCAGTTCAACGCCTCGGTTCATCGCTTGGTTTAATCACTTGGTTCAACGCCTTGGTTCATCGCGGAAAGTTCAAAGGCTTGTTTTAAAGCGGCATAGTTCAAACAAATGGCGCACAGTGTTGAACCGTTGAACCATTTTTGGTTCAAGCGGTTGGTTCAAAGAAACGGTTCAAGCGGCAGGTTCGAAGGCTCGGTTCAACGAATGAGTGGCGCGCAGTGTTGAACCGTTGAACCATTTTTGGTTCAACCGGTCGGTTCAACGGCTTGGTTCAAGGGAGCGTCCTAAAGCCGAAGGGTAGTTCTGAGTTCAAAAGCCCTTGCGGAGGGTAGGGAGCACTTCGAAGGCAGCCGAAGGATTTCCAAAAATGCGAAAAGACTCAAGGCATTGAATGAATTCTTTCGGACTTTTGTCCAAAGGAATTCCTTCGAACAAAAAGTCCGAAGGAATTCAGAGAAAGCTGCGAGCTCAAAAGACCCGAAGGAATTTGCCAAGGACGGTGACATCTCGGAAGCCGTCAATTTCAAGGAGACAGATTAGCCGTTGTTTTCTAAGCGATGAGGAGTGCGCAAGTGTCAATTTTAAGACAGTGAAATAGCCGTTTGCTTTTAAATTGTCTGAGCGCCAACCATGAAAAGAGCCCAAGAAACACAGCGACTCGCCAGAAGATCGCCCCCGAGGGCTGAAGGAGCAGAAAGAGACAAAGCAGGGAGAAGACAAGGTGCAGAAAGAGATAAAGCAGTCCAAGTGACAAAGAGGAGGCGAGTTATTCCCAGGTGGTCACTAAACGGCGCAAACGGCTAACGGCTGGACCCGTTTTCTCCAGTTTGCATTTATGAGCAGACAAGCCGCGCAAATGCCTTAAAGGGAGCAGTCTGTTGGAATGCCTAAGTCAAAGCAAGAGCCGACAATCAAACGGCTTCCTCTTCCCAAGGCTCAAGAGCGTACATGGGCCAGCTTGTCAAGAGCGCCAAAGTCTTTTCAAAAGAAAGCGCCAAGTTCTCTTTTTCTTCTTATATATTGTAAAATTTCTCATTTGAGGAGGGACTCTCTCAGCCTTAAGGCAAAACTCTGCCCAAAAACATCTCAGGGTTGTAAGGCAGAGCTCTGCCAGTTTTTACTTGGAATCAGGACTTAGCATTTTTACCTCTATCTAGACTTGCACTTTAAAGTATATGTCTGTGTTTTTTTGTGTTAAGTCATTGTCTTTCATGCTTCTCACAGATTGATTACAGCATGTGTAGTGCATTGCGAAGTCTCTTTCTGCAGGTCTGCCAGAAGTGTTCCAAGGGGAATGTAGGTGCCTGTGAATAGGCTGCCATAAGTGTGTCTGAAGACGCCTCTAGTAGTTTCTTCCTCCCTGTACTTCCACGGACCCCTCGCTGACTGTTGCAGAAGAGCTTCCCACTTCAGATGAAGTGCATGGGCGCTTCTTTTTGGTGAAAAGTGTATATTCGGGCTGGATGGGTCAACTTTTCTGGTGTATCACCTTTTCATTTTTAGGCTTAGGTTCTGTTTTCAGCATCTTTCTCTCTCTCTTTTCATTCCCCCCTTTTTCCATTTTATTTGTTAGTAGGAGAAACCAGGGCCTAAAAGATACATCAGAGGGAGCTAGCCCTTATCTAGAGACTCTCCCCTCCAGCTTCGCCGGTCCCACAGGTGAGAGAGGAGTTTCCATTGTTGCGTGTGGAAGGGCAGGAGCTAGGCGTCCTGCCCCCGGGTGCAATCCACTACGTCAACAATTTTTGGCACGCCCAGTGGGATCAACTAGGACAAGTTTTGTCCAAAGAGTTGAATAATTTTTGGTTGTTCTTCAACCAACCAGCCTTTGGAGGCTTTTGCATCAACACCAATGGCGACTCCGAGTTAAATCAACTGGTTAAGCAGTTCTGGTGCCATCAAGAAACAATATTTTGGTATGCATAATTCCATCGTTCAGAGCCATGGACCCTGTTTTCCTTGGCCAGTTTGGCTATGATCCTTACCAGCCTTATGGTGATCCTTATCAGATTCAATATGACCAGTCTCAACCCTGTCATAAGCTATATCAGCCTTATGCCTAGTCTTCTCAATGTGTCACTTCTCCCACTCAACCCAGTCTCTTTGCCAATCAACTTGTTTCCACCTTCAAACGAGCACTGCTGGGATACGAAAAGTATGTAATAGATCTTGACACCAGAAGGGGATGTGGCCAAGAAATTCCTGATCATGGCATCCATCAAGCGAGAAATGCACTGGATCAGGTTAGGAGTGAATGGGCTCCTATTGAAAGAGCCAATTGGCAAAGGCTTACAAGTGAGATGCTAGATGTGAGTGGTATGATTGCATCTTTGGAAGAGAAGCTGAGTATTTATGAGAGGCAGCCTTACCAAGTCTATCAACCTGCATACTCGCTGCCCCAAGTATCATATCAGTCATATACAACCCCTGCTTTTGAGCCAAGTCAAGCCTGTCAAAGTCCTTTCCCCAATCATGTTGAGGAGAGTTCCGAAACAGTAAATCTTGTGTTTCAGGGTAATCTTGATAGACAGATCGAATTGGCAAATCTCCAAATGCAGCAGTCTATTTTGGCAGCAAGGGAAGTGGAATCCAAACCCTCACTACCCTTTCACATTGTGGCCCCATCACCCCAAAAGGAGATGCCCAGTCCGAATATCTTGAGCTGGAATAAAGTGGTTGAGTCATGGAACAACAAGGAGGAGAAAGACATTGTCCAAGAGTGTGAGGTACAAAATGAGGTTAGTCCTTTTCAAGTCCCTCCCGCCCTTCCTCAAGAAGCTTCTTGCATTTCATGGCAACCTTCATGCACCCCCCATCTCTATAATGATTCCTATGAGCTCCAAGAGGTACAAAATGAGGATAATCTGGCTAAGTGGATTGAGGAATTGGAAGCTAAGATGAGACTGCTTGGAGAAAGAGAGATGGAGTTTTCAGACCTTGTAGAGGAGCCGACGCCAAAAGACACCTCTCCCACCAATCCACAAGCTAATTTCAATATTGATGAAGTGTTGGTAAAGTGGAGGGACGAAAATCAAGAAATTTTGGCCCAAGGTCTGCCCCCTCCTATTCTAGAGAAAACTCCCTCTTGTGTGCCAAATCCTTTCTATCAGATGGCACTTGCTCATTCTGACTCATTCGATGCATCAATCGATCCTGCCTTTAATCCTGTACGCTTAGATTTTCTGCACGCCTCTTTTCAAACAGCTCTTCCTGTACATGAGCAGACCCTCCCAAATCGTCCCCAACCTCCTCAAGTCTTTCAACATGATCTCCAAATTCCAAGCCGGAAAAGGAACACCATGAACCAGCTCAGGACCTTGAAGAGGATAAAGTTGCTACCTGTTCACAAGAGCAAGATTCCAATCCCAAGATCATAAGTTGGAAACAAACAGTGGAATCTTGGGGCAGAAAATAAGAGGAGAAAGGTTTTGCTCAAAACCTTGAAGAAGATGAGGCTGCTCCTGCTCCCGATGATGATTGTGACCTTCAGGAAAGGCTCTTTCAAGAGGATATAGACAGGCGGATTGCAGAGTTGGAATCCAGAGAGAGATTCCTCAGCCAGTGTGTGATGGATGGTTCAGACCCAACGGTACATCCCATGTCTGAACACACCCCACATACACATTTCCAAGAGAGCTATTAGGCCACGCTTGATATAGATGAAGTGCTGACCAAATGGAAAGAGGAGAATCATTCGATTCTAGTTCAAAGACTGCCTCCTCTTCCACACGAGTTCGTCCGTCAGCCTTCCACTTCACCCCTTCTCGAGGAGGAACTTGTCTTGAAGGAAGCAAGTGAAGAGGAGTATGCTCAGTTCATGATTGATCAGGGAGACTTCATGAGTGCGGACGAGGAGATCACCATAGGTACCCCCTTTGATGAACAAGAAGACAAGTCACAAGCTTTTGCCTCTATCTCTGATGATGAAGAAGTGATTTCTGCCCCTTTTCTCATTTTGCAAGATGTTGCGGAGGGGCATGGACACTTTCTTTACCATGCTTTGAACTATTTGTTTGAAGTCATTGGGGCAGGTTACACTATTCTTCAAGAGGGCTATGAGCTGGCTAAGAGTGGAGAAGGCAGCATTGAGACTCAAATAAGTATGCAAAGGGGCTGCAGGTTTTCAGATTTATCCTTTCAAGAGATTGGTGAATCTGAAGATACTTTCTTTGAAATCATCAAGGAGGATGGTCATACCATGGAACCCGAGCATGAGGCAGAGGAGAACAAGCCAGTCAATGATGCATATCAAGGGGCTTATGGTGATGAGCCAGCAGCGATTGATTTCTTGATGAGATACACCAGCATGAAGAACCAACAGGAGGCAAGCTTCCAAGAACAAACAGAGTACGTATATGTTGGAAGCATGTTTGAATTTGATCCACTCGGATACAAGCCAACCCAGGTGGCGGGCAAGAGGAGCGGGTCACCAACTCTCCATTTCATTCAGCCACTTGTCTGGCACTATAAGTTTCCTTGCCAGGAAAGAGACTTAAGAAGTTTTCCCTTTGATCCAGGAGGGAAGCAGATGTACCTGGTTAGTTGTATATAGTATTTGTTTTCAGTTTCTTTTCCTGCTTTCCCTAAGTGCAGTTTGCACAAGTAGTGTTTTTAGCCTTGTGTGTTTTCCTTTGTGTGTGGGGTAAAAGCTTCATGTTTGATTCTTGGATCTGTTGGGGCTGTTGCTAACTTTCTTCAAACTGCATTTTGACTCCGTGCCCAATGGACTACAAGGCAACTAGTCTCTAAGCATAGCAGGCATGCTTCCCCTGAGAGTCGCCAATTTGTTGACCATTTTTTGCCCAACGGGTCAAAAATTGGTCCCCTTCTTCCCCTGCTGTTCTAGGCCAATTCTTTTTTTTTGATTTTGCACAAGTCCAGGAATTTTTACGGACTCTGCAGGAATTTCTACGGACTCTGCAGGTCTGTTTCTACGGACTCTGCAGGTCTATTTCTACGGACTCTGCAGGTTAGTCTTTTGGCGCATGAATAATCAGTTCAGAGAGTGCTGGGTTTTACAAGGCTTCTGCGGGCTCTTGTCTGAAGAAATTCACAAGGAAGGTTGGCATCGTTGAACCATTGAACCATTGAACCGGTTCAATGCCTTGGTTCAACGCCTTGGTTCAATCGGCAAGTTCATCGCTCGAGTTCAACGCTTTGGTTCAAAGCTCAAGTTCATCGGCCTTGGTTCATCGCTTGGTTCATCGCTTTGGTTCAACGTCCGAGTTCAACAGTTTCAGTTCAACGCCTCGGTTCATCGCTTGGTTCAATGCCTTGGTTCATCGCAGAAAGTTCAAAGGCTTGTTTTAAAGCGGCACAGTTCAAACAAATGGCGCGCAGTGTTGAACCGTTGAACCATTTTTGGTTCAAGCGGTTGGTTCAAAGAAATGGTTCAAGCATTTGGTTCAAGCGGTAGGTTCGAAGGCTCGGTTCAACGAATGAGTGGCGCGCAGTGTTGAACCGTTGAACCATTTTTGTTTCAACTGGTCGGTTCAACGGCTTGGTTCAAGGGAGCGTCCTAAAGCCAAAGGGCAAGTGCCCTTATGGAGGGCAGTTCTGAGTTTAAAAGCCCTTGCAGAGGGCAGGGAGCACTTCGAAGGCAGCCGAAGGATTTCCAAAAATGCGAAAAGACTCGAGGCATCGAATGAATTCTTTTGGACTTTTGTCTGAAGGAATTCCTTCAGACAAAAAGTCCGAAGGAATTCAGAGAAAGCCACGAGCTCAAAAGACCCGAAGGAATTTGCCAAGGACGGTGACGTCCCAGAAGTCGTCAATTTCAAGGAGACAAATTAGCCGTTGTTTTTTACATGATGACGGGTGCGCGGACGTCAATTTTAAGACAGTGAAATAGCCGTTTGCTTTTAAATTGTCTGAGCGCCAACCATGAAAAGAGCCCAAGGAACGCAGCGACCCGCCAAAAGATCGCCCCCGAGGGCTGAAGGAGCAGAAAGAGACAAAGCAGGAAGAAGACAAGGTGCAAAAAGAGATAAATCAGTCCAAGTGACAAAGAGGAGGCGAGTTATTGCTAGGTTGTCACTAAACGGCGCAAACGGCTAACGGCTGGACCCGTTTTCTCCAGTTTGCATTTATGAGCAGACAAGCTGCGCAAATGCCTTAAAGGGAGTAGTTTGTTGGAACGCTTAAGTCAAAGCAAGAGCCGACAATCAAACGGCTTCCTCTTCCCAAGGCTCAAGAGCGCACATGGGCCAGCTTGTCAAGAGCGCCAAAGTCTTTTCAAAAGAAAGCGCCAAGTTCTCTTTTTCTTATATATTGTAAAATTTCTCATTTGAGAAGGAGGGACTCTCTCAGCCTTAAGGCAAAACTCTGCCCAAAAATCTCTCGGGCTTGTAAGGCAGAGCTCTGTCAGTTTTTACCTAGAATCAGGGGTTAGCATTTTTACCTCTATCTGGACTTGCACTTTAAATTATGTCTGTGTTCTTTTTTGTTAAGTCATTGTCTTTCATGCTTCTCACAAATCGATTACAGCATGTCTAGTGCATTGCAAAGTCTCTTTTCTGCAGGTCTGCCAGAAGTGTTCCAAGGGGAATGTAGGTGCCTGTGAATAGGCTGCCATAAGTGTGTCTGAGGACGCCTTTGGTAGTTTCTTCCTCCCTGTACTTTCACAGACCCCAATCTAACTGTTGCAGAAGAGCTTCCCACTTCAGATGAAGTGCATGGGCGCTTCTTTTTGGTGAAAAGTGTATATTCGGGCTGGGTGGGTCAACTTTTCTAGTGTATCACCTTTTCATTTTTAGGCTTAAGTTCTGTTTTCAGCATCTCTCTCTCTTTTTATCCCCCCCCCTCTTTTCCATTTTATTTGTTAGCAGTAGGAGAAACCAGGGCCTAAAAGATACATCAGAGGGAGCTAGCCCTTATTTAGAGACTCTCCCCTCCAGCGTCGCCGGTCCCACATGCGAGAGAGGAGTTTCCATTGTTGTGTGTGGAAGGGCAGGAGCTAGGCGTCCTGCCCCCGTGTGCAATCCACTGCGTCAACACTTATTATGATGTCAAGTCTCAAGGTAGTACAATTCAACATAAATGGGCTTTTTTGTGTATGCCCTGTACCCTACCAAAGGCTGCCCCTTATCAACATTCCTATGTATGTATGTAACACTCCATAAGCTCATTACGAGTCCCCAAATGCTTATCAATGAGAGCTGTATCTTTTTGTGCATGTGCTACTTCTATTACTTGCAAATGGAACCCAAACATGCATGTTTTCAAAACCTTGCAAAAGATGGAATGTACCCCAAAAATCAGTTTTTCCTCCATGATACTGCTGTAAGTACATGTCTAATTCTGATTTTTCATGATGACAAAATTCAAAATTAATAGTTGTACTTTCTCCTCTTCCCAAGATCTAGGGGATGCCATCATAACTTCTTACCTTGCCATACATGTATCTAGTATGCTGCTCAAGAGAATTCAATGTGTTATGCAACTCAAAATAGTAGCTCTCATACCTCTTATCATGCTTTGAACTTATCCATGAGGTCCTCTTATGAGTTAAAACCTCTCCCCATAGATTGTGCATGCAAATATGTGGTCTGTCATAGTGAAACATGGCCATGTCTTTACTCAAAAAATTTAATTTATTCATTACCAAGATGATCCTTAATGGGCTCTCTAACTCCATGCTTCCCCAACCATTATGGACTTATTCCTTTTATGAAAAATATTAGGAATGCAAAACTGAATCAATTTAATATGCCTAGCAAAGCTTCCCATAATTAAATTCATCTCATGGAAAAGCATTAGAGGAGGTGTGCTCCCATAGTGTGCATTCCAAGGTGTGCTAGGACCTTCTTTATACCATATCACTCTTTCTTCATCTTGAAAATGTAGTCCTTCCATTTGTGGAAAGAACACAAGCTTAATCAAATTGGAAAACACACTTTGTAAGTGCATAACATAATCATCTAAACCCATTGATAGGGATCCCCTTATGTAAGAAGTATGTCCTTCTCTTGGCTGCCCTTTGTTAGCTTCCTCACACATGTATGCATCATCAAACAAACCCGACCAATATTGAATTTTATCCCTTTTTATATACTGTTGTTCCGTGTCCTTATACTTCCCCTTTTTCCTATGCAAACCGTGATCCCCGTCATTGATATTTTTAGAATTTATGGACAGTTGAAAGTACATAACAAAATCAGACCTATTGCCCATGTGAAAGGGCTGTAATAGAGATGTAGAAAGTAAGTTTTCTGATTGTACCAAATCAAAATTACACCTAGCAACATTTTCCCTTGTCACAAGTGTTAGAATGCTCGCAAAATCAGATTTATTATGAATGATAGGTGGCTGCCATAGGTTGCTCAACTCAGAATTTTTGGGAGTAATAAAGAGTTGCCATGTTTTTTCCACCTAAGCTACCTAAAGAGTGTTTCAATTAGTGTCCCATGCCTTTCAACAAGACCTCTTAGTTGGCTGCCCTGTATCAATTGTGCTTCTCTCTATGGGTTTCCAAGGCCCAAAATGTTGCCAATAATTATTTGATTCTTTCTTCATTCCCATGAAAATAGTCATAATAAATTTAATATCATGATTCAAAACCTTTGTAAAATTCAAAAAATTACCAGGATCCTATACCTCTTGGTGTCGATAATTGTGAACTTGAATCAAAGAATCTTCATGCCTCAATTTGCAAACCATATCCTTCTTGATTCTATGTAAGTCCATCCTAGTGCTATCAGTCCCTTCTTATTTGTGAGTGATAATTTTTCCTTCCAAACTCTTTCATTAAATCTAGAGTCATGCAACAAATTTGAACAATTATTAAATACCAAACAAAAATCATCATTCAACTCATACCTTTCTATGAATATCTCGATGTCTTTGGCTTCTTAAAAATCATCTTTTGGAATACCAAAGTTTGGGGTACTTTGCTGCCCCAAAGCACCTAGCATCTCCTCATTTTCATCCATCATTTGCAGCCTCTTTGCTGCTCTAAAAACTTAGATTTTTGGTTTTCACAATTTCCCACTCTAGGCTGCCCCAAAGTGTCATCATCTTCCTCCTTCAAATCTGATTTTTCTATTTCATGGGCCTCTTTATGAAGGGTTGTCCCTTCATTCTTTTCCTCCAAATCTCCATGTAGTTCGGTCCTTTCATCCTTGATGACTCCTTGCCTTTCCCCTTGATGCAAGTGTCTACGGGGTTGCCTGTTTGGTACTCGATCCTTCATCTCACAATAATCCTGAGAAGACAATAATGCTTGTGTGGCAAGGCTTAGGGCTACATACTTTCTTTGATGAATTTCCAAAGTATCATTCCTTGGCATCCTTTTCTCTATCACAGGTTTTTTCTGCAAAAATGTGGTCTTGAAGAATTTTTGAGGGGGTTGATAGAAACCCTCTCATTATCATTCAAATGTTCTCCATTGAAGGGGTGATCTTTCCTTGGAATAGTAGCATCCTTCAACATGGCTGCAATTTGTATACTCAATGTTTGTTGAATTTCTTTGTGGCTTTCTTTGATGTGGCTTTGCATAAGCTTAAATTGTTCTGAAGAGAACCCTTGAGGATTTTGGTCCCCCATAGTCTTTTTCTCCATTTCTTCCATGATAACACCAATTTTTTTTATCTGCTTGCAACCAAACTTCACAAGTGGACAAGATCAGTGCTTTGATACCACTGAAATGTCCCTAAATGGGGCGAATTGGAAAACAAAGGAGATTTTTCCAAATTCCTCTAAATCTGATCTGAAAATTAGTAAACCCTAGATTGAGAATTAAATTCTCAAAACCCTTATTTAATGCAAGAAACCCTAGATGCCAAAAGTGATGGTTTTGTAGGGAATTTTTGTCAATTAAATATCTTGAAATAATCTGAAAATAATAAATTCTAGATTTAAATCCTCTTAAATAAATACTTTTTTCTCTCCCTTTTTTGCCACGAAATGATGAAGGAAAAATCAGATTTAATCACCAATTTTTTGTTGTTCAGAGAATAAAATATCTTCAAAACCCTTGCCAAAATCACTGCCAACCTCAGAAAAATATAGGAAAAATACCGGCGCTTTATTTTGGCATAAAAATTGCCAATTTGACCCTCCTAGGTCATTCGCCCCACTCTTAGGAACCCTGTAAAAATAACAAAAAAATAGGACTATCCCTGCCTTCCACAAGCAAGAAAATATCTGAAAACTTGTTAGAAAAATTAATAATAATTCTGAAAATTATCTATTAATTTTTCGCCTTCAATATCTTTTGCAAATGGCCACAATAATGATAAAAAAATAAAAAATAATTGCAAATAATTATTTGTGAATATTTTGATCGAAAAAGGCCTTCAAACCCTAGTGCCCACCTCTCCAAGTGGTTCGCTCTGCTTGTGAAATTTATATAATAATTTAACAAGCCAAAAATGCAAGAAACATATGATTAAACCCTCAAAAGCAAGCACCAAAACCCTCCTAGGTAGTTTGCTTCACCTCTAAGGCACAAAACAAGCTTTCCTTTGCAAAAGGTGGTGTCAATAGACACCTTTGTAAGATTGATCAATCACCAAGCAACAAACTTCTATTGGGCATGCATTCCAATAGCCTTCTTCACACAGGAAGTGTTGGAATAATGTCATTGATGTCAAATGAACTGTTGCCAGAAGTGAACGGAACTATTGCCGAAAGTGAACGGAATTGATTGCTAGAAGTGAACGGAAATGTCGACGGAAGTGAACGGAATTGTTGATGGAAGTGAACGGAAATGTCGACGAAAGTGAATGAAATTGTTGCTGGAAGTGAAGGGAAATGTTGATGGAAGTGAACGGAATTGTCGACGGAAATGTCGACGGAAGTGAATGGAATTGTCAATGAAAATGTCGACGGAATTGTCAACCTTGGCCGACCTATTGGGAAAAGTTGTGATGGGAAAAGTTGTGACCATTCGAAAGGATTTTTTAACTTGAAGAGTCACGACCTTAATTTGTGGCTTTCCGTGGGTTATAAATAAGTGCATAACGAATAGCAAAAAAAAAGTAGATTCGAATGTGGAAGAAATAAAAGAACAGAATTTTTAAAGGCAAATTTTTATGAGAATATTAAAAAGAAAAAATCAGCAAGTATAAGGAAGAGTATAGCAGCGAAAACACTCAAGTGTAGATCGAATCTAAAGGAGATAAAGCAAGTGTTCTATCATCCGTTGTTTTGACAACAAATTTGAGATAAAAGAGTGATTTTTTTTGAAAAGGTTGGTGCCTTCGTTTTGAAGAGATTGGTGTCTCTTGCTGAGTTGGTGCTCAGTGAAAGGGGTTGGTGCTCCTGTAGGTTGGTGCCTACAAAATTGTTTTTGGGGTTGGTGCTTCAGTAGGTTGGTGCCTACGAGTATTTATATTAAGACAATTTCTCCGTGGTTTTCTTTCGAAAGGGTTTCCACGCAAATCTGTGTCTATTTGCATTGTGTGGTTTTGCATTGTATTCTTTGATTGATTTGAATATATTAATTGCGGAGTAATTTGAGGTTTTGGATTTAAGATTAATAATCGAAAGCGAAAAAATTATCTTATACTGATTCACCTCCCCTCTCAGTGTAAGCTTGTGCTTAACAATTGGTATCAGAGCCGGTTCTTTCGGTGTTAGCACAACTGCTAGAAGGTAGATCTTGGAAAGCACATATGGCAGGATCTTAAGTGCTAGATGGTTTCTCCACTAAGAAAGCTCCTTTGTTCGATGGAACGAATTACGCATTTTGGAGTATAAGAATGAAGACTTACTTGATGGCCCTAGGTTTCGATATTTGGCAAGTAGTGGTAATAGGATACACAACGCCACAAATTGCACCAATGGATGCCACCGGAAAAAAGGCCAGTGAGAACAATGCGAAAGCTATGAATGCAATCTTATGCGGGCTTTCAGAAAATGAGTTTGTTAAGGTTATGTATTGTGAATCTGCAAAAGAGATCTGGGATAAACTCAACACTATTTATGAAGGTGATAGTAAGGTTAGAAAAGCAAAACTTCAAACCCACCGGAAGCAGTTTGAAAGTTTAAAAATGAAGAATGATGAAAACATTGCTGAGTATCTTCTTCGTGTCGATGAGATTGTTAATGTCATTCGAGGACTCAGAGAGAAAATTGAAGAATCTGTGATCGTTCAAAATGTTTTGAGATCCCTACAATTGAGATTTGATGCGAAGGTCTCCGCCACTGAAGAAATAAAGGATTTAGACACGATGAAAATGGACGAGCTCCATGGAATTCTTATGGCCTACGAAATGAGAACCGAATTTGAGAGACAGTCGAAGAAATAAGCATCATTCAAGGTCTCGAAGAAAGAGAAGATCAAAGAACTAAAATCAAGTGAAAATTCAAGTAGTGAAGAAGATGAAAATGAAGCTCTATTCATTCAGAAGCTAAAGAAAGGATCGGACAAATATAAAGGAAAGTTACCATTTAAATGCTTTAATTGTGGTAAAATTGGTCATTTTGCAGCCAAATGTCCAAATAAAGGAAATAGCGATGATGAGAGAAACAAATCAAAGTACAAAAAGGGATTCAAGCCGAGCAAAGACAAGCAAATATTTGAGAAACAAAAGAAAAGCCTATATTCCAAGAGGTATAGCAACTCATCTGAAGAAAACAAAGAAAGTGATGTTGAGAGTGATAATGAAGAGATTCTGTTCATGGCTACAGAAGAAAATGCCACCACCAGCAAAGATAATTTGAAGGAAGACGAAGACATGGAAGAAGAAGGTGAAGTAAACCTTGAAGAACTTATTTGTGCGTTGGAAGAAATAAAAGCATTTAAGAAGAAGAATCAGAAACTAAAGTTACAACTCCGAAAATATGAAGAGAATCGAGACTTCAAAGTGAAGACATCACAAGTCTTTGAGGAATTAAACAAGGTAATTGCTGATCTAAAAGTCCACTTTGAAGAAGCAAAGAAAATTGAAGAAGATCTAATGGATCAGCTAAAGAAGAAAGGAGAAGACTGTGAAAGGTATGAATCTGAGATAGATGTTTTAAAAAGGGATCTAGAAAAGGCGAATTCTAAAATAGCAAGTGAATTGAAATCTGAGAAAAGCATTCAAGTTTTGAATAAGATTCTAGAGAGTCAAAGATCACCATCTAACAAGTCAGGCATTGGGTATGAGAAGGAAAAAGAGAAAGCTAAGAGCTATGCTGAAACTCTAAAGGAACCAGTGAAAAAGGAGACCAAGAAGGAAGAAGCCCAGAATACAAAAACCAGCTTTATCAACAAAGAAAGCAAAGGAGAACAAAACTTCAGAAAACCATTTGCTCCAAGATATGCAAATAAAATCAGGTTTGGTAATTATTTTGATGGATATTGTCATTATTGCAATCATTTTGGTCATAAGAAATTAGTTTGTAAAAAGAGAGCCAAGGATATTGAAGTCAGGAGCAGAAACAAAGGAACCTATGGAGCTTCTAATAGAAACTACAATTCGTTTGCTCCCTTATCAAACTTTGATGAAGCTATAGTTTGTTACAATTGCAACAACTATGGACATATAGCACGCTATTGTAGAAGTGTTTTTGAATCTGTAAGACAAGATCAAAAGTTCAAAGCTCCAGTGATAAAGAAAAGAGAACCATCAAAGACCTGGAAGAAGAAGAATCCATGATTGTTCAAACAACATTCCATGCTAGAGATGGACAACAATGGTTCATTGATAGTGGATGTTCGAGACACATGATTGGAGATAAAAGCAAATTCATCTCGTTAAAAAAGGTCAATGAAGGCACAGTGAAGTTCGGAGACAACACTACAACCAGAATAACAGGAAAAGGTACACTTAGTCTTGATAATGGAAAAACCAAAATAGAAAATGTGTTATATGTGGAAGGGTTAAAGCATAATCTTCTAAGTGTTAGCCAAATGTGTGATCAAGGACACACACTCAAGTTCTTTTCTGAAGGTTGCGAGATTAGAAAAAGAGACACAGGAGAACTAATTGCAGATGCTCATAGAACCACAAACAACCTATACATGCTTGGAGAAATGAGAGGAGAGAAATGTTGTCTGAGTCAACTTGAAGAGAGTTGGCTATGGCATAGAAGGTTAGGGCACATAAATTTTGATAATCTTGTGAAAATCAACAACAAATAGGTTGTGCGAGATATGCCCAAGATAACGAAACCTTCAAGCACTCTATGCAAGCAATGCCAACACGGGAAGCAAACCAAAACAAGGTTCATAACGAAGGAATATTCGACCACCAAACCACTAGAGCTGATTCATACGGATCTTTGTGGTCCTACCAGAACTGAAAGCATGCAAGGTGAGAGCTACTTTATGTTGCTCATTGATGATTATACTAGAATGACATGGGTAGCCTTTCTAAAAGAAAAATCAGAAGCATTTGAAAAGTTTAAAGCTTTCAAGGCATTAGTAGAAAATGAAAAAGAACTGAAAATAAAATGCCTACGGCCAGATCGAAGAGGTGAGTTTATTTCAAATGAATTCATTGAGTTTTGTGAAGATCATGGAATTAAGAGACAATACTCAGCTGCAAGGACTCCACAACAAAATGGAGTGGTGGAAAGCAAAAATCGATCCGTTCAAGAGATGGCTAGAACTATGTTGATTGAATCTAAAGCTATCAGATAGATTCTGGAGAGAAGCAGTGAATACAACAATATATATCTTGAATAGAGGGCAAATCAAAGTTAATAATGACAAAACTCCTTACGAATTGTGGAAAGGAAGACCAGCTTCGGTCAAACATTTCAAAGTGTTTGGAAGTAAATGTTTTATCAAGAGGAATGAAGAAAACTTGGGCAAATTTGATTCAAGCGCTGATAAAGGAATTTTTCTTGGCTACTCCATCAAAAGCAAAGCTTATAGATGTTATAACAAAAGGCTCCAAACTATCGTAGAAAGTGATAGTGTTAGAATAGATGAGATCATGAATCAAAAGGCAAAAGAACTTTCAGAAGAGGCTCTAGAAATACCCAATCTTGTAGAAGGAGAGGAAGAAAATGTAGAAAAATTGAGTGAATCTGAAAGGCAGGACACCAAAGCACCATCTCGCTTTGTTCAGAAGAATCATGCTAAAAGTCAAATCATTGGCAACATTGATGCTGGGGTGCAATCCAGAAGAAGAATTGTAAGTATACCTGAGCATGTAAATTTTTCTTTGTTATCCAAGGTAGAGCCTAAGAATTTTTCTGAAGCTAGTCATGATAAACATTGGGTAAGAGCAATGGAAGAAGAGTTAAATCAAATTGAGAAGAATGAGGCTTGGGAACTTGTGCCCAAGCCAATGGATCAGAATGTGATTGGCACTAAGTGGGTTTTTCGAAACAAATTGAATGAAAATGGCCAAGTCACTCTAAACAAAGCAAGGTTGGTATGTAAGGGGTATGCTCAAGTAGAAGGTGTAGATTTTGAAGAGACTTTTGCTCCTGTTGCTAGATTAGAAGCAATTCGAATATTTCTTGCATTTTCTATTCAAAAATTTCAAAGTTTATCAAATGGATGTTAAATCAACATTTCTAAATGGCAATCTAGAAGAGGAAGTTTACATAGAACAACAAGAAGAATTCCTCTTATCAGAAAACAAGGATTATGTGTGTAAGTTGAAGAAGGCTTTGTACAGATTGAAAGAAGCTCCTAGAGCATGGTATGCTAGGCTTGATAAATACCTACAAGACCAAGGATTCAAGAGAGGATATGCTGATAGTAATCTTTACATCAAAACTGAAGGAGATCACCAGTTAATTGTTGTGGTGTATGTAGATGATATAATCTTTGGAGGAGACAATGAGGAAATGTCTAAGATATTTGTCAAAGATATGCAAAAGGAATTTGAGATGTCCATGTTAGGTGAGTTGTCATTTTTCCTTGGTTTACAAATCTCTCAATCTAACAAAGGAATATTCATATCCCAAAACAAATATGTGAAGGAGATGTTGAAGAAATTCCATATGGAGGAGTGTGCCCCTGTTAGCACACATATGGCTACAGGTACGAAGTTGAGCAAAGATGATGAATCTTTGGATACTGATCAAACTCTTTACAGATCAATGATTGGGATTTTACTATATGTGACGATATCTAGGCCATATATCATGCAAGCAGTAGGTATGGTTCACGATTTCAAGCTGCTCCAAAAGAAACACATGTGCAAGTTGTGAAACGTATATTTAGATATTTAAAGAGAACCTTGGATTATGGGTTGTGGTACCCAAGAGGTAAAGACTTCACATTGGTAGCGTACACGGATTCAGATTAGGCAGGTTGTGTAGATGATAGAAAAAGTACAAGTGGAGGAGCATTCTTTCTTAGAGATAGCTTAGTATCATGGTTGAGTAAGAAGCAAAATTCTATATCTCTATCCACAGCAGAAGTAGAGTACGTAGCGGCAGTGCTATGTTGTATGCAAGTTCTATGGATGACACAGACCTTGAAAGATATCAAAGTAGAGTATAATCATTCAATCTCCATATTCTGCGATAATACTAGTGCGATAAGTATTTCGAAGAATCCAATTATGCATTCCAGAACTAAACATATCCCTATACAATATCATTTCTTGAGAGAACAGGTGGCAGAACAACAAGTAAAATTGGAATATGTTTCCACATCCGAACAGATGCAATTATCTTCATTAAGCCACTTCCAAAGGAAACATTTGAGTACCTATGATAGAAGTTGGGAGTAATTTATTTTGCTTTTTGCCACTGAAGGGAAGCATCAACTGAGGGGGAGCTAAGTACTAGCTCTTGGATAGACCCTTTGCCATTGATGTCAAAGGGGGAGAAGTATAGAAAGAGGATGTCACAGAAAGGGAGAGCTACAGCAAAAAAGGATTCAGACAGAAGAGACAGTGCAACAAGGGGGAGCAGTTTCAGTATGTGGTTGCCATCAATGACAAAGGGGGAGATTGTTGGAATATTGTCATTGATGTCAAATGAACTGTTGCCGGAAGTGAATGGAACTATTGCCGGAAGTGAATGGAATTGATTGCCAAAAGTGAACGGAAATGTCGTCGGAAGTGAACGAAAATGTCGATGGAAGTGAACAGAATTGTCGACGAAAATGTCGACGGAATTGTCAACCTTGGCTGACCTATTGGGAAAAGTTGATAGTTTGAAAGGACTTTTTCACTCGAAGAGTCACGACCTTAATTTGTGGCTTTTTGTGGGTTATAAATAAATGCATAACGAATGGCAAAAAAAAGTAGATTCGAATGTGGAAGAAATAAAAGAAGAGCATAATTTTTAAAGGCAATTTTTTATGAAAATATTAAAAAGAAAAAATCAGCGAGTATAAGGAAGAGTATAGCAGCGAAAACACTCAAGTGTAGATCGAATCTAAAGGAGATAAAACAAGTGTTCTATCATCCATTGTTTTGACAACAAATTTGAGATAGAAGAGTGATTTTTTCTGAGAAGGTTGGTGCCTTCGTTTTGAAGATATTGATGTCTCTTGCTGAGTTGGTGCTCGGTGAAAGGGGTTGGTGTTCCTGTAGGTTGGTGCCTACAAAATTGTTTTTGGGGTCGGTGCTCTAGTAGGTTGGTGCCTACGAATATTTACATTAAGAGAATTTCTCTGTGGTTTTCTCCCGAAAGGGTTTCCACGCAAATCTGTGTCTATTTGCATTGTGTGGTTTTGCATTGTATTCTTTGATTGATTTGAATATATTAATTGCGGAGTAATTTGAGGTTTTGGATTTAAGATTAATAATCGAAAGCGAAAAAATATCTTATACTGATTCACCCCCCCTCTCAGTATAAGCTTGTGCTTAACAGGAAGAACAAGATAACAATTTTAACATATCCTCCATTGTAGCCTTTGCCATGCATATATAACTTTCCAAAAGGTTTGAACCCCTTTGAGAAGATAAAACACATTTTCTTATCTTCATTTTAGTTCCCATGCCAAAATCTTATTTTTGAATAATATATTAAATATTGGCCTTAATTAAAATAGTAATTAAAATTAATTTAAGGTAAATATATTAATATTTAATTCACTTAAGCATTTTAGTGGTGAAAACCACTTTTAAAATATTTAATTAATTAATTAATAATTGTCTTGTGATAAAAATCACTATTTCGACAATTAATAAATAACAAAAAAGGGCTTCGTAGTTTATGTGGTGATAGACTAAAGGTCTTCATACCTGTTTATTTAAGAGGGAAAAATGGGGACATTACAATGCCATAAACCCCTGCAGCTGTCCCTAACCATCCAAGAATCCCTAAAAGAGGCCCTTTCCAAGAGAGAGGAGCAATAAAAGGAAATTGAAGTCAGCTTGCAGCCATCCCCAAAGGCCCCTTGCTATTGGACATTTACAGAATATATGATCAATTGTTTCTTCTTTCCCACATACAATGCAAAATGCATCTATAAAACCAGTCTTGCTCAACCTTGCTTTGACAGCTAGACCTTGATGTCTTACTAACCATCCCATCACCTTATGTTTGATGTTGTTCTTGTTTTATAAATAAGTATAAATCAATAGAGTTTTTGGATATCTGGCCCTCCTTGATTTCAAAGGCAGATCTTTTATGTATGTTGTATATTCTATCTTTTTGTATTATCAGATTGCATTTTTACAATGGAAATGCATTCTTTGACGTGTGATGGTCTACACAAGCAAAGTATTTTTCTTTCAGCTTGTAATAATGTGTAAAAGCGCATACTTAACTGAAGCCACCGTAAGATCATATTTTGATAGATTATGACTAACTGGTTGTCAACTTATCATTTTTTTAATTTTATTTTATAGGTTATTTACATTCTTAGGGTTTCTTATGTACATTTCTATGTTTTGATGTACACACAATAGTGCACGTGCTATATTTACTGGTTTTTGCATGTATGGACATAAAATATGTGTTGTTGGCTCAAATATGATAACATGATTAATAATGGGAGTTCATTTATATTTGTAAGACCTATTGATATACTAATAAAATTATCTCATCTTTATTTGATAGACTGCATATCAATGAAAATTCCAATTAAAAGGAAGATGCCGATTAGGAGCACACATCAACTTTGCCATCAGCATGCATTGCAACTATTATCAAATTGTAATTTAAGTTTCATACCTTAGTTTACAAAATGAAAAAGAGCATTGGATTGCATTTTCAGTTCTACAATTTTCACCCCCTAGCTCTTAATTTTAATTTTAATTTTTCCGTTCCTACAAATAACAATTTTTATGACAGCATACATGCTTTGCAAGTTTTCATCATTAAGATTTCATTAAAATGTCTTTTTTAATCAGTGATCGTGTGCTTAGTAATTTCAAGCAAATTATGCAGCTTTAAAATCAAAATATTGGAACAGCATGAACATTTTCTAGTAAACATGCAATATCCTCCTTAAGCTTCTGGGTGAAATATGTTTCTCTCAGGTATGCTCCATATTTTTTAGCATGCTATGCAACTTAAAAACATGCTAGTTATATTTTTACTTTTGTCCATTGTGCTGAAGGGATTGCAGTCCAATATAATATCTTCAAACAACTAGGGAAGTTGAATCATTATATATATGCTCACATCACAACTATAACCAGGGATTTGAAGAGATGCCTATTTCGATTCTTCAAAGGATAATATTCCATTACAAACTTTCGTTTAAATGAAATAGCCTTCATGATCAACCCCTGCATTAACCAAGAAAGCTTGAGTTGATAACTTCTTGGGTAGAACATGTGTGTCCATTGACATGCTTGTCACATATTTTTCACATTTTTCTTGGTGCTTGGTGTGAAAAATTTAAAGCAAATTCTTATTGTTTTTGGTCTTGGAACATATGTATCTATTTACAGGATTGTTACGTATTTGTCACATTTTTCCTGGTGCTTGGTGTAAAAAATTTAAAGCAAATTCTTATTGTTTTTTTTTTGGTCTTGTAGATATGGACCAGCACATTACAAAGAACAATACTTACGGCGAGCCATATATTGGGGTTCCCAAAGGTGAAAGTCATGAACTAAAATTTTAAAAGGAAGAGATTTCTTTTTTTTTTCAATTACATATTTGGAGACACATCACATGAACCTTTAGGTTTCTTTATCAAGAAAGTTCATTGTAGATATAATAAAAGAGCATGGCACAAAAATGATTTAATGGCTATTAAATTTGCAACTGCTTTTAAGATTTTTTATTTGAAGTTAAGAGGATCATGTTTATGTGTTTGATTCCTTGACAAAAATAGTCACAATTCGGATAAAATATTTCTAGTTCATTATCCTTGACATTAACTACTCCAAATAGCATTGGGATATGGAAAATGGTTGGAATTACAATTCTGATGCAGATACAATGGCGTGCTCTAGATGAGATATATGCGGGAGTTTGTGATGGAATGACTTACGAGGAAATCAAAAAGAACATGCCAGAGGAATATGAGTATGGTCTATCTACATTGCAACTCGTTTTTTTTTTTTTTTTTTTTGAAAAAGAATGAATATGAAATACAAATGTATGATGATTTTGTATGTTGTATAAAGGAAATTTGTGAAGCCTTGCATTGTACATAATTCTTAATAATGTTTTGTAGTTTACAATACTTCATTGACCTTTGATAATCCACAAAGGGTTTTTAACTGTTGGCATTGTTAACTGCTCTAAATGACTCCCATAACTGCCAGAATTATGCACCCGTAATCAAAGCATACAGATGGGAAGTCGTGGTAGTTTTAACCCAAGACAACCTCATGAGAAGGCCGGCTCCTATATCTTAGCTCTATCTAAACTTATAGAGGAAAGGGTAGAAAAACTACAAAAGCTTAAAAGGTGATGTGCCAAGACGTGTGTGTGGTCACTCCCAATAGAACAAGATTCACAAAATAATTGTAAATCTAAGTATTTAACAACAGGTAGACACAAAAAATTACTTATGCTAGAGGTAAGGGATACAACACTATAATGAGGCTAAACCGTCCACATTAAACCCAAGAATAAGGACAAAAAATAGTCACATAATTTTTTATTAAATGTTTCTAATACACTCTTCAAAGTTATGAAGACCAACTGAGTACCAAAGAAACAAATGTGGACTGATTAATGTCTACTGAGATACTAGTCTACCAACAACACCGTACATAGAATAGTATTGCATAACATAACATGGAAGAGCAATGTATCCAAAAAATAGCAGCTTTGTATTCATAGAAGATAAGTCTCGATACAATTCATATAACACGTGGAGGACTTGATATTAGTGCCCCTACTTCAATATACAATATTGTATTTGAAGGACAAGACCCAACGGTTGTTGGTTAACTTGACCATCACAACTGACATAACTAAGTGTCTTGCTACATCACTTACTAAATGCCAACAAAAGACTAACAAAAAAATGTCAGCTATCACAATACATGTTTTCATAATTGACGGTCTACATTATCTCCTCTATTAAATAAGTTGGAGTTCCTTCCGACACAAGTCAGTCAACATGATAAAAAATAGAAGGGGGAAGATAGAAGTCACTCAAGTGGAGCTGTTGTTAATGTTAAATTTGTGCAACATTTCTGGATGCAAGAAAAAGCATGTTTCACCTGATGCGATTCTAAACCATTTTTTTTCTTCTAAATTCAAAGCAGGGCTCTGAAGGTGGTGCAATATGACCCTTCTACAGCCCTTGAAAAGCCATGACAACAACCAAATTTATTTGAAAAATGCTGCTTTTGAAAGCATAGACAAGTGACTTGTTTGGCAGATTGAATGTGTTTGGCAGTTTCTTTGATCGATTTGGGAAGCATATAAGGGTCAACGACTGAGTGGTCTAACATTGCTGGTGCCTTGAAAGGTTTTGGCATCCTTTGTGTAAATAATCCAAGCCACGCGGAATTTCATAAGAAATTTTCTAGCGTTTCTTATAGCTTAGATAAGGGGAACCCTCAGTACAATGAAAGATCCATCAATTCAATAAAGCATTAGTGAAAAATTCAAAAATTCATATACAAGCATAAGTTTGTTTTCCTCATCACAAATCCCAATTGTGTTTAATTGGAAGCTTGGCTGATCATGCGATGATGAGGGGTCAAACGAAGGGTGTAGCAGGGGGAGGGTCTTTAATGGTACAAGTCGTAACAATGTGGTCATATGAATTAGGTAGAATGCATGCAATTCATATGGCAGGGGGTGGTTAGGTGCAACATTGTGTTTGATTGGATGGGGTTTGAATGATTCAAATGGATGCAACAAGGCATTCAAGTGAGGCAACAACAAGGTTATACAATAGAGGTAGATATGTAGGTCGACCAAGGAGAAGTGATTTGATGGGGATGGTAGGAGAGGTCGTACAGAGAGGGAGAGGAAAGATCAAACCATGGCTTATTAGTAAGGTTGGACAGTGGCTCCATTGCAAGGTTCAATGGTCCCTTGAATTTCTCATTTAGTGCCTTCGCTTTATCTTTTATTTGTTCGATCACATAATGGTCAAGCAAAACCAATATTTTGGATCTTTTGGTGTCTATGGCTTTTGCTTGTTCATGTGGTGTTAAATAATTGACATGGTCAATCTCTTTATGTGGGTCCCTTCCATGTATCCTTGCTTTATTTGCTTATTTACATAGAATTTTGATGTCGAGCATGTGTATACTTTCAGATTTAGAGCCATTGATGGTGTCTTTGACCGGCTTCCCATCCAAGTATTCTGATTTGACTCCTACATTCTTGAAAAATCTATAAAATTTTAAATGGTTTGAGCCACAACGCTTTGAACTTACCCAATGTAATTTTGCTATAGAATCATAGCCCCAGCCTTGAAGTTCATACAACATAGATGTCTATGAGGCCAATACTTCCTTCTTTGTTGTGTGATTTTTGTTTCCCCTTGTGCCATCACCCATTCAAATGTATTCGTCGTATCCCACTATGCTTAAAAAATAGGTCATACTTTAGGAAGTCATACTTCTTTGTCTATGAAATATTTGTCCCTAGATCCCTAATACATGATTATTGAAGTCAAATCTTTAGACTTCATGTCGGCTACCCCCTCTAAATTTGCACCCCTCACGTATTCTTTGAACTCCAAAGGGGTAGATGTTGATAGTTTGGAAGGACTTGGCATCACCGATATTTGCTTTGGTCATCACACTATAAGCCTTGGCCTTCATTAGTCTTTGTAATCTTGATGCTATTACAATAAGTTTGGAGCACTTCGTAGTATTCCATCTGCCAATGGAATAGACCGTTGAGGGATCTCATCTCATCTTCGGATTACGACTATAACTCAAATACCCCTTCATCATTTGGCTCCATCATAACTGTTCTAAGCAACTGAGCATTCTTCTTTTGAGTTTGAATCTGATGAGTCTAATGAGGCCGTTTCCTCATTGATTGCTTGATTATCTATGATATATTTTTATCCCTTGTTTTCAATGGAAATCAAATTCATTTTCCAGTTATGATTGACTTTGGCCTCTACCAACCAACCCCGACCCAATGGTGCATCATAGGCCTTTGTTTTCAATGTGATGACCACAAAATTTAACAGAAAAGGGTTGGGTTCCAATAATTACCTTTTGTCCCATCAATACGCCCAATACTTTAATGCCATGTTGATATGCTCTTGCCAGTTGGAATGTCGAAGGCCACATAGTTGGCTTCCCAAGACCGTTCAAAGTCTCATCTAGAAGAACATTCATGCCAAAACAACTATTGATGATAGTGTTTATCAAAATTTTGCCCAAAATTTCCATATGCACAACTACCCGCTGTCATGCTAGGTTCATCTGCAGGAGCATAGGATCGATAACTTGGTCACCTAACAAGTGGGGCTTGACGTTAGGTGCGCCATTGTATGGTCCATGTTTAGGCCAATGTCTTGTATGGTAGCGGTTAGAGCAATATTGAGTTCTGGAATGATTTGCTATAAGTTAGCTATCTTCATAGGTATAGTGGTTTTATTGGATTCCAGTTTGTTCATCACTATGCTTTAATGTTCATTTGATTGATGTTGTTCTTCAATAATGGCCCTCTTGATTTCTACCTTTGCTTCGATCAACCTTTCCTTCTCTGTACATGGGTCAAGGCAATTGGGTTACTTCACTAGTGCTTTGGTAATTTTCATAACTTTCTTGCACTTAGCTATGCCAATCATATTGACATTGGCTTAATTTGAACAATTGCCATTCTTATGGTCCCCTAGTCCACACCATCTATAGAGAAGTCTAGTGTCATTTTGGTTAGGGAAATTTCTTGCGAAATGGCCCCATGCATTGCACTCCAAACATTGTACAAAGAGCATTCCTTTGGAGTTGTATTGAATCTGACTCCTTCCACCACCCTTATTTTATCATTGGTAGTTCCTTGGTGGCATGGTGGGTGGTTTCGATGGCTCTCCATGTGTGAATAGTACTTAGTTGCTCTTGTGCTGTAAATTGTACATGCATTCCTTGAATGCATGCCCTGTAACTTGACTAATCTTGCCCAAAATATCCTTGCAATCTTTCTTAATGTCTCCCTTTAGCTCCATCATCTCAAGCATGTTATTTCCCAAGGCTTGCACTGATCCAAGTTCACCGCCATCATCATTGGTGTTAGGGCATCTTCTTCATGTCCTTTCGAGCGCGAGGACATCTTTTTCTCGCTTTCAATGTCCATGGCTCAATTGTACTCATCTTCGTAAGAGGAGGGTGGGACCACCTTCATCATCCTCTACAATGAGGGAGCCAAACATTAAACTAACCATCAAGTCTTCAAGTGGTTGAAAGGTTCCTTTTCAAGTTTTCCCAATAGTTCTTTGAGTCTTCTATTATAGGCACGAACATTCATGTGTTTACCTTGACGAGTATTATAAATTTTTGCAACAATCTCATTGTCATCCTTAGGAGTTTTAATTCTTTCTTGAAGGCTTCCCAAAATGATTTCCATTTTTATTTCTTTGAGCATGGTGCATCTGCATATCAATCAATAGCCATTCCCAAAAGGGTGGCTAGGAAACATCTTACCCATATATGCTCGTTCCTATGTATGCCCGTTGGCAATCTAGATGGTGATCCACATTTTTTGGTGTCATATGAGATCCTCTAATCCATCATCAGTGAAATTTGACAACTTTTTTTGGGAGATGGAGTTGATGGAGTAGGCATAACTATGATGTGGTTCTTTGAAGACAAGTCTTCCCCTTAAAAAGGTCAATGTCAAATATCGTCTATTCTCTTAGCACTACTAGAAATGTCTCTATGCTCAGCTCTTCCTTCACCAAAGATTTGTATATCACACGTCGTCAGGGCCCTTTTCATTGATAAAATAGAAAAGCAAATGCACAGAATCTAGAAGAGTAATTGATAGCAAAGCATAATGGGATAAACACAAATAAATGTTGACACAAAGATTTAGATGAGAAAACCTCGAAAGGTAAAAAACCCATAATAGTTGATATTTATATAGTTAAGAAACATAGAACCCCAATACAATCTTTCTCTTCTCACTTCTCTATAACAAAATTTTTTCACAGGACCTTTGTAAATATTTGTCACATGCAAATATTAATGTTCTCACAATTCACCAAAGTTCATTCGAATGAATAATAAGAGGGGTAAAACCCTATTTATATTATATTTGAGGAGAAGTGACTGTTATAACCAATAGGTCCATCCTTTCCCATGGAACTAATGGTAAAATCTATTTAATTTATTTACATGAGATTACTTCGTGTTATTAAATTAAATATAGTTATTTTATTTATTAACCATTTTATAACATTAAGGATAAATATCCCACTTAAGCATTATTTGTTCCAACACTCCCCCTTAATGTTAAATGGGAATATAAGCCATAGTCACCTTAATAAAGGAATTATATTATGTGTAAAATTGAAGAATTTAAAAACTTTCATCATGGCAAACATTACATTTTGAAACAAAATGAATTATAATCTATAAACTACTCAAAAGTAAGCTTCGACTAGCATGATCATGAGACCACATTTTATAGTTTCTCATGAATAATCAACTGAGCATATTTGGAGCCTTTTATAACATAATGACTTCTATTACAAATTATTATTTTATGTATTGGGGTACGAAAGTAAAAATTCCACACGAAGTTTACAATGCTTTATAATGAGAAGTATAGAGAAGAAAGAACACATGACCGTTAAAAAGTGACACTGTCATGCACACTCCCCCTCAATGGCAACTCCAAGAGGCCCAACATTGCACAAAACTGACAAAACTTGGTAGCACTAAGTGTTTTTGTGAAGATATTTGTCATTTGTTCATCCATAAGATAGAACCACAAATCAATACCACCATTGAAGACTTTCTCTCAGATAAAATGCACATGAACTTCAATATGCTTAAATTGCTAGTGTTGCGCACCTACACAAAACTTAAACATATATCCAAAAATAGATTCATGATAACATAGTATGGTTAGCATCACAATAACAAAATACATAAAAATATGATGTATGTTTTTCTCTGATAAGACACATTTAAAACAATCAAGTCATATTTTAGGCAAACATGTTCACTACTTTGATTACAAAGTTTAGTGAAAAAATATTAATTATTGTATCCATTTCGTTATTGGACATTTTCAATATTGAAAAGATGAGCATCCTCAACTGTCATGCAATGCGCATATAATAATTTACTAATAATATGATACCATGTTTAGTCAAACATTAAATATCTTTTTAGCAATAACTTATTTTATAATTCGAGTCTTATCCAAACTTTGCAAGTTTAATATTTTTCAACAAAAGAGTGAGGTATAACCTCTCATACATCAAACATGATAATTTTAACATGATATGCAATCATCCAACCAAACAAACATGAGATTGAACCAAATAATTTTAAAGATGTATGAATAGAATGAATAGTAAAGTAATGATGAAGAGCTAATAATACATCCAATTACACTTTGAATTTCATAATATATCTTATTATCAAATGAAGCTTATAAGGATGTTATCATAAATAATGAAATGATAAAACAATAAAATGAGAGTATCTAAGCAATTGAAACACTAAAGATCCAAACTTACTGAGCATGATCTTACCAAATGCAATATTGAAACATGATTGTCTTGTCAAATTAAACACGATGTTATGTATATAATGTATTTCAATGCTAACTCATAGGAATTGAAAATAATCATAATATCTATATATTTTCTTTGATTTTTCATTGAAGACAAATATATCTATTACAATATAATTGTAATCAGTATTTTTCAAGAATCAAACTAAATCAATTTACTAACAAATACAATGTAGATGAGACACTATCAATATAGTTAGTATCTCTAAAGTAGCAACAAAATAGTTTTATCAAAGCAAATGAAATGTCATGAGCCTACATGTATTTTGATGTGTAAAAATACAAAGATTAAGCATGGATTCTATTTAGAGATACGCAATAGTATTCATAGCTTCTGCCCATAAGAACTAAGAGAAACATTTATAGAATACAACATTGTTCTAGCCATCTCAATAATGGTACGATTTTTCTTTTCAACAATACTATTTTGCTGAAGGGAATAGGGAGTTTTTAATTTCCTTTGAATACCGCAATTAATGTAAAAAGAATCAAACTCTTTACTAAGATAATCACCACCATTATCGGTTCTTAATCTCTTAATAGAAAAATCAGATGCATATTCAAAAATTTTAAATTTCTTGAATTTAGACAACATATTAGATTTATTTTTAATGAAATATGACTAAATCATTCTAATGTACAAGTAACAAAACACAAAGAACAATTAAGAGATACAACTTCAAGAGGTCATACATCATTATGAATCAATTTTAAAGGATGTGAGGAATCGTATCATGATTCTTGTGAAAGAGATTAGCATGTTGCTTACCACATAAGCAACCCTCACAAGTTCATGATGAGAGGGAATAAAAGGAAGTCCAACAACAAGATTATTTACAGACATTATATAAACTTTTAAAATTAACATGTCTTAATCTTTCATGTCATAATTAAGATTCATTCTTACTATGTAATGAAAAAAATATGCAGGAGAGAATGTATAAACAATTTTTTTGAACACTTTCAATAATCAAAATTCTAAATTGATTTTTAATGGACCAACTATCTTTAAGCAATGTTATAATAAAATTATCAGTAGTAAGTTGTGAAAAAGATAAGTTCTTTTAAGCTTAGGTACATATAAAACATTATTTATAACATTTGAAAATTTAGTTCTTTCCTATTTAGTTGCTTCTAAGAAAGGATTATCTCTTAAGCAAATCTTTTAAGAGATATTTATATAATCACACAAAATATTAGATAAGCAAGTCATATGGTGCGATACACCGCTATCTAAAATCTACTCATTTTTATTTGAAACAAATAAAACAGTATATAAAGCAATAACATTCGAATCCTGATTGTTATTATGATTAGGGTTTTGATTTTTATGTTTGTTTTAATTAGATTCATTTCGTTTATTAATTTTAGAAGTTTGATTATTAACTTTGTCTTTATTTTTATAACAAGTTTTTTTTTTATGACCAAATTTACCATAATCTGCAATTTCCATTAAATTTATGTTTATGATTCTTATTACTAGATTTCTTATTCTTATTTGAGCTAGAAGTAGAATCATGGTTAGATTTATGGTTCTTATTGTTATCAGAAATAATATTTAAGATGAAAAGTGTTTGAGTGACATTCTCTTTAGAATCAAATTTGGTGATGACTTGCTCTTCTTGAATCAGGAGAGCATGTAAGGTGGTAAGGTTAGGGATATCTTGTTCAGTTTGATATTTAGAAAATAAAATAAAAATTATATTTCTAAACTTTTTATGAATATTTAATTGAATGATAAAATAAAGAAATTGATCTTGAATCAAATTACAGTTACAACCATCTAACCAAGTTTTAATATTCTTAATTTTAACAAAAAAATTCACAACCTTTTCACCACCTTTCATATGCATAGTTAATAAATCAAGGATTAACTTAATAATTTTTGAGATGGGAGTGCCCTCATACATGGATTCTAATAGTTTCCAAGAATAACTAAGAGACTCATGATTACCAATGTGGAGAAGGAATTCATTCTTAACGCTTTCCATGACAATGGACATAGCTTTCGGCGATTTTTGTTGAAATGCATTGGTAAGCTCAGGGGTCACAGGTCATGCAGAAGGGTTTTTTCAGTCCCAACGACAATATTTCACAACTTTCAGGTCATAAATTCAGCTTTAACATGGATTTTTCATTTATTATAGTTATTTACATTAAGCATTTAAAATTTAGCTAAAGAAAAATGAGGCGAAGCCATAGCTTCCCTTTAAACAAGATTACAACCAAATGCTTAAAATGAACCATTTTTAGTGTAAAATTTTAACTTTATTTGATAGTAAAATAAATTTAACAAATACACAAAAATTGTTCAAATTAATGTTAAACAAAATAATTTTTTGCAAAAGATTGTTTCGAAACAAGGTGTTGCAAGTGTTGTAAAAAATACACTAATATAAGAATAATTTAACAAATTAACTTTTGTAATGAGTTTTTCAAATTATTTTTCAAAATAAAGTGAATTACATATACAATTATGATTAATTTTACAATTTAGATGCCAAATAATGTAAAAAATTGAAAGAGTTGCACTAATATAGATGTCAAAAGAGTCGTACTCAGAACAACTATTTAGACATTATTATTAAAAAAAATTTTAAAGACAATAATAGGAGGTTTCAAAACACAAAATAGACCACGCAGATGCGTCCGAAAGGTGTCAAAACTTAGGGATAGACCAGTTACATGACTATGTTTGACAAAACATTCACTTGGTTGAATGTTGGAACAAAGTTGATAGGTCAACTAGAGTTTTGAATGTGTGAGAAGTTGACACGCAAACTAAAAAAACGGAATTCAAATTAAACTAAATTTGACCAAATTGAAAAATAAAAAGTTGATTTTGGGGGTTTTGAACACTAGACCTCCCAAACTACAAGTTTTTAGCAAAATTACTACCCCTAACCCTTCTAGGAGACTAGTCAAGGTTTTTTATACACATCAATATATGAACTGTATTTTTTTATTTTTTAATAAAAAATATATATATATTTTCATACATACGGTGCATGTAATTTTGAATTTGTAAAAACACTTAAGATTTTTTACTTTTGGATTAAAAAGGATGCATAAAAGGTGGGACCTAGGTTTTCATACTTGAAATTTTAGTTTTTAATATATAGTTTATTTAATAAATAAAGTTTCAAATTTTAGCACTAACCTTTGAAAGCTCCTTGGAAGAGAATGGCACACCTATAGGTGAAGAAATTCTCACAACAGATTGTACAGGGTTTGGAATGGAGTGAAACTTTACTAATCACCTAGTTTTTGCATGAGGAAGTCAAAACCAACTTCAAAATTTAATCTTTTATGCAAAAATAAAATATTTCAATCACCCAAGCTGAACTATGGTGCCTAGGTAGGTCAGGGAAAATCACAAAGTTTTGGAATGGCCTTCTCAGGCCTTGAAACTCTGCAAGTAGTCTTCATTCGTCAAAACCAAAAAATTAGACCCCTCAGAACAAAAATTTCATGCCAAAAAAATTGATTTTTGAATTTTTTCAATGCCATAGGGTCGTACAAGCAAAATAACGATATGAAAGAGGCAATAATGAAGCTTCCACATGATATAGGAGGCCGAATCAAGCCATGTAAAGCTCCAAATTGCCATGAAATAGCCAAACTAAGCTTTTGTCATAACCAAAACTGAGTTTTTTATAAAAAATGATCTTTTACTGATTTCTAGTTCACACATACCAAAAAATAGCGTGCCAGTGCCATACAAGATTAAACAAATCTGATAAAAACTTCACTAATTTGAATATGGGTTGCTTGAAGCAAGATCTTCTAATATATAAATAAGTTTGCTAATAATTCAAACTCCTTTAGGGTCTGATACCATGGCAAAATAGAAAAACCAATGCACAAGATCTAGAAGAGTAATTGATAGCAAAGCATAATGGAATAAACACAAATCAATGTTGACACAAAGATTTAGGTGGGAAAACTTCGAAAGGCCAACCCACAATAGTTGATATTCAAACAATTAGAAACATAGAAGCCGAATACAATCTTTCTCTTCTAATTTCTCCTCTATAACAAAATTTCTTAAAGAACCTTTGTAAATATTTGTCACACGCAAATATTAATGTTTTCACAATTCACCGAAGTTCATTTGAATGACTAACAATAGGGGTAAAACCCTATTTATAATATATTCGAGGAGAGGTGACCATTGTAACCAACGTGTCCATCCTTTCTCGTGGAACTAATAGTAAAATCTATTTAGTTTATTTACACGAGATAATCTCATGTTAATAAATTAAATACATTTATTTTATTTATTACCCATTAAATAACATAGAGATAAATCTCACTTAAGCATTATTTGTTCCAACATTCATATGCTTTAACTACTTGTTCAGGCTACCCTAAACGTTCACGTGATTTCCTTGCAACACCCTCCAACCCAAACTGGTTTGCAAGGTCCACGCTTCCTTTTAAAGGGCTATGGCAATCTCTACCCACTCCTGTGAGTGGCATAGAGTCCATTAGTTCCAATTGAACCTTTTCTTGGCTTTGGCTCCAACTTTGGCTATGAATTCTCTTATGCTTTGGCCTTGGCTTTCGTATCGATTTTTTGTTTCGTACTTGGTACTTCGCTTGATAGTTTTTTAGAATTGGTTGTCGATCACAGCCCTTATCTTTTCTTATGTTGCTCTATCAATCAAGTAGACTATTTAACTTCGTGGTCTCCTCCCTGATTGTGTTTCTCTTTCTCCCACTTTTGTTCGGGGTCAATAGCGTCGTCATGTTTCACGGTCATGTTTGACACATAAATTGTATAAGATAATGGGTTGCCTTGCCACGCTTCTTTGTGAACCAACTTTAACTTGACCCATCCTTCTTTAAAGGCACGATGCCAAAATGTAGACTAATTAATGTCTACCAAGATACTAGTCCACCAATAACAACGTACATAGAATAGTAATTGCATATCATACAATGGGATAGTAGAGTATTTGAACAATAGCAGCGTCATATTCATAGAAAATAAGTCTCAATACAATTAATAAAATATAGGGAGGACCTTGTCTAGTGCTTCTACCCTGACATACAATATAATATTTGAAGGACAAGACCCAATGGTTGTTGGTTAACCTTAATGTCAAAATCGACATAACTAAGGGTCTTGCTACGTCACTAGCTAAATGCTGAGAATACATGTTTTCATAATTGACGGTCTACAACAACTACCTAGGCAAGAAAAATACATAATGGAAGCAACCCTTGGTCATTGGAAACACTAACAAGCTCTAACTAATAGTAGGACCATCGCCTAAAAAGAAGGCTTCCACTATATATTGTCATTCCACAAGAACCAAAGGTAGTGGAAAACATGCCATATCCTGTTGATGCTTTGGCATGTGGCTTCTAAGGAAAAACAAGTTTTGGCTACATAGAGGAAGCAATCTCTCCATGCTAAGTGATTTTCTTCTCTTAATATCAATGGTGCAAGAGCCTCCTACGAGGGATGCTTATTCTCAATCCTCTACACGTCCATCAAATGCACGTCTCTTATAAATGCTTGTTAATTAAGTGCCTAGAGTCGCAGGTGATGTTTCTTCATGCTATGAAGATCTCTGATTCTTTTTTAATAAGGGATCACTTATCATTCGATTGGACCCTAGATGGAAAAATCTATGACAAAGGAAAATTCTACCACCGATCAACATTGCAAACCTTTGAAGTTTTGATCATCGTCTATGTGGCAAACTAGATGGTGATCCGAACCGCCCATTTTAGTGTGATGGACCTACAAAATGCTACATTAAGGCCGTCATCTTATTATATTTTCCTTTGCAACATTGATTTAATTAAATCAATGGCAAGGGGAACACACAAGAGATGCAAGAACCATGTCAGCACCAAATGTCCAATCTCCCTTCTTTTTGCAAGGTGGCACTGTTGTCAACCTGGAGTTGCACCCTGAAACGAAGACTTGCCGAAATGACTAATCCTTCTCACCAGTTGAAACAATGGGATCTTCTGACTAGGGTGGGTGCTTCAATGATGAGAACAACTTCCAGAGAAGGCTGGTTCCTGTAAGATGTATCAATGAGGATCTCTACTCTGCGTTGCGGACTACCTGTTGTTCCCAAAATCCGTCATTTGTTTTTGTGAACATGTCGATCATTTTGGTCGTGCAGGCCAAAATGGTCTCTTTCTTTCTTTCAAAATGTTCCGAGCAGTTAAGTTTTTCAAATATTCAAGCCTTTTCAGCTAAGGAAGTCGCAGGGTCAACAAGTGGGCTTTCTCAAAGGGAAGTTCAAAACACTAAAGGCATTTCCTTAGTCTGTTGAGGGTGGTTCAACACCGAGGTTCAATCAAAAGACTTAATGGCGGGCTTCAAACAATTGGAATGAACCATTGAACCATTGAACCCCGCCTTCGCAAGGTTCAAAGGTTCAACGAGTTCAAAGGTTCAACAGCTTCGACGGATTAAAAGATTAAAAGGATTCGAAGAGTTAAGATTGAACCGTTGAACCATTGAACCTTGAACTTCGAAAGGTTCAAAGGTTCAACGAGTTCAACGGACTTAGAAAATGAAATGATCCAAAGAGTTTGAAGCTTCAAAGGATTCAAAGAAATAGATCTGAACCGTTGAACCTTAAACTTCGAAAGGTTCAAAGGTTCAAAGGGTTCAAAGAGTTCAAAGTTCGAGCGGAAGCTTCGAGCGAATGGATGAAGCGGAAGATTCCAGAAAGAGGTTCAACCAAATGGTTCAACCGAAGAAGAAAACCAAGTGAACACGGCCCTTTACAAAATATTGAATCGCCAAACCATTGAACCGTTGAACCAAAAGAGTTCAAGGTTCAAAGGTTCAAAGTGGTTCAAGCGACCGGTGACGTCACTGCAGACGTCAAATTCAGGGTGATGGAATAACCGTTGATTTTCAAAAGCCATGAGAACAAACTCAGCGATCAGCCAAGAAAAGAGCCGAAAAAGCCAGCTGAAAGCGACAAGATAGCTTCGAGAGCTCAAGAAACAAAACCTGGCAAGGAAGGAGGGAACGACTACAGAAAGTCCAGAAATATCTGCAGAAGATTTATTCCAGTAGGTGGAACAGTCCACCAGGTGGACATCAGAAAGAGTAAACATTCAAAGGCGCGACCTGTTTTTTTGCATTAAGTAAAGGTGAATAGACAGCCGTGTAAGTGTCATAAAGAAGACCAGACAACCCATGCTTAGGAGGAGACATTTGAGATGATTCAGAATGCCAAAGTCAAGGCCGATGACTTGTTCCAGCATGGCCCTTTCACAGATATTCAATGCATTCAATTCAGCATGGGCCGTTTTCATGAAAACAAGCGCCCAAGTCTTTCTTGTGATGTTATATATTGTAATCTCTCATTTTGTATAAGAGAGATCTCTCTGTTATCAGAAGCGAAGCTCTGCCCAAATTGAAAGGTATTTCTGAGACTTTGAGTTCAGACTGTTAATCATATGTTGTTAAGTGAATGAGAAAGCAAGTGACCTTTCAGACTTTGTGTTGAAATAGCTTGTGTCATGTAGGAAATTGTTCTTATGTCTTTTTCCTAAATACAGTGTTGTCCATTTAATTAAATAAGTAGAACAAGTAGAAATAAGCTGAAAGATGTCCTGAAGTTGACTGTGGGAGACTTTGTGCTGCCATAATTGTCTTCAGTCTGTGTTTTGTGTAAAGGATACTAGAGAGACTTTGATCTCTCTTTATCCTTCATAATCTTTCACTCTATTGTAGTATGTAGTGGAGACTTTGGGCTACACTTCATTCTACGATGTCCTTGTCCTAAATCAGTGAGAGAAGCAACGAAAGACTTTGTGCTTTCGTGGGTTTCTTGTGGTTACAGTTACTACCTAGGAAGTCTTCCTCTGATTTTCTAAACATCATTTCTGAAAGAAGAGAAATGCCTTCAGCAATTACCCAAGAATTCTCTTTTGTTTTGTGAACATCATCTCTGAAAAAAGAGAGATGGATGGTATGATTTCACCCCTGTGTGTATTTTCAGCTTATATATATACTATAAATTATGGGGAACCTCCCCTTGCTGAGAGGAGAGATTTATCTCATTCTGCCTGTGGTCACCACACCCATTTTGCCGCATAAATCTCTTTATGCTGTGGTTGATGTAACCATTTTGCCGTCAGTCAACTGGTGACAAAATATTCACCCAACAGTTTTTGGCGACTCTGCTGGGGAACGACGTGAAGTAGGAAAGAACAAGATAGCTTCACGCCAACAGTTTTTGGCGACTCCGCTAGGGATGAACGAGTAATTTTGATCTTTTTCCAGCAGCTCCACGCCTACAGTTTTTGGTGACTCCGCTGGGGAAGAACGAAATATTCAATTCTTTTCCATTAGCATTTCATATCTGCTGGGGATAGAACACAGACAGCGCCACGTCAACAATTTTTGGTGACTCTGCTAGGGAAGAACAAGCAGCTTGAAGCCTCAAGCTTCAAATTGAAGCAGTTCCAGTTCTTTTCCATTTTTATTTTACACTCTGGCAGATCCACCGTGCACGCGAAGCCAGGGAGCTCAAGGTATTGTTGACACTGTATTTGAGTTGGTGCAGCTAAGTAATTTTGATCTTTTTCTCCACCATTTCGCTTTCAGCGAACCAAGGGTTTTCCTTCTACAAACATCAGGTCCCCAATACCAGGGAAAACTTCTCTTTCCTCTGCTAGCAGAGCTTTGTCTATACATATCTTACAGAGATTTATTATCCCTCCCTTCAACAGCGACATCATGGTAGCTCAAGGCCTCTGGGGAAATACTTTTGGTCCTCTGAATCTAACCCTATCTCTACATGAACTACCCCGTAGTTCAAGAATGAATTTTTTCAAGTTCTATGGTGATGGGAAGGTTCACTCTGATGAACATATTGCAGCCTTTTGCATTGCTTGTGGTGTGATAGGCGTTGAATATGAAGACATTGTAGTCATACTGTTTGTGAAAACATTGCAAGGTGCTGTTGCAGACTGGTTTTATCATCTACAAGCACAAACAGTGACTGACTAGAACACTCTCAAGGCCAAATTTGAGGCTAGATTCAAAGCTGTAGAAGATGCACACGCCCTGTTAGCCCAGTTTACACAAATGAAAGAGCCTCATGAACCCATGAGAGACTTCATTGCTAAATTCGACAAGCTGAAAAACAGGATTTCCACAATTGCTCAGCCGACCCCTGAGAATCTTAAATGCTTCTTCATCAATTCTCAGCTTCCTGAAGTGAGTTTCCTGTTGAGGCGGGCTGGCCACATAGATCTTGCTGCAGCTCAGATTTTGGCCACTGAGGTTGAAGATGATATTATCTTGGCAGGAAAGATAAGAAGAGATCCTAACAGAAGTAAATCTTCTTCATCTTCTGAATATTTTTCTACAGGCACCATTGATCCTATGGTGCAAAAGCTAGCAAATGAATTGCTAGCTCTAAAAAATCAAATGGCACAAGAGATGTTTGCTCCTCTTTCTTATCGAGATATACCAAGGAGGACGTTTTCCAACCAGTCGTATTAGGGCAATGTTGCCAGAAATCAAGGGCAACCAAATTGCCTTCCTCCCCCACCAGGGAAGCTTGCCATTGAAGCAGCACCAATTAACTCAGCAGTTGGTTATCTTAAAATTGAATCTGATTTTTCTTTCCAACCTGAGTAGAACCAAGAAGATGACGCTGACTCTTTGCAGAAGGCCAAGAAGAATCAGCGGGCGACTCCAACATTGGTTTCCTGAATTATCAGGATGAAACGAGAAGTGTTTGATGGATCATACGTTGTATTTACCAGCTCCCAGAACCAATCAACTCAACAAGCTGATAAGGGAAAAATAGGAGAAGAATCTCGACCAGCAATTTCAATTGCTAAACGAGGGGCTTCTTTGCCTTTCCAATCAAAGGACTCGGTGAGCAATAAAAAAGTACCTCAAACAATCTTGCACTTTCTGCTTCAATTTTGCAGCCCAGTCCCACACCCAGTAAAATCCAGAATGGACTTCCTTCCTCTGTTTCT
Organism: Torreya grandis; assembly: GCA_037957365.1. Lineage (NCBI taxonomy): Eukaryota > Viridiplantae > Streptophyta > Pinopsida > Cupressales > Taxaceae > Torreya > Torreya grandis. Next base: position 1,474,683 of record JARHVA010001414.1, on the reverse strand, counting down.
AGTTCTTTTCAGTCATTTGATATAATTGACCATGCTAAGAAGACCAAAATTCAAATGTTTGAGTTTGAATTCTTGCAATCCAACCCTGAGCAGTTGGATAGATTAGTTCAATGCGTCAAAAATAAAACTGTCCTTGCAGGACAAGAAATTTCGAAAGTAATTGTTGGTCCCCCAAAGAACACATCCGCCCGAAATAATCTTGTCATCACTCCTCCAGCTGCCCCTGAAAAGACAACCGTTTTGTGTTTCCCTGCTAATAAATGGTTATCAGCTGAACAATTGCATTATAGACTCTGGCGCCTCTGACAATGTGATGCCCGCCAAGGTGGCAGAATCTCTTGGTCTCACGCTGACTCAAACCTTTGGGAGGTGTTTCTCCATGAAAAACAAACAAGTGCCACTTCTGGGACAAATCAAAGATGTCCAATTTGCATTTGCAGCCTTCCCAGATAAGAGAATTAAAATGACAGGCCTGGTGGTCGACGTTCAGCGTCCTACGGCATTCTGTTTGGGCAAAATTTTTGCAAGGACGTTGGTGGAGAATTGAGTATGGCCCTGTCTAAGGCGAGGATACCTGTCAAGGGCGTCATGCAAACGCTGCTTTTTGAGGAGGCAAAGTACATTGTCACTCAAACTTCAACCCCTGAAGCTCAAATTTTATTTGAATAATCAGGAATGGGTAATTACTTTCTGTGTACTGAAGACGTTCCTATTTCAGCAAACGAAAGTTCTATAAGTGACAATCCAAAAAATTCAGACGAGACATTAGAAGAATTGGTAGGGTGCAGTACAGATGAAAAAGGATCTTCTCTTCCTAATGAAGAAAAATCTGAAAGATCAGATTCTACTGATGTTTGGATTCTAGAATTCGATGACAGCAATTCTTCTACTGGTTCTGGCGCTGGAATTGTTTTGATATCTCCTCAAAAAAATATATTTTCATACTCATACAAGTTGCAGTTCAGCAACACTAACAACACTGCCGAGTATGAGTCTTTGTTGTTCGGATTAAAGGCTGCTCAAGCTAAAGGCATCAAGCAGCGTCACGCCCGGGGAGACGCTGAGCTGGTGGTTTGTCAGGTTAGGAACCTGTATCAAATCAAGAATGAGAGATTGCGACATTATCGCAATTTGATGTGGGACTGTCTTGAAAGTTTTGATGCTTTCAATATTTCTGCAGTGCCCATAGAGCTTCATAATCGTGTAGATTCATTGGCTGTCTCTGCAACCCTCATAGTACCTCACAAAGATTTTGAAGAGCACAGTTACACTATCGAACTGTTCTTTCGACCAAGTGCACCTGATAATGCCAACCATTGGCAGGTGTTTAATGCTGATAATCAAATCATGTGCTTCACTAGACCCGAAGAGCAACGAACTATGGTAGTGGACCATACTGCTGCGCATCAACGTCAGGGAAAGAAACTCTTCGACAAGAGAGCAAAGATTCATGGTAGAGATCAAGTCTTGTTAAGGGGCAAGAAGAGGAAACCAAAAGGAAGGCACAAAAAATTGGATTCCTGGTGGAGAAGTCCATTTGCCAATCACCGATTTTGGAGTGAAAATAGTCTTTTGCTGATTTATCAAGATGAGACGCCATTTTCTCTACCTCACAGTGGGCAGCATTTGAAGCACTTCAATCCTTGAAGTATCAGATAAGTCCAATTGTACATATGTATAATTTTTGTATAGTCTTCCTTTTGTTTTGTGTTGTTCGTTTGTTTTTGGCGCCTTTCTTTTTGGGTAGCATGACTCCGTAGTCCAATGGCATATATGATGGCATTGAGATTTTGGATTTTACTCCCTTCGATTGTTTCAAAATTTCAATTGATGAAAATTTTTCAACTGGAGCCAGCTGTTGTTCCCAAAATTCGTCACTTGTTTTTGTGGACATGCCGATCATTTTGGCCCTGCAATCATGTAGAAAGACTTTCAGACCTCTGACCAATCCCATTGTCTTGGTTGGAGTCCCATCAAGCTGCAACACACCTTTACTATGTAGTTCATACTTCAATCCCAACTTATCAGCCACCACCTTAGGCATGACAGTGGTACTAGTTCCACTATCTACAATACAATTGTGAACCAACATGTCTCCCACAATGAGTGTGAGGTAGAAGGGTGGAGGCTTTTCAAATTTGGTGGAGGGCTCTAAGACATGATTTGGAGAATTGGTAAGGGCTACACTATTGTGTTTTGAAGCTTGAGGGGCTACATGAATGCTTGCAAGTTGTTCTTGTAAGAGCTCCTTTTGACCAGGCATATGCAAGACTTCCAAAGAGATATACTTGTCTTGGTATTTTTCAAAGAATCAACAATGTATAGAGAGGAATTACTCACCTTTTCTTGCATTCTTGAAGGTAGTGAGGGAGTCTAAACCTACTGCATTGTAGGCTTGACAACCCTACTTGCATTTTGACCTGGTTGAGGAGCATGACTGGTAGTAGGTATTGCACTAGGATTCACACTTTGTGGCCTTAGAAAGGCATCACTTGGAGTCACATGTACTCCTGGAACATCTCCTAGAGCTCTCTTCTTGACTCGTGTTGGCTGCAATTGATGTGCTTTGATTCAACACATAATCATCCTTCGCTTGAAAGTTCATCATACCTACACTCTGGCTGCTACCTTCTCCATGAGTATCTCTTTGCATGAGATTCTTCTCTTCTGATGTCACGTAAGGAGTAGATTCTTCTTGTGCCACCAAAGCTTGGTCATGTTCTCCACCATAATGCATAAACTGACCTTGAGGTTGTCCCCATTGGTCCCAATGATCTTCCCCTTGGACCAGGTTAGCATGCACTGGAACAACAGCCTTCGTGGAAGGAGTGGAATTAGGATTATAGGCATTGGGCTGCCTATTGAAACCTTGTTGACCTTGTCCTCTTCCTTGGTAGTTGTATTGGGGTGGAGCTCTATAGCCTTGTTGAGGATAGTATTGAGGGTTAGGTGGAGCACTTCCCTGAAATTGAGCTTGCTTGAGCTGAGCTCATAATGACCAGATCTCCTCATCTTTGTCCATAGCATTATCCACCTTCTTGAGAAAGGATCTCGACTTGACATTGGCGGTAGGAACTTGTGCTACGCTTGGACTTTCAACCGAACTCTGAGACAACAAAGGCATATAAACTCTTGGAGGTAGCTTTCTCGCCTGTATTAAGCTATTCTCAGCTTCAGTAGCTATCTCATATGCATCTGACAGAGTGAATCCTCCCATTGACTGTAACATCACCGCCACATCAGTACCAATACCCTTGAGATAAGTGGGGAACACAAAGCTCGGAGATCTCATGATAGGTGGCAACCTATGCCATGTCCTTTGAAATCTTTCATTAAAATCTCCCATGGATTCGTTAGGACCTCTCTTTATCATGTTCAGCTGATGGATCAGTAAAGTATGGTCACTCTTATTCTCAAATCTAGTTACTAACAATTCCCCAAATCCATCCCAACTTGTAATGCAACCACCTTCCAAAGTCCTATAGCAGTCAAGTGCCTTATCTTTTAGAGACATGGCAAGCAATTTAATGGCTATGTTGGCTTGGGTGACATTATGGAAGTTACAGAAATTCGAAATGTCCCTTATATGCTCAGATGGGGTAATAGAACATGTTGTCAACCTGGAGTTGCACCTTGAATCGAAGACGTGCACGAAATGGCCAATCCTCTATCCAGTTGAAACAATGGGATCTTCTCATGAGGGTGGGTGCCTCAATGGTGAGAAGAACCTCCAGAGAAGGCTGGTTCCTGTAAGATGTATCAATGAGGATCTCTACTCTGCACTGCGGACTACCATGGAAAAGGGAGAAGGAAACTTGAAGGGGAAATCCTACCTAATAACGGTGATACACCAAAACGTTGATCCACTCTACTTGGAACCCTGAACACTGAATCAAACAAGGGAAAAGGAAGACCTTTGATTTCAATTGATCACTATGCGTAAGTATTTCATGAGAAGGTTCGATCCAATGACCAAAACATGAGGGAAAACGATGGAGAGAGGTTTGATACAAGACACTTTGCAGCCACCTAACATCCACTTATAGCTTCAACAAAAGACAGAAAGAACAATTCACATGACTTGCATAATACGATAAGCTAGCAACTAGGTACAAATCAAAATTTGGGAAGGGAGAGAAATATACCACATATGCAAATTGCTAAATGAATATACACTATGCCAACACTTGACATCTAAAAGTACAATCCTTCGATTGATTGAAGAGGTTATGCAACTCACCAATGGTAGAGTCTGGTCTTGCCAAGAGAGGGATAATTTAATCAAGGCTGAAAGCCAACTTATAGAAAAAATACAAGCCAAGAGGTGGCGCTGAAAATAGAAGAGAAGTCTACTCTTTCATTAGCCTAAGTTCAATTTGTGTTATCACAGCATTTTAAATATGTCCTTTCTTGTCTTTTGTCTTGCATGAAGAACCATTTGGCATTGAAATATGGACGGTGGTCTTTAGTTTGCGCTGTTCTTCAACATGCATCATGCTATGCGCACCTCCAAAAATGGAACTCCACTTAAGGTGCTGGAATGTTTGAAAATCTCTCTTTGCATGAAATCCACAAAGAAGCGTGACTTCAACAAATAGTCAATTGAAGCTTTGACCAGTCCACTATAAACAACCCTTGCTTGCATGGAATCCACGGAGACTAAAATTAACACTCCGACTTGAACTGTTGAATGCTGAGTTGGAACATTTGGAAGTCGTCGCATGCCTTTTGAATGATTTGACCCCCCGCGTTTATTATTTTTCATGCCTTTTACGGCAGACTTTGACTATAGGTCAACTATAGATTTAAAAAAATATATTGTTGATTGTTTTCTGCCATGTTCACACGTGCCTCGGATGTGTCTAAGTTTGTTTATGGCAGTTTGCATGTTGTAGAACGCATTTATTCGCTGTTTTGTCTATATCTTTTCCGTTGGTTTTCCCTTTGTCATTTTATTTCTTCAAATCTGTCTATTCTGCGATCTTTTCCTGTTTGGTCCTTTGCTTCGGATTATTTTCTGCCCATGTTATGTATTTGCCTCGGGCTTTGGTTTTTTTCACTTTTCCACGACAAATCTTCCGAAGGAATTCCTTTGGACAATCTCCCTAAAGGAATTACTTCCTTGGTCTTTGTCAATGTCTTTTGCTTGGTCTATGCTATATCACGGACTTTCCCTTTGCATGTATTTTCTCTTGGCTTATTTACACTTCACTTTCCCATGGACAAAATGTCCCGCAGGAATTGTCTTTATTTGTTCCTTGGCTTATCTGTGCTCGGACCTTGCCTTTTCAAATTGTCTGAAGGAAATTTGTCCGAAGGAATTCCTTCAGACAATTATTTCCCTTAAATTGTCCTTGTCACTTTTCCCGCGGGCTTTGTATCCTTTGAATTTCTCTTTCTTTTTCCTGCGGCATTTTTTGTCTTTTGAATTTCCACGGACTTTTTGCTTCACTTTCCGAATTAATCCTTCAGACAAAAAGTCCGAAGGATATCCGTCAATTAAATTGTTTGCTCTTTTTGCCTTTTTTGTGTTATTTTTTATTTTCGGGTTTCTCTTTGTAAATTCTCCGAATTCCTTCGGACTTTTTGTCCAAAGGAATTAGTCCTTTATCTTCGTCTTAACCACTGGCAAAAAGCCCTTCGGAAAAATTGCAAAGGTCTTGCCACCGACCAAGTGCCCTCCACAAGGGCTTGTGTCCTTCCTCTGTGCCCTTCAGGAAAGTTGGAATGGTCCTATCACCGACCAAGTGCCCTCCGCAAGGGATTCCGTCCTTCCTCTGCGGCTTTTCGAAAAAATTGTAGGGCACCCAGGTTTTTTGTAGGGCACCGGGTTTTTTGCAGTGTCCTTATTCTTTTGTCTTTATTTTTCTGCGGACATTTTTGGAGGCTGCGGACCTTGTCTTTACAAATTCTCCTAAGTATTCCTTCGGACAAAAGTCCGAAGGATATCTGTTGTCTCCTCTTTATTCTTGGCTAATTTCGTGCAAACTTATTGCAAACCTCATTCCTTCGGATTTCCTACAGAGAACCTTTTCCGAGACTTTATCCTTCCTGGTTTCTTGAGTGTCCCTTCAAAATTTTGCAACGGTCCTTTGAACTTTTCCGAAGCTATGTAAAATCAAGCCTTCTTTCTTCTCGAATGTTATTCTTTCTTCCTTGGCTAGAGACGTGAACTTTCCGAATGGCAAGAGACAATCTGACCTGTGGAAGAATTGTCAACAAAACCTTCTCCATTGAAACTAGGGAGATTCTTGGTAGCATTGGGAGGAATAGGGTCATATGCAGGAAGGTCAATTGGATTTTGGGTGTTGAAGGCCGGGAAATGTTGTTGTCTATCCATTTCTCCTCTTTCCTCTTGATCTCCTATCTCTTCAGCTTCTTCTTCAAAACCTCCTTGTCCAGGATCTCTAAGCATTAGGAATGGTTCAATTTGTTGTTCTTCAAGAGGGGTTTCAGCTAGAGGGGTTTGTAAATTCTAGATGACTTAGTGAGGACCATGAAGTATAACTTGGAAAACTTGATCTACAACCAAAGATTCTCGCCTTTTGGAGTCGCCAAATGCTGGATTGAGAATATTTCTACAACCTTAGGCTTGTCAAGACCAACATTCACCTTGAGATGTAAATAATTGGTCCCACCAGGCATGTCAGAACTATTGTCTCCAAATCTTGCACCCTAGAAGAGAGTGTTCAATCCTCTTCTAGATTTGGGCAACGTTGGGACATTTCCAGGCATGTGGGTATACCTATAGAGGAAATGAACCTCTAGATTTAAAGGGCTAGCTCCGTGAACGTATCTCTACAAAGCAACCTCTGTCTAAACCAGTTTGATTAAAGGGAAAAGAGTTAGAAATTGCATAAAGAAAACTTGTTCTAAGAATGGTGATGCACCAAGATTATCTTCCACATGAATGCCATACCCTAGTGCATGATACAACAAAATACACAGACTATTTTCAAGCTCTAAAGATTCTAACACAATTATTTCAGTAAAGAGGCGAGATGTATGAAATGACACAAGGAAAATGAACTGAAAGACAACCTGTACATTCCAAGAACAGTTATACACATGCAGAGATTCAACACACTTGGACACACTCTATATGACCTGTTAGACCCAAAACTCTTGCTCAAGCGTGAAGGACAAAGGACAGAAGGATGAAAACCATCCTTGTTGTCACTATATGGCACTTACACACTCAAACAATTGCTCAGAACTTCAAAGAAAAAGACTTGTACCAATGCTTAAAGGCGAAACATGACGTCAATTTAGCAGGGCTTCGCCTTAGACTGTGTGGTTGTTTTTACACTAGCCCAAGGGCTGTATTTATAGCTAAAAGGAAGTGAGAGGAGGAGGCCTTTGGCGCCAAAGAGAAATCAATTTGTTCAAAGTCTCCATCTTCATTTGCAATCGACTTTGCAAATGATGCTCATTCGGGCCATTTGATTGATCCATGTCACCTCCCTTGATCACTCTTGGCCTAATCTCTCAAAGATGCTTCTCGAACGGTTGCCCAGTAGAATCAAGATATTTTGAGTAATGACATCAATGCAATTATTACAAGAGTCCACTTGTTGCAAATTCATCTTGATGCTAATAGCTTTCCACCAGCTTGCTGAGGTGTGTAACGGTGCAAGGGAGAGTTGTTTTCATTCTGTTGGCCTTGTCCTCCTTTGATTGGTTGTCAAAAAATGACTCGGATCATGATTTGATCAGTGGTGAAATGAGCCCTCCGATCTGCTTTGGTGGATGCAGAACGTGAGCCCCTTGGATTTGCTTGGGATCCTCTTGTTTGAACGCCAACGGCTAGTCCGTCATCTTGAAGTTGACGTCCATATAGCCGTCACTCTATTGGGACCATTCCTTTGGACTTTTTTTGTTTCGGACAAAAAGTCTAAAACAATTTTCCCGCTGACCCTTTTCTCCGAAAGAATTAACCTCTCAGGCCCCTTCTCTTATCTTCGAAACAATCTTTCTTTCGGACTTTCTACAAGTGTCCCTTTGGACTTTCTATAAGTGTCCCTTCGGTCTTTTTCCAAAGGACATTTTTGCTGAGAATAACCTTTCGGCATTTTCATTTCGCCTCTCCGAAAGCCTAAACATGCCCTTTGGCATTCTTGGAATGTCCCTTCGAAAAGCTTGAAACTAGAAACTTTGCATAGAAAAAGACCCTTTGTCAGAATGAAAGTGCCCTTCGGCAATCTTGCAATGGACCCCTTCGGAAATATTGCAAAGGACCACTTTTTCGAGAAAAAGAGCTTTCGGAAAAGTTGAAGTGTACCAATTGGAAAGCCATTTCCTTTGGAACAATTCCTTCGGAAGGATTGTTGCGGATAAAATGTCCGAAACAATTCCTTCGGAAAACTTGGAAATGTCCCTTTGGACTTTTGGAAGATGCCTTTCGGAGAAATGAACTGTTCCCTTCCATGAGAAAAAGACCCTTTGGAAGAATGAAAATGACCCTTCGAAAAGATGAACATGCCCGATTCCTTGAAAGAACAAACCCTTAGGAAAAGTTACAAAGGACACTTTTCCTTCGAAAATCTTGAAATGTACCCTTTGGAAAACCTGAAATGGACCAATTCCTTGAAAGAACAAACCCTTCGAAAAAGTAGTTGCAAAGGACACTTTTCCTTCGGAAATATTGAAATGTACCCTTCGGAAAAGTTGCAAAGGACACTTTTCCTTCAGAATTCTTGAAGATGCCTTTCGGAAAACTTGAAATGTACCCTATGGAAGAAATGCAAAGGACATTTCCATGAAAATCTTGCAAGTGACCCTTCAGAAATCTTGAAATGGACCAATTCCTTCGGACTTTTTGTTTTGAACAAAAAGTCCGAAACAATTCCTTTGAGACTTGGACAAAAACCCGAAGCAAAACCTTGCCGAAAGAAATAACACTTGAGCAAAAAAAGACCGAAATAACACTTGCAAAAAGACCAAACAAAGGCTTCTTCCAATAGACAAAATCCGAATGTTGCACTTAGCCAAAACGAAAGATGCAAAATCAGGTGTGAAAATTGGCTAACCGGTCTTATTTACGTGTTTGTAGTTTTTAGATTGTATGGAAGTTGCAGAGAGAAGGTGGAGCCCATAGAGAACATTGAGTCTGCAAAGATTGATGTTCTAGGTCTTTTGTTATAGACTATATAGCATAAATGTTTGTTCATCAAGCTGAAGTAGGATGTGTAGAAATGCTTTTAGTTAGATTGTAAAATCCTTGCAGTTATATCGTGGTATAAGTTCTGGATGCATTCTTAGTAATACTTCGATCTTTCTTTGATTGTCACTATATGAGAGAGACTATAGTTTTGAAGATAATTTGAAAGTGAAGTACTCAGCGTATGTCATGTTCATTTTCTGCCACAATGTCTGCGTATTTGTGTAGGAATGTGTAGGTCTTGTATTCATGTCTCCTTAAGAATTCTTCCAGAAATGTTGAGATTTCGTAATTCGCATGTTGGCCACATGGATAAGGCACTAGTTGAAGCAATTAGAGAAAACTTTTATTAAATCCTCTTTTCCCTTTTGTTTTGAGAATTATGATTTCGATTGAAGAACATCTCACATGATTTCTCTCTTTCAAAAACTCTGTATTTTTTGGATAAATAAAAAATGAGTTTTTATAGATTGATGCAATGCACATTGGTAAAAGTAAAACCGTGGATGTATTAGGAACAAGGTGTGTCGGTCAGTCATTGAGCTGAATGTATAAATCTTTCACTTATTTGTGTTGATTTGAACCAGTTGTGTCAGTGGGCATTTACAGCGCTGATCATAAACATGCTATGGAAATAAATGTGTATGACTCCATTAAAGTTCAGATCTGATCATTCTCAATGTGTATTGATGTGTTGTGATTCTTGGGTCTTTGTGGATAATCTGTAGGAACTCCCCCTTTGTTCGTACAGCGTAAAGTGTGAGAGAATAAGTCCTTTCTCTGTAATGTGGGTGCATCTGTGTGTTTATTGTGAGTTCATTCAAATCCCATTGTCATCTCATTGTTTGTGTTGTGTCCATCGTTGTGGGAATTCTGGTTAAATAAGCGTAATGTTGAAGGCGAATTACCTATGAGCTTCAAGATGCTTCTACAGGTCTGAAACTACCTTTATTTACATGAGCCAGTGAGTGATACATCTTGGGTAGAGTAAATAAGAGTGCAAACCTGAGTAGTCATCTATATTTATCTGTTTTCTGATCTGGAATTTATTGTAGGAACAAGTGTCTAGGATATCAGTGACAAATAATAGGGTGCATAAACACAAAGTTTTGTTCATTTGTCCAAAGCTGATGCATTCATAATTGTTTAACACGAGCATCTGAGAACTGTATAGGGATGCCCCCTTGGTGTTGTAAACCCAAATGTGAGGAGAATAAACCTTGTTAGAAAATATGAATGCTGAAAGAATGAAGAGAAATGGAAAGCATACGACACACTTACACACGTGTGTGTCTATCTTTTATTAAGAAAAAAGTAGTTACATTTAGTTGGGAAGGTTGATATCCAACCATCAGTTAAGGTTTAACTAATAGCTAATTAATGACTTCAATACCCTCCCTTAATGACTAAACCAAAGACTACTTTAAGTTTGTTTCAAAATTTGACAAACAAAGTGGGACCAAAGAGTTTAGTCATTACGTTTACAAACTGCACTTTAGATATCAACATGAACTCTGTAGTCCTCTTACCATTTTGTTGTTATCTAATGTACAAAAACTGAAGAAGATAGGCAACAGAAAAACCAAGATCCAGTCATGTGGACATAAGGTAAATCAAGTTGTCCACCAATTCTTTGTAGAGTGCTTCATTTAGAGGTGATGAATTATCATTTGCTGGTAACTTCAGTGCAACCTCCGTAGTTTTGAACCCAAAATCTTAAAGGACTGATCAAACAAAATATACCAGGTTTGTGGAGTCTGCTTAAGTCCGTATAGGGACTTAATCAACATGCAAACCAAATGATCATCTAGACCTCATCTAAATCTCTATTCAGGACACCAAACTTAGTTGCTATGGAGAGAAGCAACCGAAATGTGACCATCTTCGCAACAGGGGTAAAAACCTACTTTGCAGTAGTAGTGGGAGTAAAAACCAACTTCGTAGGAGGAGAAGAACCCATTTCCTTATATATTCTCTTCTGTTAGGAAAAGCCTTTCGCAATAAGATGAGTTGTGTACTTGTCCAAAGTACCAAATTTTCCACCCATTTACATCCATTGAGTTGTTTAACTGATGGTTTTGGTACCATACAAAGGTCAGAAGCGTGAAAAAATGACCATGCGCTACCGAATTAATAACCTTGTTTCTGGGCCTCTGAGCCAGTGCCTTTGACTGAGGTATTTCATCCTCTCACACAACTACTTTGCATTTGACTAAGGAATTGTATCCTTTTGTACAACTACCCATACCATACAAGGGCTAAAAGCAAAAGCAAAATGACCATGCGTTGTTGAATTAACAACCTTGTTTTTTGTCCTTCGAGCCAGTGCCTTTGAGTGAGGTATCTCATCGCCTTGCACAACTACCTGTGCATTTGACTGAGGAATTTTATCCTCCTACACATCCCTTATAGTGGATAATCCCTGCACAACTAGTGCATATAATTTGATTGGAGTAAGGTCAACAAGCCTATGAGGATATTCATCCTCCAACACATCCTATATGGTGGAGTCTCCCTCCATATATGCATTTACATTGATTGCGGTAGGGTCAACAAGCCTATACAAGCCACCTTGCTTGATACCGAGGGCAATTACATTGTCTTGTTTTACATCAAACACGATACATTGTTTCCCAACGAAATGTATATCAATGTTGATATTTGTTGTTAATTGACTAATAGTAATAAGATTTGTATTCATGCTAGGAATGCACCTAACATTCATTACTTCAATTTTTATAGCAATATTCAACACTATGCAAATATATCTTATCCCCTGTACTGAATATGACTAATGTAATGTCCCCTTCTCGAGCATGATCTTTCCAGTGACCGTTGGCCTATTCCTAAGACCGTAGGCTACTCAGAAGGTAAAATTAGGGTTTCTTGTTTTGAAGGATGCTCTTGCTTGAGGTTGGTTGATTCAATGGCAGATTCTTTCTGAGTTTTCAAAGAGCTTCGTAGTGATATGTTCTTCTTGGCATTCTGAGCATCTTCAGGAATTTACTATTTTTAGTAAATTCTATTTCTGGCAGTGGTCCTGTTGGTTTCGGCACGGTTGGCTTTCCATTTCAGTCTGATCAGTTGGCTTTATTTTTTGGGCTTTGGGGCACAAATGGAGAGATAAGTCGAATTATTTTAATTAAGTCATGTTTTAATATTATATTTTAACATTGACTTTCCCCTTGGCCTAGCTACTTCACTTTAAGTTGTTTTAAAAGATGTTCTTTATGGGTGGGCGCCTCATTGAAGGAATTAATTATAATTCTTATTAAAGATTTAATCCAAGCTTAAGTTGGGCGCCAACTTCAAAGAAGAAATAAAGTTTATAATATAAAGTCAAAGTTTTGCTTGGAAAAGTGGGACGCCATCTATTGGAGAATTAGGGTTTGACTCAAAAAAAAAAATATTAGGGTTTCGAGAAGGGTCAATCGGAAATTATAAAAGGAAGCCATTGGTCCTCATTTGGATTATCTTTTGGCTACAGGAATGTTATGCTGCCGGATTGGCTTTGGGATTGCTTCGAGGAATGAAAGCCTCCTAGCTTGGCATTGCTTCTCGCTTGAAAGATAGTGACTAGTGGTGAGATAGTGTAGTTTGATTGTTTTGTAGTGGGATTTGTGCATTGTAGTCAGTGTGTGGTTTATAGATCAGTTTATGCATATTAGAGAGATTCAAGAATTCATATTCCTCATAGCAGATTGTGTTTTATTTCATAAGTCAAAAAAGACAAAAAAATTCATTATGGGTATTGTCTATTTCTCTGTATGTGAAGGGCGAACCTTTTTTGTAAGTTGTAGATTTTTTAACGAAGGCTGTGGTTTTAAAAGGCAAATTGCCCCTCTTGTTGGGCTGTACCATCTGTGTTTGCCTTGGGATTCGTGCATAAATTAAATAGAAACTTTTGGGTCTGTTTTGTGTTCCAATCTTGGGTGCCTTCATCATTAGGGTCTTTTGATTTTCGTTTCTCATCAATTGGATGAGTTGTGTGAGAGATATGTCCATTTTAGTGTGATCTCAGGTTGCTGGTTTTACATTTAAAGGTGCAGATCTGAACATATCAGAATCTTGAATCTGTTTTTTGAGAGAATAAATCAGTCTCGCTATTTCCGTTAAACAAGGAGAATTTTCTATTTAAATGCTCGTTGAATTGTTCTAACTCTATGCTCTTGGCAGGCGAATTCTCTATCATATTGTAAGCTAACAGTAGTACTGACAGCAGTTCTTTAATCTTGCTTAATCATGATTTGTAATGCTTATCTTATATTTTGAAACTGCATTGTAATACTTTATATCTCCATCATATGGTAGCTCCCGTTCCATGTCGGGTTGGAAAGCACATTCTTGATGTCGAGTATTTCAGCATTCTTGCTTATTTCCCTTCATAGCATTGTAATTTGTAGCACTCCGCCATATGGTCGCCTCAACTCCATACCGGATTGGGTAGCACATCCTTGGTGTTGAGTTTCTTTTCAGTACTTGTAGTAGTAGAAGATCCTCTGACCATATGCTCGCCATCATCGGCGCCATTCTTGGTTAGAGTTCCTTCCAGCGCTGTTTCTGCATTCAGATCCTCTGACCAATGCTCACACCTTGCCCTCCTCGGAATCTTGGTGTACATTCTGGTTAGAGTTGCTTCAGTATCGTTTTGGTTTAAGGCTGACCCTAACGACTGTGTATTGCTCTGCTGATTGTAATTGAAAATTTGAAAAAATTGGCTCGAACTATTTCAGTGGTATCAGAGCTAAGTATCCTGCCATCCTGTGAACAAACCGTCTATGAGTGACAGAGAAAAGAGATACATAACAAGGGAAGATGAGAAAGTTGCAAAACAGTTTCAATGGTATCAGGCTCCAGAAGGTCAGACAACTTCAGAGGTCTTGAGGGCTCATTGGGAGTCTTCTCAGGAAATAGATATGGCAGAAGGTGAGAGGTCAGTCAGGGGTGACGAGAGGTTTACCAACAACAGAGATGATAGTGGGAAGGGAAGAGAGATCAATAAGTCCTGGAAAGAGATTTGAAAGGAAGATGGATGCCTTGATGGATATGGTATCTCTCATGATGGGGAAAGTGGGCCAGAACACAACTCCACAGAACAACCCAAGATATAGAGGGGAGCACAGTGCCTCTAACTAGCATGATGGTTCGCTACGCTACACCTTCATGGGGTGGCGCACGAGTGGTGGTACCATGGCCTAGTCACCTTAGGTCATCGGTCTATCACTACCTATGATGAGTTCACCAATAGGCTCATCGAGAGATTTGAGAAAAAAGATCCTGAAATACATTTCAGAGAATTGGCACAGTTGAAGCAGTATGGCACAGTTGATGCATACATAGCTGAGTTCCAGAGACTTTCAGTAATGGTCACTGACATCACGGAGAGGCGGTTGGTGATCCTTTTCAGTGAAGGATTGATGGAATCACTCAAGGGTTGGATTAAAGCCTTTGATCCACCATCCCTACAGGGGGCAATGAAGAAAGCAAGAAACATGGAGTGGGCTGCTCCTAAGGCGAAGTTTCAATCCAAGCCATCCTTTCACAAGGGGGATAAAGGAAAAAGACCTCATCATAGACCTCCTTTAAGACCTCAACATAAGGAGTTCAATCAGCATAATCCTCATGTCACAAGATTGGATCCTGAGACACTGAACGAATTCAGAAAAAAAGGGCTATGTTTCCGGTGTAGAGAAAAATGGTCTCAAGATCATGTTTGCCCAAAGGGAGTCAAATTTCACCAGATTGAGTACTATTCAGCTGGTGAAAGTAATTCTGATTTTTCAGACCAGCAGTCTGATTTTGAAGATAGTGAAGTGGAGAGAGCTCCAGAGGAGTCCGAAGATGAAAAGGAAAGTGGAGGCATTTTGGCTCAACTTCCGAGCTTCCAAAGGAATGAATCCTTCAAAGTTCGAGGGATGATTAAGGGGCAGCGAATAGTTGCTTTGATCGACACTAGAGCAACACATAACTTCATTGATGAAGTTGTGGTGTCAAAGAAGGGGCTGCAAACAGAAGAGTTTGAAGGCTTCAAGGTCATGGTTGCTGATGGGTTCCACATCTCATGCACCAAGATCTCAAACATGACTATGCAATTGGGAAACTATGAAGTCAAGGATGACTTCTATGTAGTCAACATTGGAGATACGAATGTCATTCTAGGCATTCAATGGCTGCGTTCACTTGGAGAGATCTCCTTAAATCTACAAACTATGGAGCTCAAGTTTCAATTCGATGGGAAGAGGATAGTACTAAGAGGAATGTCCAATGGGGGAGCCCGGGTTGTGTCATTCAAGAGAATGGCAACGCTGATCCGTCATGATCAAGCTGAGTGGGTTGCAGAATGTATGATTCTTCCTGCTAGTCCGGTTGAAACTAAGAGAGACTATCCTCCTGATGTTCAATCTCTACTCACAAAGAAGAGCAAGGTATTTGCTGATTTGCCTCCTGGACCACCCCCTGAACGGGGTTCGGAACATATCATAGAGCTCAAAGGAGCTGAACCGTTTATTACAACTCTATATCGGTACCCCAAGAGGCAGAAGGATGAGATTGAGAAAAACATTCAGGAACTCTTGGAAATGGGCTTCATTCGCCCAAGCAAGAGCCCCTTCGCTTCAGCAGTGGTTCTTGTGAAGAAGGATGGTACCATGCGCATGTGTGTCGACTATCGTGCTTTGAATCAAAGCACCATAAAAAACCGATACCCCATTCCAAGGATAGATGAGCTCATTGATGAGCTACATGGAGCCAAGTTCTTTTCAAAGATCGATTTGAGATAGGGCCACCACCAGATTAGGATGACGGGATAAGATGTTGAGAAGACAGCGTTTAGATGTCACTATGGCCACTTCGAGTTTCTAGTCATGCCATTTGGGTTGACTAATGCTCCTGCTACTTTCCAGTCTTGCATGAACAGAGTTTTTCAGAAACCACTGAGGAAGTTTGTATTGATATTTTTTGATGATATCCTGATTTTTAGCAAGACATGGGATGAACGTCTCAAGCACTCGGAGGAAGTGCTTAGCATCCTAGAATCTGAGAGCTTGTTCGCCAAAGCATCCAAATGTGAATTTGGAATTGAGGAGTTACTATACCTTGGTCACATAATCAGTTCTGAGGGAGTGAAGGTTGATCCGGAAAAGATCAAGGTCGTTGATTGGCCACCTCCTGAGAACTTGACTCAATTGAAAGGGTTCTTGGGTCTTTGTGGATTTTACAGTAGATTTGTGAAAGGGTACTCACAGAATGCTGCTCCTCTTACTGATCTCACGAAAAAAGGGGCCTTTTGTTGGTCAGAAAAGGCTCAATCTACTTTTGATAAGTTTAAGAGGATCATGAGCTCTTGTCTAGTTTTGGCTATCCCGGATTTCTCCAAGCCTTTCGAGCTACAGTGTGATGCATCCGGTAAAGGAGTTGGGGTTGTTTTGATGCAAAACAAACATCCCATAGTGTTTGAGAGTATAAAGCTAAGAGGTGTTGAAAGAACCTACTCCATTTATGACAAGGAAATGCTTGCCATTATGCATGCATTAGCTAAGTTCAGACAGTATTTGGTGGGGAACAAGTTTGTGGTCAAGACTGATCATAACAGTCTTAAGCACTTTATGCATCAGAAGGATCTGAACAAAAGGCAACAAAAGTGGGTGAGTAAGCTCCAAGCTTACGATTTTGACATCGAGTATGTCAAGGGGAAAAACAACATTGTGGCTGATGCTCTATCTAGGAGACCCCATTTAAGCTCACTGTGTGAGCTTACTGTTGATTGGAAGGACATGTTGCTTGCTGATTATGCCAAAAATCAGTTTGCAAACAGCATTATTGAAGGTACTTTTCATAATGAAAGGTACAAGGTGATTGAAGGGATGATTCACTACAAGGGTAGGGTCTTTTTGGTGGCTGATTCTAAGCTCAAAAAGAAGATTTTGTTGACATTTCATGACATTTCGCTTGCTAGTCATCAAGGATTCTTTAAGACATATAGGCAGATCCGGGAAAGATTTTCTTGGAGAGGGTTGAAAGGGGAAGTTCAACGCTACATTCAGGAGTGTCCCACTTGTCAAATGAACAAGAATGAGCATACTCTACCAGCCGGATTGTTGCAACCTCTCCCTATTCCCAATCAAAAATGGGAAAGCATATCGATGGACTTCATCACGGGATTGCCCAAGGTCCAAGGGAATGATTGTATCTATGTTGTAGTGGATAGACGAACCAAATTTGCTCACTTCTTCGCCATTACCAGCGCTTTTTCAGCAGCCCAAGTTGCAGATCTGTTTTTCATGAGGTGTTTAGGTTACATGGGCTGGAAAAAAACATTGTGAGTGATAGGGACAGCAAGTTCCTAAGCACTTTTTGGCAAGAGGTCTTCAGAATGAGTGGTACTGTGCTTACTCCAAGCACTAGTTATCACCATCAAACAAATGGACAAAAGGAAATAGTGAACAAGTGGTTGAAAGGCTATTTGAGAAACTATGTTTCCGAGCAGCAAAGAGCATGGGTGAAGTGGCTTCACATAGGCGAGTACTGCTATAATTCTTCTTTCCACATGTCAATAAAGATGTCACCTTTCTTGGCTCTTTATGGTTATTAAGCTCTTAGCTTTGTTGATTTGGTGTTTGGTGATAGCAAAGCTCCTCAAGCCAAGGACTTATTGCAGTAGAGTCAAGATATCATGAAATCATTGAGGAACAATCTTCAGATGGCACAGAATCAGCAGAAGATGTATGCTGATCAACGGCGTGTTGAGCACTCTTTCGAGGTTGGGGATATGGTTTATCTTTGATTACAGCGTTACAGACAGTCTACTCTCAAGAAGAGTGGAGCTGAGAAGCTCAAACCTCGTTTCTATGGGCCATTCAAGGTTATCAGAAAGGTTGGAGCAGTAGCTTATGAGTTGGAGCTACTTTCTGATAGCAGAGTACACAATGTCTTTCACGTGTCTCGCCTCAAGAAGGCACTTGGACACAATGTTGTTGCTTCATCACAGTTGCCACCTTGGATGAAGGACAGTTGGTTTTAATTCTAGAGGAGATACTTGATTACAGAGAACGTTCTTTGAGGAAAAGAACAATCAGAGAATACTTGGTGAAGTGGAAAAATTTGCCTATGGAGGATGCAACTTGGAGAATGATGAGATTCTGCAGCATCCAGGTTTGCGATTGCTTGAGGACAAGCAATCTTGGGGAGGGCGGACTGTAATGTCCCCTCATCGAGCATGATCTTTCCAGTGACCGTTGGCCTATTCCTGAGACCGTAGGCTACTCTGAAGGTAAAATTAGGGTTTCTTGTTTTGAAGGATGCTCTTGCTTGAGGTTGGTTGATTCAATGGCAGATTCTTTTTGAGTTTTCAAAGAGCTTCGCAGTGATATGTTCTTGGCATTCTGAGCATCTTCAGGAATTTACTATTTTTAGTAAATTCTATTTCTGGCAGTGGTCATGTTGGTTTCGGCACGGTTGGCTTTCCATTTCAGTCTGATCAGTTGGCTTACTATTTTTTGGGCTTTGGGGCACAAATGGAGAGATAAGTCGAATTATTTTAATTAAGTCATGTTTTAATGTTATATTTTAACATTGACTTTCCCCTTGGCCTAGCTACTTCACTTTAAGTTGTTTTAAAAGATGTTTTTTATGGGTGGGCGTCTCATTGAAGGAATTAATTATAATTCTTATTAAAGATTTAATCCAAGCTTAAATTGGGCACCAACTTCAAGGAAGAAATAAAGTTTATAATATAAAGTCAAAGTTTTGCTTGGGAAAGTGGGATGCCATCTATTGGAGAATTAGGGTTTGACTCAAAAAAAGAAGATTAGGGTTTCGAGAAGGGTCAACCGGAAATTATAAAAGGAAGCCATTGGTCCTCATTTGGATTATCTTTTGGCTACAGGAATGTTATGCTGCCGGATTGGCTTTGGGATTGCTTCGAGGAATGAAAGCCTCCTAGCTTGGCATTGCTTTTCGCTTGAAAGATAGCGACTAGTGGTGAGATAGTGTAGTTTGATTGTTTTGTAGTGGGATTTGTGCATTGTAGTCAGTGTGTGGTTTATAGATCAATTTATGCATATTAGAGAGATTCAGGAATTCATATTCCTCATAGCAGATTGTGTTTTATTTCATAAGTCAAAAAAGACAAAAAAATTCATTATGGGTATTGTCTATATCTCTCTGTATGTGAAGGGCGAACCTTTTCTGTAAGTTGTAGATTTTTTAACGAACGCTGTGATTTTTAAAGGCAAATTGCCCCTCTTGTTGGGCCGTACCATCTGTGTTTGCCTTGGGATTCGTGCATAAATTAAATAGAAATTTTTGGGTTTGTTTTGTGTTTCAATCTTGGGCGCCTTCATCATTAGGGTCTTTTGCTTTTCGTTTCTCATCAATTGGATGAGTTGTGTGAGAGATATGTCCATTTTAGTGTGATCTCAAGTTGTTGGTTTTACATTTAAAGGTGCAGATCTAAACAGATCAGAATCTTGAATCTGTTTTTTGAGAGAAGAAATCAGTCTCGATATTTCCATTAAGCAAGGAAAATTTTCTATTTAAATGCTCGTTGACTTGTTCTAACTCTATGGTCTTGGCAGGGGAATTCTCTATCATATTGTACGCTGACAGTAGTACTGACAGCAGTTCTTTAATCTTGCTTAATCATGATTTGTAATGCTTATCTTATATTTTGAAACTGCATTGTAATACTTTATATCTCCGTCGTATGGTAGCTCCCATTCCGTCTCGGGTTGGAAAGCACATTCTTGACGTCGAGTATTTCAACATTCTTGCTTATTTCCCTTCATAGCATTGTAATTCGTAGCACTCCGCCATATGGTCGCCTCAACTCCATACTGGATTGGGTAGCACATACTTGGTGTTGAGTTTCTTTTCAGTACTTGTAGTAGTAGAAGATCCTCTGACCATATGCTCGCCATCATCGGCGCCATTCTTGGTTAGAGTTCCTTCCAGCTCTGTTTCTGCATTCAGATCCTCCGACCAATGCTCACACCTTGCCCTCCTCGGAATCTTGGTGTATATTCTGGTTAGAGTTGCTTCAGTATCGTTTTGGTTTAAGGCTAACCCTAACGACTGTGTATTGCTTTGCTGATTGTAATTGAAATTTTGAAAAAATTGGCTCGGAATATTTCAACTAACCATCAGCGAATGAAATTGAATTACAAAAGTTTTTAATTGCAATAAATTTGATATGTTCTTACAACATGTGAAATGTTTGGATGCATCGAAATCAATGAACCAACAATTGATAACACTAATATTCGAATATAATGCTACGAAGGCACATTCTTCCTTATAATCTTGTTTTTCTTCAATTGCTGCCACATTCGCCACCCAAATGTTTTATTGGGAAAGTGTTCCAGAAATCCTTTTTGACATGCCCAACCTTATGAGAGTAAAAATACTTCACTTGCTACTTAGAAGATGAATCAATAGGTATATGTTTCTACTTTCCTTTTGACTGAGCAACAAGTGTAGTCTCTATTTGTCCAACACTAGACTCATTTACCTGTGTTTGTCTGCATTCCTTTTGTATCAAATAGGGACTAACCTAATCAAATGTCAGTGTCTGGCTTTCTACCATCAAGTGTAAAGCCTCGAAAGAAAGATTCATATGAGGGTGTCAACCTGTTCATAACTAGAGCCACCATGTTGTTATCATCTACCTTTTTGTTAATCGTTGTGAGTTGGTCTCGAAGATCTTTCATCCAAAGATGATCTTTTTGTTAGTCATCTTTGCGAAAATAGCATATTGGTCAGGTATAAAACCTGGTTTTCTTCGAATTTAGATACTGATTTTTCAAACCGGTCCAAAGCACACTTGCCTAATTGGCATTCTAAACCTCAGGAATCATGTCATTTAACACAAAGAACTTCAACAAGAAGGCCTTCTTATGATGCTTGTCAAACCAATAATATCAGTAACAAGATTCGCTTCAGTGTCGAGAATTATTTTATCACATTCATAATATTGTGTAATTGTTAAAATCTTGATGACTCCAAACATTGTAATTATGCCCAGTTAATTTTTGCGCTTCCAACAGAACCAAATTCTGAATATTGACTATTGATCACAAAATATTTTGACCTATGACTCGGAATTCAATGCAAAATAAATACAATATCTATAATATGAATTTGCTTATACTCTGAAAGTCAAAATTGCATACAATCCTCTTTTATCTGCTATCAAAACTAAATATCTAATCACGGGATTGTACTTCTCATTTTCGTTCAATGATTTTGTATTAATGTTACACACTTGTAGGTTCATATATGCCCTAGACTATAGATCTCTGCAAAAACAATGTGCCCTAGACTCTGACTACATTAAAACAGGGTTTTTTCCCCTCTAGCACAAGTTGTGCTAGGTAACTGAGCATTTTTGTGACTAAAAATGCGTTTATCTGCATGTCCTTGACGATTTGCTTCTTCACTACTACAACAATGACATTCATGTCTTGTTGATGGCAATTTTCCTCTGCAAGACATGTTTTTTGTCCTTAAGTGTCTAAGAATCCGGCTATGTCATTTTATTTTGATAAATCTTCATGTCTACAAGTCATGATTATTTTTTGTTTGTTGATTCGTTATTTATAGTTTTGGTCTTTTCCTTATGGTCTACTCGTGCCTACAACAACGACAACGTTCATGACTTGATTGTCGTTTAAAATAAGTGTCTATACATCTTCAATCTCAACAGTTTTCCTCTACGTTTGGATCTTCATGACTTCACCGTTGTCGCGTGCCCTATGTTTTTTGTAACTCATGTTGTGATCATACTTGGATTTCATCTCTCCCTCTTATTTACAATTCGTACCATACTAATATTCCTAGGGCTTTCTCGAACCTCGATCCTCTTCTTTGTCTCTTTCACAGTTCATACCCAACTAGGGCTTCCTTGAACACCTACAACTTCTTGTTTGTATGCTTCTTCTAGGGCTTCCTCGAACAATGGCTCTAATACCAATGTTAGCAAATATGAATTTTGAAAGAATGAAGAGAAATAGAAGGCATATGACACACTTCTACACTTATGTGTGTCCGTCTTTTATTAAGCAAAAAGTAGTTACATTCAGTTGGGAAGGTTGATAACCAACCATTAGTTAATGTTTAACTAACATCTAATTAATTTTTTTAACAAACCTCCTCGTGCAAGTTGTTGCTCGTGTCTAAACCCTGCTTGAAAAGAGAGTAGTGAGAAAAGTGTCGTCAAAGGACCCATTTCATCCTCTTCTTCATTGAATGAAAGCCACGCGTGCAGTTCTGAGCCACAATAAGGCATTTAATAGATGACATGTTAGTGCATTATGCCATCCATTCTAAACTTTCTATGGCTTCAATATTTGGAAAAATCGAGTAAAACTACAATAATTTCAATTCTAGTTGTATTTTATGTAGAACTTATCAGACATTTGAATGCTCTTGCTTAGTTGTGCTCTTGTTTATGGTCAATCTGATTTTTACATATTGAGAAAAATACCATTAGAATCTTTGATTTGATATTCTAAATATTACAAGACTTAATGTAGCATTAAAATCGGTTCTTTCATGAACGAACTTACATTTTTAATAATGCAGAGCACGGAAAAAAGACAAGTTGAGATATCGATATCCTCGTGGTGAATCATATCTTGATGTCATTCAAAGGTTATATTTATCCTATTTTATTCTCCTCCATTGCTAGTAGTGTTATTTTTATTTCTCATAGTAGACTACTAAGATTCTTGCTATATACATGGCTACAGCTATTTAATATAAATCTAAGGTCAAACGCAGGGAATATATTTTTCATTCGTAAATATTCTTATATATAAAATATTAAAAAATGTAAGCATGGATACATTTTATCTTATTATAGGTTAGAACCTGTCACTGTTGAGCTTGAGCGGCAACGTGCACCGGTGGTGGTTATTGCCCATCAGGTGACTATAAACTATGTAATATTGCACATTTGTTACGTAGATTTTTCCTTCGAAGACCACAAAAACAAAATTGAATGTTTATATTTTAACATCTTCATCAAAGTCTTATTTTTGTTATCTAGGCTATCTTGCGTGCCTTATACGCATATTTTGCTGCTAAACCCTTGGAAGAAGTTCCACACATTGAGGTATGTGAACTTTGTTTTACTCTTTGCATGTGATTGCTCCTTTGTTTAATCAATAATTCATTCTTATTTTTCTGTTCTCTTTTCTGTCAGGTCCCATTACACACCATAATTGAGATTCAAATGGGTGTGACAGGGCTCCAAGAAAAAAGATATAAGTTGATGGATTAATGCACACATATTGTTAACATTTTTTACAACCCTCGTGATAAAAAATTATTGTGCAATCCCCTATGAACTAAGCTTGTCTATTCAAGTAACATTCTCTTTGTATAATAAAATGGGATGCACGAGTACATTGTAGAATATTTCAATTTCATGTTTCTTATGATAAAGGCATATTAGTAGTCATTTTTTATGATAGCATGGCTTCTATATATCTTCATATTATCTTCATGACATATATTTGTGATTTGTATATATTTCAATAAAATATCATCATGATATGTATATTTATCATTAATTTTTTTTATCTTATTTCACCGGACTTGCATAAAAGCTAAACTTGCAATTATAACAGTAACAAATTGACCATAAGCTTTGCTACATGACTGAAATATGATGTAGTTGCATAGGGTACTAAATTATGGTAACTTGAATGATAGAAAAATTCTGAAAGGTGGTCTTTTTGAATGAATTGTTTTATTATTCAATTAAAGGATTTACTATAAATATATGGTTGCATTAAGTTTTGTTATTGTCAAAGTGTTGTGTACGATGCATGATTATAGAAATAGGATATTGTCAGTGCACACATATTAGTGCTTGTAAACATTGAATAGTTTTCCCTATGGTGGTTGTGTGAGTGAAAGCCATTAGGGATAGTGAAGGTGAATGTTATATCGTTTTATGTGGGTCTTGATGGTCACCCTGCTAAGGTTATTTTATATTTTGAATATTTCCCTAGGTTGGCTTTGAGAGTGGAAGCCACTATGGTAAATGAATGTGTATTTGAAGGGATAAATAAATATCCTAAATATACATGAAAGTGGAAGCACAATTTTATAATAAAGAGAGCATTATATTTGAGTAGTATGTGCTCTATCATGTGTGTGTGTGCGTGCATGTCTGCGAAGTGAAAATACAATTTAATAATGGAGAGTGAACATTATACTTGAGTAGTATGTGCCCTATCATGTGTGTGGGGATGCTTGCACGTGTGTGTTCCTTTGTTCACTAGCCCTAAGAACGAAAACATTTGGAATAAACTTGTTGATTCATTTCAAGCAAGGCTCAACACATGGAATGGTTGTCTTTAGCATGCAACATAACCTTGGTTTAATTAGTTTTGAATGCCCTCCTAATATACATGATGTCTATTGAAAAATCCCTAGTTGGTATTATACTTCAAATGAGAAAAATCATGCGAGGCTTTTTATGGCAAGGTGTAGGAGAAAAAGAAACCCCCACTCTCAAATGGCACATGGTTTGTACCACTAAATCTAAGGGAGTTGTAGGCGTAATAAATCATGAGATTCAAAATCACAGTTGTGGAGCTAAAGCTAGTATGGTTTATGTATTCACAACCTCAAGCTTGAATGCCCCCTTCTCGAATTTAGTTTGTTTGAAGACTTTTAGCTGACTCTTTTGGTTTCCCATTGGCTAAGGGAAGGAGAAAAAAGGGAATCATGGTTTTTTTGTTCAAGTTGTTAAAAATTAACTATGTCAGCAGCTTATTCTACTCTAATCTGTAATAAAGAAGGGGGACTTTATTTCATGTTAGTCCTTAATGAGTTTTGAATAATTATTTTCCCTCTATTTGGAATGCCACACTCGAGAGATGGTTGGAGAGAAAAGGGGTATAAAAGGAAGTGGATAGTTCCAATTTTGGCATCTGTGATCATTATTCAACCAATTGTTTGATGTAAAAACATGATTGCTTGTACATTCAACCATTAAAGACGAAAACCCTAATTAGTTCCGGATTTGGGAACAAAAACCCTGATCTCTTATTGGTGACTCTTTTAGGGGTCACAGTTGGACGAAACAATAATATTTTCAATTTCAAGGGTCTATTGGAAGGTGGGCAGCTAGTTTGGGTAGTTGTGTGAAGGATCAAATTAGATTTGACAGCGTTGAAGGTGGAGTGAACCAATTTTGGGACCTTGAGGGGTGGATGTAGCAGTGGACCAACGAGTTGAGGGTCAGCGTAGCCATTCCTAGCCACTTGGAGTTTGGTGACTTTCTTGGGAAGCCTGCCTAACAGTTTTAGCATTATTTTGTGGACAGAGAATTTAAGTTCTTCCATCATTTGTTTGATAATATTTTTTTATAATTCTTAGGTTTGAATTTGATGTGAAAAATCAGACTTTTGGTGTCAAATGATATATAGTGATTATGTAATTTTTATGAGGATTTATTGAAGGGTGGAATTTCATTTTAGTGCATAAATAACTATTTTTTGAATTCTGAAATTTTCAGTTAGGGTTTTTTGTAATATTTAGTTTCATTTAATTTCATCTCAAGAAGGACATTACAGTGGTATCAGAGCATTGGATCTTGGTAGCGTGTGATTTAGAAGGATAAGATAAAATAACAGACATAATTTTTTATGACATTAAGTTTGAGAGGTTTGCCCAAGGGCACGAGAGATTTGCTAATATGAAGCACAACTGATTCACACCATGCAAAATTCGAATGGTGAGGGAAGCTCTTCAAGGGTAAACAATAATATTCAGCGACCAAGGACTATGAGTGATTCTTCATCTAGGTCATTCCGGCCTACTTGCCTTCCAAGAGAAGAAACCACTCTGGTGAGGGAAACTCGTTGCTCCATAGTTGATGCCATTGTTGACAACTAAGTTGAATATAGAGCCCTTCAATTGAGATACGAGAACTATCACTTACCAAATTCATGGGATTGAATAAAGATCGAGTTGGAATTGGACCAAGGTCTGGACCACGAGCTATACAAGGAGACTTGTAGCATGCCTAGAGAAAGGAAGAGGAAAAGAGCTTCTAAATTGTAATGGTGGAGTATGAAGAAAAATTAACGCTGCAAATAATGGAGAGGGAACAACCCATGGAGGCATCAACCATACAAAAAGAAAGTGGAAAAAATGTTCTCGCCCAAAGGGAAAATAATTCTTCCCTTGTAATGAGGAAATAGAAAAAAGCCTTAAAACAAGAACAAAAACAAAATAGTGAAGAGATCAAAACAAAAAGCACTTTACATGTTGAATGCCTAGTGTCAAAGATTGAAGTTGTTTTAGCCCAAGAAACATTACATGTTGAATGTCGAGTATCCAAAATTGAGTATTATTCAGTCCTAGAAGCACCTTTCAATCTTCCAAGCATTGCAAAATTTGAGTCATTACTGTATAACATTGATTTAAAAAGTAACTATAGTGATGAGCATGCAAGTAAGGAAAATGTTTCAATTGATGCCACTAATTCGAATTTCATGAATTACAAATATGGTTGTGTCAAAGAAAATCTCTCAAAAGCTTGCTCTTCTAAATAAAATAAAAAAGAGGTAAGCAATTTTATTACACCCCAAGGTATGAAAATGAAAGTCATTTCAAATTTAATGCTTCTTATTATGTCATTGCATGAAGCTTGTCATCATGGGCATCATGTTAAAAATGGTAATAAGATGAATAATGTTTTGAGTAGCAAGGGGCACATAGACCTTTTATATAAGTTTCAAATGGTGTGTGCATAAAAGAGTGGGATCCAAGTGATAATTTAAGCTAAAAAGATGATCACTCCTTGGAACCAAGTCCTACACTTGAAAACAAGGCTATGAATAAAGTCACCATTGTTGGAGTAGCGAGATACTAGATGTGGAAAGGTGGTAAACTCGATAGATGTTATTTTGTTGTTGTTCAAGGTCTTATGACTCAACATAGCATGGTTTTGTAGGAGTCAAGTTACATATAGATTTGCCAACCTTGGATGTGTGAAGGAGAAGTCAAGGAATATAAGAGTCTACAAAATGGCTCCACCATTCTAGATTATAGACTTGTTGTTTTTCACATTTCTAGCTTGCCCAACATTTTGTTGGCAGCCATGCTAGTGGTTCCAAGCATAAATTTAAGTGATTTACAATTTCCCACAGTTGTTGAAGTATTTTCAATCACATGGTGGAAGAATTTCAACACTGTTGTCAATGTTGCGGCATGTACAACTAGTGCAAATTGGTTTTCAGCCACTATAAGTTTAATTTTGAGGAAGAGTATGCAATGCTACAACGATGCTTGGGGCAACATGAATGGGCCTTTAAACGTCCATCATATGAATGAAAGATACAAGGAAAATACAAGCAATGGAAAAAGTTAGGCAACATGTCAATGAGGCATGATGAAGTGGTTGAAAGAGTGATGTTGGAAGCTTTTGATTTCCCTAATGTATGTTTTCTATGTGCAAGTCTAAAAATGGAGAAGATAGAAAAGAAAAAGGCATGAGTGTGGTTCAATTCAGTATATTCATAAGTGTGAGAAGCGAAGTGAAACAAGATGATAATATGACATCGGCAGTTGAAGAGATAGTTGATAAGGATATGACAACACAGAGAATAGTCTTCAAGTCATTATGGAGACAAGAGAGAGTGGGAAAGTAATTGTACAAAAAAATTCTCAAAATAACATGCAAGAGAAAGTCCAATTGCAGTCGTTGGAGGTGGAAGAGAAGACTCTCACAAGAGCAAGTGCAAGAGATTGGCAAGAAGAAGAGTAAGTGCACAAAGTTGGGGGACAAAAAGTGGCCTATCCATGGACATGATTTTCTTGAAATTTTAAAAATCTAAACTCCTGTAGATAATTTGAGATATTTACACTTCAAATTTGAAGATGGTGTAAGAACATGAAATGTAGTATTTTGAGTCTAGTTTCCAAAACACAATTTTTTTTTAAATGGTTAAGCATAACTAGGTTAAACGTCTAAAATTTGAAGAGGAATTATTTTTTTCTCTAGAAAACATAGTAGATAGACGGTCGTGCAGTGCACCATTTTTTGAGCAGCGTTTAATATTCTTTGAAACCTTTTGGGAAAAAATTAGATAAGATCTTGTAGTTTGTGACCTATTTTTTTTTAAATTTTTTCAACGAATAATTTTTTTTATGAATTTTGCAAGTAATAGATCTTGAAAACTAACAAAGCAATGGATAGTCATCTGTGTGATGCACCTAACTATATTTTTTTTAAAATGAAAAATATTTTTTTTAATGTGTGTAGAATTAGGCCTAGTTTGTGACCATATAACTTGTTTTTCACTTAGATCAACGAAAGACAAATTATGTGAACATGTATAGGCATGTATGTTTGCGACATGTAGTGGTCTAAAATGGTATAGTTAGAAATCAACATAGATTGAAACCTTAGATTAGTCCAAAAAGTATAAAAATCATATTTTTGAAAAGAGGAGAGCGTGCTTGTCATGATGATATTAAGTTTTTGAATTTTCACGTTGAAATTCTTAGTGCATTTTGCAATCAAAGTTGAATTTTGTTGTTTTTTTCATAACTCTCAAAACTTGATTGTACATTGATAGTCCAAGCCTTTGGCTCGAAAATCCAAGCCATTCTCGAGCCAAAAGGTGCAGGAATTGAATTCAAATTCAAATAGTGTGATCGCGTTATATATTCTCAACACCCTAAAACCCGAATTTGCATGTTGACCTACTAAAGGAACCATTAGGCCTAGTAGTCTTAAGATCAAAGTTTGGTTGATTAAGATTATTGTTTGAGACCAATTTTCTTGTCAAGATTTGATAGCATTGAATGATAATTGGAGATGTATTAACTTATGAATCAATTTATTGTTCATTTGGCATGTGTCTAATCTTCCTTAAAATGCAAACAATCTTAGTTCATCCTAGATAGGATCAAGAAGTCAAAAGTTGGTTTTTGGTGATCCACTTATCCAAATCACTCATAATTTGGTAGATTTGATTTAGATTTCATTTTGTACATGATTAAATAAATTATATTGTCCAAAAATCAATAGGAGTACAAGGATCCTTTGACTAAGTACTAACAGACCTAGAGTAGTAGGTTCGAAAGAGAGTTCAGTGATATTATAAATGTTTAAGGATTAGTTACTTGAAAGTTGGTATTTGAAAAGGAATTTATAGTCTTCACAAGATTCAAATGGTGTTTTGAAATAACAAATAAACAAGGGTCATTGTATTTTGTGTCATTGTATTTTGTGTCAAGAGTGTATACAGTCCTAAAAGAGGTTGAATTTGGTTAAACAGGATTGCATTAGTTTTTGTGGATAATTGGTGATGTTTGGAACTTGTAAAAAACTTTTATAAACTTTGTAGTATTGTCTAAGTCTTTGATAAGATTGTTTGAGTCAGTAAGTGAAGTTCTATAAGGATCTATTTTCAAGGTATGTCAATGCATTAGTAACTTGTTTTGCATATAGGAAGTTGTCTTTTGTCAAGTTTAGATATGTCACATACATTACGCAAACATACATGCCTTACGATATAACTGATTTTATCATGAGATATCATAAAATGCATTTTTTAAACTATGGCCAAAACTTAGCCTTTGGAGTACCATTTTAGATGTGCATTTGATGTAAATTGGGGCTATTTCAAGCCCCTTCAACCTAATTGCATGACTATAAAATGTGATTTGGGGGTTGATTTCTATCTAGGCCAAGAGATACTAAAAAGATCATGTAATATTTCACATTTTACTTAACATTTAAAATTACATGAATAATATATCTTGATTAGTTGAAGCAAAGAAACATAATTTTATTTATATGCAAGTTCCACATGTATAGAATGTGGTTTTGAGCTCAATAAACTTGAAGTCATAAGCTAATGAATGCAAATGCCGATTACTTTAATTATGTAGGTAATTAGGATCAAGATGAGCCACGTGAACGTATTTTAAATTATATATTCAATGTGATTTGGAGTTAAATTAACCCTAATGTCATGTCATATATAATTAACCAAAGAGTTGATTCGTTTAATCCAAGAGGCATTTGAGTCCAATTGGAACCCCTTAAAGAGCAAGATATGTTTTGGGGCAAAATTAAAAGATTGATTATATCATGAATTGATCCAATTAGTCAAATTATGCAATTAAGGGCATGATTTGGGCAAAATTGATCCCCTAAACCAAATTTATGGATCAATCAATTATATAGTTCATGTATGCAACATGTGTGGCTTAACTAACCCTACTTTTATCAAAAATGCAAACATGTTCAGGTAATTATCATAAATAGGTGAACAAGAAGCTCACATTTTCTTCAATTACCTTAGTGATTAGACCCTATATCTGATATCTTAAACCCTAAACCCTATACCATTTAACTTAAACCCTAAACCCTATACTATTTACCTTAAATCCTAAGCCATAATCCCTAAACCCTTTAAATTGTAGACCCTAAACCAATAAATTTAGCCCCAATTAACATCTTTTATATATAGTAAGAATTAGGTTCACAGGGATGAACTTGGTTAAAATTGCATCACTCATTATCACGATTGACTTTGTAGGCTCAATCTATGATGATGTGGGGGATAAGTGATCTCAAGTTTACATTCTTTACTCACAAATCTAGGTTCAAAGAGCTCAAATTTGTTCCAATCACCATCACAATTGTACCTTATATACCCTAAAAACAATACCCTAAGCCCTAATCCCTAAAGTTCCTAATCCCTAAACTCTAAACCATAAATATAAACTCTTTAAACCTTGAACCAATTATTTTAGTCCAAATTAACATCATTTAGACTAAGAATTAAGTTCATAGAGCTTAATCTGGCCTAAATCACATGATTGATTGCCCCATTTGACTAATTCACTCAATCTGCATGATGACATGGGGTATAATGACAACCCAAAAACACATTCTATAGTCACAAATTGGTCCAAGTGATTCAAATTGTCCTCAATTATCTTGGTGATTGACCTTGTATACCTTAAACCATATATACATTAAAATGTAAGCCCTAAACCATAAACCCTAAACACTATACCCTAAATTGTAAACCATAAACTTTCCCTATTTACCAATTGATTTAGTCCCAATTAACATCCTTTGTAGTAAGAATTAGGTTTAAACATGGCATAGAGCAATTAAATATTATATACAGGTCCTTGATCCTAAACCCTATGCCCTAATCCCTAATCCCTAAAACATAAATTGTAAGTTGTATGCCCTAATGCTCACTACATGTCGTAATCATACATGCCTTATGATATAACTGATTTTAACACAAGATGTCATAAAATATACTTTTTAAACCTATGGCTAAAACTTAGCCTTTGGAGTACCAATCTAGTTGTGCATTTGAAGTAAATTGGGGCTATTTCAAGCCCCTTCAACTTAATTAATCAAAGAGGAGGCTAGTTGATTATTTTAATTGAGGAGGCATTTGAGGCCAGTTTGAACCCCTTCAAGAGCAAGATATGATTTGGGGCAAAGTCAAAAGATCGATTCTATCATGAGTTGATCCAATTAGTCAATTTGTGTAGTTAAGGGTGTGATCTGGGAAAAATTAAGATCCTAAACCAAATTTATGGCTGAATCAATTGTATAACATGTATATGGCATAATTGCCCCTACTTTTATCAAAAATACAAACATGAAGGTAATTATCATAAATAGGTGAACAAGCAGCTCAAATGTTCTTCAATTACCTTAGTGATTGGACCCTATATTCGATATCTTAAACCCTAAACCCTGTACCATTTAACTTTAACCCTAAACCTTGTACCATTTACATTAAACCCTAAACCATAAGCCCTAAACCCCAAACCCTTTAAATTATAGACCCTAAACCCTAAACCAATAAATTTAGCCCTGATTAACATCTTTTTATATATATAGTAAGAATTAGGTTCACAAAGATGAACTTGGTCAAAATTGCATCACTCATTAAACCATAATTGACTTAATTGGCTCAATTTGTGATGATGTGGGGACTAATTGAGCTCAAAATCACATTCTTTACTCACAGATATAGGTTCAAGGAACTCAAATTTGCCCCAATTGCCTTCATTATTGTACCTTATATACCCTAAGCCCTAATCCTTAAAGTTCTTAATCCCTAAACTCTAAACCATAAATATAAACTCTTTAAATCTTGAACCAATCATTTTAGCCCAAATTAACATCATTTAGACTAAGAATTAAGTTCATAGGGCTCAATTTGGCCTAAATCACACTAGTGATTGCCCCATTTGACTAATTCAGTTAATCTACATGATGACATCCAGGGTATAATGACAACCCAAAAACACATTCTATAGTCACAAATGGGTCCAAGTGATTCAAATTGTCCTCAATTATCTTTGTAATTAACCCTGTGTACCCTAAACCGCATATACATTAAAACCTAAGCCCTATACCCTAAATTGTAAACCATAAGCTTTCCCTATTTACCAATCGATTTAGTCCCAATTAACATCCTTTGTAATAAGAATTAGGTTCACATGGCATAGAGCGATTAAACATTATATATAGGTCCTTAAACCTAAACCCTATGCCCTAATCCCTAATCTATAAAACATAAATTTTAATCCCTCTGCCTAATGCCCACTACATGCCGAAAACATACATGCCTTACGATATAACTAATTTTATCACGAGATGTCATAAAATGCATTTTTTAAACCTATGGACAAAACTTAGACTTTGGAGTACCAATCTAGCTATGCATCTGAAGTAAATTGGGACTATTTGGAACCCCTTCAACGAGCCCCTTCAACCTAATTTCATGACTATAAAATGTGATTTGGGGGTTTATCAGCTCCAATTTTCCCTAATGACCATCACAATTGTACCTAATATACCCTAAAACCTATACCCCAAGCCTTAATGCTTAAACTTTCTAATCCCTAAACTCTAAGCCATAAATATAAACTCTTTAAACCCTAAACCAATAATTTTAGCCCAATTAACATCATTTAGACTAAGAATTATCTTTGTGATTGACCCTGTGTACCCTAAACCTAAGTCGTAAACACTATACCCTAAATTGTAAACCAAAAACTTTCCCTATTTACCAATCAATTTAGTCCCAATTAACATCCTTTGTAGTAAAAATTAGGTTCACACATGGCATAAAGAGATTAGACCTTAAATACACCCTTAAACCTAAACCCTACATGCCTTAATCACTAATCCCTAAACCCTAAAACATAAATTGTAATCCCTAATCCCTAATCCATAAACCCTATGCATTAATGTCTTAATCCCTAATCCATAATCCTTAATCTCTATTAAATATAACGTGATCACGTTATTTAATAATGTGGTCGTGTTATTTAATAATGTGATCGTGTTATTTAATAATGCAATCATGTTATTCTTAATATAGATAACACTCGATTCTCAATGTCAATTTCTAACCCCAATCGAGTATTAAGAATAACGCGATCACATTATTCTTAATATACGCTTCTCAATATGTTGGATGAAGTAGAACCTAGTATAACAAATAACACAATTGTATTATGTAATAATGTTATATAACATGATATCGTTATTATTATTTTAGACTAAACTCAGTTTTCAATGTCTATTTTCAACCCAAATCAAGAATTTTGTTCCTAAAAACATTCTTTGTGTACTTCTACAAGATTTGTGGTACTTGTGTACTTGACCCCACCTTTAAAAAGTTATTAATTGTCCTTGATGGGTGACGGATCACGTTCGAAGAAGAGAAAGATGTTGAAGAACAAAACACCATAGGAATTAGAAGATTTAAGAGAGAAACACAAGATATAAATGCAAAAACTTCATGGTAGACAAGGTACAAACCATAATCCTAATGAACCAAATGCCATAGATAATGAGCCAATTGACAATAATGAATTAAACAATGATGAAATTGACCATAATGAATTTAATAATGATGAAATTGACCATAGTGAAATGAATAATAATGAAATTGACAATAATGAATTAGATAATCTTGAAAGTTTACATTCAAAGTTCCAAGTTTTTTATTTTGTTGATGATGAGTCTATGTATGATGCTTCTCCCCTGCCCCCTCCCCCCCCATGAATGAATAAATTTTGATGGAAACAAATAATGATGAAATTAGCCATCAAGAAAATTTCATGGAAACATATAATAAAAAAATAAAAAATGAATAAAATGTCATCCCACCTCTAAACAATGAAAGTAATAATGATTTTGAAACACCCTCTCAACACATTCCACCATTAACAACACCTCTAACAACTATGCATAGAAAAGACAAGTACTTAATTGAAGTCAATGAAAATATTTTAAAATCAATGCATAACAAAATGTCTGATCATCATTCAAGATGACTGGCTCAACAAATTTGGGATACTTTCTTTCATAATTTAGATTATGATAGTCAAAGATGTCAATTATTTATTTCATTGATTAAAATAAGACCTATAATGTACACATTAAGACTGAGAACATCTAACATGGATGATGAAAACAATGAAATTGTTGAAAATCTATATGATGCATATCATATTGTAGGTCCAAAATCACACACCCAAGATTGTAATGTTGCCCAACATATACTTATAACGTGTACAGTAAGTGACAAAACAAGAAAAAAAAAAGAATGATTTCAAAAACAAGCTGAATACTTAATATAAACAGAAAAATAATACTGAAAGTAATTGAAAGATTTAATGAACCTAATATCAATGAGCTCTGGCCATTCTCTTTTAGACTTCCACAAAAGGACAAGGCTATGCCGATACTCTCAAAGAGTTACTTGCTCAATTTTGGAAAGACAATGTAAGAGTTTCGTCCAATGCAAAAGATGTTGTGAAAAGAAGAGTTGGTTCTCATAACCATGAACTGCATCCAAAACATTTATTTGATATGACTCAAACATAATTGTAATCTAAATTTTTAGAAAAACATCCATAAATTTTTATTTGTTAAAGATATTTTGAGATGGTCAAACCTTTATATGTAAAAATAAATCACACATGTACCACTTTTTGTTGTAGGCAACATGTTGAATTTTCAATGCACTGTGATGTTTTTCTCCATATTCATTGTACTTTGCATACTAACAACATTTTGTAGGAGTGTGATATTGAATTTCCACCAAAATTAGTCAAAAAATTTATGCCAATTATCTTTTGTAAAAGACTAGATGGACAATTATTTTACAACAAATATTGTTTAAATAGAAATTGCAGCATTTGTGGTGGATTGTCAAAATTAAAAAATATATATCCATGAGAAGATTATAAGTGCAGTTGGACAGGAATTAGTTGGTTTAAGCAAATATAAATTAGTGACTTATCAAGTAAAATATGGCAAAAAATCTAAAATAGGTGAGCTTGTTACAAAAAAGATATATGTTTTCAAAATTTTGGTAAAATTTAGGGAGAAGATTATTTATGAGTATGCAAGGCACACACATAGGAATAGATGGTTAGATGAACATTTCAAGATAAGCAAGGATACATTTTCACTTAGTTTAATTGTTTCATTAGTTGATTTTACTAAAAATTACACATTCAAATCCCAAATGGAAGTTCAATCGTAGTATTACAACTCATCACAAGTTGTCATATTCGTGTATATAGAATTCATGCATGCACCTGATACTATAGAGTAACAAATTTTTTTTTTAAGGGAGTACCATTTATATATCATCGATGACTGATCACATTGTTTAGAGTATGTGTAAGGTTGTTTTCAAAGGTTTCAATGAATAGTTAAGTCAAAGGAACATTACTTTCAATCAACATTACATTTGGTTTGACAATTGCACATCACAATTCAAAAATACATAGATGTTTTATTGATTGAGCAGGATACATATTACCACTAGTGTAGAACACATTTGGAGTTTCACCGAGGTTGAGCATGAAAAATGGGAGCATGATGGTGCAGGAGCATGTGTAAAAAAAGATATTTCAAGGGAGGAGTTGAAATTTGAAGAGGGTGTTCATTTGACAAATACAAAAATTATGTTTGAATGGTGTGATGAGAACATATGTCATGGTGTTCAACCTAATTCTATTGTTCATAGATATTTTTGGTTAATGGAGGAAGAACACTTGGTAAAGTATGAGGATTGTACGACTCTAATGGGTTCAAGTGACCTCCACTCATTTCGTAGCTCAAATACAAGTTCTTAGATTGTTCATACGAGACACTTGGCATGTTTGTGTTCTACATGGACACTATTTGGAATGAGTGTGAGTCACAAGAGTGGGTGAATGGTTGGAGTTCCAAACCTCTAATTCTAATCAACACATATCATGTTTCAACAATATTGCAACTTACAAATATGACATCATCAGAGGACTTTGACCATGCATATGATATAGTGCAGCTAGGTAGAGTTTTTTTCATTATGTATAATTTATTGTCATTATATATCTTCATATTATCGCTAAAATTATTTTTTTGTGATACAGGGCATGCTTTTGTAGTTATTTTAGATGAGAATAATGAAGAGGGCATTGATTACTACTTATTTTGGTGTGTAGAGAGAGAAAAAATTGACTTCCCCAGTTATAGATGGAGAAAACATTGACTATCCCAATGGGTTAGTGGTAGTCATTGGAACTTAGTTTTTAAAATATCTTATAAAATATTCAAATCAATGGTTGTTTGAAGAGTTTGAAATGCACAGGAAAATACTACACTATTCAAATTGTATTCTTGCAACGAATATTCAATCACAAAAATATCATGGGAGACCATTAAACAAGAAACTATGGAAAGTTTGGAAGTCAGACCATGAAGCTATTTATGATACTATGAAGGTTAGAGCAGATCCTAGTGGTTCATTGGATTTAAATATGTAGGTATATTGACTTTTCAAATGTAGATATAATCAATTTTACCAAATGTTTTTTATTTTTTAGGTATTACATATAAATTTTATTTTTAATTACTTACAAACAATTTTTTGTAGGTTAGTGGTCCCAGATAAGCTTCCACCTTCATATGGTTAGCACTATCAGTAAAGAATTCTATATTCTTGAAGCTAAGAGAAGCTCAGGTTGGACGTGATCAAATCTTAGGTTGGATGTGATTAAAGATTACTAAATGACTTACAAGTTCCATTTTATGGGTGTTTGAACTTTGGCTAAAAAAATACATTTTTCTTATATTGGGAAGGGCATTCTTGAGGCCAGAATGGCTGATGGGTTTGTTGATCAGGCTTGATGGAATGCTAAAAAAATGGTCTTAGATGTTATCCATTCCCGCCAAATGTGTTGGCAATGTCATTTTTTAGTCAAGAAGCATTAGAACTAGAGTTTTGCAACCACAACTTAAACTTCGACAAAATATTATTATTAGTGTATTCGCGCCCCAGAACGGTAGTGAAAATGCACTTTTAGGTGGATTTGAATGTCATGGTAGTGTGATAACATGTAATTTTCCTATCTAAATGTGATCTTAGTGATATATTTTGAGGTGGAGGTCCCGGAGGCAAAAATGCCAATTGGAGCTCAAGAAGTTGCTTGTTCAATGCCAAAAAGTTACATTTTTGGACCCCTCACTGCAACTTTTGCAATAGATTGATCTCAAAACTTCCACCTAAGTGCTCGAGGTTGTGATTAGATTGATTAAATAGGTAGGGGAAGGATCTGACGGTTCACATAAATGATTTACAGTTTTTGTTTTTTGCGTGTTTGAACTTAGGCTAAAAAATTACA
This sequence comes from Torreya grandis, assembly GCA_037957365.1. Classification (NCBI taxonomy): domain Eukaryota; kingdom Viridiplantae; phylum Streptophyta; class Pinopsida; order Cupressales; family Taxaceae; genus Torreya; species Torreya grandis. The sequence goes on along the minus strand of JARHVA010001414.1, from coordinate 1,436,813 downwards.
TTTTTCTTGTATTGGAAAAGGTGTTTTTGAGGCCAGAATGGGTGGTGGGTTTGTCGATCAGGCTTGATGGGAGGCTAAAAACCTAGTCTTAAATGTTATCCACCTCCCAGATGTGTTGGCAATATCAATTTTTAGGCAGGAAGCATCGAAACTAGAGTTCTCCAACCACAACTTAAACTTTGACAATATTTGTTATCAATGTTTTCGCGCTCTAGAATGGTAGTGAAAATTCACTTCTAGGTGGATTTGAACATCATGGAGGTGTGATAACATGTAATTTGCCTATCTAGACATGATCAAAGTGATATATTTGTAGGTGAAGGTCTCGAAAGTAAAAATGCCAGTTGGAGCTCAAGAAGTTATTTTTTCACTGCCAAAAACTTATATTTTTAGACCCCTCACTGCAACTTGTCCAAAAAATTGCTCTCAAAGCTTCCACCTGAGTGATATAGGCTAAGATTAGATGTATTAAATAGGTAGGGGAGGGATCTGATGGTTCACAGAAATGAACTACAATTTTTGTTTTATGTGTGTTTGAACTTAGGCTAAAAAATTGCATTTTTCTTGTATTGGGAAGGGTGTTCTTGAGTCCATAATAGGTGGTGAGTTTGTTGATCGAGCATAATGGGAGGCCAAGAACCTAATCTTAAACATTATCTTCCCACTATATGTGTTTTCAGTTTCAGTTTTCAATTAAGAAGCATCAAAACTAGAGTTCTGCAACCATAACTTAAACTTTGACAATATTTGTTGTCAGTGTTTTTATGCTCCAGAATGGTAGTGAGAATGCAATTATGGGTGGATTTGAATGTCATGATGGTGTGATGACATGTAATTCTCCTATCTAGATGTGATCAAATCTATAGATTCTTAGGTGGATATCTCAGAGCCTTAAATGTCAGTTGGAGCTGAAGAAGTTGCTTGTTCACTGCCAAAAAGTCACATTTTTGGACCCCTCACTGTAACTTGTCAAATGGATTGCTATCGAAGCTTCCACCTAAGTGCTCTGGGGTGAAATTTGAGGGCTTAAAGATTCATTAGAGGGATTTTATGGTTCACATAAATGACTTATAGTTTTTATTTTATGGGTGTTTGAACTTATGCTAAAAAATGCATTTTTTTTGTATTGAAAAGGGCGTTCTTGAGGCCAGAATGGGTGGTGCATTTGTCACTCAGGCTTGATGGAAGGATAATAACATACTCTTAGATGTTATCTATCCCCACCTCTGGATGTGTTGGCAGTGTCAGTTTTCAGTCAGAAAGCATCGAAACTAGAGTTTTACAACCACAACCTAAACTTTGATAACTTTGACAACTTAAACTAGAGAACTAAAAACTTAATGAGTAATTGACCTATTGAACTATTAGGTGGTATTAGGGGATGATATAAGGTGATGTAGGAACATAGTTTTAAATGGTTAGGTGAGATAAGTTGTATTAATGGGTCCCATAAGCCAATTAAAAGGGGGTGAAGACATGTCATGTCAAAGTCATAAAGGTGATGACCCTTAAGAATCATGTTTAGTCATGTTAACACTATCCTCACGTTGGATGTAAGAGAATAAGTTATGTGACCACCCAAACTAACATTAAATTGGGATGGATTGGAAGTTGTACGTGTTGTGTGGCGTAAAATGGATAGAGAGAAGAGAGAGAGGTGAGAGAGAGATCCAAGACTAGAGCAAAAATGGGGAAATGAAGAGAAGATAACATACCTCTCAAAATAAGATGATCCAATCCTTGTCATGGGTTGTGTTTTATAATCAATATTGTTAAAAGTGAATAAATATGGAATGTTTTTGTGTATCTACATTTCATGGGATAGTATTGGATTGTCGTCAATTTATATATTATCTTTGAAAGGCCCTAGAGGCCATGATCAAGTCACATTTGTGTGTATTGGTAGGTTTAAACAAGAGACTGTAGGTTACCATCAAGGAAGAGAATAAATGATGAGATTTGTGAAAAATGGTGCAAGAAGGAGAAATGCTCAGTCATCTATAGGTAAGATCAAAGACGTGTCAGGTTGTAAGGTTTAGTTTGTGTAATCTCCAAAAGGGAGAGAAATTAAAAGAGAACATTCTTTGATGATAACTCTGTTATGACTATGACAATCCCCAAATTGTGTTATCTTAATGTATTTAAAACTTCATGTCAAGAAATTCATTGTATTTTTTGAGTAGATTCACATATGAATTCATCTAGGGTTCATGGTGAGTAGTTGGATGTCTATGTTGGATTGAAAACAAGTAAAAAATGTTCATTACCCCATTATTTGAAAGGTTTCCCTGTTTACACAATTAACACTCTGTTTGGTAGACAATTAATGCCTTTTTATGCAATCAAATGCCAAGAAAGGTTGATGTGTGCCTAAAGAAGGTAAATTTTCATGGATTTGGTGTAATGGAGGAGAGTAAAAATCACTATAAATATCTTTTGGGAGTTTGGAACTATTGAACACATACAAAACCAACACAATAGACCCTTGTTTTGCTTAGTTACCCTGTGTCTATTCAGTTAGTGTGCCAATGAAAGGATGTGTATGATTGAGAAAGTGTATGGTTATGAAATTGATCAAACTATGAGCACATTCAGGAGGAAAATGCATTGTGACAATAGTTCATTGGGGGTTTAGTAACCTTTAAAATGCAGGCAGTCCACTAAAGAGTGATAAATTTCTATGTTTTGAGTTGGTTGAAGTGAGTGAAGTTTTATCAAAGGAATTTACCTATTGGGGAATATGGAGACTGATAACACAAACCTAAGGAAGGTCTTAGGTTATTTTGGAAGGACTTAAAAATAAAGAAAGTGAATTATGAAGCCTCTTAGCCTTTGCAGACAGGCAACTAGGGTTTCAAACCCAAAAACCCTATAACTCCCATTCCAACCATGTAAAATTATTAAAATTTGGAATTATAACATATTTTGATGCCCCAAGAAGTATTAAAGTGTATTGGACTCTGTATAGTACATATTTGTATGGTTTTTATGATTGTGTCATGAATGGAGGACTATAAAGGCCTAATTGGACAAGGGCTTATAAAGGAAAAGGTACCTACATAGAGAATTGAAGAATGAAACTTTATGAAGAGTTGTATCAAGATAGAAGGTGGTCTAAAATTATTTTGGATATTTAGGGGAGTTGATATATTTTTCAAACAAAGTGAAAAGGTAAAAAAAAAGGCTACAAGCCTAGTGGGGTCATTAGTAGCTTTGTATGTGGAAATGAGTATTGAAGTGTGATTTAGGGTTTGAAGGAGGTTAAATCAAGTATGATATGATCATACAATATCATCCATGATAATATATTTTACTCATGAAACCTATATCAAGATTTGGTACTTGAAACCGAAGAGGATTACCTAGTGAAAAGATAGAGAAAGAGTTAGAAAAAGTTTGTGAATGTAATGAATGAAATGAGTTAGAGAATGAATGTGAGAGGTTTGTATGAGCTCTCATGACAAAAATAAGTTTCTAAAAAGTGTACAATAATTAGGTACAAAAAGAATAATATAATTAAGCCTAAGTGATAAGAGTGTCATTAGTCATTTCCACTACACACAATGTAATAAAAACTTTAATTTGAGAAAATATGGAAGATCTGAGATTTATAGCATTGAAAATAATAAAATTTTAATCCAAATTTGTGTACAACATTAAATATGAGATCTGATAGATAATAGTTTGGAATATCAAAACAAAACTATACAATAACACAAAATGAAATAAAAAATGAATATAAATTAGATAGATTACCATGATAGGCATACAATATAGGCACATGTGTTCAATGTCAATAATACATAGATTGTAATGATAGACATACAAAAAAATACATTTACCAACATAGTATCTAATGTTGGGTGAATGTCATATATGCATATACAATGCCAAAAATGCGTAAATTGCCATATAAGCATATAAAAAAGTACATCTCATGTAAGACATCATATTCATCAAATAGCCTCCCTCTCTTTACCTTCCTTGAGGAAGACTCTCCCTAGGATGCCCTAATAGTAGATGGATACCCATCTAATGCCTTGGATTAATCCAAGGTCTGACTGTGAGTCCTACGCTTATAGCTCACTTGTAGTTGAACCTATTCAAATACAAAAATTATTTCAAAATTAACATAAAATACATTCAACCAATTATTAAGAAATTAATTTTAAACTAAAATATAAAATCATTTAAACATGAACTTACTGAAAGCTCACAATCTTGCTCAATATACTTTTCATGCTCAAACAAGTCAATGGCAGGTTCAATGGTTCGAATAAGTGTCTCAAATACGGGAGAAACATGAGAAGTTTCCCTACTAATCATTTGACTGGACTATTGATATCATAGGACAAAATTGCATACACAATACATTTACATAAGTTATATTTTCCCCAAGTATGTAGTAAAATTATTAAAACAAATCTATTTTTACAATTCAAAATTATAAGTTAATATATATCTTTATCAACACATGTGCAGATGACATTGCAGCAGCAATGCCTATGTCTGTCTCAGCTCACAGAGAGGGAAGAGTGTCTACTTAAACCATCAACTATTCATGTAAACAAGGTTTCACTTATTTTTATATAAAGTATCAAATCTTATATATAGAAACCATGCATATCATGAAAAGACAATGTAAACCAAGAATCATGGAAGTGTAACTTGTTGGGTGAATATTTTGTCAACAGCTAACTGATGAGAAAAATAGGTCTCTTCAACCATAGCATAGGGAGATTGGTCAGCTAGATGTGTAGGTTTACCACATCAAAAGGGGATAAATCTCTCCTCTCATCAAGGGGAGGTTCCCTGTAAATAGGAAGAGGCTATATACTATATATATAAGTAGAAAGTATAACTCAGAGGTAGGATAACACCATCCATCTCTCTTTTTTCAGAGATGATGTTCACAAACAAAGGAGAAAATCTTGGTGAAAACACTGAAGGCACTTCTCTTATTTTAGAAATGATCTTGCAGAAAATAGCAGGAGTTCTTTCAGGTAGTGACAAGTAACTGGTAACAAAAGCCATAGTAACCAGCAGACTGAGATCTAGCACAAAGTCTCCACCTCGACTGCCCAAGAGTGAAATACGAAGGATAATGAGGGCACAAAGTCATCCCAAGGTCATTTACACAGAAATAGAAAACAAATAAACACACTAAAGGCAATTATAGATAGCATAAAGTCTCTCCATAGTTGGCTTTAGGACACCTTCCTGATTACTTCCACTAGTTCTACTTATTTCAATAAAATGGTCAAGAATGCATTCAAGAAACAGACATAAGAACAATCTCCTAAAATGACACAAGCTGTAACAGCACAAAGTCTGAAAGTAACTTACTTTCTCATTCAAACAAAGAAATATGATGAACAATCTGAGCTCAAAGTCTCAGTAATCGCCTCTCAATTTGGGCAGGGTTTCGCTTCTATAATGGAAAAGTCCCCCTTTTGCATAAAACAAGAGATTACAATATATAATAGCCAAGAAAGGCTTGGTGCTTTGTTCCATAGAATGACCCATGCTGTATTCAATGCTTTGAATGCATTTTTAGTTTAGTCAAAGAGGGCCATGCTAGAACAGGGTGGCTACCTTAACTCTGACGTGTCAATTCATCTCAAATGTCTTCTCTTGGGCCTAAGTCATCTAGTCTGTCACCTGATGTCTGCGCAGCTGTCAACCTCACCTTTACTCCAAGGGAGACAAATGGGTCACACCTTCAATGTTTGCAAGCTCAAATATCTACTTGGTGGACTGTTCCACCTACTGGAATAACTTCTACGTAGATATTTCTAGTCTTTCCCTCTTTCCTATTGTAGTTTGAGCCCTTGGGCTATTTTTCCCCCCCTTTTGCTGGCCTTTTTAGCTCCTTCTTCAGTTGGGCATTGAGTTTGCTTTCAAGTTTCACACCACTTTTGAAAATCAATGGATATTTCATTAACTTGAATTTGATGTCCACGAGGATGTCAAAGGTTCACTATTTCAATGGTTCGAGTGGCCTCCTTGGTTCATCTGCTTGAACCTTCTCCTTGAACTAGTCTTTGGAAACTTCTGCTTCTTATCTTTGCTCAGAGCTTCCCTTAAAATTTTGAACCCATTGAACCCATGAACCATTTTGGTTCAAGGTTCAATGATTCATCTTCTTCCTTAAAAGCCTTTGTTTTCTCTAAGTCTCTCGAGTTTTGGAAGAGTCCATAGAAATATGTCTGCTGAGTTCGTAGAAACAAGTCGGTAGAATCAAGCCTATGGAGTCTATAGAAATGAGTCTGTAGAACCTAGCCTACAGAGTCCGTAGAACCCAGCCTACAGAGTCCATAGAAATGAGCCTACAGAGTCCATAGAAATGATCCTGTAGAGTCCGTAGAAATCATCATGTGGAGTCCGTAGAAATTGATTGTAGGCCTTAATATATTTGGAACTTCTTGAAGGGAAGGTGTCCCTTCAGGCCTTGAGAAGGTCTATTTTTTGGTCGCTAAGAGCCCCCCACAAGGGTACCTACCCTTCGGGGTCCTTCAAGCGGCCTTCGGGATTTTATTCCTTCGAAGGGTCTTCGAGCTCCAATTCCTTCAGACAATTTATCAGAAGGAATTCCTTCAGACAATTTATCTGAAAGAACTCCTTCAGACAATTTATTCGAAGGAAATCTTCCTTGGCTTCGTCTGCTTTTTGTCAGGCTTTTTCTTTCAGGCGAATTCCTTCAAACAATTTATCTGAAATAATTCACCTCATCTTTCACCTTGAACAAATCTGAAGGAATTCCAAATTTTCTTGCCTTGTTCATTTTTCTAAAGAAAATCTCTTAGTTCGCTTTTGCTCATTGCCCCCTGCAAGGGCACTCAGCTTTGGTTCACTGCCCTCCGCAAGGGCACTTGGCTTTCGGTCTTTGGGGCACTCCTTTGAACCTCTCGATTGAACCGACCGATTGAACCAACTTTGGTTCAACGGTTCAATGGTTCATTCCTTTGTTCCACTTGTTCAATTGACTGCTTGAACCAACCACATTGAACCAACTACTCGTTGAACCTTTAAACCATTGAACCCGTTGAACCTTTGAACCAAAATAGTTCAAAGTTCAATGGTTCAACATTTCAAGCCTTTTTATTTTCATTAAGTGTTTTGAAGCTGTTGAACCTTGAAGCAGTTGAACTTGTTGAACCTTTGTCGAAGTGCTTAACTCTTTAAGCTTGTTGATATTGTTGAACTTTTGAACCTGTTGAACCCATTGAACCCATTGAGCCAATTTGGTTCAAGGTTTAATGGTTCAATGGTTCAATCCTTCCTTTGAAGCTTGCTGATGAACATTTTTGGTTGAACCAAGGTGTTGAACCAAGCTTGAAAATGCCTAAGTGCTAGGAACTTGTTCCTTTGTGAGAATTCACCTATTGAATCTATTGAACATGTTGAACCTGCTAATCCTTTAACTGAAAAATCTTGAATAATGAAGAATTTGAATGCTCAGAATAATTTTTTGAGAAGGGAAGAGATAATTTTGGCCTACAGGACCAAAATAGTTCATATGTTGTCCCAAAAATGAGTGACAAATTTTGGGAACAACAGCTGGATCCAGTTGGAAAATTTCCTTCAATTGAAAACTTGGAATAGCTGAGGGAAGTAGAAACCAAAATCTCTAGTGCCTTGAATTATGCCATTGGGATATGGAGTAATGCTACCCAAAAACTAAAGGCACCAAAAATTAAAATGAACAACACAAAATAGAAATAAAGACTATACAAATACACATATGTACAGGTGAACATATCTGATACTTCAAGAATTGAAGTGCTTCAGATGCTGCCCATTGTGAGGCAGAGAAAAGGGTGTGCTATCTTGATACTTCAATAGGAAACTATTTTTACCATTGAGCTGATGGATAGTAAATGGGCCTCTCCAGAGGGAATTGAATTTTCCATGCATTACCTTTGGTTCTCTTCTCTTGTCCCACAACAAGACTTGATCTCCAATCTAGAAATCTAGCACCAATAAAATCAATTCCCCATTGCTGAAATGGTTATTCTATTGTTACTGGATTGAGAGGTAGAGCGACTAACTTGGGTCTTTCAACGAACTATTGGCACAGTTCACACCTTCGTACTTATTTGTATGTGTCTTTAAATAAAGTAGGCCAGTAATACCTAGCTCACAGAATCTTATGGGCAGTTATAGGAGCAAAAAAATGTCCTCTAGAGGCCAGATTATGGAAGGACTTAAAAATTTGGTTCTATTGTTCTTTATCTACATAGCGAAGGAACACTCCATCAAGGCTCCTCTTATACAAGCCATTGTCCCAGAGGACAAAATTGACAGCTTTCAATTTAACAGTCCTCCTTTCTTTACGAGACAGGTGAGCAGGACACTCACCATAAGTAAGGAAATGAGCAATACTCGAATACCACTCATTCATGGTGGAGATAAAGAGGATTGTTGGCGTGTCTTCCACTTCTATTTATCCATGTTCTGCTTCTTCTAGTCTATTGTCAGCAATTAATTGGCAGAGGACCCTTCCCCGCATCAACTTTGTTGGTTTGATGACTAGATCAAACTCCTAGATTTTAGCAATCCAAATTCCTCTTTTAGTTCCAAACTCTTGTTGAGTTAATATGGATTTGATTATGGTGTCAGGAAACAGGGCAGTAGTGTGTGCATTCAAGATGTAAAAGTAGAAATGCTTCATTGCCTTTACCACTGCATAAGCATGCTTCTCCATGTTTGAGCATTTTAGCTCATGAGATTTTAGAGGATAACTCATGAAAAAAATGAGAGATTTCACACCTTATTTGTTCTTTTGAACCAAAATTACTAAAAGTGTGTGTTCAAAAGCATAACTATACACTGTGAAATCCTTGGTATAATCTAGACAAATCAGAATTGGGGCGTGGGCAATAGCTATTTGATATCTTGAAACGCCAATTTACCTTTCTCAGTCCAGCTGAAGGTGGCCTTCCCTTTCATCATATTTACGATATGGCGAGTCTTCTCTGCGAATTAGGGAATGAACCTTCATAAAAAGTTTACTTTCCCAAAGAAAGAGTGAACTATAGTCTTACTCATGAGCAGAGTAAGTTTTTAGATGGACTTGACTCTATCTGAATCAATATTTATGTCTTCTTAGGACACAAAATGTTCAAAAAGCTTCCCTTCTATTACTCCAAAAATAGACTTCTTGAGATTTAAAGAAATGTCATTCTGGTGGCAACATCCCAGCACTTGTTGCAAATGACACACATGGTTAGGGTGATGCTTGAAAAAGAATGTTAAATCATCCAGGTATACTACGATGAACTTACCCATTTTATCCTTGAAAGCAAGGTCCATTGCTCTCTAAAAAGTGGCACCAGTATTTACCAGGCCAAATGGCATTCTCCTATAGGTGAAGGCGCCCCAAAGTGTGGTGAAGGTAGTCTTATGCTAGTCTTCTTCACCCACTTCAACTTGATTGTATCCTGAGAAGCCGTCTAATGTTGATAACATCTCTGAACCATTCACTGTCTGAAGCACTTGGTCCATGATGGGAAAAGGATCATTATCCTTTAAATATGACTGATTCAAATTTTTGAAGTCCACATAGAGGCAAATTTCACCATTATTCTTCCTCACAGGTACTATGTTGGCAATCCATGTGGAATGATGGATTGAGAAAATTATCTTAAAATTCAACATTTTTTGTATTTTTGATAGATAGTACCTGATATCTTTAGATTGTACTGCCTAGATTTTTGCTTGTAAGGCACCGAATCATCTTTGAGAGATATTTCATGGTGAATTTCATCAGGCTTGAGTGACTTCAGATCATCATAAGAGTATGCTAGGACATCCATGTACTGACAGAGTAGAGTAGCAAATTTGAACTTCTCTTTCAGAGTTCAACACTTCCCAATGTTCACCATCTTGGGATTTTCCTTGGTACCCAAATTTATCTGATCAAACTCCTGGGAGGAGCTTGAATCCATTTACTGCTATTTGATGAATCTGTCATGTTTGTCAAACAATTTTCCAAGGGAACCAGACCTTTGGGAATATTATTCCCTTTCAGTTGTATAAATTCATCACTTTCGTCTGAACTTGATTCAGAGGCTTGTTCAAGTTTTTGAGATTCACTGCCTTTGAAATGCAGCTATTCAAAGCTACCTTTTTGTTCCAAGAAGGTGATGATTTGGTGATCGCCATTGAATACTTGCCAATGATTGGCATTATCAGGCACACTTGATCGAAAGACCATTTTAATAGTGTACCTATCTACTTTAAAATCAGGGTGAGGGACTAGAAGAGTTGCTGAAATAGTCAATGCATCAACTCTTTCATTGAATTCCCTAAGAACTGCAGAGATACTAAAAGCATCAAAGCTTTCAATTTGTTTCCAAACTAGATTGTGGTAATGATGAAATCTCTCATTTTTGGTTTGGTACAGGTTTCTCACCTGACAAACCACCAGTTCAACATCTCCTTTGGCATGAAGGAGTTTGATGCCTTTGTCTTGAGCAACCTTCAATCCAAGCAGCAACGATTCATATTCAACAGTATTATTAGTATTATTGAGCTGTAATTTATATGAAGGAAAAATATCTCCTTGGGGAGATATTAAAACAATCTCAGCTCCCAAACTGGTAGAAGAGCAGTTGCCATTGAATTTCAGAATCCATACCTCATCATACACTAATTTTTCCTTAGATTCTTCTTTGTTTGGAGGGGGAGATTCTTCTATGTTTGCACTGCGCTCTATCATGTCTTCCGCTATTCCATCTGAAACAATTTTTAGGCTGTCACATTCTGGAGCTTCATCGGACACCTCATGAACTTCCTCTATGGACAAGAAGTAATTACCCATGCCTAAAGACTCAAACAAAATTTGAGCTTTAGGCACTGATGTTTTAGTGACCACATATTTTGCTTCCTTTTTAGGGAGCAATCTCTGTATAACACCTTTGATTGGGATCCTTGCTTCAGATAGGTCCATGCTCAACTCACCACCATCTTTGCAAAAATTTTGGCCAAGAAGGATGCCATATGATGCTGGGACGTCAGCCACCAGGACAATCATCTTGATTCTCTTTTTTAGGAACGCTGCAAATGCAAATTGGGTGTCTTTAATTTATCCCAGCAGTGGCACTTGTTTATTTTCCATGGAAAAACATCTCCCAAATATCTTGGTTAGTGTGAGACCAAGATATTCTACCACTTTGACAGGCATGACGTTGTCAGATGCATCTAAATCTATGATGTAATTGTTCAACTGGTGTCCATTATCAGCAAGAAGACATAAAATAGTTTGGTTCTTTTGAGAGAAATAGGAGGAGTAATGACAAGGTTATTTTGGGTGGACGTGGAAGTCACCTTTGGAACAACTGGTCTTACAAGGATGGTTTTATGTCTCACACATTCCACTAACTTATCCAACTGCTCAGAGTTAGATTACAGGAATTAAAATTTAGACATTTGAATCTTAGTTTTCTTTATATGGTGGATTATGTCAAATGTCTGAAATAGACTAGGAATAGAGGATGAGAGTTCATCCTTTTAGTTTTTGGAAGGGGGAGGACTGGTCTATGAATTTGAAGTTGGAGGTGAAGGCCTATTTGAGGTACTCACATTTTTAATAGTCACCGAGTCCTTTGGCTAGAAGGGCAGAGTGGTTACCCACTTAGCAATTGAAATTGTAGGCTAAGCTCGCTCTTCTGCTCTTTCCTTATCAGCTTCCTGGGCTGGATGGTTCTTGGACCAGGTGAAAAGAGCATATGATCTCTCAAATGCTTTACCTTTACTTCTAGGTTCATCCTGGTAATTCAGGAAACTAATGTTGGAGTTACCAGCTAATTCTTCTTCTCCTTCTGTAAAGAGATTAGCATCATCTTCAAGGCTTGATTCAATTTAGAAGGAGAAATTTGATTCTACATCAAGATATCCAACTGTTGAATTGGTTAGAGGTGCTTCAATGGCAAGGTTCCCCTATGGACAAGGAAGACGATTTGGCTACCCTTGATTTCTGGCTGCATGGCCTTGGTATGATTGATTGGGGAATGTCCTCCTTGGTGCATCTCTATATGAAGGAGTAGATGACATCCCTTGAGCCATTTTTTTTCTAAGAGCTAGAAATTCATTTGCCATCTTCTACACCATTGGATCGGTGGTGGCTATAGGTGAGTATTTAGAAGATGAAGAAGATTTACCTTTTTTAGGATCTCTCTTTATCTTTCCTACCAAGATAAAGTCATATTCTACCTCAGTAGCCAAATCTTGATCAGCAACAAGGTCTATGTGGTTAGCCTGTCTCAGTAGAAAACTCACTTTGGGTAGCTATGAGTTGATGAAGAAGCATTTAAGGTTCTCAGGTGTTGGCTGAGCAATTGTAGGAATCCGGTTCCTCAGCTTGTCAAACTTGGCAATGAAGTCCCTCATAGGTTCATGAGGTTATTTATTCATCTGTATGAGTTAGGCTAGCAAGGCATGTGCATCTTTTTTAGGCTTCAACTTAGCTTTAAGAGTGTCCCAGTCAGTCACTGATCTAGCCTAGAAATGGTAGAACCAATCTGCAGTAGCACCTTGCAGTGTTTCCACAAATAGTCTAACTGATATGTCATCATATTCCATGCATATCACACCATAAGCTATGTTGAAGGTAGAAATATGTTCATCAGGATGAACGTTCCCATCACCAAAGAACTTGGAGAAATTCTTTGTTGAACTGCGTGGTAGCTCATAAAGAGGTGGAGTAATATTGAGTGGACCAAAAGAGTTATCCCAGGGGCCTTAAACTGCCATGATTTGATTATAAAAAAGGGGGATAATAAATCTGGATGGAGTATGTATAGGCAAAGCTTTGGTAACAATAGAAAAAGAAGCTCTGCCTTGTGTTGGTGACCTAATTTAGATAGGAGGAACACTCCTGAATCATTGAACTTGAAGTTGGGGAGGGAACAAATCAAAATTGCCCTACTGCACCAACTCAAAAATAGGGTCCGCAACACCTTGAGCTCTCTAGTTTCTAGTATAGCGTGGAGTTGCCAGATTATAGAATAAAAATGAGAAAAAACTGGTTCTGCTTTAGCTTGAAGCTTGAGGCTTCAAACTACGTGCTCTTTCCCAGTGGCTCTAGTTTGTAGACTAGATTATATATAATGGAAATACATATAATATAAATGGATAAGGATAGGGAGTGCTTCAATCTAAAACTTGAGGCTTCAGACTACACGTAATGTCCCCAGCGGAGTCGCCAAAAACTATTGGATGAATATTTTGTCAACAACTAACTAATGAGCAAAATAGGTCTCTTCAACCATAGTATAGAGAGATTGGTCAGCCAAATGTGTAGGTTTACCACATCAAAAGGGGACAAATCTCTCCTCTCATCAAAGGGAGGTTCCCTGTAAATAGGAGGCTATATATATATATATATATATAAGTAGAAAGTAACACTCAGGGGTAGGATAACACCAACCATCTCTCTTTTTTCAGAGATGATGTTCACAAACAAAGGAGAAAATCTTGGTGAAAACACTGAAGACACTTCTCTTATTTCATAAATGATCTTGTAGAAAATAGTAGGAGTTCTTTCAGGTAGTGACAAGTAACTGGTAACAAAAGATGTAGTAACCAGCAGACTGAGATGTAGCACAAAGTCTCCACCTCGACTGCTTAAGAGTGAAATACGAAAGACAATGAAGGCACAAAGTTGTCCCAAGGTCCTTTACATAGAAAAAGAAAACAAACAAACACACTAAAGGCAATTGTAGATAGCACAAAGTCTCTCCACAGTTGGCTTCAGGACACCTTTTTGATTACTTCCACTAGTTCTGCTTATTTCAATAAAATGAATAAGAATGCATTCAAAAAATAGACATAAGAATAATCTCCTAAAATGACACAAGCTATAACAGTACAAAGTCTGAAAGTAACTTGCTTTCTCATTCAAACAAATAAATATAATGAACAATATGAGCTCAAAGTCTCAGTAATCACCTCTCAATTTGGGTAGAGTTTTGCTTCTATAATGAAAAAGTTCCCCTTTTGCATAAAAAAATAGATTAAAATATATAGTAGCCAAGAAAGGCTTGGCACTTTGTTCCATATAACGACCCATGCTGCATTCAATGCTTTGAATGCATTTTCAATTTAGTCAAAGAGGGCCATGCTAGAAAAGGGCGGCTATCTTAACTGTGGCATGTCAATTCATCTCAAATGTCTTCTCTTAGGCTTGAGTCATCTGGTCTATCACCTAATGTCTATGTCACTGTCTACCTCACCTTTACTCCAAGGGAGACAAACAAGCCACACCTTCAATGTTTGCGAGCTCAAATATCTACTTGGTGGACTGTTCCACCTACTGGAATAACTTCTACACATATATTTTTGGTCTTTCCCTCTTTCCTATTATAGTTTGAGCACTTGGGCTATCTTTTCTCCCTTTTGCTAGCCTTTTCAACTCCTTCAGCTGGGTGCTGAGTTTGCTTTCAAGTTATGTGCCACTTTTGAAAATCAACAGATATTTCATTAGCTTGAATTTGACATCCACGGGGACATCAAAGGTTCACTGTTTCAACGGTTCAGGTGGCCTCCTTGGTTCATATGCTTGAACCTTCTCCTTGAACTAGTCTCTGGAAACTTCCACTTCTTATCTTTGCTCAGAGCTTCCCTTGAACTATTGAAGCTATTGAATCTGTGAAAAATTTTGGTTCAAGGTTCAATGATTCATCTTCTTCCTTAAAAGCCTTTATTTTCTCTAAGTCTCTCAAGTTTTGGAAGAGTCTGTAGAAATATGTCTGTTGAGTTCGTAGAAACAAGTCGGTAGAATCAAGCCTACAGAGTCTGTAAAAATGAGTCTGTAGAACCCAGCCTGTAGAGTCTGTAGAAACGAGTTCATAGAACCCAGCTTGCAGAGTCCATAAAAATGAACCTGTAGAGTCCGTAGAAATGAGTCCATAAAACTCAGCTTGTAGATTTTGTAGAAATGAGCCTGCAAAGTCCATAGAATCGAGTCCGTAGAAATCATCCTATGAAGTCCATAGAAATGATCCTACAGAGTCCATAGAAATCATCCTATGGAGTTCGTAGAAATCAGTTATAGGCCTTAATGTCTTTGAAACTTCCTGAAGGGAAGGTGTCCCTTCGGGCCTTGATAAGGTCCATTTTTTAGTCGCTAAGAGCCCTCTACAAGGGTACCTGCCCTTCGAGGTCCTTTAGGCGGCCTTCGGGCTTTTATTCCTTCAGAGGGTCTTCGAGCTCCAATTCCTTCAGATAATTTGTTCGAAGGAAATCTTTCCTTGGCTTCGTCTGCTTTCCGTCGAGCATTTTATTTCGGGTGAATTCTTTCAGACAAAAGTCCAAAAGAATTCCTTCAAAAAATTTGTCTAAAAGAATTCACCTCATCTTTTGCCTTGAACAAATTTGAAGGAATTCCAACTTTTCCTACCTTGTTCATTTTTTCAAAGAAAATCTCTTAGTCCACTTTTACTCACTGCCCCCTATAAGGGCACTCATCTTTGGTTCACTACCCTCCGTAAGGGCACTTGACCTTGGTTCACTGCCCTTCGCAAGGGCACTTGGCTTTCAGTCTTTGGGGCACTCCTTTGAACCTCTCGATTGAACTGACCGATTGAACCAACTTTGGTTCAATGGTTCATTCCTTTGTTCTGCTCAAAAAATTGACCGCTTGAACCAACCGCATTGAACCAACTGCTCATTGAAACTTTGAACCATTGAACCCATTAAACCTTTAAACCAAAATAGTTCAAGGTTTAATGGTTCAACAGTTCAAGCCTTCTTCTTTTTTCTAAGTGTTTTGAATCTGTTGAACCTTGAAGCGATTGAACTTGTTAAACCTTTGCCGAAGCGCTTAACTCTTTAAGCTCGCTGATATTGTTGAACCTTTGAACCCGTTGAACCCATTGAACCAATTTGGTTCAATGGTTCAATGGTTCAATCCTTCCTTTGAAGCTTGCCGATGAACATTTTTGGTTGAACCAAGGCGTTGAACTAAGCTTGAAAATGCCTAAGTGTTGGGAACTTGTTCCTTTGTGAGAATTCACGTGTTGAAGCCATTGAAATTTTTGAACTTGTTAATCTTTTAATTGAAAAAGCTTGAATAATGAAGAATTTGAATGCTCAAAACAATTTTTTGAGAAGGGAAGAGATAATTTTGGCCTGCAGGACCAAAATAGTTCATATGTTGTCCCAAAAATGAGTGACAGATTTTAGGAATAACAACTGGCTCCAGTTGAGGAATTTCCTTCAGTTGAAAACTTGGAACAGCTGAGGGGAGTAGAAACTAGAATTTCTAGTGCCTTGAAGTATGCCATTGGGCTATGGAGTTATGCTACCCAAAAAAGAAAGGCACCAAAAACAAAAATGAACAACACAAAATAGAAATAAAGACTATATAAATACACATATGTACAAGTGAACTTATTTGATACTTCAAGAATTGAAGTGCTTCAGATGCTGCCCATTGTGAGGCAGAGAAAAGGGTGTGCCATCTTGATACTTCAACAGAAAACTATTTTCACCATTAAGCTAATGGATAGTAAACGGGCCTCTCCAAAAGAAATCAAATTTCCTATGTATTCCCTTTGGTTCTCTTCTCTTGTCCCACAACAGGACTTGATCTCTAATTTAGAAATCATAGTTTTTTGATTTCTAGTCGAAGAGCTTCTTCACCAAATTTTGATGTGCATTAATTCGGTCCACCACCATGGTTCGCTGCTCATCCAGCTCAGTCAAGCACATGATCCTCTTATCGATGGAGCTTTCATATGTCTGATCTTCAACTACCTTAGCCAATTTCAATGCTGACAATTTTAGGGTTATTAGTATCTTAGCATTAAGACCATAAAGAAGTTGGAAAGGTGACATACCAATCGCCCTTTTGGGTGTAATTCTATCTGCCCATAAAGCATCAACCAATGCTTTATGCCAAGTTCGTTGGTTGTCATCCACCAGCTTCCTGATGATGGTCACCAAGTTCTTGTTACTCGATTCTGCTTGGCCATTCCCTTGTGAAAACTAATCAAAAGAGTGGGAGAGGGTAATTCCATAGTAAAAATTGAACTGAGTGACCTCATGAGAAGTGAAACAGGCTGCATTATCTGTCACAATTTTGGTTGGGACCCCAAACTTGAAAATGATGTTCTCTTTGAGGAAATTGCACACTAATTCTGAAGTAGCTTGCTTGGTTGGAATAGCTTCCACCCACTTGGTGAAGTAATCTGTGGCTGTGAGGACATAATCTTGTCCAAACACTTGAAGATAGGTTTATAGCACCAATAAAATCAATTCCCCATTGCTGAAATGGTTCTTCTATTGCTACTAGCTTGAGAGGCAGAGCAACTAACTTGGGTCTTCCAATGAACTATTGGCATAGTTCACACCTTCGTACCCATTTGTATGTGTCTTGAAATAAAGTAGGCCAGTAATACCTGGCTCACAGAATCTTATGGGCAGTTATAGGAGCAGAAAAATGTCCTCCATAGGCCAGATTATGGAAGGACTTCAAAAGTTGGTTCTATTGTTCTTTATCTACGCAGCAAAGGAACACTTCATCAAAGCTCCTCTTATACAGGCCGTTGTCCTAGAGGACAAAATTGGTAGATTTCAATTTAACAGTCCTCTTTTCTTTATGAGATAGGTGAGCAAGACACTCATAATAAGTAAGGAAATGAGCAATACTCAAATACCACTCATTCATGGTGGAGACAAAGAGGACTGTTAGTGTGTCTTCCACTTCGGTTTGTCTATGTTCTACTTCTTTGGATATGTTGTCAGTAATTAATTGGCAAAGGCCCCTTCCCTGCACCAGCTTTGTTAGTTTGATGACTAGATCAAACTCTTGGATTTTAGCAATCCAATTCCCTATTTTGGTTCCAAACTCCTACTAAGTTAATATGGATTTGACTGTGGTGTCAGGGACTAGGGCAGTAGTGTGTGAATTCAAGATATAAAAGTGGAAATGCTTCACTACCTTTACCACTGCATAAGCATGCTTCTCCATGTTTAAGTATTTTAGCTCATGAGCTTTAGAGGACATCTCATAAAAGAAATGGGAGATTCCACACCTTCTTTGTTCTGTTGAACCAAAATTGCTGAAAGTGTGTGTTCAAAAGCATAACTATACACTATGAAATCCTTGGTATAATCTAGACAAACTAGAATTGGGGCATGGGCAATGGCTATCTTAATATCTTGAAACACCAATTTGCCTTCCTCAGTCCAGCTAAAGGTGGCCTTCCCTTTCATCATATTAATGATATGGCGAGTCTTCTCTGGGAATTTGAGAATGAATCTTCATAAAAAGTTTACTTTCCCAAAGAAAGAGTGAACTGCAGTCTTACTCATGGGCAGAGTAAGTTCTTGGATGGACTTGACTCTATCTGAATCAATATTTATGCCTTATCAGGACACAAGATGTCTGAGAAGCTTCCCTTCTGTTACTCCAAAAATAGACTTCTTGGGATTAAAAAAAATGTCATTCTGGCGGCAGCATTCTAGCACTTGTTGCAAATGGCGCACATGGTCAGGGTGATGCTTGGAAAAGACTGTTAAATCATCCATGTATACTGCGATGAACTTACCCATTTCATTCTTGAAAGCAAGGTCCATTGCTCTCTAAAAAGTGATGCCAGCATTTACTAGGCCAAATGGCATTCTCTTATAGGCGAAGGTGCCCCAAGGTGTGGTGAAGGTAGTCTTATGTTGGTCTGCTTCACCCACTTCAACTTGATTGTATCTTGAGAAGCCATTTAACATTGATAACATCTCTAAACTGGTCACTGTCTGAAGCACTTGGTCCATGATGGGCAGAGGATAGTTATCCTTTAAGGATGACTAATTTAGATTTATGAAGTCCATGCAGAGGCAAATTTTGCCATTCTTCTTCCTCACAGGTACTATGTTGGCAATCCATGTGGAATGATGGATTGAAAAAATTATCCTAGCATTCAACATTTTTTGTATTTCTGACAAAATAGTACCTGATATCTTCAGATTGTACTACCTAGATTTTTGCTTGTAAGGCACCGAATCATCCTTGAGAGGAATTTCATGGCAAATTTTATCAGGCCTAAGCGACTTCAGATCATCATAGGAGTATGCTAGGACATCCATGTACTAATGAAGCAGAGCAGCAAATTTAAACTTCTCTTTTGGAGTGCAACACTTCCCAATGTTCACCATCTTGGGATTTTCCTTTGTACCCAAATTTATCTGATCAAACTCCTGGGAGGAGCTTGAATCCGTTTGCTTCTATTTGATGAATCTGTCATGTTTGTCAAATAGCTTCTCAAGGGAAACTAGACCTTTGGAAATTTTTTTCCCTTTTAGTTGCAATAATCCATCACTTGCGTCTGAACTTGATTCAGAGGCTGGTTCAACTTTTTGAGGTTCACTGCCTTCAAAATGCAGCTGTTCAAAGCTACTTTTTTGTTTCAAGAAGGCAATGATTTGGTGGTCACCATTGAATACTTGCCAATGATTGGCATTATCAGGCACACTTAGTTGAAAGACCAGTTTAATAGTGTACCTATCTCCTTTAAAATTAGGGTGAGGGATTAGAAGAGTTGCTAAAACAGTCAATGCATTAGCTCTGTCATTGAATTTCCTGAGAACTACAAAGATACTAAAAGCATCAAAGCTTTCAATTTGTTTTCAAACCAGATTGCGATAATGATGAAATCTCTTATTTTTGGTTTGGTATAGGTTTCTTACCTGACAAACCACCAATTCAACATCTCCTTTGGCATGAAGGAGTTTGATGTATTTATCTTGAGCAACCTTCAATCCAAGCAGCAACGATTCATATTCAACAGTATTATTAATATTGTTGAATTGTAATTTATATGAAGAAGGAAAAATATCTCCTTGGGGAGATATTAAAAACAATCTCGGTTCTCAAACTAGTAGAGGAGTAGTTGCCATCAAATTCCAAAATCCATACCTCATCAGACACTAATTTTTCCTTATATTCTTCTTCATTTGGAGGGGGAGATTCTTCTATCTTTGCACTGCACTCTATCATGTCTTCTGCTATTCCATTTGAAATAATTTTTAGGCTGTCACATTTTGGAGCTTCATTAGACACCTCATGAACTTCCTCTGTGGACAAGTAATTACCCATGCCTGAAGACTCAAACAAAATTTGAGCTTCAGGCACTGATGTTTTAGTGACCACATATTTTGGTTCCTTCTTAGGGAGTAATCTCTACATAACGCCTTTGACTAGGATCCTTTCTTTAGATAGGTCCATGCTCAACTCACCACCAACATCCTTGTAAAAATTTTAGCCAAGAAGGATGCCGTATGATGCTGGGACGTCGGCCACCAAGACAGTCATCTTGATTCTCTTTTTTGGGAATGCTACAAATGCAAATTGGGCATCTTTGATTTGTCCCAGTAGTGGCACTTGTTTGTTTTCCATGGAGAAACATCTCCTAAATATCTTGGTCAATGTGAGACCAAGAGATTCTACCACTTTGGCAGACATGACGTTGTTAGATGCACCTGAATCTATGATGCAATTGTTCAGCTGGTGTCCATTTATCAGCAAGGAGACATAAAATGGTTCGGTTCTTCTAGGAGCAATAGGATGAGTAGTGACAAGGTTATTCTGGGTGGATGTGGGAGTCACCTTTGGAACAACTGGTCCTATAGGGACAGTTTTATTTCTCACACATTCCACTAACTTATCTAACTGCTTATGATTGGCTTGCAAGAATTCAAATTCAGACATTTGAATCTTAGTTTTATTTATATGGTTGATTATGTCAAATGTCTGAAATGGACTAGGAATAGAGGATGAGAGTTCATCTTTTTGGTTTTTGGAAGGGGGAGGACTGGTCTGCAAATTTGAAGTTGGAGGTGAAGGTGTCTTTGAGGTACTCACCTTTTTAACAGTCACCGGGTCCTTTGGCTAGAAGGGTTGAGTGGTTCCCCACTTAGCAATTGAAATTATAGGCTGAGCTCACTCTTCTGTTATTTTCTTATCAGCTTGCTGGGCTGGCTAGTTCTTAGACTGAGTGAAAACAATGTATGATCCCTCAACTACTTTACCTTCATTTTTGGGTTCATCTTGGTAATTCAGTAAACCAATGTTAGAGTCGTCAGTTAATTTGTCTTCTCCTTCTACGAAGAGATTAGTGTCATCTTCAAGGTTCAATTTAGGTTGGAAGGAGAAATTTGATTCTGCTTCAAGATATCCAACTGTTAAATTGGTTAGAGGTGCTTCAATGTCAAGGTTCCCCTGTGGAGGAGGAAGACGATTTGGCTGCCCTTGATTTCTACAGCATGGCCTTGGTATGATTGATTGGGGAATGTCCTCCTTGGTACATCTGTATATGAAGGAGCAGATGACATCTCTTGAGCCATTTGCTTTCTAAGAGATAGCAATTCATTTGCCAGCTTTTGCACCATTGGATCGGTGGTGGTTATAGGTGAGTATTCAAAATATGAAGAAGATTTACCTTTGTTAGGATCTCTCCTTATCTTTCCTACCAAGATAAGGTCATCTTTTACCTCAGTAGCTAAATTTTGAGCAACAGCAAGGTCTATGTGGCCAGCCCATTTTAGCAAAAAACTCACTTTAGGCAGTTGTGAGTTGATGAAGAAGCATTTAAGGTTCTTAGGTGTTGGCTGAGTAATTGTAGGAATTTGGTTCCTCAGCTTGTCAAACTTGGCAATGAAGTCCCTCATAGGTTCATGAGGTTCTTTATTCATCTGTGTGAGCTGGGCTAGCAAGGCATGCACATCTTCTATAGGCTTGAACTTGTCTTCAAATTTATCTTTAAGAGTGTCCCAGTCAGTCATTGATCTGGCCTGCAGATGGTAGAACCAATCTACAGTAGCACCTTGTAGTGTTTCCACAAATAGCCTAGCTGTTATGTCCTCATATTCCATGCCTATCACACCACAAGCTATGCTGAAGGCAGCAATATGTTCATCAGGATGAACTTTCTCATCACCAAAGAACTTGGAAAAATTCTTTCTTGAATTGTGTGGTAGCTCATGAAGAGGTGGAGTAAGATTGAGTGGACCAAAAGAGTTACCCCAGGGGCCTTGAGCTGCCATGATTTAATTATGAAAAAGGGGGATAAAAAATCTGGGTGGAGTATGTATAGGCAGAGCTCTGGTAACAGTAGAAAAAGAAGCTCTGCCTTGTGTTGGTGACCTAGTACGGATAGGAGGAACACTCTTAGATCATTGAACTTGAAGTTGGGTAAGGAACAAATCAAAATTTCCCTACTGCACCAACTCAAAAATAGGGTCTGTAACACCTTGAGCTCTCTAGTTTCTAGTATAGCGTGGAGTTGCCAGATTATAGAATAAAAATGAAAAAGAACCGATTCTGCTTCAGCTTGAAGCTTGAGGCTTCAAACTACGTGCTCTTCCCTAGTGGTTATGGTTTGTAAACTAAATTATATATAATGGAAATGGATATAATATAAATGGATAAGGATAGAGACTGCTTCAATCTAAAACTTGAGGCTTCAAACTGCACGTAATGTCCCCAACAGAGTCACCAAAAATTATTGGGTGAATATTATGTCAACAGCTAACTGATGAGCAAAATAGGTCTCTTCAACCACAACATAGGGAGATTGGTCAGCGAAATGTGCATGTTTACCACATCAAAAGGGGACAAATCTCTCTTCTCATCAAGGGGAGGTTCCCTGTAAATAGGAGGATGCTATATACTATATATAAGCAAAAAGTAACACTCAGGGGTAGGAAAAAACCATCCATCTCTCTTTTTTCAAAGATGATGTTCATAAATAAAGGAGAAAATCTTGGTGAAAACACTAAAGGCACTTCTCTTCTTTCAAAAATGATCTTGCAAAAAATAGCAGGAGTTCTTTCAAGTAGTGACAAGTAACTGGTAACAAAAGACATAGTAACCAACAGACTGAGATGTAGCACAAAGTCTCCACCTTGACTGCCCAAGAGTGAAATACGAAGGACAATGAGGGCACAAAGTCATCCCAAGATCCTTTACACAGAAATAGAAAATAACAAACACACTAAATGTAATTGTAGACAACACAAAGTCTCTCCACAGTTGGCTTCAAGACACCTTCTTGATTACTTCCACTAGTTCTACTTATTTCAATAAAATGGATAAGAATGCATTCAGGAAATAGACATAAGAACAATCTCCTAAAATGACACAAGCTATAAGAACACAAAGTCTGAAAGTAACTTGCTTTCTCATTCAAACAAAGAAATATGATGAATAATCTGAGCTCAAAGTCTTAGTAATCGCCTCTCAATTTGGGCAAATTTTTGCTTCTATAATGGAAAAGTCCCCCTTTTGCATAAAATAAGAGATTACAATATATAGTAGCCAAGAAAGGCTTGGCACTTTGTTCCATAGAATGACCCATGTTGCATTCAATGATTTGAATGCATTTTTAGTTTAGTCAAAGAGGGTCATGCTAGAATAGGGTGGCTACCTTAACTTTGGTGTGTCAATTCATTTCAAATGTCTTCTCTTGGGCTTGAGTCATCTGGTCTATCACCTGATGTCTGCGCAGCTATCCACCTCGACTTTACTCCAAGGGAGACAAACAAGCCATGCCTTCAATGTTTGCAAGCTCAAATATCTACTTGGTGGACTGTTCCACCTATTGGAATAACTTCTACACATATATTTTTGGTATTTCCCTCTTTCTTATTGTAGTTTGAGCCCTTGGGCTATCTTTTCCCCCTTTTGTTGGCCTTTTCGGCTCCTTCTTCAGTTGGGTGCTGAGTTTGCTTTCAAGTTTCGTGTCACTTTTGAAAATCAATAGATATTTCATTAGCTTGAATTTGACATCCACGGGGATGTCAAAGGTTCACTATTTCAATGGTTTAGGTGGCCTCCTTGGTTCATCTACTTGAACCTTCTCCTTGAACTAGTCTCTGGAAACTTCCACTTCTTATCTTTGCTCAGAGCTTCCCTTGAACTGTTAAACCTGTGAACTATTTTGGTTCAAGGTTCAACAATTCATTTTCTTCCTTAAAAGCCTTTGTTTTCTCTAAGTCTCTGAAGTTTTGGAAGAGTTCGTAGAAATATGTCTGCTGAGTTCATAGAAACAAGTCAGTAGAATCAAGCCTACGAAGTCTGTAGAAATGAGTCTATAGAACCCAGCTTGCAGAGTCCATAGAAATGATTTCATAAAACCTAGCCTACAAAGTCCATAGAAATGAGCTTGTAGAGTCCATAGAAATGAGTCTGTAGAACCCAGCCTGTAGAGTCCGTAGAAATGAGCCTGTAGAGTCCGTAGAAATCATCCTATGAAGTTCATAGAAATGAGCCTGCAGAGTCTGTAGAAATCATCTTGTGGAGTCCATAGAAATCGGTTGTGGGCCTTAATGTCTTTGGAACTTCCTGAAGTGAAGGTGTCCCTTTGAGCCTTAAGAAGGTCCATTTTTTGGTCGCTAAGAGCCCCCCGCAAGGGTACCTGCACTTCGGGGTCCTTCGGGTGGCCTTCGGGCTTTTCTTCCTTCGGAGGGTCTTCGGGCTCCAATTCCTTCGGACAATTTGTCTGAAGGAAATCTTTCCTTGGCTTCATCCACTTTCCGTCAGGCCTTTTCTTTCGGGTGAATTCCTTCAGACAAAATTTTGAAAGAATTCCTTCAGATATTTTTTTTGAAATAATTCACCTCGTCTTTCACCTTGAACAAATTTGAAGGAATTCCAATTTTTCCTACCTTGTTCATTTTTCCAAAGAAAATATCTTAGTCCACTTTTGCTCACTGCCCCTCGCAAGGGCACTCAACTTTGGTTCACTACCCTCCATAAGGGCACTTGGCCTTGGTTTGCTGCCCTCCGCAAGGGCACTTGGCTTTCAGTCTTTGGGGCACTCCTTTGAACCGACCAATTGAACTAACTTTGGTTCAATGGTTCATTCCTTTGTTCCACTCGTTCAATTGACCGCTTGAACCAACCGCGTTGAACCAATCGCTCGTTGAAACTTTGAACTGTTGAACCCATTGAACTTTTGAACCAAAATAGTTCAAGGTTCAATGGTTCAACGGTTCAAGCCTTCTTCTTTTCGTTAAGTGTTTTGAAGCCATTGAACCTTGAAGCGGTTGAACTTGTTGAACCTTTGCCGAAATGCTTAACTCTTTGAGCTCATCGATATTGTTGAACCTTTGAACCTGTTGAACCCGTTGAACCCATTGAACCAATTTGGTTCAAGGTTCAATGGTTCAATGGTTCAATCCTTCCTTTGAAGCTTGTTGATGAACATTTTTGGTTGAACCAAGGTGTTGAACCAAGCTTGAAAATTCCTAAGTGTTGGGAACTTGTTCCTTTATGAGAATTCACCTGTTGAAGCCATTGAACCTACTAATCCCTTAACTGAAAAAGCTTGAATAATGAAGAATTTGAATGCTCTGAACAATTTTTTAAGAAGGGAAGAGGTAATTTTGGCCTGCAGGACCAAAATAGTTCATATGTTGTCCCAAAAAGGAGTGACAGATTTTGGGAACAACATAACTGCCATACTACAACGTGCATATCATGAAAAGATAATGTAAACCAAGAATCATGGAAGTGTAACTATCATACATGCAATGGCCAATAATAATAAGTAGTTTACATGTTGGAAGTAATATAAAAATTGTAATACATGTAGGAAGTGTGAGTGGAAGAGTATGTGGAAAGAATAGTAGCACTTCAACAAGGCAAAGTTAGGGAGAGAAAAGGAATAAGAGACATATCAATAACTCTATCCTTACTTTTAAAGCTTCTTTGGATAGAGTAAAATACCATTATATATATACTAGGGAAAGGTTGAGCTACACATATATGGCCATCATCCTTCTATTATATGTGTGATATCAATCATCTGTATCTTTATATATAATACATGGATTGATATCACATTCATTTATAATAGATGGATGACAAGTGATTTTTGGAAAATCACCCAACCAATAGAAAGGAGTAAGCCACAGTGAATCCACCTCTTGACAAAGGTGTGTGTAAATAACATTCTACCAATAGGTCGAGGAAGGGAGGTCCTTGTCCAATATATCAAGTTTTAGCCATCTAAATATATTGTCTTGTTTTGGCTCAAGAGAACAAAATTAGCAAATAGTTTGGATGTTGAATTGGAAGAAATTGCAAGATGTAATTGTTGAGGCTGGCACATATTTTAGTACCAACACAAATGGTGGCTCTCCCCCCAAACTTGTCAATGGGGATACAAGTTGTTGAGACCCAATGCAATGTTTTCTGTCATAAGGAATGTTGAGTAGAGAGGTTATCTATCCTTTATACCTTTTTTATAGCCAAAGAAAGAGGTATAATGAACCATTACAATTGAAATCTAGACCTTTGTCATGGCCAAAGAAAAAAATGTAATGAGATATTACAATTGAATTATCATGTGTATTACAAGTTTCTGGCTCAAACATGAGAAGGTAAGGTTGACACTAAAATTTTCAGCTCCCCTTTCCCTAACTCCACCCCTTCCTACAAACCACACCTCTTAAATTGGTCATCAAATATTATAAACATGTATAAGATGTTGTAATAAAATGAAGCAATATTTAAGTCCTACTATCACTATGTCTTAAGTGAAGTCACTTACTAGAATATAAATTTATTTAAATAACTATTTCATTAACTTTATTTAAATAAGTCAATTTAATGTTGGGACCTGAGTCATGGTCCTTTATGTCTAAGAAGACTCTTAGAGTTACATTGTTAAGTTAATAATCCACTAAGCACTAATGTTGATGTTCTAATAATCGATGAGCAATTTTAAGGTTATGATTGGGTCTGCATTGATATTATTTGAAATTAATTATAATTAATTTAGCCAGCTATTTTAATTATGGCTATGAGTATGCCTTTAGTCCTAAAAAAATTTAAAGTTCAATTAATTGAATTTACAACCTATTTATGAGTTGGTTGAAGTAGGTTAATAGTCAAAATTGTTCAATTAGGTTGAAAGTTGATTTGGGTGGATTTGATGCAATATAATTAGTGGTTACATCAACCAATGAACTAAAATCACATTGTATAAATTGATATGGAAGTAATTGAGAAAAGGGTCAAATTTACAAGGCATCTTTACATTTAACCACTATGATGGGTCTTAATCATGTTAAATTTAATTCCTTGTATTTTTACCCTTAATACACATTTCTTCTCTTTGACGTTAAATTCCCTTTCTATTATCACTCATTTTTAAGGGTAACATGTGGATTTATGTATAATGGTAATGATGACATAAGTCAAAATGAGAATATGACTATTTGAGCTTAGCAATTTCATTTTCAAGATAATGTTACCTAAAAGGACCCCTAGATATGTGTTCTTCATTTTATAAGTATTCTCGTGGCATGTGAACTACCTTTATCTAATATTGAATAATATTATTCATGGGGTCTTTGTGGATTTTCCAAAATCAGTTATATAAATATCATTGAGCCCATTCTCATAGCTTGCAACTATTGCGGTTCCTCTTTAATGGTTTGTGATACCTCATAACAACTTTCAAAGGTTCATGGTACCCCCAAGATGATCAACCCATCTCCAAAATTTGTGGACAAGTGTATTTATATAGGAGGAAAAGGATTTTGAAGGTTTAAATTTCATTTGAGTCTGTATGGTTTAATTTCATAGTCAGTAGCCTTTAATTAGGCCTAGGAGACATAATTAGTCCTAAGGGATGTTGAGTTAGGTGTTCTCCAAAGAGAGTTAAATTATGAAAGTCCCTACATGAGCTATGTGATGTAAAGGGGTATATTAATGTGGGTTTGGTTTGGTTGGGAGCTTTGTATTTTACTCAAAACAAAGAGGTTTGCTTCAAAATAGGGCTCGTAAAAGGAAGGTGTCAAAGAGGAAATAAGAGCTAAGTGAAGAGTTAAAGCTTGGGGGTTGTGTGGAATGGTTAAATACATGAAATAAGATGTAATTGAGTAGGTAGATGTTATTATGAGTATTTTGGTGTGACAAAATCAAAGTAGCATGAAAACCTATGAAAACACATAAGAAGATCGTAAAGAACAGAGCAAGGATAAAGATAGAGAACATGACAATAAAGTATGAACTAAGGAGATTGATGTTAAAAGGAAATATCATAGAGACCTAGTTGATTAGTAAAATGACTTGAAGTAGAACAAGAGGATTAAGTGAATACAAGGAGGCTTAAGAGCCATTGAGTAGGTAAGAGAGAACAAAAAAGACCCAATAAATGCAAAGTGATCAAAGAGATAAATAGGTTGAAGACAAAAGACAAAGAAGGACAAGAAAGGATCAGAGCTGGGTATTTGGCAAAGGTAAGTGTGTTTTTCCATCTGTATCAATGAAGCTTGTTAGAACCTATGCATCAAGATACTTGATAGATAAATTTAACTTAAACTTTCAAGTCAAATATACATAGAATAAATGTACATAGAGCATAAGATTAACTTAAAATTTTACCTCTATATAAGTAAATGGCATCATCCTAACAGAGACAGATGTAGTAATGGATGGGCTAGTAGTTGGATCTATATATGTAAATAATGACCATGATAAATCAAATGCTATAAATGTCAACTGTGATGATGAAGGCACTATCACCTCCTGTGACATAAAAAATGACATATATATTATCCAAAATCTATTTAAATTAATTGTTATCTAAATTAAATTTTCAAATATAATTTAAATTTAACATGACATTTATATTTTTTATACCTACATCTATGTAGTAGATGATGTCAGCACACCAAATGTGCATGCCAAAAAATCATAATAATATTATTCAAGCCCTCTAAACTACCAACACCATCATCATCATAAGGTCTAGTGGAAATAGCTCCATAAAAACTGCAAGGGTGGGGTTGGGTATGCACACTAGGTGGCTTATCTCTAGCATCAATCTATGAGAGCCTACTCATATGTTGAATGAGTGTATCAATGAGCAAACTAATAGCATACAGAGTGTCGATCTCCATGACCTATTAAACTTTAGAGGGGATACCGGTCTCAAGTGGCTTTTGAATACAAATCCAAATAGGCTAATTAGGTATACAACGTGATCCTGGTCGATCCTGCATAAAGCCTTTCCCTCAACCCTAAAACTCACTAAAATTAAAATAGTTTAGAATCTCATTGAGGACAAATTCACAGTAGAGTTTCTTAAAAAAAAATGGGACCTCATGGTTGTTACACGATGGATAGTCAAACACCATCCACCATCGATCACAAAAATTGGCTATGATTAAGTTATGTACATAGTGATGGATTGGAAAATGTTTAGCAGTTATGGGAAATGAAGCTTTGGTGGTTAGGTCAATGAATAGGGTGAAAATGGAGGATTTTGATATTTCTTTGTTCTTGACTTGAAGTGATGACAATTTGTTAGCATGATAAGCCCTAAAAGTATCTCTATATGAAGTTCATTTGTCAATTTGACTCGTTATAGAATCTATTTGACCTAATAAGTTCTCTAGGGAATTGGATATCTGGGTGTGGTGGGGGTTGGTGGAAGTGAGATCCCTCATTCTCCCAATTAATTATTCAATTTCAATTTTATTTTTCACAATGTTATCAATTAGAATCTCCTGATTTCTAGGGGGTTTTGTGGAACCGTAGGAGGATTAGGTGGAGGGATAAGAGGAGAAACAAGAGGGTTATTAGGACGGGCTATTCAAAATAAACAAATTATAACTAAAAATTAGGTTTAAATAATGAAAATAAAAAAAAATAGAGTTAAAAGTGTAGATTTTATCACTTACGTCTTCTACATGGTATCATAATCGATTAACATCTTATTGGGATGAATTTGGTGGCTTCCTATCACTCTTTTATCTATCTCACATAAAACACGATCGCAAAAGCTAGAGGAAAGCAAGGAAACTCAAATACAAAATGATGATTTTGCATTCAGGGTTTTATTTTTATTTTTTGTGACACAGGTAACGTGATTGCATTATTATTTAAAATAATGTGACCACACTGTATAATAATTCTACAATTTTGTATAACATAGCTGGGTAATTATTGAGCCATAATTTAAATAATGTGATCATGTTAATTAAATAATGTTAGGTTGTGGAGCTAAAAGCTTCACCAGGATGCAAACAAGAGGAGTTACAGAGGTTACAGAGGTTGCGGAGAGTTGCAGAATGAGTTACAGGGCAACTGACGTCGGTCTGATCAATCGATGTTGGTCAGATAGCAGTGAAGAAGCAACCGACGTCGGTCACCAGTCGGCCGACATTGGTCATGGAGGAGCCGACGTCGGCAGCCTATACGTGAACATGCAGTTTGCATGTTGATTCCAGAGAGTCTATTTTTGGACTATTAGTTTGCATGTTAAAGGCCAGTCATAGTCTTGAGTTGCGTGTCTAATTATTGTAATTAAGATAGTCTAATTATTGTAAGCATGAGATCTATATATGGACTCATGGGTTGTATTGTAAACTGGTAGCTAGAGAGTAAGAGAGCAAAATAAGCTCCTTCTGAGAGAGGAGAGCAATGGTGTGTTCCTCCTAGTGCCACAATACCAAGGTGGGTGCTGGTTTGGAGAATCAGAAGGGTTCTTCGTATTTGTATGATCTTGGTCAGTAGGTGAGCATGGCTTCTTTTGGAGATCTACAATGGTGAGTAAGGTCT
Source organism: Torreya grandis (assembly GCA_037957365.1). NCBI lineage: Eukaryota > Viridiplantae > Streptophyta > Pinopsida > Cupressales > Taxaceae > Torreya > Torreya grandis. The sequence continues at coordinate 1,406,236 of JARHVA010001414.1, read as the reverse complement.
AGTGATTTACAGGTAGCAGCAGAGAGCAAGAGATCTACTTGGAGTACGGTTGTGTACTTGACGTAATGGCAGCGTGTTACTGACTAGTTGGAGAGGTGAACATCAATTCTGTATTGGAGTTGATTGTTGGGACCGAGAGAGAGAGGGAAGAAGGTCTTGAGGTGTGACGAGCCTTTGAGGTGGAAGAAGAAGTGGCATCTTCTTTATTGTATATTCTTCTAAGTGATTATTAATACAATTGTGTATTGTCTCTCATATTCCTGTGTTGTTTCATATTTCTAGTTACTTATTGATTCTGGTTAAATTCTGTGTTTAGTTGCTAATAAAAGAATTAATCATATATGTGCTCTATTGGTGGAGCAAGATCTTGACAAGTGGTATCAGAGCTTTTGGTTGGGTTACTAATAGGTGGTTTTAGATCTGCTAGTGTTTTTGATTACAGGTTACTCGCAGGGGTTTCAGATTGAGTGGGAGTATAGCAATGGCAGAAAAAAGTAAGCTACGAATGGAGAAACTGAATAGCATGAATGGTCTGATTGATGGAAAGAAAGAGCAGGTAAAGGGAGATTGTTGGTCGGCAGAAGATCAGTGTGTTGAAGCAGATGTTGCAGGTGATGTTGCACAGGTTGCTCTGGATAAAGTAGAATCTTTGTTTACAGATTCTTTCGCCTCTTTCCATGCAGCCCAAAATAGAGCATCTTTTCATGGGTATGTATTTGGAGAGATTTATTTAGGGGTTGGAGAGCCTTGTCAGATGATTGACGAAGGGGAAGTGAAGCTAAAATTGCAGATGAATAACACGCAGGTGTTGAAGGAGGTTATGCAGGTTCCAGTCTTGGAGATGAGTCTAATTTCTTCAAGAAAGTTGGGTGATGGGAGATGCAATGTAACTCTCACAGTGGATGCACTTAAATTAGATGGTGGTAAGAAAATAGGTATCCTTTATCTATCTACTTATATTACTGATTCACCTTCTGTTGCAGAGATGTGGCTTCGTAGGCTTAGTCACATATGTAGGAGGGGAATGCAAGTTTTTAAGCGAAGGTTAGATGTCTTTGACAAGCTAAAGAACTGGAAAGCCTTGGTGTTCATGGAGGAGATGACGGACAAAGATCAGGTGAGGGAACTGAATTACTCTGAGCAGGGCTGTGTTGATTTGAACAGGGTTTTGATCTATGGAGAGCTCACGGGTAAAAAGTTATCACTCACAGGCGAACACAGGTACCGGCATTGGTCAGACAGTAACCAACATCAGCAATAGGAAGGCCGATGTCAGTCATGAAGCAATCGACGTCGGTAGAATGGATACTGGCGTCGACCAGGGAGACGACGTCGACAGTCAGGGTCAGTGCAGGGAACTGACATCGGTCGGATGCAGACTGGGAGATGGCCGAGATCAGTCACTGAAACGGATATTGGGTGGACAACAAGCTATCAAGAAGTCTCAAACGCTCATATGGAGGTCAGAAAGGGTAAGTAAACCTCATATTCATTGTTCACCTTCTTTATATTGCTTATTGATGGTCAAGAACCAGGAAGACGTGAAGAGGCAATGCAAGTAGAATCTAGATACAATGGGATCTTGGCATGGATGAGGAGTCTGAGTCCTTGGAGAAGAACCAAATAGGTGTTTGTTGGTGTAGTTGTCAGCTGGAAGAAAGCATTGCAAGACGGATGGATTCCCAAGTTGAAGAAGAGAGTGGATGGATACGTGAGACGGAAGGCCAAGGTATATGGTCTTGAGGTAGCTGCAGGACAGTGGTACAGGGTTTGACAGGTGGATGACTAAGCATGGCTTCAGTCAATGTCAGTGTAACTATTGTGTTTGTCTTACCAGGTGGATGATGATTACAACATTATCTAGTTACTGTATGTGGGTGATTTGCTAGTAGGTTTGTAAATACAGGGTTTTGCTGAGCTAAAGGTAAGGTTAGTTTAGAGGTGTGTCATGAAGAATTTGGAGCAGCAAAATTCTTTGGCATAAGAGACATGGAGATTTTATCTTCAGTGGGAGTTGATGTGAAGATGGTGTTAGCGGGGTTCAAGAAGCAGGATGCAGAATCAGAAAGCACACCAAGGGCTGGACAGTTCAAGCTTAGCTTAAAACAGGGTTCAAAATCACATGAGGTCTAGTGTAGACCTGAGTTTTCTCAAGCAGTGGGAGGGCAGTTCAGTGGGACTAGCAGCAGGTTAACATGTTATGCAGGGTCAAGGTCTTCACTACATGGAGTTGTAGGTTTGGATGTGGCAGGTTACTTGGATGACAGGTGTAGCATCATAGGATGTGTGGTGGTTAGTCTTCAGGATTGATCTTGAAGAGGGATACAAGCCAGGGAATAATTTAGACGGTGTACAAGTACAGGTACAGGTGTAGCTGTTTATCTCCAAGTGGGAGATTGTTAGGTTGTGGAGCTAAAAGCTTCACCAGGATGCAAACAGGAAGAGTTACGGAGGTTACGGAGGTTGCAGAGAGTTGTAGAATGAGTTGCAGGGCAATGGACATCAGTCTAATCAACCGACACCGATCAGACAGTAGTGAAGAAGCAACCGACGTTGGTCACCAGTCGGCCGACATCGATCATGGAGGAGCTGACATCAGCAACCTGTACGTGAACATGCAGTTTGCATGTTGATTCTAGAGAGTCTATTTTTGGACTGTTAGTTTGCATGTTAAAGGCCAGTCATAGTCTTGAGTTGCATGTCTAATTATTGTAATTAAGATAGTCTAATTATTGTAAGCATGAGATCTATATATGGACTCATGGGCTGTATTGTAAACTGGTAGCTAGAGAGTAAGAGAGCAAAATAAGCTCCTTCTGAGAGAGGAGAGCAATGGTGTGTTCCTCCTAGTGCCACAGTACCAAGGTGGGTGCCGGTTTGGAGAATCAGAAGGGTTCTTCATATTTGTATGATCTTGGTCAGCAGGTGAGCATGGCTTCTTTTGGAGATCAACAATGGTGAGTAAGGTCTAGTGATTTACAGGTAGCAATAGAGATCAGGAGATCTACTTGGAGTAAAATTGTGTACTTGACGTACTAGCAGCGTGTTACTGACTGGTTGGAGAGGTGAACATCAATTCTGTATTAGAGTTGATTGTTGGGACCGAGAGAGAGAGGGAAGGTCTTGAGGTGTGGCGAGCCTTTGAGGTGGAAGAAGAAGTGACATCTTCTTTATTGTATATTCTTCTGAGTGATTATTAATACAATTGTGTATTGTCTCTCATATTCCTGTGTTGTTTCATATTTCTAGTTACTTATTGATTCTGGTTAAATTCTGTGTTTAGTTGCTAATACAAGAAGTAGTCATATATGTGCTCTATTGGTGGAGCAAGATCCTAACAAATAATGCAATCATGTTATTTATTAAAGCAATTTCATTACCTAAAATATACATGAAATGATCCCCCAACTCTGTGCACTTACCTATAAGACCTTCTTTATGGGAAAAAGGTGGGTATAGAAGTATATGCATCAAATCCTCATCTATAAAAATGTAATCAGCATAGAAAAGAGGTAGATAATATGAAGGAGAAAGAAGACTAGGATGAGATAGAGCAACTAAGTTTGTTATTAGCTCAAACAAATGATGAAGATTATGGGGTTGTAGCTAGTGTTGATGGGATAGAGGACATGCTTATCCAAGCATTAGAAGCACATGGAGATGAATATGGAAATGATGATGACATGATATTGTCATATGCTAGCTGAAGCATACCCAAGACAACTATGGACCTAATTTCTAGCATTAATGCTACTATCATCAATATTATTAGCCATCTCATTACTGCATGGGCACTCACACAAGTGATTTTCTAGGGGATTTCAATCATGAGAAATAGTATTTTCTAGTTGGTGATTACTAATTGAGAGATTTTGGTCATTGTATGGATACCTATTGCTTCTACATCGATCACATGACTGAATTTTGCATGGGTTTGTCATATTTATAGTTGTTAAATCATTTCTATATTGATGGTCTTAATATTTTTCAATCATGAATAACTGTACATTTGTGCAATTTAAGATGGTTTCCTTGCTTGGTAATGTTAGTGGAGGGGTCCTATTATGGAAGACAATCATCCCAACCATCTTAGTGTTAATTTGGATGGGATTCCAAGTGACTTGTGGCTGTTATGACTTGTTTGCAGCTTACACGCAAGTTGTTTTGTGTCATGAATTAGGGGGATCAACCCACAGTAACATTATGAGACCCATTGGAGCTTAAGGCTATAGTAATGAATCAAGTGTTTGGGATATTTTATCATATGAGAAGAGAATATGGGTACTATAGAAACACAATGGTGAGCACTTAGAGTAGCATTCAGTCTTAAGAAAATATATGGAAGATGTTCTCATATCATGGATATAATAATTTATCGAAGGGGAGCAATATATGTGGGTAATGGATGGAGTATACCCCATGATAATTGTTGGTAGAGGTTGTACCACTTGATAGCTATGGGACAATAGAAACACATTGGGTAGAACTTGTGACAACTTTCAGTCTTGTGGGAGTTTGTGGGTGCCTTCAGACATCAACAAATTTTGGAGGATTATCTTGAGGATGAATTTCATTCATCACCCATTTGGGATATTAAAGATATATCACACTATGTTTTTTGGCAAGAATTATCCTACATGACAGGGACATGATCTAGGCTATATGGGTGATATAACATGACCTATCACCTTAGTGGGGTGATACTTGAGCATATAGGCTTGTAATTTCTTGATAACAAATAATTTTGAGAGGGGAGGATTGTAATGTCCCCTTATCAAATTTAGTTTGTTTGGAGACCCTTAGTTGACTCTTTTGGTTTTCCATTGGCTAAGGGAAGGAGAAAAAAAGGAAACAGGATCTTTTGTTCAAGTTGCCAAAAAGTAACTATGTTGGTAACTTATTTTAATATGATCTTTAATACAAAAGGGGGACTTTGTAATTTCATGTAAGTCAACCTTAATGATTTTTGAATAATTATTTTCCTTATCTATTTGGAATGCCACACTTAGGAGATGGTTGGAGGGGAAAGGGGTATAAAAGGAAGTGGATATTTCTAACTTTGGCATCTATGATCATTATTCCACCAATTTATTGATGTAAAATCACAATTGCTTGGACATTCAATCATTGAGGACAAAAACCCTCATTAGCTTTAAAATTTGGGGAAAAAACCCTCATCTCTTCTCGGTGACTCTATTCAGGGGTTACAATTAGACATAACATTAGTATTTTCATCTTCAAGGGTCTCTTGGAAGGTGGGTGAGCTACTTTGGGTAGTTATGTGAAGGATAAAATAAGATTTGACAAATTTGAAGGTGGAGTGAACCAGTTTGGGGACCTTGAGGGGTGGATGCAGGAGTGGAGCAGCTAGTTGAGGGTCAACATAGCCATTTATAGCCACTTGGAGTGTGGCAACTTATTTGGGAAGTTTTCCCAACAATTTTAGCATTATTTTATGAATATAAAATTCAAATTCTTCTATCGTTGGTTTGATAATAATTTCTAATAATTTTTAGGTTTGAATTTGATGTGAAAAATTAGACTTTTGGTGTCAAATGATATATTGTGATTCTATAATTTTTATGAGGTTTTATTAAAGGGTGGAAATTCATTTTAGTGCATAAATAAATATTTTTAGAATTTTAAAATTTTTAGTTAGGGTTTGTTGTAATTTCTAGCTTTGTTTAATTTGGTCCTAAGAAGGACATTACGCAATCCCAATGGTGTCATCTTTTTCAATGCAAATATTTGGAATTTGCATATGCTGAGAGGATCCTCTCCACAACCAACCCACCACAAGACTCTCATTAGTATAAATTTTAATTGAATGAAAACCCATCATCACAAGACACATAACTTAGTAAATAAAATGTGGAGACAAAGCAAAAATTTGGAAGATTCAAGGAAAATGGTCATGGGCCCTTAAAATTTCTACCAAAATTTATTGAAGCCAAAGCTATTCTCTCAATTGTTTGAGGAAATAAGGTTAGTGATTATCTAGTGTTTCACATGGATCAAGGTATTATCCATATTCAATGGAATGACTTAATTGGGGCTTCCATTCCTCATGCCCAAAAAGTTATCTTACCTAAAATTTTTGCTAGAAGAACCCACTCAAGCCATGAAATCAATGTCATCAAATGCGTGGGAGAAAAACTAAGGGAATATTAAATGAAGCCTAGTTACCTACTAACTACTAAATCTACTTCTAATTTTAATTGGTCCAAAAAAGTTTGTTGGAACAAGCCTTGCTTACCTAATATTATGTCTTTTTCTTGTCTAAGGAAGGGACAAACAAGTAAAACCCTCAACGTTAGGCAAGCAAGGCCTGTTCCACTAACCCTCCTTGGACCAATAAAAATTAGGCACACATTTAGCTCTAAGTAGGAAACCTACTTAATTGAATATTCCCTCCAAATATTATGTGTGTATGCAAGAAGAAGAAACAAGTAATTGCCTTTTATTTAAATGTCCATTTTCTTAAAATGTTGGGATTGGCTAAGAGTCAATATTAACTAGTCTTGGGAAACTCCTGCCTCGCTACTTCAACATTTTCAAGGTTAGCCTTCTCTCTTTCCAAAAGTAGCCTTTGTTATAATTTAGAGAGTCAATCCCTTTGTTCTCATTTGGAGTTTGTGGCTTGAAATAAATATATGCCTTTTAAGAGGATATTCTAATTCAGTGTAGATAGTGATCAATAAGATTGAAGTAACCATTTCAAAATTATTTTTGACTTATAAAATGTTAGCAAATTAAAAGTTGATGGTTTGCAATCCATATCTCCTTTAAATGTGAAATTCATATACTCTTCCTACTAATGGGTCAAGTGATATATTTTTTATAATTAAAAAATTACAAAGATTGAATAATTCAAAATGGTAGCTACCTCATGTTGCCACCAACACACCCCCTTTCTTTCGAAATGGATACCCCTTGGATTTGAATGAATATGTCTTATCAATTGTATGTTTATTAGGGTTTTATTTGGAAATAATTATTTTTATAATGTTAAACCAATTTGAAGTCAACATATTTGCCTAATGTTTATTTCTTTTTACTCATAAAGTTTGTGTTTAAGTGTTTTGATGTAAAGCATATCTTCATCCATCAACCCATTTCATATTCTTCAAATCAAAAGATAAAAGGGCCTTGATGTAACTTTGTTATAACAAATTTATGTGTTAAATGACCTTAGAATTGAGTTTTGCCTTTTAACATGCAAAATCATGCCCATTCTTACTTAGTCTTAAAGATTAGCATGCATTCGCATTGGATTTCACTTTATTTGGGAGTTGGTTCATTTCATGTCATATTTTTGCAAAGTATTCTTTCAAACTTTTGAATGTGAGTGACTTCCATATGTCACATTATCACCTCTTCACATTCATTCGGCCTATTGATAACATTCACATATTACATAGTATTATTATGAACCCCAAAATGCAGGTGGGTTCCACATGTTAATATCTTATTCAACTATATCATATGAACTCATTATCATTTGCATTCAAATTTTAAAATGGTTTATCTTAGAGGTCCAATTCATTCAAGTTATGCCAAGTGGTGACCTCACATCCCCTCATAGCTTCGTAACTTGTCACTTAAATTAATTAAACATAATTATCTTTGAAAGTTTGTGACTCAATTGAATCATGCAACTTGTCAATGCTTTATTCACTATGATCCTTACAATTTATTGATCAAAAGGCTTTTAAATGTAATGCTATATTCTATGAGATCATGACCCAATTACAGGAGCCACATGTCATGATTGCATAGCTTCACACCATAGAGCCTAAGTGTAAAGAATTTAACTCCTTTGAATTAAGCCATGTGTCATCATGTCACAACTTCATGACATTATATAAGCAAAGGGGAAACACGTAGTGGAATTACTATTCATACCTTTATAGGTATGTGAATCAATTGGAACCCACCACTTCCCACACATTTCATAAGGTTAGATAAAGGAAATTATCAAAAAAAAAAAATCTCTTGTCATCATCTCACTTGTTCGAATGAAAAAGGAGATTTTCATTCAAGTATTCACAAAAAGGCTATGATTATGTGAAATGATGCTACATAACATAAATATAAGGAAAAAGCCATGACAACATGGTGTAAAAGCCAAAAACATTTAAATATATGACTTAATTCAAGGAAAAATAAACTCCAAAGGGTTCCATACGTCCCAAAGGATTGATTAAGCACTTTAATATCCCATTATAATGTGAATTGAAAACACGTGTCTCAATTGAATTTGCTCGTGAAGGGGATAGGTTTAAAAAAATTCAAATAATATGAGATGGAAAAAGGGTTGTTAATGGAATTAAGGAACATAAATGGTGTCAATTATCAAAACTTAAAAGCTATTTGAGATGTGATTTTATAACCAAAAACATTCCAAGCATCAAAAGGAACAAAGTTGCAGATTCCTAAATTTTTAAACAATTGTAATGTCAAAAGGAGCATAGATTGCATATTCAAGAAATCAAAATCAAATCTATTCCACTATTTATTGATTCAAGTTCATTATACAAGTGACATCAATTACATATGTTAACTTGATATAGATCACATCTTCACATACACAACATCTGACTTTGGGGCACTAGGTATGGGTTTGGAACACTACAATGCTTTGTTTGAGTAAATTGAACACCATAAGGATGTAAGTGACAATGATAAGCTTCTTCTATACATAAGAAAATACTCATCAGACATTGTGGCCATTAGGGTAGTTAGAATACATCGTGTGGCAATGAAACCCAAGGGATACCTTTATGTGGATCTTATTTATAATGTTTTTTGTGTTACTACTTGTAATAATGATATTGTAGAGACATTAAATAAGACGAATCCAATGGCATACATAATTGGTGTTCCATATGAAGGCTATTATGGGATACCCCAATAAGATATTATTTAGAATCAAGAGGTTTCCTAAAATTAGATGGGAAACAATGACATCATGGAAGAACTCAGAGATTGTGTTGAAGACTCTAACAAGTTTGTATGTAAATAAAACATTAGCTCAATTCCTATTAGGCAATTTAAATAAGGGGTTAAACTAGGAATGGATCTGATGATTAGATTGTTTGGAAATGTAAATATAATAAGGGTAGATGAAAAATGGTTACCTCGATTTAATATGATCATAGATTACAAGGGAACCCTTCTCTAGGATAAATTGTTATAATATAACTGATCATGGTCACAAGGTTAAGCGGGGTGGCAATTTTTACATGCTATCTTATTTAGTCAACACAATTTTTTCCATTATGGATTGTCTAGGTTTTAAGGCATGGACCCATGATTATGGAGTGTATATTTAGTGCTTTCAAGGATTTACATTCATATATATAGCTAAAAAATTAAGATGATAACACACTTATTCTATCCACTAGTCTATGCTATCATCAAATGAAAAAAATATGTTAGGGCTATCTAAAGAGATAAGGAGAACATTGGATAAAATCAATGCTTATTGATATTATCCAAATTTCACCATAATTAGAGTTGAGGGCATAATGTAAGCCACATTGATATTGCCTAGGTTTGTCCTTGACAAATTTATAGAGCAAGAAATTGATCATCAAATCATGAATGGGATAAATGGTGCTTGTAAGAGAGTCAAACAATCCATGGTGTATCCCTTGCATTTCTAAGTTGGTAGAGTTAATATCAAGGTATGGTCATCATTCACCAATGCATAAACTCACATACCCTCATTTGCATTACTTGCTAATGAGCTTAGACACTGAGATCCCAATTGCAAGGTGGAAACCCATTTGAGGCCACTAAGAGAAAAGGTCCAATTTGTCTACCATCATGATCCTCACACTTTGGACATAATATTCATCAATTCTTAGGATGAAATCCATAAGGAAGATGTAATTTAATGGGGTTACATTGGACACAACTAGGAAAGTGTAATTTGGGGGAGTGAAAGAGAGGTAGAAAACTCCAGACCCTAAGGTAGTTCCTTCCATTTATGAACACATAAGAAGAAAAATGTTGCAAGGACTACCACTTGCATTTGTGTTAAGAAGGATAACCCTTCCATTGCAATAAAGTCAACCACCTATTGTTCCTATAATTCAGGTTATTATCATTATATTTCAAGGGCAATTTTTAGAGGGTACTTTACAAGAGAAAGGTCAGGGTTCTCATCAAACTCCCTTAAGTTCTCCTAGTCATGATGTTGGTCCGCCTTCTCCCTCCATGCTAGAATTGGAAGATGCACCCATTAATTATTGTCTTCTTAGTCCTATCCAAAAACCAAGTGTTGAGGCCATGTCTCTCAAGGACACTCCAATTACAAAGTTACATAATTTATGATATGTTTAAAGGTGGATCCTAGTCCTAAAGTTGTTACTTTTATTACACCAATTCAGACTACCATTTCTCCTATTTCTATTTCACATAGCAAAGTAAGTGTGTCCTAGGCTTAACCTCAGTGTAAATATCACAAGCCCCAACACCTATTCCATAAGCCTCCCTTGATTTTAACAAAAGTCACTTTCAATGCCTTTTGTTACTTTCACTACTTTTTCCACAATCACAATATCAGAAACAATGGATAGATTAGTCTTCGAAGTAATACTTGTGTATCAGCATGTCTTAGCAAATATTCCTATGGGAGTTTTGGAGAATATTGAGAAATGTTTTAAATTTATATGGACAATTAAAAAGGAAAAAAAGGCATTTCACTAGATAGTTGGAAACATATGAGAAATCCAAAAGAAGAAGGGAGTTGAGGTTTAAAAAACATACATTTGTTTGGAAAAGCCTTGGCTATTAGGAGTTTATGGAGACTCTGTCCCTCTACAAGGGAAATTTACCACTGTAAACCCTCTCCAAATCAATTTCACTTTTAATGTCAGAATTATGCTTAGGATTCCTAGCATTATCATCAAAGCCATGTCAAAGACCAAGGCTACTATTGGGAAAGGAAAGAAAATAGTAGCTCAAGGAGGTGGTGTCATCCAACCTTTCACACCATCATCATTAGCCACTTCCACTCCACCTATCTTAACCATACCAACCTCTTTCTTCACTCCACCCAAACCGTCTCCTACACCTTAGGGTACTTCATCGTCCACAAGCATTTCCTTTGTCTTCGTTGATCCTTTCACTCCTACACAAATTCTAACATCACCTCTTACTACTAATACATCCCTTGCCTTCTTTGATAAAGGAAAATATTGGATACAAAAAATACATTTTGTAAAGCTATAGAGCAAGACCTAGTAATTATGGACAACCCAAAAGTAATAAAGGAGTTTAAGCAGGATACAAGGTCCATGAAAAGGGTTACAAAAAGAAGGGTAAGCCAAGCCTCTCAAACAATTATCTTTAGGGAGGAGGAATATCTCTTCACCTTAACTAAAGATATAAAAACAAAACTAGATGAGAGAGATGTGTATGTAGAGGACCCTCAATTATTCATTATAGCCACTGGAGACATGAACATGAAGTTAGTCCAAGGAATTAATCAAAAGATGTAAATATTAGAGACTCAAAGAAAAGAAACAATCCTTGACAATGTTATTATTGATGTTGAAAAGTCACTAGTGTCCCTATACAATTTATTAGTCAATGTTATTAAGGCCACAATCAAAAGAGTTCCTTTATGGAATAAGGCTAGATTATATAAATAAAAATTAATGCAACTAGAGAACAAGTTGGCCACTCTCTCTAAATCAATGAAATAGGGATGGTGCCCTCACATAGAGGTAATGCCTCTAGTGGACATAAATTTGGTCCTGACTTGGGTTGTGGGCATGTAAACATATTTCTAAGAGTAGGATAATGAGATGCATGGAATACTCTAGACTATTGATAAGTTTGATAAAATTTTAGAACTTTTTAAAGAAGCTAATATTCATGCAATTTTAATTCCAAATGGATTGTTGGTCCCACATGATCACTTTGATGCCCAACTTCTTTACTTTATGACAAGTTTTGAAGAAATAATAATGCATGCAAACCAAGGGAGTGGAAATGAAGTGATTGAGCTAGTCATTTATGTAAAAGAGAAGGTTGAAAGAGAAAATGTAGTAAAAGTGGTCTTGCATGACCCTCTCATAAATCATGACATATTGCTAAGAAAAACTAATGTGTTATTTAGACTACCAATTGTGGATTTAGCTTAGGTAGATAAGCAATTTGTAGATGTGGCACTAGTTAGTCTAGCTGTAACTGTTTGTCCAAGTGCTTCAATAGTTACCTTTTCTAGTTAAACACAAAGCCAATTGTAGTTATCTAAAGTTATATTTTTTTTGTAATAGTCTAATTTTAAGTTAAAGTGGTAGTCTAATTTTAACCACAAGACTCTCTGATTAGTGCATGTACTCTATTCTTGTCATGGTGGTGCCATCAAAACTTATTTATACTTCATATTTCATCTCACAATGAGAGGAAGATTTTGGAATATCAATACAAGCTTCAAATTTTTTATAAAAGTATAATGAGCTTAAGTTTTTATTCTCTCCAAGTTTTGTGTATGCATGAGTGAATTCTAATTAAGTTGATTTTATTTATGAGATTGATGTATGTGCTAAATCTACAAAATTTAGATTGATATTGTAGCTATTATAATTTTTATTTATCTAGGGATATTAATTTATTATTGACATTGTGATAGGTGTGCATGATAGGAATTTATTACAAGTCACTATTTTTTAAGTCTATGTTTTAGAATTTGTATGCAACTAATATCCTTTGACTCTATGTTGTGTTTATTTTGTGTTGAGAAATTTCTAGAATAGGGAAAACATTCATATAATTTCATGATTTATCTCATTAAGTTGCTTGAAAAGATATCATTCTTGTCAACATAGAATAATCTTCTTTTTTTTCCCACCTTACCTCCTTTTTTATTTTTATAAAATCCAAATCACTTTAGTATAGTTTTTCTTGTGAATAAATCCATCCCAGGTCTAGAAATAATTATTTGGTTGTAGATTGAAGTGACTTCTTAAAAAAACTTAGGTGATAAGAAACTACCTTGATTAAGCTATTATTCCACCATGACTACATAGGAGAGTCACAACCTGCAACTTATGCCTTGGAGTGGGTAACCACTAGTTCTAAAATGAGAGAGAGTTATCTTTTCAAACTATTGGAGTGGGTATACAAAACCCATATCAACATCTCCCTCAATTTTATTTAAATTAAACTTTGACAAAGTTTCTAGGAGCAACCCTGGGGCTAGTTTTGTAATTCATGATTCCTTTGGTTCCTTAATAAGGGTAACCTTTATGATGTTGGTTGGTGGATCGAATGATGAAGCTGAAGCTTAGGCATTGGTATTAGGTATTAGGTCTTAGGTGGATGAGCATTGTGGTTTTGATAAGTTGATAGTAGAAAGGGACTAAATGGTGATTACAATAGCCATCGTGAACTAGGGATCTCATTGTGGAAGATTAAAAACATTTTCAAATAACCCTGGCAATTGCTCCTAAATTTTAATTCTTATTTCTATAAGCATTGTTATTGTGAGACAAATGGGATGAAAAATCACTTAACTAATATTGGGATTGATTAAAATTAAAATTTAATCCTTGGTAATGTTATGAAGTGATGGAATGTATTAGGGAATTGTTGGATGGGGAGAATCCCCTATCCAACATTCTCCCATAAATATTTGGACTTATCATGATCCCCTCACTCATTGATTGTATTCCCACAATTTGAATATTATTGCTTGTTCATGAAAATCCATCATAAGCATTTAATACATCCCTTGATGTCAAATTGATTCTTATGGCAGTTCCTTTATGTCATATTTAACTGTGTGGTGGTGGTGAAATTATATAGGGAATGGGTTTGACAAATAAAATCATTGATATTGACTTACCTACCATCATTGCTTCATTTTTTATTTTTGGGGTCTTGAACTACAGGTTATAGAACATTATGTAATTGTTCTTTTATGTTTATGTTAGTATGAAGGGTGAGGGACCCATTCAACCCTCTATTTATTGATAAAATAAAACATAGGATAAGTATTAAGGAATATTTATAATTTGGATTACATCATTGAATTGTCAAGATTTTAACCTTGAAAAAAAACTCATTTCTTAAACTAGCCATGTAATTTTTAAATTTTGTTTGATCTCATGGTTTCTACCAAAAAATTAATGATGGTAATAATTTTGCATTATTGGGCATTTGGATGTTTAAAACTTAAAAAGTTCAATCAAATTTCATCCATTTTTGCTCAAAATAGTCAACAATTGAGATTAAAAAATTAGCAAACTATTTTTTGTCCTAGTAGGTGTATATTATATATGAAGTGTCATCATGTGGTTGACTAGGCACGTGATTGTTCAAAAATGGATAAACTACACCAAGTCGTGTAGGAGAAACAATGAGTAAATGATTGGTTGAAAATTGGTGGTGTGCCAAGGGCAAGTTGAAGACCATGCCTAATATTTACGAATTTGTATTTATTAGTTATTATTATCATGGGTATCTAAGGCGGAAGATACACATGGCATAAGTGCTTTCTCATTGATTTTATATAAAAATAAATTTTAATTTTGGGAGATGTATCAAAAAATTCATAAATTATTTTATACCCTATATAAAAAATTTTAATGTCAATTCAAGTCATCCTAGTTGTTATATAATAGATTGGATTGAGTGAATGAATGAAATATTTTAATAATGTCCATGAGACCAAGTAGTCTATGGGACTGAGAGCTGAAATAAAATTGTTTTGCGATATCATAACTTCTTGACATGAGAGCCGTCCTATTAATATAGAAAAAAATTTAATCCCTTCTCGATGCTAACTCTTATATTATGGATCTTGATTAGAAAACTTAATGTATTGTTTAACATTTCCTCTTCAAACAAGTCAGTTAAGTTTTCAACCCTCAAGTTGCCTTTGTACTTAATACAGATGTCACTATAGGCTACAATCTCTATAATGAAGTGCATTTTGTCTCCACTACTCCTTTGTCATAAAATAAAAATGTTCTCATTTCCCATTCTTCCTTGGGTATTATCCACCTGTCAGTTTCACACCTAAGATGATGTGAGCTAGTCCTCAACTATGCAATCAACATCTTTTATTTTCATTTAATATTTGACCCTATGTATGTCATTTATCCATGCTCCCATGTCAAGTTAAAATTATTGATGTAGTATACTTTCTTCCATCCCAATTGCTTTGTCCACATGGTTATCCTTAATTTCTCTCTCACATACTTTTTTATTTCCTTGTTGGTGTTTGGGAATTCTTGCATGTTGATGTCCTATTTAATCATCCACTTGTTTTGTTTCATCCACATGTTTTTTATTATACTTATCTATACTTATATTACCATTTTGGGCCATTGATGGTTCTCCATACTAGATGGTTTTTTTAAATAACTTAATATTTGAGTCATTATTGATGCTTCCAAAAAAAAGGTCCTTGTTTTGGCTAATAAAATCTCATATAGAACTAAGGGTTTGACTTTGAGGTTGCTTGTGATTAAATGCTTTTGGATTCTCTCTATCTCTAATTTAGGTCAGACACATTGTTGCCCCAAACTTTGCATCCGTATAGTACCATTGATGTGACAAGTAGATCAAGCAAGGTTCTTTTGGTTTTCTAATCCCATGATTATGTATCTTTGCATATATTTTGCAATGTGTATAAGGCCTTCCACCCACCTTGAATTCATTTTGTCTTGTAGGTCTCCCAACTAAGTTTGTTTTAAAAGTCAAGGCTGTAGACACCTAAAAAGTGTCTAACCCTTGGTCTTCCTCTCTCCCCTTGGTCCCTTGCCACTTTGACTATCCCTAACCTACCTAGGTCTTATTAATTGAAAATAAACATCTATTTTTAATTAAATAAGGCCTCTTTTCCCTCTCCTTGCCACCTCGCCACCCTAGGATACCCTCCTTGGATCCCCTTCATTCCCCACATGGCCATTTAATGCCTTAGACTCCCATTCCAACCTCTCCTCTCGCCCATTTAACCCCCGTCGACCGTTTCATCCTCGCATTCATTTGACCTGGCGGCTGGGAAACGGATAGACGGCTATTTTTAGCCTTTTTCCGGCCTTTTAGCCGCCGACGTCGGTCAACCGTCGACCGACATCGGCGATATTGCCGGCGTCGGCACCTTTCATAACGGCTTCTTCACCATTCTTTCTCTGGCTCCTCTTCGCTTCTCTTCGCATCTCTGCATTTTCTCTTTGGCATCTCGACTCTTGAGCCTTCGTATCAGACCTTTGTATCAGTCCTCTCACTTGACCTCTCTGCCAATCAATCTGACTCTCTCCCTCAGGTACACAGCAAGCTTCTACAAGTGAACAACAGGGAATCTTCATTAGCAACAGGTTTCACATCCGGCATCACCAGCAGCAAGATCAACACTTTCTTCAGCAGGGCACAGGTATGTTGTACTCTGTTTGTTTTCTTCATGCTTTCTAGTTATCTGCTTTCAAACTAGATTCAGCTCTTCTACCCCCCCCAGACTGCTAACCAAACTAGGCAGACCCAGATTCCTATCTCCCTGATTGGCTTCCTCTATCTCTCTGTCCCTCTCTGTCCATTTGACTCCCCTGTATCTCTGCACAGACCCCCTGACTACCTCAAACCAGACTCAAACCCGTCCACAGACCATCTTTAAACAGACCACAGATCAAGACCCGGACCATCCACAGACCAGAACCTGCCCTGACCCGTCTGGAGGCCATTGCCCTGATCTACGCCGGTCATTACCCCCACCGACGTCGGTAGACTAACCGACATCGGCAGACCCGACAACCGACGCCGGTAGAGACCACCGACGCCGGCGACTGCAACCAGGCCGACAGCTTCTTCCAGGTAAGCCTTTGCTTCTTTTTCTCTTTCAGTTTGCTATCATTTCAGTCCTTTTTAGCATTCTGTCTTTTTATCAGTCATTTATCTTTATCAAAATAGTGGGTTGACCTCCCTTAAGGAAGTTCTCATACTTCTGGGAACAGGCTTTCGCCTAGCAACCCACCATCTATCCATCTAACACCTTTTCGTCCAAGTCTTCTTTTCTTTGCAGGTGTCATTCCTCCACAGCCAAAGAGGGGTGCTCACAAGCGTCTGGATTTACGGTGCACAGTCTATATCCAGGTACTTCCCATGCCTTGTCCATTATCTTTTTAGTTTCTTCTTTCTCTTAAATCTGAAAAGCAAATTTTGTATAGAAACATCTCTGGCACGCCCGGTGGGACCCTAGGTTCCTCCTGGGTTCCTTTTCTTCTTCATTCATTTAGGAGCATTAGGTTCTTACCTTTTCTCCTCCTTCTCTTCTTCTCAATGACACTATAAGCAGGACTAAAACGAATCTTTCTTCCTTGCATTTCTAGACTAGTCTAAACATCATACTCTCAACCCTTTTCTCAAACTTGTCTTCATAACAAACATCACATTTTGACTTGGGCGTTAAAACGTATTGCACTTTCATTTCTGCCTGTGCTTGCATTAGTCCACATCTAGTAACTTAGACGCATATTGAATAAATCGTAGACACTTGATGTTACACTACCTAACCACATGCACTAAAACACACATAAAACTTACTTGAGACAAGGCCCGACTGGTATTTCATCCCCCAGTGGATACCTTACCCATCCCGGTGACCCTACTTGGATTTCATCACCAAGGGGGAAGCCCACTCCGTTCTCTGGCGGAGGATAAACTCTAGGCGAGGTATATCTTGGCTAAGCGAGACCAGCTGACCACTGGAATCGTGAAGTGAGGGGAGCTTGCTCCTTAGCACCAGGCCACGTACCAGACCTAACACAGATCTTTGAGCACCTAAAACAAGACCCGAAACCATCTTTAGACCGCCTTCTTCTAGGACCCATTTTTCAGCCAATCTCCCCAAACATTCATCTAAGGCATAAGCCACAATTTCTAAGGTTAATTCCTAGGATTTATCGCTTAGGCTTGTCTGTCTCTCTCTGTTTTCCTCTTCTCATCTGTTTGTTTGAGTGAGTGAGGATGCTTTCTTCTTTGTTTTTCCAAGAATCTTCAAATCTTTTGGTTCTCTGGAAGACACAGTCACCGACATCAGTTCTGCCACCGACGTCGGCTTTCCCTGTCACCGGCATCGGTTCTATCACCGACGTCGGCTTTCCTGTCTTACTGGCATCAGTTATCTGATCGACGTCGGCTATCTTCCTTACCGACATCGGTTTTTCAACCGACGTCGGTCTCTGTCACTGTCCCTTTTTTTCAAAACCAGCAGCCTAAAACCTGTCCCTTCTCTGTCAAAACTCCATTCTAAGTTTCTGAGACTGCAAGAACACAGTTTCTGGAACCAGGACTCTCTTCTTAACCACTTTAGCCAACAACCGCTTCCGTCTACCTCGTCCCTAACCAGTCCTATCATGGAGTTCCACTCGAAAACTGAAAGAACTCCTACAGGACCGACCCCGACCCTGACCCCGACTCAAATTCCCATCATCCCTGAAGGGGACCAGGATTTCGAGAGATTCTTGGACCTCAATACCGCAGCCCTCCAAAACTATCTCGTGAAAAACCCAACGCGAGACCTTTCGGGTGACATGGCCACGACATCCACACCATTCACCACCCGACCCTTTATGACTCAGCCTTTCACCTCAACTATTAACCCAACCATGGCCAATGCGCAAAGTTTGGCCTCCCCGTCTATTTTTAAACCGACCTCCATTGGGGTTCCATTACCCCCTCAACCACCTGCAATTCAACCAAGTTCTACATCATATCAGAACTTGATTGTCTCGACCCCTCATACTCTTGCACCCACAAATGTAGGCGTGCCAACCTGTCTTTCTACCAGTGCCGCCATTCAACCACCTTTGGCAGTGCACAGTCAACCCATACCTTCGACCTTCATAACGCAAGCACCTCTAGCCTCCACTTCCGCCCCTACGACTAGTCATCCGTACATTGTACAACCGACTATGTCGCACGCCTCCTCTAGCCTCTTCCAAGCGCCTTACAACTTAGGGGGCGCTCAACCTGCCAATCCGTCAGCAGATCTTATCAAGATGCTGATGGATAAAATGTCCAGTCTCGAAGCCTCCATTTTCGGTTCAAGCAATACTTTGTCATATGATGAAATTTGCAACGAGCCCATCCATCCTTCCGTCCCTATTCGACCATACCCTAACCATTGGGAGCTTCCTAAATTCACTCGCTTTCAGAATAAGGAAGACCCACAACAACACTACGGGCATTTAGACATGCCTGTTATCTTATTGCTCACGACGATGCGTTGCTTTTATGCACGTTCCCTATGTCGCTTTCTGGCCCAGCCCTTGACTGGTATAGTTCTCTTACCAGACACTCTATCTTTTCATTCATCCAACTCGCCCAACTATTTCTTGACCATTTCTCAATCAACATCACCAAACAAGTCTCAATCACAGACCTTTACTCCATCAGGCAATTTGACGATGAATCTGTTGTCAACTTTGTCGCTCATTGGAGAGGTCTGGTCAACCAGCTCTCCTTCTCTTTGCCTCAACCTGAGCTCATCGAGCTCTTCTCTCGAGCATGTGCCAGACACATCTCTTCTACCTTGCGAATTCAGACATTCCGCACTTTTGACGAAGCTTTCATCATGGCTCGAAAGCTTGAACTCCGCGCCCTTGAAGAAGATAAGGTCAAATTGCGTCATACCAACGCTAAAACCAATGGCCATTCTTCTTCCAGACCTTCTTCTTCTGCCAATTCCGAATCTAAAGGAGTGGCCAATACTGTG
This sequence comes from Torreya grandis, assembly GCA_037957365.1. Taxonomy (NCBI): domain Eukaryota; kingdom Viridiplantae; phylum Streptophyta; class Pinopsida; order Cupressales; family Taxaceae; genus Torreya; species Torreya grandis. The sequence goes on along the minus strand of JARHVA010001414.1, from coordinate 1,386,501 downwards.
GTCGTTAGATCACCATCCTCGACGTCAACTAATTACTCTCAACCTTCAACATCTCCAAGCATCACCAAACAATTCCAACAACGGTACATTCAGCGTTCTTACACTCCACTTGGAGAACCATACGCTTCCGTTTTGGAAAAACTTCTCAAGCAGGGGGTCCTCAATCTCCCTCTAATCCGACCACCTCAATTCGACCCTTCAAAAGCCATCCCTACATGGTATAGGGAGGCCGACTTCTGTCCCTTTCATCGCGTCCAAGGCCATGACATCGACAACTGCCGAACCTTCAAAAACATCGTCCAAGACATGCTCGACAAGGGGGATCTTATTTTAGATAACCCGAACGCCCCTCCTAACCAACATATCGACATTTTCAAACACCTTTTCGCTAATCATCCACCTACTCAGAACAACGTCCAGACTTCGACCAATGACCCTCAAGACCATGACATTCACACGATTAGCACTATCTTGCCTCTTGTCCTTGACCAACCTCTTCCATTAAAGGATGAGGAACCTTCTTCTCCTATTAGTCCTCCATCTACCTCTCTTGTATTGGAGGACGCTTTGACCACATCAACGCCATTAAGCCCACCTTCATCCGAAGACCCTACCTTGCCTACTCCTCAACTACAAGTAGAAGGCACGATCATCCATGCCCTCTGCCCACTTGAGGAGCCGCCCTCTCTTATTTCTTCTCCACCAAGAGAAGAACCAGTCTCTCCACCCATTTCGACCGAGGAAGACCCAGTCACGGTTTCCTCTTACCCTTTGCGTGAGATTTCTACATCTCACTCACCTCCATCCACATCCAAACCCAAACCTACATCTAACCTCGCTTCGCACAATGGTGGCCCTTGACCCAAACCAACGAAGACCACTAGACCACATCGGAGGACTCCTCCTCCACCTTCGTCATTGCCCTCTATCTTGGGCCCGCATCCGTCCACTTTAATAGGAGTGCTTCCCACTCCCATCCTTCACAGAGGCACATCGCCTCCATTACTCCCTCATCCCATCAGACATACATCTCTTCCAAACCTTTGACCTATGCCTCCTTCGCCTCCCAAACCAACGTCACCAACCCCCACTGCAATAAAACATCCCGACCCGTTAGCAGGTTCATATGCCTTGCTCTTACGGCGATTGTTGCAGTCCTCTCGTATCGATCTCCCGCCTCTTAGACCATATCACTCTCTCAGACCAAAACCACCATGGTTCGATGACACTCACATTTGTGCGTATCATCGCATGCCTGGACACGACACGGAACATTGTTGTGCCCTCAAGGTTGCCATTCGCCAATGTTTGGCGAATGACACCTCCCTTTTCAACCACGTCATCCACAACCCTTCAACACCACCCCACTCATCAACTCTCGGATCAAGACCTTCTTGGTTTGACAACTCTACGTTCTGCCACTATCATCACACTCCGGGACATGACACTAAGCGTTGTTGCGCTCTTAAAGCTGTCATTCGTCAACACCGGAAAAAGGACACCCTTCTCACCAAGGATCCTCTTGACCACCTCTTCGACAAAACATCAACCCCGACTCATGCCTCTCCAACCTCATCACCTAAATCGGGATCTCCACGCTGGAATATGGTCCCTTTGCCGCCTTTGACCCCCTTATTCGACATTAACACCGTCCATCTGACCACTAAACCTCAACCGACCTTAACCAATCTTTCAAACATTCTCCCTACCCGCTGGGGGAACTCATCCTTCATTCAAACCTCGACCAATTTTTCAACCCAGTCTCTACCACATATCACTCACTCATTTAATCACTCATCTCGACCAAGTGTCCATCGACCCAACCCCCGACCAATTATTCGACTAGTCTCAACCAAACTTCAACCAAATATCAATCAACCAGACCTCTCGACCAAACATTCAACCTTTTTCAACCAACCAACGACAATGTCAACCAACTTCACATCCATCAATCAACACCTGGCCAATCTGGAAAGAGGCAATTGGGGCAAGTTTGCTCCTAATTGACTTGGACCTTATCATGACACATTAGCATGGCCCAGGGTCTTATTAGACCTTAAACCCCTTCTTATGTCTTGCGTCTTCGACCTTTCTTCTGTTAGTCGAGTACTCGTCTACTTGACACGTAACTTGAGCTCGTCCCTTGAGCAATCCTCGTCCTCTTAATCCTCATCCCTTTCAACCCTATTCCCCTTTAACAAGACCTCTACGACCCTTTTATGATGCATGGATGCTTTGTCCTAATAAAAAGGGCGTCCTTGATCTTCTACAGTCTTGTCCATGACTCACATTTCTATAAAAATCAAAATCAAGATGTCAAAACATATCCATGGTCACTATATCAATATCAAATCAAAAAAACAGACTGTTCCCTAGAAGGACAGCTGTGCTATCATTGCTGTATTACTAGACTGATCCCTTGAAGGACAGCTAGGCCAACTTATCAAACACTTATATTAAGCAAAAATATAGACCACTCCCTCGAAGGATGGCTATGACTAATCTTGCTACAAACATCAACCTTTCTTAGAAGCTTCCCGTATTGATCAGCTTCACAAACTAACCCATACATCAAAAGACATCTCTATGCAGGCTTCCCGCATTGATCAGTCTGTGTGCAAAAAAAAAAAAAAAAAAAAACGAGTCACGGACTTGGCTTGCAGTTGTCTCAGGGTCTCCTATAAAAAGGGGCAAGGTTATTCCTGCTCTTAAACTGGGTTACCCTGTCCTCCTCCTATCACCTGCTCAAGGGACTTCGAGCTCACTTTAATGTCAAAGTGATTCGATTACCGCTCTAACACCATACTGGTCAACGACGTGATGCATGAACGGGGCTTTGGTTCTACTCACCCCTATCTATGCTTCCTTTTTGGTCCTTGTCAATGAAAGAGCAATTTGCCTTTCACCTTTTCTCTACGCTTTGGCCACATCAATTGTCGACTCATCTCAAACCCAGCCATTTTCATCATTTTCAGCTGACATCACCCTAGACCATTTCACATAGTTTCTATGGACACCAATACACATGGAAACTACCGACCAGACCCAATTTATGTTAAGCATAAACCAATACTTGCTGAAGCATAAATAGACCTTCCATTCATTTTTAGCATGCATCCATCACGACTATGGAAACTTGCTAGAGATGAAAGACTCTCGACCAATTCTACAGAATACACCATCTGTAGCATCATTTTATCCTCATCTTACCTTCATCATTTCGACACTCAACCAAGCTCATCATCGACCATTTTGACCCTCACAGTCCGAACTACATTGGTCTGAGGCCCTATGACCAGGGCTATGTAGGCAGCACTCAGATACCACATCTTCTGAGGTTAGCTCGACCACCCCCATTTGTTCGTCTCTATGATGGACAAACCTTCTCTTCTTTGACTCTTATCACGCCCAACTCCGTCGACTTTGACCACATCCAATCATCGACTTTGACTAAGACCAATCATCGACTTTGACCAAGACCAATCAATCCCTCTGACCCTTCCTCCCTTTTAGGGAGAACTACATCGGCCTGAGGCCCCTACGACAGGGGCTATGTAGGCAGCACTCAGTTGACATGGGGTCTTCTGGGGTTAGCTCGGCCACATCCTTTCGTCCATCCATCCTCTTGACCAATGACCATTGGAGATCATGCGTATCTCCTTCGACCTTCGACCACTTCCAAGACAGCGTGTTGCCTTGGTTGTTTTTGCGTGTGTGCTACCTCACGGCTGGTTAGTAGAATTGTCCGTAGACTATTTTTGATCCTTCACAAGTATAGGATCGCACGCTGGTTGATCCCTACTACTTGTGGCTTTTTCGTGTTTTCTGGGAGCACTTCCTGAGCTTGGGATACCTGGAACATGATGACCATTTAGAGCTTCAGCTTAGATTGAGTGACCCGATCAACAGACGACTAAATGCTGGGGCCCGGTTACTTCAATTTTGGCACTCCTCGACCCTTGACCTGCGACACTTTTGACCTGACCATCTTGTGCAGTGGCATGCGCGCAATCACGACTTTTGTAGCGTTTTCACTCACTTTTCATCTTTCTCATCCACCTTTTGTCAAATCAGCACCCGACATCAGGTTCCTTCCCTTGACTCCTACTTTGAGAGGGAATACCTCATCCATCATCCTTCACCTGGGGCAACCACTCCCTGTTTTTGTCTTGCAGTTCATCCAGAACAACCAACAAGACAAAAAGGGGCAAATGTAGACACCTAAAAAGTGTCTAACCCTTGGTCTTCCTCTCTCCCCTTGGTCCCTTGCCACTTTGACTATCCCTAACCTACCTAGGTCTTATTAATTGAAAATAAACATCTATTTTTAATTAAATAAGGCCTCTTTTCCCTCTCCTTGCCACCTCGTCACCCTAGGATACCCTCCTTGGATCCCCTTCATTCCCCACATGGCCATTTAATGCCTTAGACTCCCATTCCAACCTCTCCTCTCGCCCATTTAACCCCCGTCGACCGTTTCATCCTCGCATTCATTTGACCTGGCGGCTGGGAAACGGATAGACGGCTATTTTTAGCCTTTTTCCAGCCTTTTAGCCGCCGACGTCGGTCAACCGTCGACCGAAGTCGGCGATATTGCCAGCGTCGGCACCTTTCATAACGGCTTCTTCACCGTTCTTTCTCTGGCTCCTCTTCGCTTCTCTTCGCATCTCTGCATTTTCTCTCTGGCATCCCAACTCTTGAACCTTCGTATCAGACCTTTGTATCAGTCCTCTCACTTGACCTCTCTGCCAATCAATCTGACTCTCTCCCTCAGGTACACAGCAAGCTTCTGCAAGTGAACAACAGGGAATCTTCATCAGCAACAGGTTTCACATCCGGCATCACCAGCAGCAAGATCAACACTTTCTTCAGCAGGGCACAGGTATGTTGTACTCCGTTTGTTTTCTTCATGCTTTCTAGTTATCTGCTTTCAAACTAGATTCAGCTCTTCTACCCCCCCAGACTGCTAACCAAACCAGGCAGACCCAGATTCCTATCTCCCTGATTGGCTTCCTCTATCTCTCTGTCCCTCTCTGTCCATTTGACTCCCCTGTATCTCTGCACAGACCCCCTGACTACCTCAAACCAGACTCAAACCCGTCCACAGACCATCTTTAAACAGACCATAGATCAAGACCCGGACCATCCACAGACCAGAACCTGCCCTGACCCGTCTGGAGGCCATTGCCCCGACCGACGCCGGTCATTACCCCCACCGACGTCAGCAGACTAACCGACATCGGCAGACCCGAAAACCGACGCCGGTAGAGACCACCGATGCTGGCGACTGCAACCAGGCCAACAGCTTCTTCCAGGTAAGCCTTTGCTTCTTTTTCTCTTTCAGTTTGCTATCATTTCAGTCCTTTTTAGCATTCTGTCTTTTTATCAGTCATTTATCTTTATCAAAATAGTGGGTTGACCTCCCTTAAGGAAGTTCTCATACTTCTGGGAACAGGCTTTCGCCTGGCAACCCACCATCTATCCATCTAACACCTTTTCGTCCAAGTCTTCTTTTCTTTGCAGGTGTCATTCCTCTACAGCCAAAGAGGGGTGCTCACAAGCGTCTGGATTTACGGTGCGCAGTCTATATCTAGGTACTTCCCATGCCTTGTCCATTATCTTTTTAGTTTCTTCTTTCTCTTAAATCTGAAAAGCGAATTTTGTATAG